>CM025787.1:30152658-30169793 GCA_014636745.2 Centella asiatica
ATCGTTTTGTGCATCACAAAATTTCAATCTGATCTATTAAATCAAAAATTTTTAGTTCGAATTGATTGTCAAGCAGCAAAATCTGTTTTAAAGAAAGACGTAAAAAACCTTGCCAGTAAGCAAATTTTTGCTCGATGGCAGGCTATTTTATCAATATTCGATTTTGACATTGAATATATTAAGGGAAGCTCTAACCATATTCCAGATTTCCTAACCAGAGAATTCCTTCAAAACAGATATGCCCCCAAAGAAGAAAGATAAGGCTCTTGCCTTAAAAGCTGCCTCTGCTGAGAAATCAGCCCGCCAATCCTCCCCAAAATCCCAAGATTCCATTGAATCTTCACAAAAGCCGAAGCCAGTGACCTCAGCGGACTATGCTGATCAGCCAGTCCAAACCAAGAATCATTTCTCTGCTCTTGTGGAGACAAAACCTTTATCTGTTGATAAGGTCAAAAGATGGGCAGATATTGCCTCTGACGAAGATGAAGACTCCCAAGCTCAATCCTTTTACCCAGAAGAATTCCTCTCCTGGTGCAAAAACATGGGGATCCCTCCCCCTCAGGTAATTCCCCAAATCCCAAAAATGGAGGCTACTGAATCTCAGATTCAAAACCCCATTTCCCAATCCCTGGTGAGTAAAATCCCAGGAAAATCCCAATCTCTGGTGGGTAAGACCCCAGGCACTCTTGTTCCTTTTATCCCTTCTCCAAAACCGCTTCCTCCTTTTTCTGAAGCGCCTCGATATTTCCGATCCCAATCCATTCAGACGATTATTCAAATGGAACCAGATTTCTGGCATCCTGACCCAAACATTGCAGCCAAGCAATTACTTCTTGGTGACCATAGGTTTATCCCTAGTCACCCCCACAAAAACCAAAGATTTTTTGAATTTATCTTGGTAGATTCTAGGTCTATCCTCCTCAAACAATATCAAGATAAAACCCAAACTTTTATCACCCATACCACCGTTCAGATTATGAAAATTATTTCTCCTTCTGAATGGATAAAAAATCACCCAATCCTTAGAGGAACTCCAGCCTCTAACAAATTTAAACTTTTATCTGATTCAATCAGATTTTCCCAAACCTTTACCCCCCAGACTTACAATTACTGGGATTATGTTGAAGCTTGGAGACTTGCTTTCACAAAACAAAACCCTATAGAAAAACACTCATGGTTTTTCTACTTCAAAAGAAACCAGCCTTTTCATTTTCCAAACTGGTTCCTAAACCAATGGTGGCCTGTCTTTGGTCCATCCCTTGAAATCCTTCCTCCTATTGTCAAAGAAGGATACCAATATTTTTCTGACAGATTTCAGTCGCCTCAATCTACCCCTATACCCATCTCTCTGCAATTTTTTTCTAAATTTGCTCTGGCATGGATCCAATGTCAGAAAATAGAGTATTACAAGCCTGAAGGCTTGCAAGGTCTCCCTTTCCTCGCACGCCGAGGCTACACAAAATGGTGGAAAGACTTCAATGCCAGTCATGCCACTACCCCAGCAATCCAACAGTGGTTCAAGACGAATCCACAATTCATCAAGACAACAGAGGTTGAGCAGACTCAGTTCCTTGCTCAAAAATCTGTTTTATCGGCCAGCCTAGCTGCAGCCTCTTCAGAAGAAGACCTTCTCAAGATCATGCTCCAACTCTCCAAAAGGCTCAGCTCCAAATCTACCGAAGCAAGTACTTCGGCTTCAAAAGAATTAGAACCGCACTTCGACGTCAACCTAGATGACGATGAAGACTTCCTTCTGTCTGAAGAAGACGAAGAATGAAAAAAAAAAAAAAAAAATGTTGACTTTCACTGTAGCAATCTACTGTAGCAAATTTGACTTTTTACTGTAGCATTTTTACTGTAGACGGTCACTGTAGCAGTTTGACTTTTACTGTAGCACCTTTACTAAAAGTCACTGTAGCAGTTAAATTTTTGTTTATTTAAAGCGACCTCTTCCTTTCGTAAGAGGCATGTAATTTTTGAGAGCTTTCTCTCCCGAAACCTCTCTCCCTCTGAAGGTAGTCAGCTTCCTTTAGTATTTCAATCTTGTAATTTTCAGTTTCATTTTAAGTTTCAATCTTGTAATAAGCTTTTATTTTATAATACAATCTGCATATGGTCGGTTAATCCGCCTAACTTTGCTTATACTGTTGTTTCATAACTGTTCTTGCATTCATCTGCATATGGTCGGTTCAACCGCCTAAATTTTATCTGCTTTCATATTAATATTTGCATCCTTATGCGCCCTTACTCCCCATTCTGTTAGTTTAATTTCTTCTTTTTAGCATCTGCTTCCGTATATATATATATATATATATATATATTTGTAGTTAATGTTTCATGTGGTGTTTTGAGTTTTTTTTAACGATGCGACCAGTGCTACCGATGTATAAGAAACATCTACTGCATAGATTGCAGATTATAAATGGATTATGGTTAATACCAGTATTAAAAAGAAATAACATATGAAAGCTGAGTTTGTCTATTTTTGGTTAGACTGATTCAAATTATAGTGTAATAATATGTCAATACAACAATTATTTGTATCAATTTCTTAACAAGTCCTGAGAATTATATATTTAGTAATGTTGTATCCGCTTGTATTCTTGAAAGCCCATCCTCCAGCAAGGAAGCAATATATGTCAGTAAGCTTTCTTACTATCATTTTAATCAGTAAGCTTCCAAATTTAAATCACTATGTGACATTGCAAAATTATCTTTCTTACTATCATTCGAAATCTGCATAAACATGTTTATATAGAATCCCAACGGTCATGTCTTTCCATCTTTTGTTGTGAACGAATAGTGTGATTAAAAGTCAACTTTTAAAATTTTGTTAGGCATAACTATTGAAAATAACTACCATGAAATATAAATAAATAAAATATTTATTTCGCACGTCAAATAATCACATAACTACACGTGGGTATATATATACATACATATTATTACTAAATCGATGATTAAATTATGGTCACTAATATCTATATAAAATCATTTTAATTTTAAAATTTGGGAGTAATGGTCACTACTATACGTTTTGCAGAATTGGGAAGAGTGGGAAAGACTACAAGCACAAAGGAGTTTTCGTATTTGAAATCACGAAGATTTGAAACGAGGAAGGGTCGGAGGTAGTTCAACGCTGTAGCTGAAGTTTTCCTAAGTCTTAGATTTTTAATAGATATAGATAGAGACAAGAGGTATAGATAGAGATACAGATAGAGATATCATTACATCCTTTTTTATCAGTTAGAGGCCTCTGAGAAATCCACCAATTTAAAACTATTTTAACCGAAAGATTTATTCATGCCCGGGTTTGCCTCTAAATATATTCCTAAAAGATGGCAAAACTTTTAATAACAAATCCGTCAATAACAATGATTAGATTGAGGGAGGAAGGAAGGGGTTATTCAATCGATGAATGAAAGTTGGAGGAGAAGAGTTGCGGATGAGGCTGCTGAATTTTATACGAAACGACATAGTCCATTCCCGTTTCATGAAATTCAGTGTGTCCATAGATGATCATAAATATTGTGCCACGTTTTTTTCTCTCTTTGTGATAGAAATAAAATTTTGTATTAGAGAAAGCATCTAATTGTGATGCAAATGTATACTAGCTACCGCGCCCATGCAGAACATGAGCATGTTATTTTAAATATTTTTTATGACTTGATTGTTGGTTTCACTAGTTATCGACAGTAGTTGATGAATGAATGTGTGTGTTTTTTTAAGTTGGCCTCCTATGTAACAAAAAAAAAATTATAAATTAATTTTTTGTGAGATTTTTTTTAGTATATAGATAATAAATAATAAAAGATATTGTGTTGATTATGCATATGTTTGTATTTTTTTAGTTAATTAAATTATTAGAGTTGAATATAAATATCATAGAAGAAAATAATTTGATTATAAATATGTATATCATACATAAATTCTTTGGATAAATTAGTTGGTTAAAATTATTATAGGACAAAGTTAATATATTATTCAATGTATTATGAAATTAAATTTTTTTTTTGCGTATGAGACTTTGTAATTTTTTTTTGGGACTCATGCAATTTTTTTTTTGAGGTACGAACCATCTATTAGGACCATTACTCCTGTTGACTTGACTTAGTCTCGGCGATGTGAGTTTTAAACTTAATGGAAAAATAAAGATGAAAAAAGAAGCGATGTGAGTTTTAAACTTAATAGAAAAATAAAGATGAAAAAAGAAAAGAGTTGATTTCTTTTTTCTCTCTTGTTGAGAGTTTATGGGTGAAAAAAACAAGAACATTCGAGGATATGATTGGAATAAGCTTGATGTGAAGAGAAACGAGAAAGAAAATTTTGTAAGGATTAAATTATCTTTCTCTAAATCTTTTTCTTTTTTGGAGATAATTTCGGGAGGAAAAGTTTTTTTTTTCCTTTCCTAAAGAAGTGGTAAGGTAATATAAAAGTAAAATTTTCTCTTATTTTCTTTTCTTTTCTCTATTTAAATAAACTCTAATTTTAGTTTCGAGTACCGGAAATGAAAATATAAGAGAGATGATATAGAGCACTTTCACAAAAGAATTAGACTGAAATACGATCTGTATATGAATAGCTTCAGATACCGAAAGTGAAGAGAAAATAATACTGCATTTGTTTTTTAAAAAAAAATTTGTTTAAAAAAAGAGTTACATTTAAAATTTTTCTTTGTTATTTTGCAATAAATTAAAAATTTTCAATTACAAAATTATAGATATCGTCATAACTCAAAGATTCATAACAAATTTCATAAAAAAAACTTATGATTTGTACACTTAATTCTTGGTCAAAGATGTAAAATTAATAATCGTCAAAAGTCTAAATGTTACTTCTTCTTTTTTTTGAGTAGATATAGTAATAGAATAGTGCTACTATTATGTCAACATGATGATGTGCATAAAACCTCTCTCCTTAAATGCATTATATGAACATCATATAACACTAGAAGATAGCAACCATTTCCAACAAAATACCAACATTACCAACAATAACAAATCTAGTACTACGTGGATAGTTTACTCATATATTTAGAAACAAAGAAATTTTTAACATAGGATAGTCCAGTTTATTTTAGCTTAAATTTTAAAAATTCTAAATTATTGCATCGTAAATTAAACTGTCAGAATTTAGAATTTTTACGGCTAAAACAAAATAGTATCGATGAACTTTAACCTTAATTTAACCAGAACTCATGTCATGTTCACTTGTAACCTTAACTTCCATGCCCCATTTCTCACCTCTTTGGAGGGCAGAAAGTTATGACATAGCGCGAAGCTCTGCATTTGTTAAGGCTTGAAGAATCATCAAAGGCGTAACTGTAAGCTTTCGGACAAATCGCCTTAAACAAATTCGCGAAAAGGGTAGGCTTACAAGTTTTGGGATTTGCATACTCCCCAGTACAACAATATTTGGGAGATCCCATTGCCAAACAAGCACTTTTACATCCAACAACTTTGCCTGCAACCCTAACTTCCAATGCTGATGGACAACATATGTTCAAATCGACATCACAGGCGGGCCTACCACACCCGATTCCACCTCCGACAGGGGCCATTGAAATCGGCAAATTGAAGCCATCAACTAGGCTAATGTCATAGAAATGTAAGGGGGAAACTGAGGACCCAAGCGTCATTTCAACAATTGTTGCTGGCGGTGCACCTCCAAAGCCTTGGCAATGTAATTGGCCAGCACAGTCACCAGTATCACATGAGCCTTTGCCATTTTGGTCGAACCGACAGCCTTGCCTGCCCCATATCCGCCCGGACCATTTGTCCGGGACGTCCATCACGACTTCCTGGCCGCTGCTCAGATCAAAGCCACCGTTGTTGAGCGTAGGGTGGCCCGCGCCGCCTTGGATTCCGGGCCATATGGTTTCTTTGCAGTTGTTCACTAGTATGAGTTGATATCCATCTGCAACCAAAAATGACACATTAAAAACGTTACATAAATTAACTAAAATTCACACGTTAACAAAAGAGGTGATATTTCTACGAGGTTTTTCTCGCATAAAAACTTAGTAGACCCAGACTCATGTCAGATAGAACCACATGAAAAAATAGAACGCAAACATTAGATGATGAATTAATTACCTGTTAGAAATAAAGACAGGAATGTGTAGACTAAAATTGACAAGAAAGTGGAAGAGATCAACATTGTTGATAAACTGGCGATACAATAATTTGGTAGTGAAGTTTGAAGAAATTGTGTACTAAGGTTTTTAAAGTAGAAAGATACGGAGGGAACATAGTATAAATTAACGGTTGTGTGCGGCTATTGAGACTCTGCTTTAATTTTTCTCCAATCTTTTTCTGCTTTCACTTTTATTTTATTAGGAAAAATAAATGAAACAAGAAAACAAAAGAAAAAGGGAGAGCATATATACATTACTTCTACTGGGGGGTTTGTTCTACTGCAACTGTTTACTTGTATAGGATGTGTTATACTCCCTCTGATATATAATATACATTGATAAGTTGAATTGATAATTGAATATAATTTTAAATTACAACTTACTATTACAATGGTTAGTTAAATTGTCTTTTTTTCTACGGTCTGTATATTTTCTGTAGACTTTTTTAGTAATAAATAAGAATAATATAGTCAATTTTTTATTCATTTGTCTAGATTATTATAATATGTTAATTAAAATGAGATAAATCTCTGATGTAACAAACATTATGAACTGGAGGTAGTATTTGTCCTGAAATGTTGTATAAATATTATTGTAATAAGTTAGCGTAGACTCTTATAATATTACATTAAACTAGAAAAAAAAAATACTGTAGTTATAAGTGAATGATTCTCGCAAGTATCTATATATATATATATATATATATATATATATATATATATATATATATGTTTTACCAGAATCATATAGTCACTAGTATAGAGTGATGTTACTTATATATGTTTTCTACTGTCGTAAATCCATGGGCTAAAGCTGTTTTTATTTCTTTATCTCAATCTATTAATTTAGATTTCAGCAAAGATTATTAAGTTGCTAGCATTATAGAAGCTACAAAAGATATTTTTTAACTTAAAAAGCAGTTGTCGTTATAATCAGAAAATACAAGTGATAATTATATATATATATATATATATATTAGGGGCCGATCCATAACTAACATTAGTTATAGAGACTTTCGTAACTAATACATTTATAACCGTCCATCAGATAATCCAACGGTGGAGATCAAATAAAAAAAAAATTCTTTCGACTGGCGAAAGGTATGTAAAAAAAAAAAAAAAAAAAACCTTCCCGTCAGTAAGACTGATAGAAGGAGGAAAAAAAAAGGTCTTTTCTGCCAATGAAACTGACGGAAGACAGATAATTTTTTTTTTCTTTGTTAGGTCGTAGATGGGGCTTGTTTGGATGACAGATTAAGCATCCAACAACCTTCCTGGCATTACCTTCGGAATCAATCTTACATAACTGTAGTAGAAGAATTCAATTCAAAAAAAAATGTGAGCCCATTCTCCCAGAGTTTTATATCTTTTAGGAGTACAAGGATCCAACTGCAAAATCTCTTCAGAGGGGGAAACAACTGGATCCTTATACTCCTAAAGGATATAAACATCATATGGTGCCTTAGAGACCGGTGTGCTTCCGACAAACAAAAAGAAAAAAAAAATTTACGTGTCTTCCGCCGAAAGAGTCAATTTTTATTTTTTGCCTTCCGCCACTAAAACTGGAGGAAAAGACAATTTTTTTTCCTCTTTCGCCAGTAAGACTAGCGGAAAGAGTTTTTTTTTTTAACATACCTTTGGATTTTTTTTTGTTTGATCTCTATCGTTGGATCATCCGATGAACGGTTATAAATGTGTTAACTACGAAAATCTCCATAACTAACGTTAGCTATTGATCGACCCTTTATATACATGCTTGATGGTTCTCACTTTAAAACCTAGTGGGTACATAAGATTCCAATCTTCCTAATCAAATCCCTTGCTTCGTGTTTATTAAACTAAAAATTAAGAATTAAGCTTTGTAACTTTTGAAAATGAGAGGACAATAGATTAGCTTTCGGCCTAAATATTGTAATGCAAAAACATAAGTTGCAAAAAAAGAAAAAAAATGTTATTATCTTATCCATAGTTGTATGGTAGTTCATTTGTTATATTTTCTGTCAAAAGAATGATTGTAGTTTTAATTTTATGAGGAAGTCCTTGGGCAAGATTTTATTAATAAGATCGGTAAGTGGATAGAGATCATAGTGAATTTCTCTTATTTCCCGGTTCATATGATGTAATGTTATAGTGCAATTTAGATTTATTCCGGATAAATCTATTCTCTATCTATTACTTGAAATTTGATACTTCGTATTATTCAACAAAATATTTGAATTAGAACTATTTGAATCGAATTATTCGATATTCGATTCGATTCAACTGGATAATTACTTGACTCGACTCGACTTGAATTACTAATTGAGTCAAGTTCGATTAAGTTATTTTGCTTATTATCTTTTAGTATACTTGTCTCGACTCACCTCGATTACTCATTTAAAAGGTTACTCAACTCGACTCGTTTGGTACTTAAAATAATTTTATGTTATTCTAAAGATTTTGTTCATATAAACTTATTAAATACTAAAATAATTTTATGTTATTCTAAAGATTTTGTTCATATAAACTTATTAAATACTCAAGTAAGACATTTGTTAATTGATTATCACTCGATACTCGAAAAACACTTGAAAATTCGAAAATGTTTGATTTATTTGAGTTACTTCCGAACAACTCGATAAATTTCCTAGTCAAATTCGATCATAAACTTGTACGTTCAAATCGATAATTTTCTTAATTGACTCGAACAAATAATACTCGGCTCAAACTCGAACACCCTAATTTTACTATATCCTCTTTGATACGCTTCGATCTACATTCATTCATGTTGGGTTACTTTGTACTTCTTTATCCAAATTATACAAAGGGGGCATCTTTTTCCTCTTTTATTGAGTGCTCCATGGGCCAACAACCACAATGGAGGCATTCTTTTACCTATTAGTCTATCTGCTATAGCATTCTTTTACCTTCATTGACAAGACACTTTAAAATAGTATTCTAAAAAAATCTTTTTCACAAAAAAAAAAAGAAGACAGAAAAACAGAATCTGTCATATATAATGATAAATCGAGAAAAGAAAAATGCTAAATGCAAATACTAGTATTTCAAACTATATATGAAATCCAACATTTGATTTGAATTTTTGATAAAGTCACAACACAATTTGCATTTAAAATTTCACAACCAAAGATATTAAGAAGTAAGAACAAATCTAAATGCAATTTTATTTGGCTAGTTATTTGCATATTTAGGTATGAAATGAATAACAAGCACGCGGTTTACTATGTTAGGAATAGATTTGATACACCATGCCAAAATATTCCATTATCCGTAAAATATCAGCAATATGTTTGGAAAATAATATATATATATATTTTTTATATAGGAGCCAACCGTCAAGATACTCACACTTATTTGCACATCTATTAGCAATGAAGTTTTTTATTATTTTGCAAAATTTGAATCCTAGACCTCTCCACTTTTCAGTTTCCAGAAGAGAGTTGATGACCGGTTAACAATCCATAGTTGTTAAACTACTGGCAAGCAAAAATACCACATATAGATAATATGAGTTAGCCAACCAGGATTTTTCTATGTAAATGAAACAAGATATATTACCATGTATAAGATTTCTATGGGTACAACTAGAATATGAATATCAAAACTAAACTCAACTTCAGAATTTTTTGCAGAAGTTGATAGCATAAGAAAGGTTTCTGGTCAGTCATGACTCATGATTAGAAGGTCTTGTTCTTCAAAACAACAGCATTTTTTGACATCACATCTCACGAAAAAACTGAAACCCAATCTCGCCTCATTAGTTGATTTCAGTTCAAGCTTCTGAAACGGGCTGCAGAATTGTTTAAACACTACATCAATTACAAAGAGTTTGTCTTTAGGGTACTCAGATAAACAAGACTGAAAAAACCCAAGGATGAGTATACTTTTCTACTTCAAGCAAGTATATAAACATGAAAAAAAGCGCACTTGCATTGAGGAATATCTAGGAGAGAGCCAGAGCGCTAGAGCGAGGAAAAAAAGGTACCTGCTGTTTGGATCATAGTAAAAGCCATTAATAGATCCATCACTACATGAGAAGCAAACGTAATAAAAACCAGCTAAGGTCAACCCGCAGTCAGTTCCAACATTCACAAGTGCTGCTCTTTCCATATCTGCACATTAAGTTGAAAAAAAGAATTTTATTAGTTGAGAAATATCAAGATCTGTAACCATCAACAAAAAATTAAGTTGTGAATTGTCATAGATTACCATGAATATGTATGGATAACTACTCACGTCCAATGATTTACCACCATCAACCTCCACTTGGCTCTGGAAAGAGAGGAAACTCAAAGAAAGAAGATAAATGGAATCTAGATAAAATTCATTGAGTGAGTACTCACCACAAGGGGTGAGAAAGATGGGAACTTGGTCCAGTGCTCAATGTCAACTTCAGAACTGTAAAAGTTCCGAAGTGTAAGAATTTGTTTGGAGGGTGTGAGCAACAAGATTTTCATCTAGTATGTGGCCACTCACATGAATATAAACGAAATACATACGTTGCTTTCCATTTTCCTGTGAAGAACGTATAGTTCTTAGTATCAACAATCTCTCCCTCCCAGAAAGTAACCATCTGAGATCAAAGATATGTCTCCTGAAGAAATAGCTTGGCTACATATTGAGAAATTCTGAATATATCTAATCAATGGCAACAAATTCAGAGTTAAACTATACTATATATAATTTTCTTTTCTTCTTTTTGTGGGGGTTCCCAGGGGCAGGGAACCTAATATGACTATTGATTTCACAAAGTTATTCTAAACCATCTGCTCAATTGAAATTAAAGTTTCTTACTGGTGTGTCAGCCATAGGAACATTAAGCGCTTCCATAGTTCCACACAGGTATCCATGATCTAGATCACAACCTTGGATTGTACATTAACTCTCCATGCTTCATCCTTTTGAGGACTTGAAACATTCTGGTTTCCAGAGAATGCCTGTGGCAAGATGATGATTAAACAGCTTAATTGAGAGGAGAGGGATGGAGGGTTGTCTAGCACATACAGAAATAAAGAAGCTCCACAAATTCAATTTTTCGTAAAATTTTAACATCTTCAATGAATGGGATTATTGACTAGGGAGGCTAGGAAAAGAAGAATCTTAGCACATTCTGTGAAGGAACAAATCATAGTAATCAAACCAATCCATTTTTAACAAAGAACTCATTTCCTAAAATAATAGAGCAATAGAAAAGTTCTGAAACAAATATCATATACTAAAGAAAGGTAACTTGAATAGATATATATCACATGCAGAGTATTAAAAGACCATATATTTTTCAAAGGTATTCAGCGAAAGCACACACTAAATTTTTAGTGTAACACCTGACTGCTTGTACCACCAATGAAGGTCCAGGAAAAACTTAAGTTAGAGAGGTCATCAATTTTAGCCGTTTCACCACTTTGTAATGTCTCACCACCAACTCAAAGAAGCTGGGTATGAGACCTTATAGGTTACATGTATTCTTATTCATTCCTTTAGTAGATAACACGAGATAAGAATGAACAATGAAAATTTCATTGTGCATAATTGTTATCACTTGTTTCCTTTAGTATCAAACGATCATATACATCAACTTCAGCAAAAACCATTTATGTGATACAGAATAATAAATTCTTAAAAAAAGTTATTAACTTCTTATCATTACAATCCATAAGAATCTACATACATATCAAGGCATTCCATATTTGCGCAACAAGTATAATGGATGCTATACAAAATGCATAGACAGAAAAGAGACAACATAAATAGAACGGAGAAAAAGTAAAGGATTTTACAAAATCACCTGTCCAACACTTAAAAGTGTACAAGCTTGAGGTGAAGTATGTTCACAATCCGCATCTTCATTATTTTTTTCATGGAGATATAGAACAGCATACAAGTTATCATGCTGTTATTGTCACAAACATCATCACTGTTAAAACCTTCTCGAGATTGATATAGGTGAATCTCCATGGTTTTGCAGGTGGTGATGTTTCGTTCATTTTGTTCCGATTTCTAGCGAAGGTTCTTAACATTTAAGAAGTTTCTACACCATAATTAGCCAAACAAGACCAACCTAGATAAATAGACTAGAACATTTCAATTACAAAACATGTCACATTTAGCATAACCATATCAAAATAATGATCAACCTCGAAGAGATAGGATCTAAAAACCGATGCAAGACTTTGAAAGAATAAGCGTTTTGATAAAGCTTTTTTTTTTTTCATTTCACGAAATTGCCCCTAATTACAGAATAAGAGAGCGACAAGCCCCAACCCACCAAAAAAAAAAAAAAGAATCAGATTCGGAATTGGGAAAATTTTGAAGTGGGATGCAGATTATTTGAAGAAGAAGATGAAATTAAGGTTCATACCTGAGACTTGAGAAGGGGATGAACTCTCCACCATTCTCACTGGCATCTCTTTCCTTCTTTTATATTTATATTTTCTTGCTTTTGTATTATCGGTCAATCACCGGTATACATCAGCAAATTAGCAACGGCTTTTATTATGGTTGTCGGGTTTGCGGGTACCCTTAATCCACCCATGTTTCGGTTACGATCTTGCCTAATTATTCAGTGTCGAATACCGAGAATATAATAATATCCCTAAATATCTTAGTTATCATAACATGTACCGTATCGAGCTCATCCAGTTACTGGTTTAATCGGTTCAATAAGTGATTAAACTGTTTGAATCAAATTTATTATATATATATATATATATATATATATATATTTTACATATTTTTTTATTATTGTTATTATCTTAAGATAATCAAAGTTGAGATCGCCATGCTTAAGAAAAAGAAAAGTTCAAAATTAATTTATTCAAATATTGTGTATGTAACTCAATGAGAATAAGCTCATGAATTGACTGTGGGCTTTATTCGGGTCAAGCTACAATTAAGTAGACAGGACATAAGGTTAATAGGAATTCGAAAACAAATTATGTCAATAAGCAACTCAAATAAAATCAATAGATTGTTTTTTTTAGCAATCGCGTTTTAGTTATCGTAGGCTCTCTACTACACTTGAGTTTGATTTAAAGAGGCGTATCAAAATAATATAAATACATTATGAGGTAATGGTGCGAAGAGATAAAGTGTGTAATTGAAACTTTGATAGGAGAAACCAGGGAAAGTCAAACCAAGGGTAATTTTATCATCACATGAAATGTTAAAGACTTGAAGGAAGCATAAAAATGTGAATTTAATAGAAGATTTTTTTTTAATTTTTCTTTTTAGTGGCATTTTAGGAAATTTTCCCTTTCCACTTTTGGTCCCCGTAACTCTATGATTATTTAATGCGGATAATTAAATTTAATATGTGGTTAACATGGCCATGGCTATCTCTCTAGAAATAAAAAGAATACGACATTGAGATTTCCAATTTTATAAACTGCATAAGATACCACAAAAAAAAAAGATATAGTATTGATGTTGAATGTTGAATACTTTAGAAGCCAAACCTACTAATTTTTTCCTCAAATAAACATGGTTATATTATGTTAAATTTGTTAAATGGCGGTTTTTGGTTTGAGAATCTTGAATGTCTAGCCATTTTTGCAAAGTTTCATATATGGTACAATACTAATTAAAGATATGCCCCGACATACAAGTAATAAATTTAGACATTTTTTCCTGTCACCCAGATTTTCACATCCAATACGTCTCATTTTCATTATGTCAAAATATTAAGACAGAAAAATGAAAGGCGGAAAAATGCAGTAAAAATGTCTAGCATTCTTGCATTTCAATTTGTATTGTTACATGTTGAATCCTATATGTTTTTGTACAAAAATTCTCAATTTTATGCAGAATTTCGTTTGGATTGACACCCTGCTCAACTATAACATGGCAGGCCATTACAATTTTTCCTACTGTGATAGTCCAAACATGCATATCATGAACATCAACTACACCTGTTATGCATTTTAGGTCTTTCTCGAGATGAGCAACATCTATATCATCTGGTGTACTCTCCATCAATATACAATATATGTTTCTAAGCATGGGAATTGTGGTAAATAAAGATAAAACAGTGAAGATGAGGGTGCAGATCAGATCAACCACCAGCCATTCTGGTTTTGCCCATATGATTAATCCGGCAATCATTACCCCGACGGTCTGAATTAGATCAGTCATGACATGCAAGTAAGCCCCTTGGAGATTTATGTTTAGTATTCTGCTTTCCTTCGGGGAATTTGAGACTAGTGTTGTCGTTTCTTCTTCTTTCATTTCACATAATTCAACCCCTTTACGATCATGATCATGACCATGTTCCAAGCAGGTCTTATAACGATGATGATCATGGACATGATTTTGTCCATGTCTGTGATTGTGACTGTGGCCGTGGCCATGGCCGAGGCTGTGACCATGGCCGTGACCATGGTCGTGCCCGTGGCCAAGCCAAACAACCATGATAAAGTTAATCACAAAACCAAATGCAGCAATTGCAAACATGAGCTTGCCATTTACCTTCTTATTTTTGTGAAGAATTCTTACAACTGCTTCATAGATTAATTTCCCGGATATGAACCAAATTAGCTCCACAGAAAAGAAAGCCCCCAAAACTTCAAGGCGGTGAAATCCAAATGACTGTTGTGATGTCGCCTCCCATCCTGATGCCCATACTGTAAAAAGAGAAATTGAGAATCCAGCAATGTCAGTAAGCAGATGTGCTGCATCAGTGAGCACTGCCAGGCTGTTGGCTCTCAAACCTCCAACAATCTCGACTAACATGACAATTGCATAGAAAAATATGAGCCCACAAAGTTTTATCACCGATTTTGATCTTTCTTTTGCATCAGAGAGATTGAACTCTGGCTTTGATAAAGAGCAATCATTGCAAGATACCTGAAGTGCTTTGGGAAGCACACTAGTTCCTAAGAAAGAATTTGGTGTCTTCTCTTCTAGCTGGTGCTCTTTCTTCAAGATGGAATCTATCTGATGTTCCATCTGCATGGATTAATAAAATGGTTACAAGATCAGATAAAGAGATTTGTTTGAAGATTACGAAATTAGCTTTTCTTTAAGGCTAACATAATTCAGTACCACAGACCATTACCAACGACTTTATTTGCTCTTTTGTGCATCTGCCATTCGTTGCATGTCGTAGTTTAAGCGAGGCAGATGTTTCAGTGCCTATATATGCACAAAAATGTCTGCATCTATCCACAAAACTATCGACCCATCTACTATAATGATCATTTTTTAAACTTATTGGAAACATTTGATCCTGCATATGGTGTTATTTCTACATATTAAAACTCGTCATTCGCTTTTTAGCATAATTAACTTATTGCTATCATAGAAAGCTTCCTCTTAAGAAAATCTTCCAGAAATTTCCACCTTTAAACTTATTGGTAACTTTTGATCATGCTAATGGATGTTCTTTCACCTTTTAAAGTTTCCTCTTTTTCTATGCAAAAGAAGAGAACCATTTTCACATTTGGTAGGCTTAGCTAAAAGTATGCCTGAATAAAGCAGGCATTAGTTGGGGACAAAAAATGTAAGCATCAAATATAAAGAACAATCATCAAATAAATGTTATGATCACCTTCAATTGAATAATCATTTCAAAGGGTTGAAATTCAATGAATAATAGCAGTAAAGAGATCTAAAATCCATAACAGGCGCAGAGTAAAATACCTCTCATCCACAACAAAAGAAATGAAAATTTCAGAATCATGAGAGGACTCCAAAACCCAATAATGAATTGGCCAAACATAAACTTAATCAAGAATCAAGAACAACAATTTTTTCACAACTAATAAAAGCATTTGAAAAGATACCCTTTTCAAAATCACAAAGATTGATGATTTCAAAAACATAAAACAAAAGGAAAATCAAAAAATGCCCACGTTTTGTAAACAAAAGGAGAATGATAAAAACGGTTACCTGAGAAATTAGATGAAAATGCAGAACGTACGACCGACGCTATCTGTTCCTCCCACTTGGGACCATTTTTAATGAAGAACGCAAAAATTTACGACTACGAATTGGGGATTTCCTCCATTTCTTTATTTTGATTTTAAGCTAAAAAAAATAGCGGGCCGGCAGGCGGGCTCAGCTCCAACGGCCTGTTTGGGAGTTTTAATTTGGAGAAAAAAAGGAAAGAAATAGAAAAAAATAGAAAAAAAATCAGGTGTTTGAGAATTTTTTAAGTAAAGAAAAAAAAAGGAAAAGAATAGGAGGAAAAAAGAGTTGACTTTTCTTTCTAACTTTTTCTTTTCAAAGTTCGGAAAAAATGAAGAGAAATAAAATTAAAATTTAATTTATTAAATTATAATCTAATTTTTCCCTTTAAACTTAATGATAAAATCTTTCTCATTTTATTTATGTCTTACATTTTTTTTCTCTCCCATTCTAATTTTTTCTTTTATTTTCTTCTCATTAAAATTAAACTTACATAAATGACTTAACTTGATTCATCCGAGGTAAAGTTATCTTCTATCTTTTTATCATCAAAATTATTTTAATGAAATTTATTTTAATACAATTAATCCTTGAATCATCTATTTAGTAAAAAGAATAAAATAAATAATTGACGATTCAACCGATAAATTTAACATATATTTTTATTAAGTTTTCGAAATACACGTGTCTTTTTGCAAGTCCTCTGACTAATTTGTAACATGAATATGGACAGAGATCACGCAACCTAAACTTTTGGTGACTTAAAAAAGAAAGAAATAATAAAACAAAGGAGCCATAAAATTAAATTAAAATTTCCACTTAAAATAAAAGGGTTGAGCAAAACAAAAAATGTTCCCGCACTCCCCATTCAATTGCTATTTCTCTCGCTTGAGCATCTTCCCTTGAAAGCAAAATGTTGGAGAAAAATATAAAAAGCTGAAATTCGAGGGAAAGGTGCTAATTACTCAAACCGCACGAGAGAGTAGAGAGAGAAGCGGATTTATCGACTCCGACGAATATGAGATACGTATAGGGATTGGAGTTGCAGTCCTCTCTCTCTCTCTCTCTCTCTCTCTCTCTCTCTCTCTCTCTCTCTC
>CM025787.1:30169803-30279941 GCA_014636745.2 Centella asiatica
CTCTCTCTCTCTCTCTCTCTCTCTCTCTCTCTCTCTCTCTCTCTCTCTCTCTCTCTCTATCCATTTACCACGCCATCCACTACAATACCCTCGTTTCTACCTAACAATAATCAAGCAAAACCCAATTTGGTTGAAAACGTGAAGTGGGTATTTACCAATTTCTAGGGTTTCTGTGTTTTCGTAATTCTGAGGTGCTTTTGAAGTTCTGAGATAAGGGGGTTGAAATATTGAATTCGATGGCTCAAAATGAGCAGGGAATGGACCCTGCAGTTCTTGATGATATTATTCGTCGGCTTTTGGACTTTCGTAATGCAAGGACCGTCCGGCAGGTTCAGTTATCAGAGGCTGAGATCCGGCAGCTTTGTTGTGCCTCCCGAGAAATTTTTCTCAATCAGCCCAATTTGTTAGAGCTTGAAGCCCCCATTAAGATCTGCGGTACATATTCTCCCGTTTCATTACCTTATATTAAATTATTGATATTTATGTATATGATTTTGTCGTTTAGGTAGGAATTTGAATTTGAGAGACAAAGTGATTGACTTTTTTTATTTCATTTGATAGGATTTTTATGTTTCCAAATATATGTAATGAGCTTTGGTTGAATTTGTTAGGATCAATGAACTCATGAAGTACATTTTGTTAAGGTAAAAAAAGAAAAAAAAAAAACAAAAAGCAAAGCAGTTGCATGTACTAAGCAGTAACCTTGAAATGAATGGATGGCAGTCTCCTTGCTGTTTGTAATGTTAAATATTTTATGTATTGTTTGGCTTTAGCTTTGAGTCTTTGATCATTCATCGGCTCTAGCTTTGAGGCTTTGATCAATCCTCTTGTTAAAGAAGGATATTGACTAATTGTGTATTGGAAGCATGTACTTTTTATTAGGTTAATTTTCACATCTGTTCGGTGTTACTAATTCATATTAGTCACTTTGCCACCTAATAAGGCATGGAGATGCCTGATTGTGTCAAAACCTAAAAGATAACTGCTTTGTGTACTGCAACCATGCTTGTTTGAACCGCATTAAATCTATTCCAAAGAAACAAGGTGCATGTGCCAAAAAAACTTACTGGAGTAATCGCCGAATTAGAAATTGGTACAGAAACTTTTGACCTGTCACAATTTCATTTTGACTCAAGATATCCATTACCATGTCAGTTGTATAATAAAGGTCTCTCCTTGAATCATTACAGAATGTAGGAATGTTCTAAATATAGAGAACCATCGAGTGATACTGATACATCTGTTAGTGGACTAGCCGACCAGATAAAGATCTCATTTTTGCAGCTTAAGCATTTTATATTGGTATGGATTATCTCTATGGAAATGCTTAGGTGTAGAATCAGATGAAGCAGTAAACAATCCGAGATGGTTTGGAGGAGGCTGAATTTCCAGTTTTTGTGATGATCTGAGAGACTGGGAGTGGGGTGAAATGGATGAAGTTAAGTTTTAATCTTTACGTCATACTTCTTGGGGTTTGGTATTGGTTTGATTGTTTGCAGAAGAGACGTGAATCAAATGATTTTCAAAGACAGGGCGGAGAAGTGGAAAAGGTTATTATAGGATAGCATTGCTGTGATTAAAATCTACTTCCAGTAGTGGCTGGGAATTCTGCTTTGTTAACCTTGTCCAATTACCTGGAAACATGGTATAAATTTAAAAGAACAGCGGTTATGTTGGCGTTCTAGAATTGTTTCAGACTTTCAGCCTAGGTGATGTATAATTTATTTTCTTTTTATTTGCATATGTGTGGAATGACATCATTGTTTCAATTCAATACCATTATATTTTGTTTGATTGACGCTTACCTACCCCTCTTGATGTCTCAATGTATCATAATCATCTACTTTTGTAGTTTTCAATTACTGTTCTTACTATTCTTTTAAATTTATTAATATGTGTTTCTGCATATTGTGGGCTTAGTTCAGTTAAATGGATACCTTTGGTTTGGGATTTGGATATCAGGTGGGTAACACTTTATTCTGACTATTTATCTTGTCTAAAATTGAAATTGGATATCAAAACCTAATCTTCTAATTGGTGTCACATACCGAACTGGTGCACTAGCTGAATCTTGTATTTCTTTTGGTAGTAGTTGTGCATTGTCAAATTTGAATCATCGATTCATCAGCCTACGCTCTTAACTTCAGCCGTGTCTCTCTTGATGCCTTAGTAGAAGCGGTTGGCTCTGGCTAAAGCATGTTTAAGAAGACTAAGGTTATTGATAAGCGATACAATTGTAATCAGTTCCTACCGCTGTAAAACGTTTATCTTTTTTTATGTATGTCACCTGATATTACTTCATCGAAATTATTTCTTTCTGTTATTCTTATGGTTGTTGGTAGGTTGAGAGTTGTTTAATGCCAAGTTGCGTTCTGTTGTGATAATCATCTTAGGTGCAATTTGTTTGGGTGCTGTGGACCATTCATAATCTTCTTCTTATTATTTGCTTAATTTTTTGTTTTTATCTGTATTAATTCCAGGTGACATTCATGGGCAATATGGTGACCTTTTAAGGCTATTTGAATATGGAGGGTTTCCTCCTGATGCAAATTATTTGTTTCTAGGAGACTACGTGGACCGTGGCAAGCAAAGTCTGGAGACAATATGCCTTCTCCTTGCGTACAAGATTAAATACCCTGAGAACTTCTTCCTTTTGAGAGGAAATCATGAATGTGCTTCCATTAACCGTATATATGGATTCTATGATGAATGTAAGCGGCGGTTCAATGTACGACTTTGGAAAGTTTTTACAGATAGTTTCAATTGTCTTCCTGTGGCTGCCCTTATAGATGACAAAATACTTTGCATGCACGGGGGTCTTTCTCCTGATTTGACAAACTTAGATCAGATAAGAAATTTACCTCGTCCCACCGATGTTCCAGACTCTGGTTTGCTCTGTGACTTACTTTGGTCTGATCCTAGTAGAGAAGTCGGTGGCTGGGGAATGAATGACAGGGGAGTCTCCTACACCTTTGGCCAGGATAAGGTAGCAGAATTTTTAATGCAACATGATATGGATCTTGTTTGTCGTGCTCATCAGGTATTCTTATGTAGTTTCCTTTATGTCAGTCCTCGAATCTCTTTGTTATCACTGTTGTTTTTAAATTTATATGAATTTTTCGAGCGTTCAGGTTGTCGAGGATGGGTATGAATTCTTTGCTGAGAGGCAGCTTGTAACAATATTCTCAGCCCCTAACTATTGTGGTGAATTTGATAATGCTGGTGCGATGATGAGTGTTGATGAAAGCTTAATGTGCTCCTTCCAAATTTTAAAGCCAGCTGATAGAAAACCTAGATTCTTGTGAAGCCAAATATGATCATGGCAGTCTTTAATGCGCTACATTTTCAAGATTCAGCATAATGATTGCTTTTGTTATGTAATGTTAGGGTTTTATTGCAACAATGGTGTCTTTCTGTGCTTGCTTTTGATAACATTTTCTACCTTTCATTCCTAATTCTCTAAATCAGATGCCTATTTTATCTCCATAATTATAGTTATCTCGATAGATTTCCCTCTTAATATTGTGAATGATGATGATTTATGTCTATTATTCAATTATACTCCAAATTCATTGAACGTGCTCATATGTTCTAAATAAGTGGCTTAACTATTGTACTAATATATATTTTTATGTTAAATTTATTACATATTAAATATTTAAAATAAATTTAATTTTTTATGCTATTAATTGTCATCATCTAAAGTTTTATTTTATTATTTTTTTAAATAAAATAAAATATTTAATATATATTAAAATATATTTAAAATTATGCGTAAAAAATAAGTTAAACTACTTATTTTTAAGATGGAGGGAGTATGTCTTAGTTTTCGATAAGAAACCTCCCAACCCACCCCTACCCACACACAAAAATTATAATAAAAATAATAATATATTTATTTTCTATTTCATATTCAAAATTATCATTTCAATTCTATATTTTAAATAACTGAAAGAACAGATCAAACTTCAAAACTGTACTATTGCATAACCAAAACTAATACTCCCGTACTTTACATTCAAAAAAATAAAATAAAGAATAATGAGTTGGAATTTTGAAATTTGGTAGATTATATAAAAATAGTACGTTGCACAGAGATTTGTGTAACACACAAGAAAAAAAAGATCGATATTAATTCACTCATAAAGTGAAGATTAAAGATGTTTGAGTCGTGATAATAACAAATATAAGAGCAGAAAAAAAAGTTGAAATTTAACAATTACTGGGATGTTTGGAATTATTTCTACTTTTTAAACACTTCATGTTTTACCTTTTAACTTAAAATCTAAAAGCTAAAAATAAAAAATAGTTCCGGAAGAGGCACTCAAGTTCTGGAGGGAGTAGCGGTTTGCTACCAAAATTCAAAAACTAAACAGCTTGGGGATGCTACCCTTTCAGTCCGCTAAAACCCTTCTTGGACCCCGCTTTCGATTTATTTCTCACTTCTTATCTCCTATCTCTTTCCATTCCCAACCCTTAAACCCTAATCACCACCATCTCCGCCGTTCCTCCGGCACAAGCAACAACCATTTTATCCAATTCCTTTGTCAAAAAGGAAACCTTAAAGAAGCAATACAGCTCCTCTCTCAGGAATCCAACCCAAGCGTGCAAACTTACGAGCTTTTAATCCTCTCATGCTCTCTTAAGAACTCTCTCATTGATGCGGAAGCTGTTCATCGTCAACTTACTTATAATGGGTTTGAACAAAATCCTTTCATTGCCACTAAACTCATTAATATGTACTCTGAGTTGGGTTCACTCGAACTTGCACGAGAAGTGTTTGATAAAATTCTTAATAGAACTATTTATGTTTGGAATGCCCTTTTTAAGGCCCTGACATTGGCTGGTTATGGTGATGAGGTGTTGTATCTGTATCATAGAATGAACGAAGTTGGGACTTCGTCGGATAGTTATACTTATACATATGTGCTTAAGGCTTGTATTACCGAGGAGTCGGCGGTTGTGTTATTGGATAAGGGGAAAGAGATTCATGCCCATATATTACGACATGGGTATGAGAGCCATGTGCATGTTATGACTACTTTGCTGGACATGTATGCAAAATTTGGTTGTGTATCAGATGCATGTTTAGTTTTTGCTCAGATGCCAGTGAAAAATTTGGTTTCGTGGAGTGCTATTATTGCATGCTGTTCGAAGAATGGGATGCCCTTTCAAGCATTGGAGCTTTTTCGAGAAATGATGCTTGAGACACATGAATTGTTGCCAAATTCAGTGACAATGATTAGTGTTATCCAAGCTTGTACAGCAGTAGCGGCTCTTGTGCAAGGAAAATTGTTGCATGGTTATGTACTTCGGAAAAGTCTTGATTCCATTTCGCCTGTTGTTAGTGCCTTGGTGACGATGTATGCAAGATGTGGAGATCTTGAACTTGGACGTCGTGTTTTTGATCAAATGGTCAGTAGAGATGTTGTCTCATGGAACTCCATGATCTCAAGTTATGGGATTCATGGGTTTGGCAGAAAAGCTATTCAAGTTTTCAGAGAGATGCTAGGTAGAGGAATCCAGCCGAGTCATGTATCTTTTGTGAGTGTTTTGGGAGCCTGTAGCCATGAAGGGCTTGTCGAGGAGGGGAAGAATTTGTTTGAATCAATGTTAAGAGAACATAAGATGTATCCTAATGGTAAACACTATGCTTGTATGGTCGACCTTCTTGGTAGAGCAAATCAATTAGATGAAGCAGCCAAGGTTATAGAAGATATGCGAATTGAACCTGGACCTACAGTTTGGGGTGCTCTTCTTGGATCATGCAGGATTCATTGCAACATTGAGCTTGCAGAGAGGGCAAGTAGAAGGCTCTTTGAGCTTGAGCCAGAAAATGCTGGCAACTATGTATTAATGGCTGAAATATATGCGAAAGCAGAGATGTGGGATGAGGTTAAGAGAATAAAAGTTCTTCTCGATGCTCAAGGTGTTCAAAAGCTCTCAGGCTGTAGTTGGATAGAAGTGAAAAGGAAAATTTACTCATTCATGTTACATGATGAACTCAAACCGCAGAATGGATATATACATGCTTTCTTATTAAAGCTGTCAACGGCGATCAAGAAGAAGGGCTATCTTCCACAGACCAAAGTGGTTCTCTATGATATTGATGAAGAGGAGAAGGAAAGTATTTTGCTTGGTCATAGTGCAAAAATGGCTCTTGCCTTTGGTCTGATCAATAGCAATAGACATGAAGTTATTAGGATCACCAACAACTTGAGGTTATGTGAAGACTGTCATTCTTTCATAAAGCTCATTTCAAAGTACACAAATAGAGAAGTTCTAGTTAGAGATGTAAACCGCATCCATCAATTTAGAGATGGGGTCTGCTCATGTGGTGATTATTGGTAATCGAGTTCGTAATTTTGGCTCATCATGATGGTCATTCTTTTGTTGATAAAGGAAGCAGCTTTATTTGACGTGGAAATCAAACTACAAGGTTTAATGTTTTTTGTCAATCACTAAACTAAGAGAACAGCATCCCTCTCTCGTAGCAACTTGTAACTACAAATTGTGCACGTTGCTGGTTTTAGGTCCGAGTGTTGATTAGTTCCCAAGGATGAATTCATATTTACTTGTTTTATGTTTGTTGTTTGTCAGTGAATGCAAATGAGGGACTAAAGCTGGCCTCAACATTGTCAAAAGATGAATCAAGTATGAGCTCTATATCCCCAAAATATATCTGAACTGGTTGAGTCTGAAGGTGATTTGCGTATCTTCTCGGACTAAAAATGTTCATGCTTCAGTTTTCATTATTTTCGGGAAGCAGTACATCTTCACAATCAATGATCATTGCTTGGTGGGTCAGTTCCTCATTACTGTATGTTATTATGCCATGTTATTATTGAGATCCCTTTTTCTGGTTGGGACTTTTAGTTGCTGAATCATCAATTACTAAAATATATGCATAACAAATTTAGGAATTGAGATTATTCAGAAACTGCAAGGGTTTGAGGCAGGAGGAAGAAGAATGCGTGTGTTTAGCATGCACATACATGTTTATAATAACTTCCCAACAAATACAACCATTAAATCCATTAATATATTCTACTGTTTCTGGAAGTTCCAATTATCAACTTTTTCCAATTCGTAGTGCACTTAAATCTGAAGACAATCCTGACATGGTATTATCTGAACTCATGGGTACTGAAATCTTGTAAAACCCAACAGGTACTAGCCCTGATACCCTAGAGATTGGAGGATGTAGAAAATATATTACACTGTCCCAATCTGACTCAGTACATTGTCATTCTTACTGATGAGGTTCCCATCTTTGGAGAGATCTTTTACCCCTTCTGTACAGTTTCTAATGTCCTATGCCCGAATATTGGTGACTACGGAGATAAACTTCCTGAGTTTTGGTTGGAGTTTTTGGAGTGTATCAATATGATTGGAACTTTTCATTGGATGTATCTTGTCCCCTGGTTTAGAAATTCTTAACAAGTCATAAGACAAGAAATATGAACGTAATTGATCCTTACAGATATTTCATGTATAACATGCTCGTAAAATGTTAAAAGGAATTTCCTACACTAACAAATCAGAAGACCAAGGTTGCTTTTTTCTTTTTCCACCTTCACATACTTTCCAAGGTTCACCCATTATCAAGTTCTCAAACTTCCCCAAAGGCTCCTAAAATTTACCCAGTCACGTCCTAGGCATGCACAAGGTCTAATCCAGCTGGGTCTCAGGCTGATTTTAATTTCAAGTTCTGGTCAAACCAGGCCAGGTCGTTACTATCTCCTTAAGGGAAAAAGATGGGCTTAGAAGGATCTTTCCTTTTTTCCATTATTTTTGTGTGAATATTTATTGTTCGACTAATTATATTTATTACTTGTTGGTTACTGCTTAAATTATAAATTGACGTCCTTTGATATTCAGTAATCCACGCTTATGTATATTGAAATTTCAAATTAACTTATATTACTAACGTATTAGTTTATTTTAAAGTTATTACTTGTGACACTATTATTCACTAATTAACATCAATCACTGTATACAAAACACTGAATAGCATTCTTCTCCTAATTTTATCCCTAATTGATATTAAATTGAATGAGTTTCTTGGTTGGTTAAAGAGAATTATTTTCTTTGTATCAGATCATGTTTTTGGTTACTGAGGCTAAATACTTGTCCCTATTTCATGCATTAACTTGTGTAGTCATTGAAGGGATGCTTCTCTTTTGCCATGCATTATATTCACCTTGCTCAATGGATGACCATCATTGGGACGAGAATTCATGTCTTTCATGATTTGTTCAGGTTCTAGTCTTTTTCTCTTCTCCGGGAGATTTATAAATTGGTGCATTTGGATGAACGCAATGCGGTTGTTTTGTTCCAAGAAAATTCCGTGAATTGGTGGGAGGTTCTCGATGCTGGAGATTGAGGATGAACGGCAGGTGACAATGCATGTCACTGCTGCCAAATCAAGGCTCATGTATTGCTGCTGATGCAAGGTAATTCCATAGATCTGAAGGAGAGATATTAATGCAGAATGTTAAGTTATCGGTAACTTGTTGAGATCCTGAATTTTAGAACTTCCATGTCAGATGCATACGATCAATGCAATAGATGGGTGTCCCATTTCCTTATACCTAGTAAAAATCATGGACTTTCAGTTTCTCGAGGACAACTTCAGGAGAAATATGCAAGCTTGGTGGGGAATTGATGGAATCATAGAAAATTTTATTGGTAAAATTGGGACATCATTTGCAAGACGAAGTGTTTGGGGTGGATTAAGTATCTGAAAGTGGGAGATTTAAAGGTCTCCCTGCCAAATAAGTTTGGGTCATCATGTCAAATCCAAATTCTCTTATTGCAAAGTCTTTGGTCCTATAGTCTCTGGTTCTGCCATCAGCACATTCAGAACAACAAACCAGCTACAACAGAGTTGTGTTCATTTATTTGTTAAATTGGAATTGTTTTTTGAATAAAAAAATTAGCTGGGACCATCTTTATACATTGCACTCGTTGTGATACTTGGAAAATTGATATACCTTCTTCTTTCTGTTTGTCCAGTATTATATTTTAGTTTTCTCCAAACGTTCATTGACATGTTTGTAAGTATTTCATTGCAGTTTTATCCATCAATAGTTTTGGGGACTACCAAATAATGTTTAAAAATAAAAATATATATGTAATTTTGGAACAATATAAGAAAATCTCTAATTTTAAAACAAACATGTAAATACTACATATTTGATTTCATCCATAAATTTATTTTTTTCCCTATTGAGTTCCAGTCTTTTCTTTTTTATGAGTTTTAGTCTCAATAAGAATATTAATTCTTATTGTTCATGTATTATAATATGAATATACCACACTAGTTCATTCTAATCTTATTATTAATGCTAATTTTTACTAATTCATATATTATGATATATCACCACATCGATTTGTTATGCATGGATATTCATATATTATACATGGATGATGAGATTCCACAAATTATGGAGTTAATTCCAATAGACTCGAAGCCAATTTCAATTGACTTATTAAGGCAAAGTTGAGCATTTTAACCATTTGGCCATGGATGTTTACGGAGATCCTTGTACATGGTGAATACCCAAATTCAGTTGAAACGAGATCTTTATAATAAATCGATGTAATTTAGGGATTTTTATTCTGCAAATAATTATTTTAAACTCCTATAGAGTAACAAGTCGAAATGTATCATAATAATGAAGAATAATTCATATTGAATTGAATTTTAAGGTTTCCTCACGAATGATAGACAGGTTCAGTTTAAAATTTTTGGTAAATGTTTATTCCATCAAAGTTAAAATAATTAAAAAAAAATCAATTATCGACGTTCAAAGATTTATGTACAGTATTGGATGAGTAATGAAACTCTCCCAAAAGTTTCTCATATCCTTTTCATTTTAGATCGCGATGTAAATAAAAATTGAGGACATTTTATAATTCCTACTATGTTGAACAATGGCCAATGCACATAATTGAACACCCGCTAAACACATGCTGCTCACACTTTACTGTACCCTGACAGAACCGTCTTGCTTCATGTTGATGAGACCATTTTCGATGTTGCGCAGCACAGGCTTATAGCTGCAACAATTATTGTTAAAATCAAAAATTAAGAACAGAAGAGATATACATATTGTTGTAATGTAATGTGCCATCGGCCAAACAGTTTGGCAGATGTTTTAATGATTCACTTAATTGCGTCCCTTGAATAGCAGATTGATAGGTCCAGATTTATTATATCCTTAGAACTTTGTCGGTGGATCATTCCCATTTATGCATATATTTTTATATTTAGTATTTATTATTTTGTATATGTTGTACTACAGTTTAAAGAAGGATAAAGAAGAAGCGGAAGCCGGGGTCTCAGGGGAGGGGTAAGGAGAAGTGAACAAGTACATGCGTGCAAGACCGTTGCATTGTTGGTTGACTTGCTGGAGCCGTGCTGAGAGCTGCAAAACCTCCGCCGATAGTGCTTCTGCTTTGCTTTGTTCTTTGATGAGTTGACCCTAAGAAAAGCACGACACAAAGAAGCAGTAAGATACTGGCATTTTGAATATGCATACATACATGCGTACCAGTATACATATATGTGTCTGTACGCGTGCAGGGTGGAAGCAAGCAGACACCATTACCTGCACACAGCGACTCAATAAGAAATAGTAGGATGGTAAGGTGTGCAGGATACATTCCCAGTAGTCAGTTCCCTTGTCCAGTTATTGATAAAAGCTGAAATCGGTTTTTCTAATATCCCTTCCCCCACCCCCAACCCCACCGGGACCCAACTATTGCTTTGTCTATTTATGTTAGTACCCATCCAACAATTAGCAAGAGATATGGTAGAAGTAGAACACTGTTAGATATTCTTTTGCATTAGTTCGTTGTTTGTTTTCCATGAGAACTAGAAAATTTAGTTGTATTTAATTCTAATAACAAACAAAAAATATCAGAAAATAAGAACAAACAAAAGGAGCGAAGGCCGCAATAGCCATCTACCACAATCCGTTTTATTATTCTCAACCTTTACTATATTCTCTTTGCTAACGCTGATAACTAGGGTATATACTGTATCTGTTGCAGCATTATATGCAGACTTTCATTTACTGAGATGCAGGACTGCCCCTGCCTCACCGAATACGCACATGCATGCATGCAGGCAAACAAAAGAAATAACATCTTCAAAAATTCAAATATGTAATTTCTGGTTTAAACCTAAACCTAACCTTGATCGATACAACTTCATCAAAATATGACTGCGGACTTGCCTCAACACCCCCATCTTTGTTGGGATCCAATAAGTGTTTTTGAATATTCGTCTCATTCAATGTAGGCATATTAGCTTTCTCTGTTCTCAGTTTGTCTAACATGTTGCGAAGCTCATCATTTTGTTTCAGACAATCTTTCACCTGCACCATAACTCCTAACGATTGACAAGGCATAATAATAATTTAAAACATCCAGGACAAAACAAAGTGACATAAATTCACTTAAATACTTAATAAACATGAGTATAAACTGAATCCATAGCCTTACGCTGACATTTTCCAGAGTGAGAAATGCAGATAACTGCTACCATGTAGTGGCCAAAGTAGGGTTTCAGGAAAATCTGAAGCATACCTCACATAAACTTCTAATACAACCATAACTTATGGTTGCCTCTTTCTTGAGCTGGTAAGGAGCACCATTTATCTGATGAATCTTAAACAAGTGTGTTTCATTTCCTCATCGTTTAATTTTGAGCTTTTTCAGTTTATTTTTCAGACCTACATCTCAGCTCTTCATCTTCATGCTAAATCATAATCGCATACAGTATCGGATTTACATACAGCTATATGCTACTTCTGATAGTAACTAAGTATTAACCAAGCTATACCTATCAACAAAACCAAGCTGGGTTGGGTTTCAGTCATCATGCGGTAGCTTTTGCTACAGCATATAAATGCATAGTTTGCTTAAAACCACAAGAACATACAGAATTTACCCTGCAAAACCAAATCAAATATGGTTGTTTCTGTCTTGTTGAGCAGGGAACCTAAAATTTAAACTTTTGAAGCACCTACTTTCCTTTTGCTTGTTTTAATATAATTTCTTTAGCAACCAAATGAACATCTGTGAGTTGGAGATAATTGTGTAGATAATGACTAAAAACAGAACATTATCTTCAGCTGTTTTTTTGCCAAAAATTGGTCACAGCTTACCTGATTCTCCCAATTTACCACAACACCCATTGCCTCTTGATAAGCAGACGACAAATTAGAGTTTTCCTCAAAAAGCCTCTCTATCTCTGAAGACTGAGAATCAATCTGTGGAAAGAATGAAGATACAAACTATTTGTTTCTCTTTTCGAGCAATGGATAAATGCTAAGTAGGCAAAGATTGTACCTCCATTAGCAGTTTCTGTCTGCTACCCTCTAACCTCTCAACTGCTATTGCCATATCATATAATTGCTTCTCAAGTCTTTCCTTGTCTTCCTGAAATAACAAGGATGATATCTAAGGCCACGCTTCATTTCTATTTGTTATCTACTAAGGTTTTAATGATTTTAAAGAAAAAAATATACGAAATAGAGAAGTAGTAGATGAGAAAAATTATGCCAGAAAGGTTATCTGGAGGTCCATATACACTGAAAGGAGAATATGACAACTCAATTATCAGATAATAATGCTGCTAACAAGAAAAATGCATCCACAATATACACTTACCATAGAAAATTTCTTTTGCAGAGCAATTTCTGTAACTTCTTCTTCTGCAATAATAGATGTAAGGGTCAAAACTCACATACCTAAACATAACAAAGCGAAATGTTTGTAAGAGCTAAGAAGTGTAGTTCAAGAACTATGTTAACACTTCAAAGGCAAAAGATTGAGGGATTATTTGCCAAATTGGGTTTCATGCGTTAACTAATTTTGGAGTGTTGTAAGTACAATAAATTCATTAATTCGTATCTCTTCGATTTTGTCCACCCTTAACTTCTTCTGGTTTTTCTTGGGATTTCTGTGATTGAATCATTTCTGTGATCCATGAGTCGATGTTATAGTTATTCAGCCCACACGAAATGAATGCATTAAATCACTACTTGCAGTATCTAATTTCATCTGCCACTACAACAGATGAGTAAGTAGTTTATGCTCAAACTCCTGGACGTATCTAGCTAAGGTTCATAGTTGATCAATGATAATTAACCCTGCCATACCTGGGTCACGTTTGGATACAGCTGCATATTTTTCTTCCAACTCATTTTTTTCAGTAATGAGAATACTCATCTGTGATTGAACTTCTGTAAATTGTTGTTGCTGTTGCTGCATCAGCAGTGACTCTTGCTACAGTTTTTTGACCAACAATCAGACATTCCTCACAAGCATTTTGGCATAAAACTACTTCCTCTGTCCCAAAAAATGAGTGAGTTACTAGTTTACTACTGTGATACGTAGTTTTAGGTATTGTACGTGTTAGATATTTCATTTAAAATATTTTTAGTTCATTATTTTTATTAAACAAAATAAATTACCTAACATGTGCAAACATCTACCTAAAAGTACGTGCCAAAAGTGTGTTCATTCATTCTTTTTGGGATGGAGGTAGCATAACTTATCAATTAGCACATTCCAACCTCTAGCTGTGATTTTAAATTGGCTAGCTCCTTTTCCAGAGCTTGCAAATGATCTGGTGAATTTCCCATTGACGTAATCGAACCAAGTGAACCACTTATTGCTTGTTGATGTGATGAATTTAGTTCTGCTCTTAATGCTGCTGCATGTTCCTCGGCCTTTTTCAAAGAATTGATGAGCGTATGAAAAGCCAATTTGCACTAATTTAATAATCAAATCATTAGCATACTCGATATTGTTCTTCTTCTGCTTCTTTTAGATGCTTCTTTAATGCGCGAAGCTGGTCTGAGAGATCCTCCTACACTAAATATCAATGTTTGTTGCTGAAGAAAAAAACAGTGAAGCTTGTAAAAAAAACTGGTAACATTCTGAAATTTTATACCCGTGCAACAACTGCGGCATCTTTTTCCATTGCAACATCCTTCAGGGACCTTCTTAATGATGACACTGTATTGTCCTGGGACTTTAGTGACACAAGTAGATATCATACTAGTGTATTTGAACTAACTATGAAGTTATACAAGCTATGGCCAATGACTGTACATGTGAATTGCACAACATACATTGCAAGTGACAAGTAAATCAGAGCATATGCAACCTTCAGAACTGTACCCTATCTGTCATATTTGAATCACCTTTTTTTGTTTATAAAGGGAAAAAAAATACTCTTTCCGTTCAACAAAGCACGATAATTTTCACGGAAATGGAAAAAAATTAAGTATAAACAGTATTTTCCAAAATTGACAAATCAAGCTCAATGGCTCAGAATTAGGTATTTCAGTTTCATGAAAAAATTACAGTGAGATAGGTCTTCACTTACCAAGTCATCAAGACAGTTCCGTAGCATGCCATTGTCCAGTTCCTTTGCCTGAAGCTGAAACAAAAGGAACAGAACAATCAGCTAGGTAATTATCAACCATTAAAATGAAGAATTAGGCTAGGTTAGAACAAATAATACCTTCAAGGTCAGTATCTTATTTTCTTCATCTAGTTCTGCATTCCTGTTACTCATATTCTTTAACTGAGACAATAAGCCGCTGATATCGTTCTGTTATAATCCAAAATAAACACTCCCATTAATTCACATGCCTTAAGGCGTTCATAAATTTGCACTTTCAAAAATACTTTTGAAGATATATTTTTCTTGACAATGCAGAAAATCTAGTTTGTTAAAGCCTATATAGGCTCATGAATTGTACCAACTTTCAAAGAAGAGTGCCATAAATTAACCACTTTATAGGGTACTAAGGGGTAAACTACAGGAAATATATTCCATCTTTGAGATTTATATAGTCATGAACCTACCAACCGGAGGCACACTCATTCAGGACCAGTAATATACCTTGGAATTGTGACTTAAAAAGTAAAAATACATGGAGCTTGTAGCAAACGTTAAACAAAGAAAATGATGAACATTCTTACACAAATTGGTTAAACGAAATTGCAAGAACTCTTCATTTAAAGCAGGAAAAAGAATTAATAGAACTAGTGGATGTATTTCCTCAATGCACATTGCTGTCAGCCGCCTCAAAATATAAACATAAATATGATCAAAAGTTCAAAACTTTAATATACCACATCATGCTTAATATTGCAAAATTACTGATTACTATTTCTGAAAAATGAAAGAAGAAAAAGAATACTCCTAAGAACAACAATTGCCAACGCTGCAAAAAATTCATTTCAAAATAGAAAGAATGCATATTTTATGTTACCTCAGAAAGCCGATCTCCGCTCTCTGATTTCTTAATTGCTCCATCTACATAGCAATTTGGATAAACAAAAATGCATAATTAAGATATTGGCATGATAATTAACCAGCATTATACTCAAAAAAAAAAAACAAAAAAAAAAATCGCACACACAAACAAATGAAGAGGAGGAAGGAGAGACGTACGATCAGGAGTTGGAGGTTTGGAGATATCTGATCCAGATGAAGCCTTGCTTAATCTCTCTGCAGCTCTCTTTTGACGAATCTCTTCCAGCTTTACATTATCATACAACAATGTTTTAAGAACAAATTTACACAAATGTATAATCAGAAAATGCAATAGATTTGAGAAGATAAATCATACAGCTCGTCGGCCTAAGGAAGCATGATGCGACGCCATGGATTCACAGGAGAAATCGTTAGGAGAAATCGTTAAATCAATAAATGTAATCAACAAATTCGGCTGTCTGGGTGGTGTAGTCGGTTATCACGCTAGTCTCACACACTAGAGGTCCCCGGTTCGAACCCGGGCTCAGACACTTAACGTGTTTTCACTTTGGTTTTGATCCAATAAAATTCTTACCTTTTATTCTTGCAGAAAAAACAGAGTAAAAAAGGTTTCTAAAATTGACATAAGGAACATGTTTCAATTTTGTTGAAGTACGAATTCAATTTATCTGTTGTGCAAAGCACCTTTAGTTACGAATTTAATCTTATTGTATTATTTTTCATATCATTACTATTTCTTTACTTTCATATCAATCATATATCTTTGTTTAAAAAAAAAACTAATTTGAGGGAAAAGTATGGTGCAAAGCACATACCTTCAGGCTTTTGTTTATAAGATTAATGCTGATGCCACCAGCTCTGCCACTGGTTTGGTGTATGTTGAAATAAAATTTTGTACACTCCCTCTGTATCTGGTTGTAAAATTCCAGTCCCAGTTTCAATTTTCTTTTCAACTGAATATTATAGTTTTGATTAATTCTAATCTGGTGGACAGTATTATTATATGTATATTCTGTTGAAGAAAATGAAAAAGATTTAACATTTTTATCCCCCCCCCCCCCCCCCCCCCCCCCCCCCCAAAAAAAAAAAAAAAACCTTTTAACTTTCTGAAGTTATAACAGAATTACTCTTTTGAAAGAGAAACACATTGGAAACCCTATGCATCAATACGATGTATACAAATCTCACATTTCATCTGCTAACAATAGCAACAAAAAGTTTGTACTTTGAATTGCAATGCATACATTATATATACCAAATAACTGAAAGCTATGAAATTGCATATCTTTCTTTGAACTTGAGATTTGGTTTCATTTCATAACTTTCTATATAAGCATGTAAACCACTAATGACAATACAGATTTGATGAATTGGATTGTATACTATATATGCTCAGGCAACTGCTTCTTCCTCATCATTTTGTATAAGAGGGGAGTTGATGCCGTTTTCTTCAAAATCCTTTCTGTCCTTTGAATTTCCCCACAAAACACAATAGAACCCCATGACAATGACAATTGATCCCACCAAACTGCATCCAAATACAGATTTTAAGTCATACAATTAATAACTTGTCAACTGATTAATTAGTTATATCTAACTTTATAATAAGGAGAAAAAATTATACCTGCCAAGATAAAATGAATCACCTAAGAAGATAACACCCACGATCGTCGCAATCACGATTCCCAAGGGATGAAACATTGCAACAAAAAGAGGCCCTGTCTTCTGCAGACACCATCCTCTTATAACTACTTGGAAACCAGTACCAAAAATTCCCTGAATCATTTGTTCCAAACATAAATCAAAAACCCAATGGTGCTAATGTGGATAATAAATGATTCACAAAATAAACTACTTTGTAATGTCAGAAACTACTCAATGTCATAATAAGATGTGGATAATGAAATTATAACGAAATGTTGGTTTACTCACTGAATAGAGTACGCTCAACAGCTGCATGTTAGATTGCAGGCTCCAAGAGCTTATGTCTCTGTCAAATATCAAGGAGATTATTGCAGATAAAATGGCCACAACCGAGATAAAAATCAACGTTACAATCAACTTTGCCGGATATTTCTTAAGAATCAGTGCCTGAAAACATGAAATGAAATAGTTGTATGTTACACGAGCAGTCATGTACAAATATGTGTAACATACGCTATAGTCTAACTGGTCACAAATTTTAGTATTACTAACTGATGTATTAATATTACTATGTGAACCATTAATATTACTAAAACATTTATTTACACCGTGATGAAAACGTTTAAAAAGTACATGAGTTTGATATTATTTTGATATAAAAAGTTTATTTTGGTCCTACTTGCTGCATTAACAATTACATAATAAATTTCATCTAAACATTAGCATTCTCTTTTATTCCATCAATGCTGAACGAATATGTTGTCGTATTCCCATCATTTTCTATAACGTCAGCACGTAATATCTGACAAAACCCTAACATAACCTACACAAATCGTAACACCTAAGCATATCACAACATTTTATTTTTTAATGCAGTTTTGTCATTTATGATGTCAAATATATCTGAACATTTCGATATCCTTTCGAAAGCGCCTGAGACACGTGCAAACAATCTCATATTCCTTGGACCCAATAAACACTGCGATTGCCAATCAAACAAGCATCGACACGACACTATTATATAAATGGGTAATTCTCTAATTTATCATGTTAACATTAGCAAACATCAGATTCGTGTAATATTCTTCTCTTATGTCTTAAATTTCTTATTTTATTATCGGTATACAATATTGCACATATCTAATAAATTATGTCGTTTCATCTGAATAAATTTAAAATTTTAATTTGAAAAGAAACAATCTATAATAAATTGTTAATATTATATTAAGAGAATGACAAAATTTAAAATCATTTGTAAAAATGTATGTAAATTTAGGTGCATAAATAGATGAAATACTGACATCGTAATATATATCGATCGATACATATATACATACAACATCGTGTTTACTTACAAATATATTTAAGGACAAAGATATTCAAAATTTGAAGGCGGCAACACACTAGAGATATCTATTTATGTGCGTGTATTATCTATAGTATAAAACTAAAACATGATCTTTAACTATGAAACCAAATATAGGACAAATCATTTCCAATGCACTGTACAGTACATTACATTCACCAAGAAAAGAAATTATATACGATTACATAACTGAAGTCATTTCAATAATACAAACTCATTAAAATTAAACCAACCCAACTCATATTAAGTAATTACTCTAACATTACTTCCAAATTTTCTTTTCAAGATATTAGTATGTGAATTCTAATTACCGTTCCCGAGATTGATCACAACCACGCTCACATTATCACTACTCCCCCTTGCCATCGCCAGCTTCGTCAACAACATTGATGCATCCGAGCACGCCTGATCGGAATTGTCTTCGCCACCTTTATTTTCCGGCAAACCTGCGGCAGGTATCATCATTTTTTGCACCTTCCCTCTCAAACACATCCGAGCAACAGCACACGCAGTCTCATTAGACACCACATCCCATAACCCATCACTTGCAAGTATCAAACATTCGTCCTCATCTGTCCGATTTGTTACGGTCACCTCTGGTTCACAACTCACATATGGCTTTAAACAACTATCCCCTGAATCATACCATTTGTTTCAAGTTAAAATTATAAAATTTTATATTCTAACAATATAATTTATAATTTAAAATCTCATAACTTTTATTATATAGTCATACTCTAAAATATCATAATCGTAATTAAATCTAAGATATGTATATAGATATATAATACCGAGAGCGCGAGACATGGTGAGTTCTCCGAGAACTCGAGCTCCTTCCCAGAATATTACACGGCCACCGGATGCTTCTATTCGGTTGAGCTCATCTGGACGATCCGGCTGTACAAAATATTAATGAGAATTAATTAATTAATAATTAGGAAAATCCAAGATTTAGATGGAACATTATTTAATTAATTATTGACTAATTAATTATGCTAGCCTTGTGATCAATGGAGAGAGGAACGGCTCTGCCGTTACGGCAGAGGACGGCTCTGGAATCGCCACAATTGGCGACGATGGTTTTTTCCGGCGAAATAATGGCTACGACGGCGGTGGAGCCGACGTGGTCAGATTGGGACAACCGTATATTGCATCTGCAATTTGCGGCTAATATTATACTTTCTTTGTAATTAACAAGCTCAGTGTCCATGCAACTGAAGCTTTTCTCCATAGCATTTTTCCAATAGTACTCCGTTGAAGATTCCATTTCCACAACCTTGTTTTGTATTTCATTCTTCACCAGCTCATGCAAACGATCTCTACATTTCACCGCCACCTTCAAAAAAAAATTCAAATTTGAGAACAATAACAGTCACAAATTAAGTTCTGTGTTAATTAAATACGGACATACATGACAGCAACCATGACCGTCGTACACAGCAAAATAATGCAATTCCGGCGAGGATTCTTCACTTTCCTCCCCGCAAAACGACGGTTTGATCGTAATCGCGTCTTCCATATCTCTCCTCCATCCGCAAACTGATGCGTGGCCGAACTTCGGATACTTCGTCGAATGGAAACTAGCAGACGTCGACGGCGACGACGACATCGGTACAACCGTAATAATCTCGTTGTCCATTTGGATTCCGTTCAAAGCACACTTCTCACCTTCCATAGACGTAAATGAAGCCGGAATAATCTGTCGCTTCACTCGTTGTTATCCGGTACAGTCTTAGGGCCGGAATCAAGCTCCACCCGTCCGACGTCCATCCTCTGGCGGCGGCGCAATTAACGGGCATTTTCTATCATTTTAAACTATATATTATACTTCAGTTTTCCAATTCAATTTATTAAAGAGATTAATTAATATATAGTTATTATGTTACAAAACAAATCCGCCATGGATATGGAGGAGGTAGGAATTGAAGCTAGATAATGAAAATGAAACGAAGTTGTGAAAAAAGGGAATGAAGCTGCCCGCGGCCCGTAAAGAGAATAGGAAGGGGTGGACTATAGAGTGACCTCGAGGAGTGGCTCGGTAGTACAAAGTACAAATTGAGCCGACGATCGGGACCGTTGATCTTGAATATATGATGAACGCGTGTAACGCGGAGTACGTACGTGGACGAATGGGGTCGGACCACGACCCTACACATGCATGTAGGTGTAATTTCAAAGAAAGGGGAGGAAATTGAAATATTAATTGAATACTGTCGAAATTAATGAATATTTACAAAATAAAAAGTGTTCTGTTGACGTGTGATAAGGATTAAACAAAAGAAACGGTTTCAAATGTGGTACGTATCGCAGACAAAGGGACGCGTGGAAGCATGCGGTATAGTACGAGGATTCGAGTTCTTTTTTGCCGTTTGCTCCTATTTCTCTTTTTTAATACTACCTGCGGAGTCTTTTTCTTTTTTTGTTTCGGGGTTGAAACTTTAACTTATTTAGTGATTTTGTTTATAAAGGAACATATATTGCTAGAGTTTCTTATATTTATGACAACTTTAAACAATAAATTAATTATATAAGTCACAAAAAATTTAATTTTAATATTAAAATTATATCATTTATGAATAGTGTCATTTTATTAAAATTAAAAATTTAGAAATAATACTCTTATTTGTGATCGATGTAACTTGTTGAATTGTGATTAATATTATTTACGGTCTGTTAGATATTAAGCAATCGATTACAAACGAAATTAAATCCAATCACAATATCTTATAACCTTTAGATGATTAAATAAATACGGAGTATAAATTACTGTGTTTGTTAATTAAAGTGCTGAAACGTAAAGTCAAGGCACAAAAGTAATAGGCTGGTTTAAAAAATTTTATAACTAGTTTTTAAACTCGTGCTCGTGCACATCTAAGTAAATATGTTCAAATACTTTTTAAGAATTTATAAATTAATAATTGCAATACAATTAGTATCTTTGAAAAATTAAAATTTGTTGAAATATAAAATATTAATTAACAGAAAAAGAAGCTTTTCATATTTTCTAATATATTTGTGATTCATTATATGATAGAGAAATAATTTAATTATAAACTATAAACATATACTAAACTTCAAACAAATTCAAAAGTTTTGTTTGCAGTTAATTTGTTCTAATTATTTATTAGAATTTGTAATTTTTGTTATTATTTAAAAATAAATATGTGTTTTATTTTTTTTGTTTTGTCTTAGTTTTTTGTTTTGATTTTAAATTCTGTATGCAATAGAAATATACTTGGTAAAAAAAAAATGATTGACACAATTGATTTTTTTAAGTTGATTTAAGAATTGTAATTTGATTTTTTAAAGTTGATTTAATAATTGTGTTTCATTTATTATAATTGAAAAAACTTCAATTTCAAATTACAATTCTTTTCGGAATCAATTTAGTAATTAAGAAGCGTAACAAACTTGATTTTCTTAAATAGCTCAACAAAATTTATAACTGAAAATTTATTTTGATTTAGATTTGTAACTTAGTGAGTTGACCCATTATTTAAACACACATTAAGTCATTTTTTATATTTTTTAAAATTTTGAAATTTTATATCAAAATTATGTAATATATAAGAAAGAATAGATCGATAGATAGATAGATGTAAATAAATATATTTTCAACCATATAAATTTTTAAAAATTCAAAAGACGATTTAAAATTTAAGAATTTCGGATGATAAATCTCTATGCCTATAAATCTAAACGTATCTATATTCATACATCATAGTATCTATATTCTAAACGTATCTACTTTAATTAAAGCCAGAATCTATAAACCTCCTCAATCTCCAAAATCATTTAATTATATCTGTATACAAATATAGAACAAGTTATTACTAAAACTAATTGTACAACTTTGGGCGTTAGGGATTGAATGCGTAGAACTCTATTCAAGGTGTTATTTCGTTTTCGTCACAAGACCTAAGCTTGAGCGTTGTAGTATTCGTTCTATCTATCTGTACGACGTCGCAGCATTCTCTTCTACTTCCGTCCTGAAAATGACATAATTTATGTTAAATAAAAATATTTTATCAAATGAAAATTACATAATTATGACAATTGCACTGATAGATGAATGGTACAAGTAAATCATTCCCTGTTTTACTCCAGAAAATGTGGCAAATTAATTTTCAGCTACATTTAAATTGCCAATAGTGATGACTCAAGGGCAAATTTTGAGCAAAAACCCAAAATTAAAAATTATAAAAAAGAATTACTTGGATAAATTTACTCACCCCATCATACCTCCTTGTTGGTGATAGAACACGAATTGTAGAGATATATTCTGCAGAATGATTGCCGGTATATGAACAAGCCGGCAAATTTCGCGGCGAACTCCGCCGATAAGTTGAAAGAAAATGTTGTTTTCCTTTCATTTCCTCAACAAAATCAAAGAAAAAAACATGAGGGGCATCACAAGGATTTTTGGAAAGCAAGCGAGTTCTAAACATGTAAGCTGGCCATACTCGTTTTCCCCACGGGAAAAAAGTCTCTAGGGGGGCTTGTAAAATGCTTGGAGGGATAATTGACTCGTAGATATGAGCTGAGTAGCCCCAAGAGATTGAGAAAGTCCAATTGTTTGGTTTGTGATAACAAATTGTTTGTTGCAGAAGTCGCGACTCGTCTGCTTTCGCGGCTTCCACAAGATGAAACACCGAATGAGAACGATTCATGGAGGGGAAAATGGGGTCGACGACATCAAGGTGGTGGAGTGAAAGGAATGGAGATTGTGGGTGAGATGATAGGAAGCCTGATATGTCTCCGTGGAGATCGATCTGCATTTATTAATGCCATGCATCCAAATTATCATTTCATTAAAAAATAATAATAATAATTGTCAAGTGTAGAAAAATGGTGTGCAAATAAATATAAATCCAAAAATATAATACTCCTTTCATCCCAAGCCATTTGTAACATCTGACTTCTCACAATTATTAAGAAAAAAATTGTTTTTGAAAAAAAATAGAGGGAAAAAATAGAAAAATTAACACAGAGTGATGTGATGTAATAGTGACGTTAAATAGAAGTTGTAAATGTAATTTAAATAAATTAAAGTACGAAAGTTTTTAAAAATAGTAATGTGACAAATGAGTAAGACATTCAAAAAAGGAAAATGATTCAAATGGACCGAAGCATGTGAAATTGGAAAGTGAGATCTATTTTTGCCAAAAAAACAATTATAATTGTTATCCTAGCTAGTTTGAGTGATAAAATGTTATTTAATGTAATTATATCGGTCATAAATAGCCCTAATTAATTAATTACCTGATGAAATCCTCTTTCTTGAGTGAGAGAAATTCCCAAGTCAGCAACACATGACTGCAAAATATGATCACTTCCATACAAAAAAGGATATCTCCTGATACACACATCTAAATTATTTGCCAAAGCCTTAGCAAGAGGGTAACTCAAAGCATAACCAGCTCCACCAAAAGCCATCTTAAACGAATTATAAGCATTTGACAAGATGCATTCCGAGTTCATCCCAATGTAGAAATACTTGTTATGATCATACTTCCCCAAAACCTCTACCAAATTATTAACAAAAAGCACTGTATCGTCGTCTGCCATAACGTACCATCTTACATCGCTTCCATTTTCTGCCCTAAATGTCTCCTCGATAACACGAACCATTCTAATGGCATGCCTCATACGGTGCCTATCGAATGCATTATACCTCGAGGTGTCCTCCGAAATATGATAGGGTGGTGAGGATGATGACCATGGAAGGTGTTCGTTCGGAGGTCTGTCGAGGAAGAGAAATCCTCTTGTTATGTTTGGCTTCCACCATGATTGAATGTAGTGTTTTTTGTTACTCCATGTGTTGGAAGAGCCTGCAATTCCAAAAACTACATGGCTAATGTTTGTAATATCATTGGGAAATTTTGTGTATTTTGTTGGCCATTTTGACCTAGTAGTAATACTAAGGTAGGAAGAAGGATGACAAGAAAATAGGATGTAGATTATGCAAAGAAATGATAAGAAAATAGCTAGAGATTTGCAAAGTTTGTCCACCAATTTATTACCGAATAGTAACATGATATTATTTTTCACGTTCATGAACTTTGTTGCAGCCATTGGATATAATTAGTTTGAAGATCAATTGCTTGTGAAATTTATAGATATAACATTATTTGATGGGTTTTATAATTAGATTTTTATTTTTTTAAAGTTGATAGTCCATGTGAATTCGAAGTTGCTTTTTAATTAATCTTGATGAATAATGCACGCGACTATATATAAAAGGGGCGACTGCATGTATTTTACATGAACTCTTGCATTGCTTTTAACGTTTTTTGACCAAATTTTAATGGAAATGTTTACAATTTCTTCAACTTGCTCGTTAGCTCACAAAATAAACATTACTTCCATAATTTTTGCTTATTAAAGAGATCGAGGAGTAAAGTTATTAATAATAAAAAAAACACCTAGTGATACTTTAATTGTGTCTGTGAAAGTAGTAAATTATTCCTAGATATATTATCTTCCGTTTCAAAATTAGGGAAACATTTCAAATTTTAAGTTGAATGATGGTAAATTAAAATTAAAATTAACGCTAATTTAGTTGACATAAGTTACTAAAATTATTACAATTTTATACTTTACGATAAAAATATTTGATCATGACATAATTTATTTTTAAAATTTTTCTAGACTATATTAACTTTAAAATTTAATGTGTCACCATTTCACTCTAAAAGTCAAAATAATTCTATTTCGACGAAACTTTCGACAAAATTATTTTTGACCATGTTATTTTTGACCGAATTTCTGACAAATATTTTGTCAGAAATAATGTATTTCCAACAAAATAAGGTTATTTCCGATAAAATATTTTGATGAAAATAAGGTTTTTCCGTGTAGCAACAGTTAGATACTCAACAATAGGAGAATTAAAAAAAACATTCTCCATAATTCTTCATTAGGGAAGAGAGACAATAATTGTTTTCTTTAGCGTTGAGAACCGGTTATTAAATACAATTAAATTAAGTTCGAACATGCTACTTCGTGTATTCTTTGTCATGAAGCTCAATAACTGCGAAAATGCTAAGAAAGTAATCAAATTAATTGAAAAAGTTAGAATATTAGAAGGTTTTTGCAGCTTGAATCTATTATTGAACAAAGAGAGGAGGAATTTCAACTGGTTTCTACGAGGATACACTATTCCAATATGTTAGCTATTTTGAGTTTTTTTTTTTTTTTGACGTTTTTTTTTCACGCGATTTTTCCATGGTTTGTGATCTATACAATTTTATTTTCTATTGGCATTAACGCCTTTGATCTGAGGTTGAAGAATCGATCTTATTTTTTCTTCGGTCCTATGTTTATTTACGGTTAATAAGTGTTCTTTTTTATATTTATTTTATTAAAAATGTAAACCTCACGATAACCTTAGAAATCTAAGGATATGACACTGGATGGGGACCAAATGTAACAGATCAACTCATTCTCTATCTTGCAAATAATGGTTGATTGCAAGCGTACATGATAGGTGAATTGGGTAATCCATTAAATTATTATTTAATGAGTTGAATTATCCATTTATTTTAGTGTTTTAAGTAAATAGTGAATCAAATAAATATTAAACTAAATAAACGATTATTCGAATCATTTGCGAGTCATTCATCCATCTTTTATAACTAATATACCTTATACTATGTTTCTACCCAATTTCTTTTCACATCTGGTTAAGTCTATTATTTCTTCCTTTGCAATGTCATATTGTCTAATTTAACAGTGAGCTACGCCTATATTTTCAATTCATTAATAACTACGTTACTCTACTTCATAACAAATGGACTGAATCTAACGTACCATATTGCATCATTATTTTATGGACAAATCTTGGATCGATAAAGTGCAAAATTCAAAATTTCAAAATTTTTTTGTGTTTTAAAATAATTTGGTATAAATATATTTTTTTCTATAAATTATTATTTTTTAGTATATTTTAAATATAATTTATAAGTTACTGTTTATAAATTTTTATTATAATTTATTATTTATAAATTATCATATCCATAAAAATACACAAATACAATTGCGGAATAAAGTTGTAAGGAACTTTGGATTGCGGGTAGATATCTCCCGAATCCCAAAAATCCATTTTCCGCCTACAATTTTAAGTCATGTTTGGTCAGCCCAGTTTGGTCAAGTCATGTTTGGTCAGCCCAGTTTTTCAGCCTAATGACTCAAGTCCGAAATCTGCAACATCAGTTTTGGTATAATAAAATAATCGGTTCGATCGAAAAAATTCGGTTTGGGTTTTTACCGGTTAAACACCCCTAATTGCAAGAGATATCAATCCCCAAATACTATCAAACCCCATATAATCTGCCCCGGTCTAAAGGCAGGGCAGGATTAAAAAGACCGTACAGATCTTGACACGTAGACCCAATCATATAATCGGATGCAAACCTATTTATATTGCACCCTTTATTTCCTTTTCTGTTCCGCCCTCTTCTCTATTCTCTCTCTCTCTCCCTCTCCCCTTCTCCCTCTCCGCATCCTCCATATCCTTCTCTCTGATTCTCTCTCTACCTTTCACTTCAGGCCTTCCAGCAACCAAACCCGTACATTCTTCAGCATAATTAAGCTCCTCCTCCATCCAATTCGGAAAGATCTGTGATCTTTCCGTCTGATTTTGCTTTTGTTTGGAAACCTAACGGAGCTCCGGTTAGTCGGAAATGGGGAGTTCGACGACGAGCGGTGTCTACATCCAGGTCATCGAAGATGTCATCAACAAGGTTCGCGAGGAGTTCGTTAACAATGGTGGTCCTGGGGAAGGTGTCCTCCACGAGCTTCAAGGAGTAACTTTCAACCCTAAAATCTCCAATCACTTTTCTTGTTTTAATCGTTTCTGTATATTTGTCCTGAGTTTAATGTTCAAGTTCGAGATCTGATTTACTTGATTGTATCCTGATATAATGATTGATTAGCATTAGGGTTTTTGTGAATTTTTCGTTACCTCGTTTTATATTAAATTTAGAGCGTATGTTGAATTGTGGTGTATCTATGATTTTGTACCTCTAGATTTATTGTTTCAGCTGATTGTCTTTTTTTTCCTTTTCTTTTTCGTTAGATTAATTTACGGCTTTAAAAGAAAAAATCTTTATGTTACAAAGTTTTGATTTTCATATGACATTTAGTTGTGGGAAACAAAAATGATGCAAGCTGGTGCTATATTGGGTCCAATTGAGAGGTCGTCAGCTTCAAGACAGACACCTGGGGGTCCTATCACTCCTGTTCATGATCTTAATGTACCCTATGAAGGAACTGAAGAGTATGAAACCCCCACTGCTGATATACTCTTTCCTCCTGTGAGTTTCCCCTCATTTATAATTTATTGGGCATTTATCTTGTCCATTTTTATGCAATATATATTATATCAGTAAATAAATTCTGTTTGTGTTTATAATTCTGCATGCAGACACCATTACAGACTCCCATCCAAACACCATTACCAGGGTCAGGTCAAACGCCTTTGCCTGGGACAGCCCCAACGCCTTTGCCTGGGACAGCTGACAGCTCACCGTATAACATACCTACTGGAGGTACTCCTATTACTCCTGGGGAGTACTCTACTGATAACGGTGGAGTTTCTGAAGTGAAAGCTGGAAGACCCAGCCAATTCATGGTAGATATTGTTTATTTCTAATGATGTTGTACGACAATTTTTTTCTGTTGACATTTGGTCAGTTTTTTGTTTGTACGGAAATGGTACTCCCATAGTAGATGGTCCACTTCTCTCTCTTTATTTGGCAGAGAAGGATTGTTGCATGGAAGTATCTATCTGACTGAGTGTATTGATAACCCTGGAAAGTAATTCAACTGTTGGTTTCTCTTGCAGCAACCGCCTTCTCTGTGGCTGAATCAAAGGCCACCACTTGATGTTAATGTTGGTAAGTCAATAAGTCATTTGGTACATTGTATATATGGGCATGAAAAATAGTTCTTTTAGTTGAAGTGATACTAAACATTCATTAAATTTTAATGTCCGGTCGTAGCTTATGATGAAGGGCGTGAGGAGGTGGACAGGGGAGCTGCTCATCAACCAACAACGCAGGTGATCATTGTTTGAAATTAATGCTTAACTAGAGCCATATGTCAATTTCCATTCTCATTAGAACCTTAGGGGCTTATGGTTCAAATACTCTCATTTTGGTAAAACTAAAATTTGCTAGGTGTTTGAAGGGCGCTTAACATTGACTAGACATTTTACTAGGTGACTGTATACACACGCACGCTCAGACTTATCATTAATATCATTCTATAGTATATCTTGTATATTCAATAATAAACATCAAGTAAATGTAAGCTTCTAAATTTTAACATGAAAGATATAAGATTCAATATTTTTAGTGCTATTGAAGTTCAAAATTTATCATGTGATTGACGACATAGAGGCTGTAGGGCTATGTATCCAGGCTAATTCAGGCAGTTGACTATTATACTTTATACAATAAAGGAAAGAATAACCAATAGTTGGTATTTGGTAATAAAGAAACCACCAATGTATAGCCCACAGTTCATAATGGGGAACATTTTTGTGTCCAGACAGAGTAGAGACTTAAAAAATGTCTGAGTTACATGGATGTTTTCATTCAACTTAATGTAATTGAACAACTAATCTGATTATATAATCTGATCATATCAACAATATCAAATATCAGATTCTTGACTGTCAACGATTTTGTGGGTTGTCCAGTAAAACATATTTTTTTGTTGAATAGTGGTACTGAGAGTTTATGTAGCTAAATGGTTAACAATAAAAGGTACATGATTTCGTAATGTACTTTTCGTGGATTATATTGTCGAAATGGAGTTTGTAATATATTTGTATCCGTGTATGGAGCTCTCAAGATTGTGATTTGGCTGTTAATTTTGGTGAATTTTAGGATTTTTTTGCGGGGTCTGCTGGAAAGAGAAAACGTGATGATTTTGCTTCACAATATCATAATGGATACATACCACAACAGGATGGCGCCGGAGATGCTCTGTTGGATGAGTTTAAGGTGAATCCGAATCAGTTTCCTATCTTCATGGATATGATCTACAATGTTGTCCCTTATATTTTTAATACTAATTTAGGAGTAAATGGTTATTTTTAGAGACACTCCTTCCTTGGTGTTTCCGTTTCCACTTAAAACTATCTTCCAAGTATTGCATTTTTCCATTTGAACATTCCTAAAGCTAACATATCCACTTGCAATATGGGATACAGCGCAACTGTTCTAGGCTTCAGGCTGTTTAGGAAATACAGACCTATTGAACTTCTTATATTGAAGGGATGAGAGAAATCTATTCCAGGATTTTTCGGAAAACATGATTCTGGTCCGTTCGAAGTGATTAGAGTTTCTGTTTCTATAGCTTAGAATTAACAATTTGGGAAATGCTTAAAAAAAATATAATCACTCTTTCATGAAAACTGTATTTCAGGAAGGGAGGCTTTGATACTGATTGTTATGGTTTCAGTTAGCAGGACAATCATATGACGTAATTGAAATATTAAGATCTATAAGGAGAGAATTAAGATATAGATCTTTCTGCATTTGAATTCTCTGTGTTCTAAATAGCCTTTTTATATACATGCGATTGTTCCCTACTTCTGATTTTTTGTATTTGAAGCCTTAAAGTTACCTAAATAAGTACTGATTGGCTGATTACCTCTATTCCTAATTTTTATAATATAAACACTAAACAGTACCTCAATATTGAAAGGTTCGTACAGAGTAATTTAAATTTGTACATAGACCCTCTGGGCTCCAAGTCTTGCATCGTCGTGTTGCTTTGTACATGTAATTTTGTTGGTGTAAAATAAATTTCAACTTGCTAATATTGGAACATTGTCTTTTTTTAGCAACCTTTTCACATTGATGTAAAAAGTATTTTCATTTTGCAGGAGAATCGTGGGACTAGTTCTCCTAACCTAGAGTATGCAAGAGGGACAAGATTGAATCCCCGGATAGCGCAAGTGGATGGGCCAACTCCTGATCCATATGATGATGCACTTTCGACACCAAATGTGAGCTGCTGCTTCTATGTTTCTTCTACAAAGTGCATGGAATTGTTTCCTGCTTCTACACTTTTCCTTTTGGGATATGCTACTGTTTGTTAGCGTGATTATCACATGATTTAGAGTAAGCCTCTTTTTGGCACCCTCTGCACGACTAAAAGGCTCATATATCGTGTTAGCAGCATGGATGCAAAATTGCATAATGCTCTATCTGAGTTTGCACAGGCTAGTTTCCTACAAGTCTATAACCCTCAATTGCTTCCCATTTTATTATTGTGCTGATTTTAACTGGGATATGCGTAATTCTTTCTGTTTAATAGCAGCTAGACTTATAGTTTTGTCATCTGTTCAAGTTGGCATGAAGACCAGTGCTTTCACTATGATGGCTTGTCTTTTGTAATAATTCATCATCTTGGTGTAAATACTTAGAGGTATTGGAGGGAACCCTCTTTTAAGAGCCTCTTTTTATTTCAACTCCCTTACGTATTAGGATTTCTTAAGCATTATAGCTTATACCTACATCCCTTTCCCATCTAATATCCTACTTGTAGAACAAATTAAAGTACCTAATATTTTTTTTTCCCTGTGACCAATTATAAGATAATTTGCAAGCTTTTAAAGTTGTTAAGCAAACTTTGACTACTTGCACAGATAGTGCTAAAGCTAAGATTGGATGAGTCATTGGGATGTGTCAACATACATGACTAAAGATGTAGTGTATGCATGTGCACGTATTTATATACTTCTCCCATATCTTAGTAAGTGAGACACATGTCATAGTTCGATAGGCTGAAGGTGTTCTGTCAAGGTCTTGCTTTCAGCTTAATTTAGGATTGGCTAAACTGAGGAACAAAAATTTGTCGGAATGTTGCTTTTCTCAAATTTCATTTCATGTTCTGCATACAACAGTATAATGTTCAATGGCAACCTCCCCTTTTAATTCTTACCATATGAAAATAATTAGTTTTTTCTCTCTTTTGTCCTTGTAACATTCCACAACCTCCACCTTGATAGAGTTTTGACTTTTGAAAGCGTGAACTCTCCAATTTCCAAAAACCAGATTCGTTTTCACCTCTCTAATGACTGAAGGCTTGAATCGATAAATTTACTAAACACAAACAATTATTTATGGAAAACAGTAAATTCTTTTAATCTCAAGTGGTTCTCTCAAATAATTTCTAAAATAAACTTAGTTGATGGAGCAAGCAAGTGTAGCTTAGAGTTTTGGATGAAGGCTGGCTTCCACAATTTTGTTTGAAGGCTGATACAGTGCTCCTTGTGATGGCATAGCTATGTAGTAGAAAGCGACAAGTAGTCTAGAAGCTTATAAAATCTAAAGTATCTTTTTGCTTCCTAAACATCTCATCCAACATTTTGTGGCTTTCAAAATCAGGCAAAGAAAAATTAAGTGTTTACAACACGTGAAATTGTCAAGAATTGGAAAAGGGCTTGAAAGTACTGGTAAATGAGATCTTTTAATTTAATTCATTTTTTCCTTAGAAAATTGATCATAATATGAGTGTACAAAATTTAAATCACACAAACTAGTCGCGATCATGACTCGACAATATTAAATTTGAAGTAAAGGTTGTAACTAAATATATTAAGAAGGTAAAGTTTAATTGGATACTAGAACAGTTTAAGGCTAGAAGGTTTGTTTAGCCATAAAAGAATTATGTAATCTCCATAAAAAATTGAGAACCTCGTGGTGGGAGCAATTCCTATTAATAATGGCAGCTTATCAGGTAATTGATTATAACTTCTGTTAAGGTTAATGTTGGACCAATAAACTAATAAAAGCTGCAAGTAATAAGTTCCTTTTGTTGGGCAGTTTACGCGTCTGCTTGACAGTTACAAAAACAAAGATTAAATTAACAACAAGAAAGAGAATATAGAATGAGGATAAGGGGTCTCTGTAAAGAGATCAAGGGGAAAAAAGAAGAGAAAGTTAATAAAGAATATAGAAATAGAGGACAAGGAGCCTTCCTGAAGACCAAATGAGGAAAACTAATGAAGCAAAACCTGTCTATGGACATCTGAGTTAGGCAAAAGGCCGACGAAGTTACTAAGCTGGATAGTTTGCCTGAAGGAAGAGGAAAAGAAGCTGAAAATCCTAAAATATTCAAGCATTTATCTCCCACCGAAATTCCCATAGATTTTTGTTGCAGCCGTATTCTTTAAGAACCTTATCATTGGTTGCTTGATTCAAGCAGCTAGTTCAATGATTGTGCGATTCGAACTCCATATAATATATGCCGCTTTTAATTATGAAGTATTTGGACTCAGAGGCCATTTTACATGCTTAGCATATATTCTTTCTTACCCTCTATTCCGCATAACGAGTTATACTTAGTTGTTCATTCTATATTTGTGGAATTTTAAGATTCAAAATGTAATATTTGAATTTATGGAATATCGAAATCCTTTTGAGCAATTTACAATACTTTGAAATATGACTCTTTTTTGTGGAATAGAGGTAGTATGATTTGACGTGGACTCTTAATGTTGTAGACCAATCTTTGTTAGCTATTTCAAAACATATTCCCAACTATATTTTGTTAAGACATACCATCATCTCATTGTAGATTTGTCAAAAATTTGTTGAACTTCCTCTTATATTTGATGCTTATAATGCTTTAATTAAAGATATTTGTGTTTCCTTTGTTAGAAACCTTCAGAATGGAAAGCTTCAATCAGTAGAAAGCCTCTATAGGCCTTTGAAACAATGCCTCAATTATATGGTATTTAAATTGCTAACAAATTTGACTTTGAATTGTAGACCTTGTTTAAAATTCATCCTCATTCTCTTTGTTCTTCTTTCTCTTCTTCTCCAAGTTGTATTCAACATAAACAGCAAAGCAAGCAACATGAAGCATAGTTACAATTAGGAAGATAAGATGCTAGTATCAAAATAATATAAGCAAAGGCAATATTTGGTTTAAAGTAGCAAATTTCTACCCACCTATGAGTGGAAGCAAAGGAGAGTATCATTACATAGGACAGTGGAAGTTTCATTAATAATAACATAATTGATTAAAATGACCCTCCTTAGGAAATAGATCTAGTAATTATAGACATAATCATACACAATTAACCGACTTGATCACTAGGGAAGTCTTAATTCTTAAACAGGAATGTACTATATGTCATGTGGTATGTGTTTCACCAATAGATAGTAGTTTACTGTTTTTGTTATTTTGTAAATTGATCAGCATTCCCCATTAAAGGAAAAACATGTGCTTATTGAATCAATCATTAATTTTTGCTTGGTTAGAGAGATATATTATGTAATTTCCTATTGCTTACTTTTAATGCTTTATATGCGAGTGTGCCAAGTATAAACCATAGATGCACATAGTGAACTGCGTCATGTGTATAAAAAATTCCCATATTGTTTTTTTCATATAATATCGTGTACCTTATCATAAGACACAAAATTATGCAGAAGACAATACTTTTGTATGCAAACATTGAGAGTACTTTATTTATTGGACATTCAGTTAACATAGCATAATATAGTGTTGAAGTAGTCATATAAACCTATTAAGTATTTCCATATAAATTTAATGTAAAATCAAGTCCCAGATTATCAAGTGGAAAGCAAAAGCCAAGTGCCAAAGATATGCAACTATGTTCTATGAGAAAGTCTCAAAAGAAAGACTGAATATGAAGACAATCTTCTGAAGAAGACAAGAAAGAACAATATCCTTTTTCATGGAATCGATAAACGGAAGTTATGGGAAACTCTTATTAGGCTAGCAAACCACATATCGGCACTTACATATCTGAACGATGACAAAGCTCTAAATTTATCTTACCCAAATGTTTCTTTATTTCAACCCCCCACTGCAATGAAAATTAATATTTTACTTTAGTAATGAATGCTCCAAAATTAAGTTTAAGCTAATATGGTAAAGCTATCAACTTCTGGGGCAAAAATTAGTTTTACGAAACTCAGCGTTATTACAGTAGTCTAAGATTCCTAGTTATAGTCCTCCATATAAAACTACCCTAGTTTGCAAAGTTTAGCCTATGTCACGTTTTGTATTCCCTTGTTATTTTCCATGAATTTAACGAACCATGGTCCCTGATAACATTAGAGTGAAAACATCTTCTACTCGTTTGCTGTTCCGAATGTATCTCCAGTAAAAGGTTGTACGTTACTGTATTTTTGTAGCGTAATCACAATTCACAAGATACAATGTTTGTATTTTGACATTCAGGCTACTGAAGAGATACACCAATGATATCTTACTGCTTTATTCCATCGTCCCATACTATATCATCTTGTAAAGATATGGTGCTAATTGTTAACCACTGATAACTATGATGTGGACACAATATGACACATCAAAATCCGATTCTGTATCGTCACTTTAACTCCCCTGTTTATTTCCTTGCATTTATGATGAATATTTACATGAAACGTTGACAGTAAGACTTGTTGCCTGTTTCATTGTTATCACTAACTTATCTTAAATTCAGAAAATGCAGAGGGTTTGTTAACCCTTGAGACTTGGGCTATCTTCCTTAATTACCCAGCAGATTGGATATAACTTTGATACTGTGATTTTATCTGAGACTTGAGATTGGAACAAATATTTGATATCTTCAATCCTCACACACCTTGGGGTTAATACTTAACACTGCAGAGGACGTTTTCTTTTAGTAGTATAAAATTAGCTCCTTTATGAGTTCACAAGCTGTTTGATAATGGATATCAACACATGAAGCTATTTGGTAATGTACACTAACACGCTCTCTTTAATTTTGACACTGAAGATATACAACTACCAGGGAGTTGTAACTGAAGACTACAATGTGGTGAACACTCCAGCTCCAAATGGTAAGTACTCCTGATCGATTGGGTAGCTGTTCATGATTATATCTAAAATGTTTTCTTTTGACATTGGAATTGTGTAATCTGTGTTTCTTTAGACCTACAAGCAGCAACTCCTGCAATTGTCACTCACAATGACGTGTTAGAGGATGACGACGAGGAACCTTTAAATGAGAATGATGATGATGATGATTTGGATGATGTAGACCAAGGGGAAGACCTAAATACTCAACATCTAGTTTTGGCTCAGTTTGACAAGGTAATTTAATTTGTTTTGATTCTGCTAAATAGTTCTTATATATTATATCATCAATTTATCACAATATGGAAAAACTCTGTTTATTGGGCCTATGATGATTTACCCTCATTGATCTGATTCAATGCTGGTGACAGGTAACACGTACCAAGAGCCGGTGGAAGTGTACTTTGAAAGATGGCATTATGCACATAAACAACAAAGATGTGCTGTTTAATAAGGTCTGTTTTATAATTTTTCTGTTGCTACTGTTTGTCGTTGTTATTACCATTTATAAGAAAAGAATATTATTGGATAAAACAACAGCATTTCTATAATGTTTATTTTCACTTCCTCAGGCAAATGGAGAGTTTGACTTCTGATTGTGTTGAAAGAGCTAAATGCTGAGATAAACGTTTGCCTTTGGAGAGGAAGTCCAGAGGATGGATTTGTCTTATAGTTTGAATTCACTTATTTATCACTAAAAAAAACTCTGGGGAAAGGAGTGGTTAATATTTATGAGGAGAGATGGATGGTTGGCCAGTTGTACATAAAGGAAGAGATTTTACTTTTTTAGTCTTTCTTGAAGGCTGAGATTTTTCTCTTGTAATATGTAACTTTAGCTGCTGCACATGCAGGTTCTAGACATTTTTGCTTAATTCATTTCAAATTGCACTATCTTTCTTCCGGGGTACCTTGGAAAAGCATTGAACTGCTTTCTACTAATTTTGTCTTTGATGGTGCAAGAGCAGTGCAGTTTTTAGACTTTTGTCAATGATCCAAGTTTTGGAATCTTAACTTTTATGGTGAGAATATGCCTTGGCTAATATTTCCTTGGGATTGGTTTTGGCTGACTGAGCACCTCGGATGGGCTGTTGTACTCGATAATTGTCTAGCCCCTTTTAAGCAGATTTGTTTGGTTAGATTATTGTAGAAGCTGGACATTACAGTGGATGATCATATACCCTACACATTTTCATTTTCTCAGTAAATGGTGATGTTATTTCTGTTGTCCCTTTCCTTAGGTGGCCTTGAGATAAAATGTTAGGGTTGCTAAGTTTCATTAAGTTTGCCCACCCCCCCACCCCCTAAGTGGCTCGTGCGACTAGATTGTTTTTTAGTGACTTGGTGCAAGAAACTTTGCCCGTGACGGTATTAGTTGATATTGATGGATAAAGTTATGTAACAATTGCAGTGTTGTTTTCTTAGAAAAACAAGAATCGTTTGTTGCGTTATGAACGTAGTCATAAATTATTTATTGATTACACTGTTGTAAATTTGTAATAATACAACTAGCCATTAATTTTGTGCTATGCATTCTAATTTATAATTTTTTTCTTATAAATGTTAAGTGTGATTGTTGAATTAAAATCGTAACAACTTTGATTTTTTATATAGTTTGGTTTCATTATGAGGCAGAGTGTAGTGTATTAATAAACATCACGAAAATTATAGAATAAAAGTTAAAAATTTAAATCGTTTTATTACATTTCTTTGTGGATGAATAAAATTAGAAAGTGATTTTTCATTAATTATTACTCTTAAATTTTAGATTTAGTGATTTTGATGTATATATTTTGTATGTTATTATAATTTATTATTAAATATATTTTCTGTCATATTTTTTGGTTCGCAATAAAAATTTATGTTCTTACTTTATTCTTCATTATTCATTTTTCTAATTACTTCGATGAGATATATAACCTTTAATATAATTTATTTTACATAATTTAAAATATATCAAAAGATAAAATATGAAAAAAAAGAGAGAGTTTATCAAGTTCTTATAATTTCAAAATATAAAACATAGTTCCCATTAAAAGTTGTAACAAAATTCCCATAAATTTTTAATTTAGAAAAAAAAAATAAAGCTACCCATTTTTCCTAAATATTGCATTCTTAGTAATACGAAATTGTAAAAATAAAATTATGATAGAGAGATATTGTTGTCATTAATAGTAAGTCTATATTTATTTATTATATAAATTTATACATTATAAATACTATATATTTATTAATGGTGATAAAATTTAATAAATGTTGAGCAATAAAAAATGATTAAAATTTTAAAAATTACTTAACAAACTTATTATTTTCTTAACATAATTTATAAAGTAATTTAGTACTATATTAAGAAATTTTCATTATTTCAATACTTGTATTTTATATATAATAAGATTTTTTTTAATGTAATTTAGGTCATTTATAGTTTATGTAACCAAAATAAAATTTGAAAAAAAAAGTATTTTAATTATGAGAATAATAGTAGTGATGTAAAAGTATAAATTTTCTTAATATTGAATTTTTATTTATTTTACAAGAATTTAAAACAAAGTATTTAAATTATTTTTAGGCATTTAATAAGAGGAGAAAACATGGCATAAATTTCAGGGTTTCTAGTACTTTATATATATATATATATATATATCACTTAAAGTATTAAATGTATAGATAGGAACTTGAGAGAATCTTGTCAGGAAAGATAGTTTAGAAAGGATATTTTAGAAAATATTACAAATTTATTTAAATTGGTTCATAAACATGACAAACACTCAAGTATATGATGACATTAAACTTATATACTTCATACAAATTAATTCAAATTTTATTTGCTTTAAAAAATATGACATAAAAAGTTTATCATCCGACATGGTAAAAATTAGAAAGTGAGTTTCAAATCTATTATATTTCTTCATGAATGAATAAAATTAGAAAGTGAATTTTCATTAATTATTACTATAAAACTTTATATTTAATGATTTTGATGTATATGTTTTGTATGATATTAAAATTTATTACTGAATACATTCTCTATAATATTCTTTGGAGCGCAATAAAAATTTATGTTCTTACTTGTTTTTCATTATTTATTTTTTTAATTACTTCAATTAATTGTATAACCATTAATATAATCTATTTTACATAATTTTAACTATACCAAAAGATAAAATATGAAAGAATTGGAGAGTTTATCAAGATTTTACAATTTCAAAATATAAAACATAGTTCCCATTAAAAGGTTAAAAATAAAATACCCTCAAAATTTTTAATTTAAAAAATAATAATAATAAAGATACTCACTTTTCGTAAATCTTACATTCTTAGTAATACAAAATAATAAAAATAAAGTTGCGATAAAGAAACACTTTTTTTATTAACAATAAGTCTATATGTATTTGTTATATAAAATTATACATTTTAAATACTATATATTTATTAATGGTGATATAATTTAATAAATATTGAGAAATAAAAAAGCAATTAAAAATTTTAAAATTTCTTAACAAACTTATTATTTTCTTAACATAATTTGTAAAGTAATTTAGTACTATATTACGAAAAAAAATTTATGTCAATACTTGTATAATATATATATAATAAGATTTTTAATGTAATTTAGGTCATTTATATTTTATGTAACCAAAATAAAATTGAAAAAAAATATTTAAATTATGTGAATAATATTAATGATGTAGAAGTATAATATTTGATATAATTTATTTTACATAATTTAAACTATACCTAAAGATAAAATATGAAAGAATTGGAGACTTTATCAACAAAACATAATTCCTATTAAAAGGTTAAAAACAAAATACCTATAAATTTTTAATATTGAAAAAAAAACATTTTAATTATGTGAATAATACTAGTGACTTAAAAATATAGATTTTTTTAACATTGAATTTTTATTTGTTTTACAAGAAATTAAAACAAAATACTTAAATTATTTTTAGGCATTTAATAAAAAGAGGTAAACATCGCATGAATTTCGGGGTTATATATATATATATAGAGAGAGAGAGAGAGTGAGAGAGAGCGAGAGAGAGAGAGAGAGAGAGAGAGAGAGAGAGAGAGAGAGAGAGAGAGAGAGAGAGAGAGGTCTGGAGTAGGTGATATGCTGAAAAAACAAAAAATAAGGATATTGTTTGGTAAACAGGTTTATTGACTTCTTTTCAACTCGTTTTTTATATATTCGATTGGTTAAGTGTGTTATATTTTGATTGGTAGCTTAACTACGACTTTAAAATTGAACAGTGCTGCGATATCTTATACAAAGCACCTAATGCATGTTCCATTTTCACCAAAAGATGTGTTTTGCAACTTAATATCACGTTCTACTGCTCTAACTTCACTTTCAATTTCTATAAAATTTAAATTCGGGTCACTAAATCATCTTACGTATTCATTTTGTCACATCATTTGCAAGATCGAAGGATTAAGAAAGTCCATAAAATCATTGCGGACATGGAACCTAAAGATGAGTGAATAGTAGACAGAACTAGAAAATAAACTGCAGGGGCTGCCAAACAAGCTGCAACCTATTTCAGCATCGGTGCATAGGAGGTGGAACCAGCAAGCGTGCACTGAGATTGGAAGTAAGCAAACAAGTTTGAAGGCTCTGTTGATGCACCCACAGCTGGATGTTGCCACGTAGATGGTACAGAATTTGTGTTGCCATGGCCAGCAGGCCTCTGTTTGTTCACGGAAACAGGAGGTGGTGCTTGTTGTTGTTGTTGTTGTTGTTCTCCTCCTCCTTCTCCTTCTTCTGGTAGACGAGGTGGTGAAAGAACAAGAGGCGAAAGTAAGGGAATCACGGAGCACGAAGCAGAGAAACCGTTGGCACCACCAATGCCATTAAGTTGTAGGCAAGCTGGTGCATGTTTTTGTAGCCTAGTTTGGGTAGTGCTTCGCTTGGATGGTTTGGCCTTGTTGCTGTGTTCCATTCTGTAAGAATTTCTTTTGTGTGTGGGCGCGCGCACGTGGTTATCTGTGTAATTTCTTCTGGATGTATGGATATACATCATGGAGAGATGATTTTATGGGAGTAGAGAAAAAGGAGGGAAGGAATGGTGTTTAATGGAGTTTGCCATGAAGAGCGCAAGGCATGTGGTGTCCGTTATAAAATTGAAATGTGAGGAAGGGGAAGTAATTTTATCAAGGCATGATTGTTTTGTGGTGCTATAAATAACATGAAACTGATTCATGCTTTATGTGTAGTATTATTTATGGTCTCTGTATTTGTAGAATATTTTCTGATCAATCTTATACATTGTCAAATAGTGTTGAACACTCTTGTTCTGAGTAGATGTCGATTTTTTTTTAAAATAAAAGTGTCTTTCTCAAAGTTTAATTACTGTGGATTCGAACAAAATAATTAAAAAATACAAAAAATAATCTCAATATTTTCAAAATAAAAAAATAAATAAAATCTAAAAATAAGGAATGTTCATTGGGAATTAAAATCTCATGCTCATAAATTATAAGAGATAATAATCAACACAATGGTAGGATCGTTGACTTACATCCATCATAAGCTTTAATATATAATCATAGTAGTTACACTACTTTTTTATAAGTATCTGCATAATCCTTTTCCTAACATTTTAATTTTCTTTTTCCACGAAATACAGTAGGTGGGGCAGCAATATAGACTGCTAAGCGAGGAGTACATGAACAAATTTGTAATATATTCTTTACGAGCTGACGGATATCAACAGCACTTGGTTCAGAAATTATTAGTTGCAAATACATTATTATAAATTTTGTCACGAAAACGATGTGATTTCTGAAGAGGGAGTAATAATTTTATTTTTTGGATTACGGGGAGTACTAAATTTACTACTTTAAGGTAACATACAGTCCTACTACATTTACGAACTCATGTCAGTTTTAAGTTATCATGTAAGCTTTTGTTCTTTGTTGTTGTTATTGTTCTTTTCTGCAAAAATCCCATTCAATTCAATTATCGTATTATACTTTTTAACGAACAAATTTCTCGTTGTTTTCTCTTATTAAATTATGATCGATTAATTATCAAGCATCTCCGAAATTTCTAGCTTTGTTATTCCAATTGGTGCCAACAAAAATTAATTCCGGAGTAAAACAAAAGAAAAAGGTAAAAAAGAAAAAAGTCCAAATTTTCATATATCAATTGACAAGATGATCAACAGGTCCGAAAGTGGAAAAACCATTGAAAACAGACCACAAATTTATCACCCAGAAAGGAACAGAAGACCAAGTGTCAGCTTCAACACTATCTCTCTCTCTCTCTCTCTCTACCTCCCCCACTCTCCCGGATCATCGGATATGGCTTTTACTGCTTCAACTCAACCACCTCTTTTCAATCACCTCATGATCTCGAAAACCACCAACTCTTTGCCGTCATTTCATCAATCCAAGAAAAAGACAAGGACCCTCTTCTCTAATTCTTCTTCTTCTTACATCGGCAATCAACTTCCATGTTTCAATTTCAGCTTACCCTCCTTGTACTGTAACGGTCACTTATTTTGTCTATCCACATTCAATAAAATACCCAAGAAGCCTGGTGGGAAAACCATTTTCAAGGTTAACAGTCTGAAAATTATTACTAGCTTTTATTTTTATTTTCCCCCTTTAATTCTCATCCCAGTTTGTATTGTTCAATTGATGTTTGATAAAGCAATGACAATGATATTTGTTTATGGTAGGCTCGAGCTTCAGCTTCCTCAGGGGAAGAAACATCCCCCCTTACTTCTGATGCAACAAACCAAGAGGTTTTTAATTGGTCTTCCGTAATATTGCCGTAAGTATTTCATTTACATCAAGCACTTTTTGATTATTATTATTATTTATGTAATCTGCTTATACCTCCATGGCTGCTTTCTTTAATTTATATATTTGTTTTATCTTAAATTCTTAATCTTGCAGTATTAATTCCCTTTGTTAAGTTATTATTATTGTTAATGGAGATTCTTTGTTAAGTTACTTGTTAGCTGGAGTAACTGATTTATATTAATTTACAGGTAAATTTTTCTATAATTGGGTAGATATATGAAAATTTCTATTAAGTTGAAGTTACACACTTTGGAAACAATTTGTTGCTACTAAAAGCCGAAGCTTCAAATTGTATTGTATTGTGGTGTATAAAGTATTACAGTATCTTTAAAGACTTAGTGTAGATGTCTAATTGATGGTGAATATTATGCTTCATAATTGCAGAATCTTTGGAGTGATGGGAATAGGAATGTGTAGTGAATTTCTAAGTTGCTCTGTTTATTGTTGTTTGTTAGATATTGATAAAAACAACACTTGTAGTTTAATTAACACATTTGGTTACAAAATAACTAAATTTTATTTGTCAAAAACTCTGAGCATTACATATTACTTCCTCCACTTCGTAATTAGTGTTACACTTCTAAAGCAACAACTTTTAAGGTTGGTTTTATACATCCTAATATATCCCCAACTTTAAACAAATCTATAGTAGTGATGCGATGGACGTGTTCAATATATGTAGAACAAGTGATGAAATTTTGGGAATTTCATGTTATGTTAGAGTCTAAAAGTGTGTGTGTGTGTGTATATATATATATATATCTAGATTTTGGAATGAATACCAAAGAGAATGCTTCACTTATTTTCGAATAAGGAGTGTATAAATTTCTATAGTTTATGTACCTATATATTATGGATCTGTAGATGGAAAAGTCTGACAATTTTAACTGGTTTTAAGAAACTGAATTGAAATTTTGCTTAACCAATCATGATATTTCTATTACTAGTTCAAGCAAAGTATGCATCATAAATGGTCCTCTGTTCTTGATAATTGGAAAAGGTTGTAGAAATAGTTTTAGCTGGAGTAATATTGTAAATTAGGGTTTAAAATATGTATATGTGAATATGAGAAATTTTTACTTATCTCAACTTAGAAATAAATATGAAAACGGTGAACAATGTGATAAACGAGTCTTATACTCTTATATTGAACGGCACAATAAGTTGAGGTATTTTGATACATCATACAAGGAAACTGAGCTATTATGTAGAAATAGTAGATCATGTGTCTCAAATTGTTATTAGCTGTTCCTTTTTGGTCTCCATGTCTACCTCCAATGGCTACACTGTACAAATAACCTATTTAGATATCTTTTTCCATTGCTAACTCCCAAAAGATATTATCTTTTTCTCTGCCTCTCTCTTTGTTTCTTTGATATAACACTTTTATATTTGGTATTCAGTTATTAGTCCTAGTGATTTGACATTTCCTGGTACTTTGGTTGATTCAAATATCCATTGCTATTCTTCTTGTCATCTGTTACCACTTGTCTATTCAGGTTTCTGTTCCCTGCTTTGGGTGGTCTATTATTTGGGTATGACATAGGTGCAACCTCTGGTGCTACAATCTCATTGCCGGTATATTTTCTATACTATGGCACACTTCTAACCGTTCTTGCTTTTTAGTCGTGCTTCCTGACTCCGTGAAATTCATTCTTATGAAAAATATTTCTTCATGATCTTGCAGTCACCTGAGCTCAGTGGCACAACTTGGTTCAATCTATCAGCTGTTCAACTTGGTCTTGTGGTATGTTCTGTCTATTGTAATAACTTATGAATACATATTCGTTCTATATTGTTGTCAGAATGTCAGTTGATACAAGTTATTTTCATTCTAAATTTCAGGTCAGTGGCTCCCTATATGGAGCTTTACTTGGTTCCATCCTTGTCTACCCAATTGCAGATTTCATTGGTACATCTCTATGTTGTTAATATGTTGAGGTTTTTCATTAAGAAGATGCGAGTCTGTTGATTTGTGCAAGTTAGCATTTCTTTTTCCTGTTTTCTCATTGTTTCAAATGCTTGTGAAGGGAGGAGAGGGGAGCTTCTCATTGCAGCCACGTTATATTTTCTTGGTGCTTCGACAACAGCATATGCTCCAGGCCTTGCTGTTTTATTAGTTGGTCGCCTAGTCTATGGCCTTGGTATTGGTCTGGTGAGTTCCTTTAGAGATATATTCAGCCTTTCTTGGAGCATGATCTATTCATACATTCTGAACCAGTTTCAGACTGATTTTGTTTGACAGGCCATGCATGGGGCTCCACTCTATATAGCAGAGACTTGTCCATCTCAGATTCGTGGAACTCTGATTTCTTTAAAGGAACTCTTCATAGTTATGGGGATTTTGGTATAATATATTGAAGTTGTTAGTTTATACTTCTAGGCTGCTACCCAAAATTTTCAGATTTTCTCGATAATTGATGTTTCTTCAGTTGGGTTATTTTGTAGGTAGCTTTCAGATTGATGTAGTTGGAGGTTGGCGCTACATGTTTGGATTTAGTGCTCCGATTGCTCTGATTATGGGATTAGGCATATGGAGTCTTCCACCTTCTCCACGTTGGTTACTTCTAAGGGCAGCTCAAGGTAAAGGTTCGGTGCAAGAGTACAAAGAGAAGGCTATCCTTGCATTGAGCAAACTAAGAGGCAGACCTGCTGGTGACAAAGTTTCTGAAAAGCAAATCGATGATACGCTTGTTTCTGTGAAATCTCAATATAATGTTCAGGAAGAGGGGAGTTTACTAGAGGTGGTTCAGGGGCCAAGTCTGAAAGCATTTATAATTGGTGGAGGTCTAGTCTTGTTTCAACAGGTCTATCTATCAATCCTCCTTGTGATTGACCCCTATCTTTGTTTTCAATTTGTCTGTTTTCTTTTGTGATGGAAACATGTCACTGCAAAAGAAATAGGTAGTGTCTTCTTAATATTCTAACTTAACACCTGATTATGACAGATAACTGGGCAACCAAGTGTTCTATATTATGCTGGTTCAATCCTTCAGGTATATAGTAACTAGTAGCCTAATGTTTTAAATTATTTTCTTTATTTACAATGTTAAATATATTATTAATTATGTGATAAATTTTCTAAAGACTGCTGGATTCTCTGCGGCTTCTGATGCAACACGTGTTTCAGTCCTTATTGGTGTGTTCAAGGTAAGTTCGTAGAACCTCTCCTTTGGAAATGGAAAAAGGAAATGTAAACTAAAGAAATAATCTTTTTTATTCAACCTCTAAAGTCCCACCTGGAGATGTTTAAGTTTTCTGTCCACCAAGAGTTTCATTTCTGGTATTTGTTAATGATCATACAATCTTTCCTCTCTTTTTTATTTATGCTTCTGCAGTTGGTGATGACAGGAATAGCGGTGCTAAAAGTTGATGATCTAGGTAGAAAACCTTTGTTGATTGCAGGTGTAAGCGGAATTGTAAGGATCTGAGCTCCTATAAATTTTTTAACTGATCACGCTATGTTTTCTGAAACAGAAGCGTTGATTGGCTTTTATTCTATATTCATTGTGCCACAGGTCTTGTCATTATTTCTCCTTTCAGCTTATTTTAAAGTCCTTGGAGGGTTCCCTGCAATTGCTGTAATTGCTCTCCTTCTGTATGTTGGCAGCTACCAGGTGACTGTTCAGTCTTTCTTACCCATACGCCAAATATGTTTTTCATCCTTATTTTAACATACATGAAAGATCACCTGACCTTCACACACACACCCCACCCCCAACCCCCCAAAAGGGAAAAAAGGATCACATTATCAAGTTTGTGCCATCGTTGGGAATGAGTTGTCCAATTTGATATCATTGTTCCCCAATCAAATGTCATATCAGGTATCGTTCGGACCAATTAGTTGGCTCATGGTATCAGAGATATTCCCGCTTCGCACTAGAGGGAAAGGGATAAGTCTTGCAGTTCTGACAAATTTTGGTTCAAATGCCATCGTAACCTTTGCTTTTTCACCTTTGAAGGTATTGTTTATTCGTTGGTGAAGCTTTCAACCATTTATTACTGGATCAATATGTCATATTTGTTATACCTGGTTAGCAAGTGATACACTGATCCTAACTTTTCCTGTTCTGCAGGAACTTCTAGGTGCTGAAAACCTGTTCATTCTTTTCGGAATAATTGCTTTGATATCCCTTGCTTTTGTGATACTCTACGTTCCAGAAACAAAGGGTTTGACCTTGGAAGAAATTGAAACAAAAATCTTGAAGTGAAGCTATCAAGCTCGAACTGTCAAGTCTGAGTTTCAACACAATCAACATCGGTTTTTTAAGTGACAAACTTATTTGTTGGCATTTTAAGTTTTCTTGTTCTAATTGTACCGCTAATCGGTATTCCATGTCAATGTTACCAAAATTTCAGTTGCATGTTTATTCTTAATTACCAGTGAGGTTTTTCCTCGCAGGTTGAGAAGAGTTTTGGCTGCTGGGTTGTGAGGTGAGGTAGGAGTAGCTTTAAGACTGAAATTTGATAGAAAATTATACATCACATAGATTGGGGCTTTCATTGGGGACGATTGAGAGACATGTGCATTATGTTTTTAGTGTGCGCGCGCATGTCTGTATGTGTTTTAAAAAGGGGAGAGGTGATATTTGAATTTTAAAAAGTATATTGTAGATGTTGCGCCCATGTATCAAGTGAAAATGTGACAAAAAGAAATAAAAAAAAGTGGTCCAAATTAATACTCTCTCAGCTTCAATATGCCAACTAAGGCACATCATCAATATCTCACATGAATTATGAAATTGAACTTGATTAATTTTTGTTGTAAGTTTAATTTCTCAATTGTGAAAATTAAAACCCTCAATCCCAAATTGGATAATAGGTCAAGCTTATGTGTATTGACATTTACGTCGTCACCTTGATCAAATTCGTATTGTACGAGAGAAACTGAAAATGAATTTGCAATTGCTGAAACCAGATATCTACGTAAGAATGTTGCATTGAAAATAATAGGATAATGTCATGTATACATGGATGTACATGTATAATTTGAACAACTACAATTAATTGCATTACTAAAGATGATACTATAATTTCATCGGTAAATAAAATATATCTAATTAACACGTGGTACCGAGGTAACATGGGATAAAGATTGTTTAAACATCAAAATGTTTTTATGTGGGTTCAGTTATTCAGAAAATGATATAAAATTAAAAAGAAAATCATTAATTTCCTAGAATGGAAGTAGAGTTAATTTATTTTCTTTTTCAATTACTTTTTGGATAAATTTTCTCATCTTAATTAGTTTTGTGTGAATATCTTTCTGGATTAAATTATTATAAATAAGATTAATTGTGAGACCTACAAAATTTGTACAAGTAAAATTTTTGGCTGTTTATGTATTTTTCTTATTTAAAAAGGTCAATAGGTTCCACAGTCATTTATAGAAAGAAAATAATCAAAATAACAATTTTACTTGCAAAATTCGTACGCTTTTAATTTTCTCAATTACATTTAGTCAATCTGACTTTATTGCTATACAGCAAATGTATTTATTTCTGGAGATTATCTAATACATCTTGCCAAATTCAAAAAAGAAATTCTTTTATGGATAATTTTTTTAACAAACAAGATCTTCCTTTAACGTAAAACTTTTATTTTAAAAAATAAAAATAAAAATTCTCCAACTACCCTCGTCTTGTGACAATAAATATACACCACCCCAGAAACCGAACAATTTGCAAACCAAGTAAAACAACATGGTAGCTACAAATCCGAAATAAGTACACATATTTTCATCTCATCATTTTCGAGGATAAATGGAGAAGAAAAATGATTCAATCAACATGGTCAAATTGCCATAAATATGTGTGCCGCCCTCATGAACTTCCAAAGTGCAACAGAGAACGTAAAGTTTGCCAATGTGTGTTTCCTCCTCGTCATCAAATTGATGAGAAGGAGATGAAGGTTAAGGTTGCTACTGTCGACGACCATGGAGTACTTGACAAATCAACGGATGGTTGCGTTTGCTTACACTTAAGTTGTTTACCACCTTGTTTTCGAAAATGTGTTGGGAATAAATGCATTTGTCAATGCTAAATCATCTAGCTAATTATGTATCATTTTTCGTTTGATCGATTAATAATGTGTACTAGATGAGCGTCTAGCTAATTTGGAAAAATGAATGAACACACTCGATAAAAAAATATATTTATTCTTGCCCGACTCTTTTTGTTTTTTTCTTGCGACACTAAATCTGCATTTTCGTAATACTAAATTATGTTGAAAAAAATAAAATAGTAGATTCTCATATCGATTGAACCAGCTTTATTATAAATGATGTGTTCTCATTAATTAGCAATTGACATATAATACATCTGATATTGTCAAGATAAATTTTTGGATCATATCATGACATTATATAAATACATAATGTTTTTGTACTATATTCAGATAGGTGATCAAACAATTCGTTAGTTGGCTTGAAGTATCCTTCCGTGATTCTCAGCATCAGCAACTGCAATGCAAATAGTTAATCATATAAAGGTCAGTGGCTTTCAAATTTAAAAAATCTTATGTTTTGAGATTGAGTTAGTCTGTAGCTATATGTGTTAGAATTGTTATATTACTATAAAATAACGTACCTTCACGAGGATTGGAAGAGATGGGAATGAATGATGATAGTTTTGTATGCGTAGAAGACTTGGGGGACGCAGTGTTTGTGGTGGCAGAGATGGTGTTACCAATGCGCGGTAATGACTTTGAGTTTGTCGTAATGCTGAGATTATCTGGTGATGGATTAGTTTTAGCGGTGGAGGATATGGCGTTTGAGTCCGAAAATGTTCTTTTGGTGGAAGGAATGGAGTTGTTTGATGATGATTTCGGACTTCTATGGTTTAGAATGTTTTCTGACATGCTTTCAGTTTTTGCAGGTGAGACAGAAGAGGATTCTTCTGTCCGAAGAAATGAACTTACAGCCTCTTTCATTTTCCCCATCATTCCGATTTGATTTCCAGTTGGCGAAGTTCTCGGACTCATTGCATCAGTAATAACCTGAGAAAGTGCTCTCTCATCTTCTCCAGGCTCAAATTTGTTTATCAGATACTCCTTCACTGAAATGCCTTTGTCCCATGTATGAGGACTATAATTAGGCCTGCCATTTGCTTTTCTTTCTGAACTTGTTTTATGTTCCTGTATCCCCTTTTTTTGAGGACTAATAACAGTCGAATCAGTACTGTTTTCGATGTTTTGTGTTGATGCAGAGGTTTCGACTGTCAGGCCTGCAAATTTAGATGTTATTGTGTGTGTTGCATTTGTCATTGCAGCATATGCTGGTGCCAGCTTTTCAGACATTGTCTCAGTTATGGTCTTTTCACTGGGACTAGCATTCTCCTCTTTCTTGACCTCATTTCTGATACTGTTTTCAACAACGTGCTTCTCCGATGGCACGGGGACTTCTCGTGGATGCTGCCTTGCAGTTTCTTTGTAACTTTCAGGTGCAAGCTCTGATTCATACACTGAACACAAACACTAGTGTAAAACATGCACTTCTTTAAACATGTTTCTAATTCTAAGTAAATGGAGTAGTCCATTTATTTTTTTTTCTTCCTATTATGCGAAAAAGAATATATAATTTTGTTTCAGAAAAGGGAAATGAGATTACTTGGGGCTCCGTGGTATTCAGGATCTTCATCAACTTCATCTTCATCTTCACCCAAGTTACTGCCCCAAGAAGTGGCGTTGTTAGCATTAGGTGAGTCATTGTCTTGGCTTTGCCTTTTCTTGTTGCTGAGATTGTGTCGCAATTTTTTCGCCTTCTCCCTCACTCTTGAGAACACAGATGATTTTCTGTTGGGAGAATGATCATTACCTTCATAGTCATTGTGCTTCTTGTATGTAGGAGATGGAATAGATGGCCATACTGCTGAGTCACCTGTAAGACAAAGACTTATTACATATTCTTTTGGCAGTTTGTAATCACAGTTAAGTAATGATTCATTGTTAAGATACAGGACTGCAAATTAATCGAGTTAGTTCAATTGTTCAAATTGTTTGACTTAATTCGTAAAAATAAAGAATAAACGAGCCGATCTGAACACTTTTTTGTCACTCGGCTCAAGGTCTTTCAAATTTGAAAATTTTTTACTTAAACGACATTTATTCTGAATAAAATTTTTGTTTTTCAACTCGAGCCGAACTTAACCTACTTGCATAGAAAGTATCCGAATCTGATATAAACATACTTTGTAGAAGTTGTTCAAAAGTAGGAGGTGTTTGAGCTTTAGGAGTTTTATGTTCTGAAGCCGGAGAATTTTGAGATCCAAGAGTACATTTCAACCCGTCACAAACTCTTCTATCATCTAGTTGAGCCATGGTTACTCTATAATCCACAAGCACATATAGTTTCTGAATATAAATTGTCAAATTCTCTCTTTTTTCACACTAATGCATCACGGAAATATAACAGCAGTAAATGATCTATTTTTATGCACTTTTTCACGGGCTTTTGTGTGATCAACGACATAAGCAGTTGCAATTTCAAGTTAGCTAAAAAAACTCAAAACTTTCTAATTAAAAATATTTGACTAGGTCTCAAGTCAATTATATTCCCTTTTATGTACTTGTGTCGTTGAAGATTTCTTGTTTCTGGTTCTTTCAAGTCTCTCCAGGAATTAAGGTACACCTTTGGTCTTCGTACGTGCGTTTTGAACTTGAAGTCCACTTAATGGGACACTATCTTTGTATTTTCTATTTTAAGAGACTGTTAGTTGCAATTTAGTCAAAATAAATGCAAGCTTTTAGCTTAGAACTAAAAAGAAAATTTCTAATATTAGGATATCGATTGATTGACCATGTATACAGAGAGTCATCTGTCAAGTGTGCAGAACAAACAAATTAAAACCAATGATTAAAAGCGAAAAAAGAAGGGGAAGAACAAACATTGTTACCTTTGAAATAGATTACATCTTATTATTTGAAATTTATGTGATCATAAACTGTGAAATCAAAGATATTCACTCGACCCTCTATTTCTACGAAAAAACAATGATAATCAAAATACAGGTTAATAACAATAATAATAAATTAGATAAATAAAATATGATATAACTTAATTTTTTTTTAACCTGAAAAAATGAAAATAAAACTTCTCTTTTTTCCTATAATAAATAAAAGTTTTTAAACTTTTGACATTATAATTTCTTTATATCATAGCACTGCTTCAAAATAAAGAAGCAGGGTTCCAAGGCAACTTCATAGAAGAAATGGGGTCGAGAACGAGGAGAAGTTTTTGGAAGCTAGTAAAGAGCCAGAAAATTCAACCCCAAGCTCACGAGCTCAAATTTGGTGCATTCTAATTCCTTCATACATTAACTGTATTAACGACAAAAAAATGTATGTTTACATTTATTAGATGAGTTAACTGCAAAAAATAACCTCCAAAGTATATCCATCTTAACCAATAGTAAAATTATTTGGCAAGATAGCACAATGGACGTTAGAAGACATTTTACAATGAAAAATCAAACTTTTATGATGGTTTTTACGACAAAATTTTATTATATTTCTGATGTATATTGGTAAATTGTGTAATTTGAGGATCAGTTTCCTATTGTTTTAGTTTAGAATCACGTTTGTAAATGAGTGTACAATTTGAGGTCAATTTTGCAACTAAGACGAAAGTAAACATTAAAAATTTTGGAATCTAAAAAATTTGATACATTAATAAGCTCATAGTATCTATTAGATTCAATTTATAAGACTACCAAACATGCACTCATACACTGTACACTGATCATATGGTTATTGAAGTCCACTGAATTATTTACACTGATATCATCTAGCAGTTAAGACAGCATAGGATCTCACAAGGCACTGGAATTGCTCGAACTAGGGTATTCCTGTGACAATAAATTTGAGATTACTTCATTCTTCTCTAAGGATTCTGATGCATCCATCTTCATGTTCATGGTAAGAGAAAAGACGCTAAAAATGGTTAAGGAAAAATATTGAAAATGCTATGCTATTTGAAGACCATATCAATAGAGTTCCAAATTTACAAGATGAACCAAATGCTGAACTAGTGAAAAAGAAAACATTTCGATTTAGTCATTCACTTTGGGAATTGCTATTCTCACGTGAATTTTTGTTATTTTCACACGTGGATCCCACTTTTAGGCGCATAGTACAACTAATTTATGCACAAAAAGTGTGGGCTGCATGTGGAAATAACAAATTATACTAAAACTCTATAACAATCAGACGTGAAGAAATTGTTATGCCATATGATGCAATTCAATTTACTCAGAATTGCAACAATCAAGTTCGCATGGAATGATTAAATTGTGTGAGGAGAAAATCAACAGCAGCAAGAATGCAGGCGTAGATTACTAATGCTCGTCTTGAAACCATTAAGTAAAGATTTTTCATAAACCAACTTAAAGCAGTAAACATTTTTCATGAATATTTTCCTTTTTCCCACTGAAATAACAATCTGCAGGGTAAAACATCATGGCAGATTGGCAGATTATCTGAATTCTTCTCTTCTCACCTGTTCATTTGGGAAACTTATTCTCCTCTTCCAGAGTAACAGTTGCTTTCTATATCAGCATGCTATACTTGTGCAGTTGTGCATACAAAACCATATCAAGCTATAGGAGTCCTTTAGATTAAGTGGTATATTAAAGTCATCTATGGATTATCTAACTTCTGACAAAATGGTTGGCCACAAAAGACACTTAAGAACAAGGAACGCATTGCTTCTTATATGCATGCTTCAAGAAATCCTAGGTCCATAATAGGTAAAGAATTACATACCTTTTTTACAGTGCCTCGATTAGATGCTTCATTTAGTACATGCACAGACAAAAGTTGAAGTCCATAGCTTTCAAGCATTGTTACTTGGCAAGATTGATTAGTATTGTTGTTTTGCTTCTTACTTTCCATTTTTTTCTCTTTAGGTCCAAAATCTTCTATTACTGAATCTGCAAAGGGCAAAAAGAAGCGCTTTTCCACTTAAGCAATGCAGAAAGAACTATTCTGCGACTAAATTTTGGGGGACCAGAAACCCCAAGAGAATGTAAATAAGAATGAAACAAAAATCGATTACCTTTACACCCATTTTGATATGGAAGAATTTGGATATTATTCTGATACCTGTAAACAATGTTATTTTCAGTAAATTGTAATAGAGTCTTCATATCACAATTGAAGGCATATAACATTAACATTTGACAGGAAGCGCAGAAAAAGCCAACTGTTGTGCTATCTAACATACCCTTTATTATCAAGACCACCCTCAGATTTTTCAGGAGCCTTTAAACCCTCCACTGATGATACATCTTCTGCATTTTCAGGGGATGATGCTTTGGGATTCTCCATCAGTTCTTGAGTTCTATCTTTTGCTTCATTGAAATGACTGCAACTATCTCCAGCATCTAACCCATTCCCAGACATTTTGTTTTCTGAGGACAAGCAATTGCTCCCATTGCAAACATCTTCCTGGGGCTCAACTTTGTCGCCATCAGTTTCCAGGATTCCTACTTCCTTTTCTCCGTCTAAGCAAACACTTTCACATACTGTTATACCTGGAAACTGTCTGTCATCCTGACAACCAAGATCATCAAATGGATCCTGATGATTACATTGCATGTCAAAGACTGGAGATAATTTTTTCTTGGATGGCCTAAAGTCTGGAAAGAAAGTGGTCCCATTGGAGTGACTCTGATCAAAAGGTTCGCAGAAAGTCGGTTTTTCAGTGAAATAGGTGCAAGAGGGGGATTCTCCACTAGAGACACCACTTTTCAATCTCTCACAAAATAATTTGGCATCAGATTTCACATTGGGGACACTACTACATACATTAAACAGATCTTCATCCCAAAGCTGGCAACCTGAGGACTGACTTTCTTTGGCACCTGAGGTTTGGAAGAGGGATTCAATACCTGAATTCATATTCCTAGTGCTATCTTCAAATTCAAACAACCAACTCTTATCTGCACCTATTCTTTTTGGGATAGTGTTTGGCTTTGCACTTGACATTTTCTCACACTTTACTGAGTTATGTATGTTATCTTTTAGCTTGACACTCTCCTGTTTTCTGCAATATGTTTTGTGGCTATATATATTCTTCACATCGGTCCTCCTTACAGGAGTCATGTATTCAGAGCCATGAGCACTCGTATTCTTCCCCGTTGAATTTGATGGAGGCTTTTCAATAGCCTGACCCCATACTGCAGTGAGAAATTGAGATTGGATGGTGAATTTCATATAATGACTTAATAAGACTGCCAATTGCTTCTTTAAAGAAGGGGGAAGGTGGAGGAGTTACCTGCACTGGATGAGCATGACTCTTCACTGTCAAAGTTTCCGAGAAGTAAACAAAACAAATAAGGTAAGTCAAGATGACGAGAACAAAGATTGATGATATTCACTTATTAAAAACAAAACAGGGATTTATGCAATTTTATGAGACTTGATTGAGAAAACTATAACCTCAGAAAGCTCAAACTCTCATTTGCATCTTTGGTCGGGAAGCAGGACCATGCTGGTTGGTTGATTCCAGATCTAACATTCATTCTCCCCACCTCTGGATACCTGACATTATATACAATACTTATTCACACATTAATAGCATGCACAATTCATTCAGAAAAAGAGGCATACCACGTTTCATCAGGAGCTGGAAAACAATGAAAATTTCCTGATATTCGACCCTTTCGATATGGACCAACTGAATCTGATTAAACAATAAAAGGGCAGTGGAGGGAGGGAGATTAAGATACTGTGCTATGGATATTATTTATGAGCTGTTTTCAAAACTCCTTCGGATACTATGCTTGAAGGAGAGAAGGAAATTAAAGAAGAAGAAGAATATGAATCTTTGTGGGAAGACGAATAACTGGGATAAAAATATGATATAGGCCATATACCGAAAGGAAATAAATTGTATATAATTAAGAAGCAACTCAGAAAATTAGTTGTACGAACAAAAACAGTAACTTCAGATGTAGCAGCAAGGCAGCACCTGAGACATTGGATCTTGTACCTTTAGCACAGAACCTACATAGATATATATATGTTAGAATATCTCATAGAATATTTCATTGATTAATAGAATATTTGATTCCGGCTGTTAGGATTTAATTTAATGTAAATCACTGTAATTATTTAGAATATCCCATAATCAGCGGGATCATGTAGTTGTCATATCCCTGTAATTGGGTAATAGCATATATATATATGTGTGTGTGTGTGTGTGTGTGTGTGAAATCAATGGAAGGGAAATAATCCCAGTATTTCAAAACAAGTCTCTCCATAAACTTACATGGTATCAGAGCCTATCCACCTTGGAAGGCCTGTTTGTGTTTCTTTTCTCAGTGATATGTTACCAGTCTCGTATGGTTTGTTAGAAACCTTTCAAAACAAGCCAGCACCCACAAATGACCTACCACTAATCTCTCTATCACCGGCAAACCACCAAAGCCACGCGCCACCACAGCCCAGTACCTTCCGACTCAGGCGCGTGAGGGCTATTCCGGCTACCAGTTGACTCGGCTTTCTTTGGGTAACCTGTTTCCAAGGTTATCTTGGTGAGTTTGTTCCGTTTTTAAATTTTGTATTGATTCTCTGGATTCCAGTACGTATTTGGTCAGCTTTCTGTTTCCTTTTTTGGACTGCTACTGCCTGATCATATTACTGTGATTCATTTATAATCTGGTTGATTTTTCCCAGTCATTTGAATTTATTGTTGATTACTACCATGTCTGCAAGTTCGGGTACTAGTTCAGGAAGTGGAGGAAATGTTGGAAAGCTTATGCACAGTCCGAATTTGAACTCTGCCTTGGTTTTGAATCCCTTCAAATTCGATGGGACAAACTACCTAGCCTGGTCTCAGGCTTGTCGCATGTCAATCGAGGCTAATCGAATGCAAAAGTTCATTAATGGCACCTCTGTTATGCCTAAAGATGCAGGTATGAAGCAAGAAGAGTGGAAATCTGATAACCCAATAGTGATGACTTGGCTCTTTAATTCTATGGAGTCAAACATGAGGAGCTACTTGTTTCTAGATACTGCCTATGCACGAAGCTCTTAGGAAGACTTTTTCCGTCTCCGGAGATAATGAGTAAGGCTTTTGAGGTTGGAAAGAAGATTCGTGAGTTAGTTCAAGGAGAGCAGACAGTAGCACAATATTATACACAGATCACAGCTCTCTGGCAGGAATTAGATCACTATAGAGTTTTTTCACCAAAATGTGCAGATGATGTTGCTGCCTATCAAAAATTTGTGGGTGAAAATCGAGTGGTGGATTTCTTGGCTGGACTTAATATGGAGTTTGATCAGGTTCGAGCCCAATTACTTGGACAAACACCTTTTCCATCCTTACCAGAAGCTCATGCTCGGGTTCAAAAGGAGGAAAGTCAACGCAATACTATGGTTCTGAATCCTGTGAACAGATTGGCATTGATGGCTCACTGTCCTACATTTGTGCCTAATGTGATAAAAGATGAACGTAAGTGTGATTATCGTGGAAAGGAACGGCATCCCAGGAAACACGTCATAAACTCCATGGGCGTCCTAAGGGTCGTGGCCGTACTTCATAGGCACACCTTGCAGTCTCTACTCCTGGTGATTCACAGGCTTCTGTGTTGGCTTCTGCTAACACAGAGGTTTCTAGCTCTCTTGCTCTCACTCCAGAAGAAGTATTAGCATTTCACGCTCAGTATTCTAAACTTATTACTTCATTCTATGTCAACTCAGGTATATCATCTTGTGCTCTTGCTAGTACCACTTCTTGCACTAAATGGATTCTTGATTCAGGTGCTTCAGAGCACATGATTGACTCTCTTACTCATTTTACCACATATACTCCTTGCTCTAGTTACGAGAAAGTTCAAGTTGCTGATGGTACATATTCTTCAGTTGCAGGAAAAGGAACAAGTGTACTCCTGCTATATCACTGTCTTCTGTTCTTCATGTGCCTAATTTCACTGCTAATTTATTATCCATACCTCGTCTCACTAAATCCCTAAATTGTTTTGTCATTTTTTTTGCTACACATTGTGTTTTTCAGGACTTGGTGATGGGGCAGAAGATTGGCAGTGGTAGTGTTGTTGACGGTTTGTACTTTCTCGATGTTCCAACATCTAGAACAATTGTGTCACCAAAGGCTTCTACTCAGGCACTTCAGTCTGTTGTCAGCTCCAATCTGGAATCTCTTCATAAGTGGCATCGTCGTCTAGGTCATCCATCATTTTCTGTTCTCAAGTCTTTATTTCCTTCTTTTGTTAAAGGTTGTAATAAAACACAGTTTGTGTGAACAAGCTACACACAGTAGGTTTGTTTATACTGATGTATGAGGTCCATCGAGAGTTGTTTCTCATTCTGGTTATCGTTGGTTTGTTAATTTTATTGATTGTTATTCTAGGGCAACTTGGGTTTATTTGTTACATTCAAAAGATAAAGTTTTTCCTCATTTTCAAGATTTTCATAAGATGGTAAAAACTCAGTTTAATGCCAAAATTAAAATTCTTCATAGTGATAAAGGGTCGTGAATATGGTAATGAATATAGTAACAAAAGTGCGTTTGAGTTATATCTCACGCAAAATGGCATCTTTCATCACACTTCATGCGTTAAAACTCTTGAACAAAATGGAGTCTCGGAGAGGAAAAATCGTCATTTACTCGAGGTCGCTCGCGCACTTATGTTTACTACTCACACACCATAACATTTATGGTTAGATGTTATTCTCACTGCAGCCTTTCTCATTAACAGACTCCCATCTAGTGTTCTTTAACAATGTGAGTCCTATTTCTCTTATTGATCATGTTTCTACTCCTTTATTACCACCCCGTGTTTTTTGTTGTGTATGTTTTGTTCATGATCACTCCTACTTTGAGAAAACTAGATCCTAAGTCTCTTCGGTGTATCTTTATTGCGGTGTATCTTTATTGGCTACTCTCCTACACAAAAAGGTTATAAATGTTATCATCCACCTTCTAGAAAGGTTTTTGTTACTCGAGATGTGTCTTTTTGGGAAAATGAGTCATATTATCCAGCACTCTCTCCTCCTCAAGGGGAGTCTCATTCTAGCGAGGAAGAGTTTGAAAATGAACCTAGCATTTTGCCATCTTTTCTTCCCATTGTCACTAAAAATGGATCCCAGGGGAGCTTTCTGACAGACTGGAGCAGCCTGAATTGAAAACTTATAATCGCCGCAATAAAACAGCAGTAGTACTACCACAAGATCTATCCTGCTCAGAGCCAAGTCATTCTCCAGATTCTTTGCCCGAGGGTAAAGATTCTAATGTTTCTAATAATGGCATTGATCTTCCCATTGTCTTCAAAAAAGGTGTAAGGTCTTGTACTCAACATTCAATCTCTAATTTCATCTCTTATGATAAATTGTCTATGTCATTTTGTGCATTTGTTTCCTCCTTGTCTTCTATTACTGTACCACAGGTTTGGAGAGAAGCAATGAGGAGTAAGTCTTGGAAAAAGGCTATGATTAAAGAAATGAATCTTGTCCTGGTCAGCCAGGTCTCTTTTGGATTGCACGAATCTACTCTTATTGAATCCCCTACTATTGAATCAGGAATGCATTGAAAAAGAATGAGACTTGGGAATCGGTACCTCTTCCAAGGGTAAAAAGCCAGTTGGGTGCAAATGGGTATATACAGTCAAACAAAAAGCTGATGGGGCAGTTGAGAGACTCAAGGCAAGACTTGTTGTCGAGGGATATACCCAAACATATGGGATTGAATATCAGAAACTTTTGCCCCTGTAGTCAAGATGAACTTAGTTAGAACTCTTATTTCAAGTGCTGCCAACTTCAATTAGGATCTACAACAATTAGATGTGAAAAACGCATTCCTACATGGAAATCTAGAGGAAGAAGTTTATATGGCGATACCTCTAGGTTTCTCTTCGACCAAGACCGAAGGAAAGGTGTGCAGACTTCGAAAAGCTTTGTATGGCCTAAAACAATCTCCTAGGGCCTGGTTTGGAAGGCTCTATAAGGCTATGTTGAGATTTGGGTACAAACAAAGCCGGGCAGATCATACAATGTTTGTTAAGAGACATAATGGTAAGATTGTTATCTTAATTATGTATGTAAATAATATTGTGGTTACAGGATATGATCAATTGGAGATAGCTAATCTCAAGGGAAAGTTGGCTAAAGAATTGAAATCAAAGTTCTCGGCCCCTTAAGATATTTCCTTGGCATTGAGGTGGCGAAAATCTTCGAGTGGAATCTTCCTATCTCAACGGAAGTACATTCTTGATCTATTGAATGAGACCGGTATGCTAGGATTTGGCAGATTCTCCTATGGAGGTGAATCATCATTTATCAAGAGGTAATGGACCTAGCTATCAACGCTTAGTTGAGAAGTTGATCTATCTTTCTCACACTAGACCGGATATCTCATATGCTGTGGGAGTAGTTAGCCAATTTATTCATGATCCGAGACAGTGTCATATGGAGGCAGTCCAGAGGATATTGCAATATCTTAAATCTGCTCCAGGTAAAGGGCTACTATTTTCTCGACATAATCATATGAAGGTTGAAGCTTTTTCAGATGCAGATTGGGCAAGATCAGTGGATGATCGGTGTTCAACCTCTGGATATTGCACCTTTATTGGAGGCAATCTTGTTCATGGAGGAGTAAGAAACAATCCATTCTGGCTTGATCTAGTGTCGAGGCTGAATATAGAGCTATGGCTCTCAGCATATGCAAACTATTATGGCTACGGATGTTACTAGAAGATATCGGTTATTGGAGGCAATCTTGTTACATGGAGGAGTAAGAAACAATCCGTTGTGGCTCGATCTAGTGCCGCGGATGAATATAGGGCTATAGCTCTCGGCATATGTGAACTATTATGACTACGGATATTACTAGAAGATATCGGTTTCATTATCAAAGAACCAATGGTATTATAATGTAATAATAAAGCCGCTATTAGTATTGCCAATGATCCGGTGCAACATGACCGAACCAAACATATCGAGATAGATAGGCATTTTATCAAAGAGAAGTTGACCAGCGGTCTCATTTGCCTACTTTATGTCAAGTCTGAAGATCAGCTGGCATATATCATGACAAAGGGACTAAGTGGCAGATAATTTCATCCGTCTTGTTTCAAGTTAGGCATGCAGAACATCTATGCTCCAACTTGAGGGGGAGTGTTAGAATATCTCACAGAATATTTCATTGATTAGTACAATATTTGATTCCAGCTGTTAGGATTTGATTTAATGTAAATCACTGTAATTATTTAGAATATCCCATAATCAGTGGGATCATATGGTTGTCATATCCCTGTAATTGGGTAATAGTGTATGAATATATTTGAAATTAAAGGAAGGGAGATAATCCCAGTATTTCAAAATAAGTCTCTCCATAAAATTACAAAATATATACATACATATATATATTGCACCTTCATCAAACAGAGAAATTTTATGTCCTAAAAAGGAAGGAGCAAGGTAGGTGTCAAGACAGAATACCTGATGCTTTGTATATCAGAGCCTTCAAATGCAAAGTCATTCTCCGCATGATTTCCAACACAATAATAATCAGTAGAATTTGAATTCGTCTGATGAGGCCAGTTGTTCCAAGATGAATGGCATTTGCTCTCACCAAGAAAGCCACCAGGTAAGCTAGAACTCTCTGACAATAAAGAGTATAATATAAAAGTTTGTAAGCTAAAACTATGCCTATGTCAGACTAAAGCTTGCAGGATTGAAGAAATAATTGAATTAGAACTGTTACTAGTGATGTAGCTATTATGAGTATAAGAAAAATGTTTTGTAAACCAAGAACTAACTCTTTCGATATGAGGGGTACAAAGACAGAAATTTTAGACAATTACACTTACTGGTTACAGTAGACTATGAATATATTCACTGAAATTCAAAATGTAGAGCACATATGAGCTCTCAACAACCATATAGAAGGCAGTTATAGTTCAAGTATTCATCAGAGCACTTTTTAATATTGGTTAGTACATAAAACTACAAACTACAAAAGGGAAGAGACTTATCAGATATTGGCATATTTAAGTTGGATGTGTCAAACTACGATACACCACAAAAACTTTGGAATATATCAAATATTCTGGGTCACACCGATATTGCTACCTTTGACCTTTTTTACTTTTAGATACTTCCAGATACTATAGGGGTACACAAGGAGACTCGGATGCGGTGCTATGGCTTGTCCAAGACTAGGACTACCATGCTTCATCTTGTATTCCTTTTACAAGATAAGAAGGACAAACATATTTCAGAGGACCATTTGTCTCTCAACATGTCATATCCTCTATTTTGAGAAACTCTATGTCCCGTGTCTCGTATTGTGTTGTATCTGTGTCCATACTTCATAGTTAAGAGTATCGAATTACTAGAAGCTTATTACCATTGCAACCTCACCGTCTCAACCCCCAGCCCCCCAACCCACAAAAGAAAGAAAGAAAGGGGAAAAAATTTCAGAGGCCATTACATTTTTTTAACCGTAATGTCCAAATCCTATTTTTTGGCCTTGGTTGCGATATTTTTCATTATGGTAAACAAGCCTCAAAAACAGGAGAAATGTCGATGCTCGATAAAAACATTGAGTTCCTACATTTAAGGAATCGTTTTATAGATGCTATATTTTCACAATATCCTGTTTTTTTTCTCTTAATATTCTGTATTGCATTTTTTACTGTATTGATCACAAAAATATATTGATGCGCCTAAGAGGCAGATGGATATAAGACGTCTGAAATATTTAAGTAATATGGAACTTAAGGCTGAGATAAAAGAATTGAAACTCTACCTGTCCAGGGGTATTCATTTTCATCCTCACTGTTGAAGAGTCCACTATCAGTTCCGAGGAAGTTTTTCAAGTTAGGGCCCTTGTTATTAATTTGCAAAAATCCCTCACTACTTGATTTATTTTGGTTAGGATAACATAAGGAATCAATTACGCCTGCAAACTCGTTTTCATTAAGAGGAATTTCATCATCTTCATTGAAGCAATCCTGCATCTTTATCATAACAAGTTATTTCATATGAAACTTACTACATGTCAGAAGACCTAATATCAACAAGAAAATACCATTCCAATAGGGTAACATATAAGACAACCAAATGGACTACGAAAAGATTAATTCATTGATCAGTAGTGGGAACAATAGTTTTAAACGTATAAGCATCAAAGTTTGTCAAAGTAAACCATGAAGATCAAGAATGGTCTCACCATTTCAGATGCAAGGTCATTCAGCTTGCTTTTAAAGTCTTTGAGTGAGCGAGCGTTCCTTTTAACTTTCGATGACATAAAGCAACCATAAGGGGAGTATCTATAAGCAGGAAAACTATAGACATTATCCAGATGAAGTTGACATTGCTTTAAAATTTATGGTGAATTAAGTAGAACACTACAGTAATCACATAAGGTGATTAACTTTAAGCTTTGAATGCAGATTAAGAAAATTGATCAGCAAATTAGTTCCACGTCACGCATTTTGAGCATGTCATAATATAGTAGAGAGGCTATTTTGAAACTTAATGCAAATGTAGCAAATTCTAGGTTCAAAATAACACGAGCATCTTCAAAATGAATCAGGGGCTGAAATCCAAAAATTGAAAGTGTGTGTATAATTTTTATTTATTTCTAACTGTGTGCCAGCATACACATGTATTCTCTTTTTTCCTTCTGTGGAAGGTATTAAGTTAGAAATTACAACGCGGATGCTAGAAACTTATGCATAAATGTTTTATATGAAGACTTTCTATTATAAACCAGTTAGTGACTGATAATATCGTCTAAATATGACTATTTTAGCTAAAAATTTAAAAATTAGCTCAAACCAGAAAAATGATCTCACAGATGGAAGCAACTCGTAACCACCCCAGTCCCCCCCACCTCCCCACGCCTTGCAGCACTTTCTCTGTCCTTGACTGCAAACTTTTCACTTGCATTTCTTTTACATTTATTTGTAAGTGTTGCAGTGCCATGCCAACATTAAATTCTGAATGTCTCAAAATACCTGTCAGGCTGTTGTGGGCCTTGCGGCGAATGTACTGGCGTTTGCGTTTCAACATTACCTACACCTGATGTGGAACAGAAGGTTCATAAACTTTTTTGTTCAAAAAAAATAAATAAATTGAAATCCTCTAAAAGTTTACCGCAATATAGAACTTTTACAAAATTATTTCGAGTTTCTCCACGTAATAAATCCTTCATAACAATCAACTGGAAGTGGTATTGAGACCAAAGAAATTGTGTACAGCAACCTGACTCCAAAATAATATTAAGGCTCAATCTATTTTTTGGAACATCGACATGGGTTATCTTGGCTCACCATGTCTTCAGTATGCTGCCACTCTGAGCATTACATTTGTAATAGTTTGAGACTTAAGTTCTCAACACAAGTCCATATTCAGGCTCAATACACGAATCTAGAGAATCAGCATAAGTAATCAAAGCACAACAGATGCAGATCAAAAATTCATAAACTAGTTGAATTCTTAAGCCTTAGATACAGAAATCCAACCACATGTTCCCATGGAGTAAATATTCAATGCAACTGTTGCAATGATGATGTGGTATAACAAGTCAATCATGGAAGGAGAGAGGAAAAGAGTGATATCCTATATTTTTTCATTCCCATGACGAATATCAATATTAGCTTAAGTTACATTTCAAATGCTATTTTCCACTATTCGCAAAGCAAGGCTGTCAGAAATGAACATTCTAGGAAGAAAACCATGAAAAGCATTACAATGACTTGAGAAAGCTCTAACGTTGTTTATATTTTCAAATACTCATTCTTGAGCACTGAAATGTATTAGAAACCCAATCTAAATGGTGTTTCTTTAAAGGAACAGATATAGAACTACAGAGATTCTAAATCAACATCAAATTGTACCTCCAACTGAAAATGCTACATGAGCTTCTTGAACACGTCCTTCGAATTTTCTAGTCAGTTCATCATCCCCAAGTAAATCGAGAACAGATAACTCTGTGAAAAGAAACAGTAATATCAATATACAACTCAGACAAATTATTTTGAGGAAGGCAATATGCAAGACAAAAGGCATCATCGGGTGCAATAAGGTATCAGGAAAAAAAATGAAAAATATTAACTGGCCACAGCACTGAAGCAAAGGAAAAAAGAGTAAGGACATGTGAAATATTATAGAATTGATGACAGCTGAAGACACCGAAACTTTACTAGTTAAAAATAATGCACTAATAATTAGCTGAATTTTAGAACTCACGTTGGTCATTGCTCATCTTTAAGTGATCCAATCTTTCATTTCCATCAAATTCTTTGCAAGGACTACATGGAGAACGCATCGATACCCTGAAAGAATTAGCTACATTTACTCTTCATATTCATAAAAAGAATGCCAAGAGAAACATAGAGAGAATGATGGTAAAATTTAACCCTAAAACGTGCAGAAATGACAAACATGTAAAATCAAACTATAATTATATATAATGGACACTAATTCAAAAAATTTCCACTGCTGTTCACAAGTTATCAATCCGGTTAAAGCTTTATGAAACTGAAATCTAGGATAGATGAGTGCATATAATGATTAAAAGGGTCAACAAAATGGATCACATATGGACATTAAGACACCTACCTTTCTGGCACAGTCCTTCCTGAGCAGCCTGATGAAGCTCATGATTCATCACATGATCACATAGAGAACATCTCATCCAATTCAGATTTTTTGTTTGGGGACAAGGGGAAAGAAATGGTAATTTAATCCATAAAGACTTGGGTCAAGTTTAAAAAACATACTTTCTTTCATAATTTCATCATGATCAAGTGGCTTGAGATCTGGGGTTTGCAAGGTTGGTTGATGTGCTGAAGTCTGACAGTTCAATGTTGAAACACTGGTGTTCAAGTTCTCCCTTGCTTGAACAGGGAGAACTTCGGATACTAACAATTTCCAAAAAGAAGGAAATCAGTGATTGGGTATTAATTTTACCAAAAACCAATATTTTCCGGTGTATAGATATTAGAAAGAGGCTTGCGGTTATAATGCATTAAGTAACCCTCAACCCACCCATCACCACTGCAAGTATGCACATTCAAACGGGCATGTGTAGAGCTTGAACAAAGTGGAGTATAATGCTAAACCTAAAAGAGTGCAATAGTCTTGACAATTAACTACTTCAGATACTGCTAAACCCAAAGGGAGATCAAGATGAAGTCAATCTTGAAGCAGGGAGAAAATGTTACATACAAAGATAAATAAACATGTTTAATGTGACGAAGAAGGGGTGCAAAAAATGATCATTTAATTAGGAGGAGAGAGAGAGAGGTGAAAAAAATGAACAGTATTTAGTTAAGTTGAATGCATCCTCTAACAACTTAACAGAGACTTTACCATGTTGTTTTATCTCAAATCTGGTTTTCTCTAAATTTAAAATTTATCACTACTGTATCAGTAGTAATACACTCAATTTAAATTAACGATACCATATTGCATTGCTACTCTATTGTATGATCCAATCACAAGATAGGAATCACATATAATAAGATATCTATAACCTGCACTAGCATCATAAGCTAATTCTCAAAACACTTAAAATGAATGGGAACATGGTCAACACAGTAACTTATATGGCTAGGCAAAACTTGAATAAAGTTCAAAAATATTGATGGAATTACTGCTGCCGTAGCTAGACTGATGTTCCTGAGCAGCTGACAAAGCCAGCAAACTGCAAACATCCAAAGATTGATTATTTAATTGGCGTTGGGTGCACGTGTTTGTTGTATCATAGTAGCCATCTTCAAAGGCTGTCCGTTGCTGCTGTTGTCGTTTTCGTTGCTCAAAATATTGCTTTTGCCTGAGATTAAGCAACACGTCAATTTCTTTAACACCAAACTAAAACTTTAGGAGGCCATTCAACATCAATTATTTACATAGAACATTTGACCAAACACACACACACGCGCTTGTTTACCTTTTGTGTGTTGATTTCCTTGACTGAATTTTATCTCATCCAAGAGCATCCCAAAGAAACGAATAAATGTCATGCAAACATATGAAATTGAATTATGTTCATAATATATCAAAACAGAGAATCTAAATATAGACATCAGTACATGCATTTTCGTACCATGCTAATCACACAACTATAACCGAATTAGTAGTTTAAAAACCTTGTAGTCCAGAATTTGGTGGCAAGATAGCAGAAACAACATTGAGATTCTATAGCAATTTCAAGGCAGAAAAGTAGTGAAGAAAACTAGTACCGTTGTGACCTTCCGCCTCGATCCTCCCATCCACTGCAACATCTTGAGAAAAAACTACTTCACCAAACAAATTTCGCCTCGATTTTCTCGCCGACCAAGAGATTGCGACTTGAAATTTCACATATTTCGTCTCCAATTTGCCATACAAATCGAAATCATCTCGTACAATTATCGATCTTTGTTCGTCCGTTTAAACTTGGTTCTTCGATATTCGGTAATATTACGTAGGCCCATTTGGCGCAGTTTTTTCAGTCGAGCTTATTTTCATTTGAAAGAATGGAAATGTGCGTGTGGTATAAATTATTTTATTTTTATGTAACAAATTGTTGTGTTTAGCAAATAAATGTTTATTATATATTTAAACTTTAAATAAGTTGTTGGATAAAATAATTGCTTAAAAAAAACACTTACATCTCAGCTTATGCTATCATGTATAAAATGATTATAAACCATTTGTTGCTTATTTTTTAAAAAGTGGTTCTAGTATTTGTTTTTTGATAATTATTCTACTCAATAAGTGATAAGCACTAAAATAACAAGTGATTCCAGAAAGGCCGTAGTAGTATTTGTTTTTCTCCCAATTTTCAATTTTACAAAATGGATTTATAATTGATATAAGAGAAAATGGTAGGTAAGAGATTTTGTCTGTACAAGTCTCTCTATTTACTCTATTATAAAGTTAAATTACACTTATAGCTTTCCTCTATTTTTATTCAATTAAAGAATTTTACACATATAAAGTCTTTCACCTCTAAACCCTTGATATAATGATATTTTCTTTTGTCAAAAAAATTGAATCCAATTTAGACTACATGTGCGACTCGTGTCCAACACAAAAACATTATTTAAATTATTCTTTTAATTTATTGATTTCTAAATATTTATCTCGCTAGCTTGTAAAAAATGCTTGCAATTATTCTATTTTTTCTGAGTAACTTGTATGTTACCCTAATTTTTGTATATTCTGATTTTAATATTATGTATTTTTTTAATTTTAAAATTTTTATTTATGCAAAACTTCAAACTGGTGATAAATTAAAGCCTACCTTGGGGTGTTTGTTTTCTACTTATTTTTTATCAAAAGTTACTTTTCAAATTAAAATCATTATTTGAATGTTTTTTTCCTATTTATTTACTAACTTAACTTTTAAATTTAATCCAAAATTTAAAAAGTAAGTTTTTGTTACTTTTCGATTTTAACTATTTCTTCTATTACATTTTTGACTTTAAGCATTTTTAACTCATCTTTGATATATATATGTGTGTGTGTATGTGTGTGTGTATATTCATTTATATATTTGATTTATAATTCATGCAAATCTCAAGTTTTAAACAGTATTACAAGCGTGGCCTGATTAGCATAATTAATCACAGAAGGGAACTTATAGTTGGAGGGTAATATGAACATTTTTAATTGTTTTGTTGTGTAATTGTTAATACCTTATTCATTCTGTTGTCTGAATAATTTGTGCCGATGTAGATTATTCCGATAATAATCAGATTATTCTGAAACAGAAGAAAAAAAATTAGTTAACTGCCGATGTAGATTATTCCGATATCCTTAAGTAATCGGTGGCAATACTATTTATTAGTAAATCTTGTGAGCTTTCTATATATATTTTCTTGAGTTGTAATTGCATGTCATGTGGCAGTTCTTCGAATTTCCAAAATTAGTACTCTTCAGAGAATAAAAATAAGATGCATTATTCATCCCTCAAATTTTTTTTTACAGGGATTTGTTTTAGGGATGTTAATTTGTAGTAGGCTAGTAATGGTTACTGAACCATGGTTCCGCAGATGGTAACTATTAGTAGTTGAGACATGCAAGGCACCAGCGGCCAAGAGCTGATAAAAGAATTACAAATTTATGTGATTTTCTAAGTTACATGGATTCGAATGGAGTGTGTAGTCGAATACAAGTATTTTGGAGTATTCGACATTGATAAACTATAAGTTTATCACATTTTTACACTAACATGGTGTAACTCACCGCAACATCCGGGTTTGGGTGTCGAGTGCAGGACATGAAAACTAAAGAGCCAAACAAAGAGTCTATGTAACATAATTACGCCCCTCAAGTAAATCCATCTCCGCAAAATCATTATTCCAAAGACGACAAAATCAGCGTCCGGAGGGATTATCCCCTTTGTCCAAACGCATCATCCTTCCTGTAGGTGTTGATTACAAAGTATACTGAAACCACTTCATCCCAAGGGCAGACCTACCATAAGCAATTGTATCTAGTTTGCCAGCAACATAGTTGGTGCTTTTCTTGCTTGGATTTAGCTTGTTCAGGCATGGCAATGGCATTTTTATTTTATACTCTGTACCTTTTTCTTTTCAGATTATTTTTTTCTTTCTTCTTCTTCCAGCAAGCAAGGCACTTGTTTTATTTTATTTTTTTTTCCCTTCTTCTTCCTCTAACACACAAGGTTATTATGATTGCTTAAGTCGGGTTTTCTGTCAGGAGCAGAAATGTTAATCATGGACTAAAAAGATTTGAAACATAAGAGAGATTCTGAGGTAGGAGAGAGATTGAAGAGAGAGAATCAGAATTCGGAGAGAAAGAAAGTACTCAAGTTTGTTATTTCATTGCCTATCACACAAGTACACACTTAGAATTTACATAAGCATTGCCTACTTATTACAGTACAATACAAGCTCTTGAGTACACATACATACTCTACATATGGCTGCCACACTGAAAATATTAAACCTGAAATATTTCTTCGCAAACTCCGCCTGTTCCTTTTTTTTCAGTCGGTAAAATAAGTGAGTGCTCTTGACTACGTGAGTTAACACAATCTCAATTCCGTTTGTCTTAGTAGCAGATTCAGGAATTTAGTGGGGTCTAAAAAATTTTAAATGTGCAATAAAAATAAATTTGTTAATGTGATAGTGTATTTTAATTTTACAAAAAATTATTAAAGTCAAAACATTCACAATATTGCTCTACTATTTGTTAGTTTTTAGTCCGTCAAAATTAATAAATGTTAAAAATACTCAATTTAATTTTAAAATATAATACTTTAGAGATCTATTTAATAAAGTGACATATTACCTATGTTGTACAAAAGAGTTATATTTAATTTTTTTTTGCAAATATAAAGGTCGCATATTTGGTTGAAATTTATTCTACAAAAGATTAGTTTTTAAAAGAAATTTGTTTGTGATATTCAATTAATGTTAAAAATAAGAGTATTGGAATGATAAATTATAAAAATAATATATTTATAATAAAAATATTGCACAAATATATCAATTTCAAATTAAATCTTTTATAAAATTAAAGAAGTGTATTTAAAAATTTTGAAACGATGAAAATACTCAATATATGATCAGAAGAGAAAAAAGAGTTCAGCGGGGGCATAGTCTCTAGTCCTAGACTAGATCCGCCCCTGGCTTGTTTAATGAGTCAATTAGATGGTTGAGATCTAAGTGCTTGTCTATCTCGCTGGTTATGTCTATTTTCGATGAGTCTTGTGATTCATATACTCTTTCAATGAACAATCAAATCTATTATTGTGATGTTGATTGTTTTGTTGTTTTCTCTCATCCTTTCTTTTGAATTTTTCTGCGCTGATTATACATACCCCTGCTGGTTATCAAAGATGAAACTGGAAGTCTCAAAATACAAAGACCAGGCAAAGGTTGGCCATTTATTGTCACCCCAGATGATCCTATTGATAAGCTCGTTGCTTATTTTGTCGCTATGACAAGGTTGTTCAAAATATGTGCACAAAATTTGTACCAAGTTGTAGTATTTATCCTGTTTTTTCTACTTGCAATTACTTAATTTATTTTTTTTGCAGGGAACATAAGAATGTCTCTCTGGTTCTCACATTCGTTGGTGCTTGTCTGATTGCAAAGCATGCAGTCAGTACTTTCTTAGCTTGGATCTAATCTTTTAAAATAACAAAAATGGCAACCATAATGCAATTAAATTAAATCTGCAAGTGCATTTTTCTATTATTGTTCATAGTAATTTCTTCGCAACATGCGTGCGTATTCGCACATACACGTAGAAAAGGGAAATGAGCGCTCACTACTCATTTTGTAATCAAATACACTTATATTATGTTTCGATTTCGACTTACTATAGGAGAGAGTTATAATTTGTACTAATTTGAAGTCTTTATTATCACATAAATCATGTATAATTTGTAAATGATACAACATTAAAAAGAAAAAAAGAATGGATAGAACGACTTATTCGATTATCATGATAAAATGCATTATTTATTATTATCATTTGATTATAATTATTTTATTTAAATAATTTAATTAATATCAATTATAGTTTTTTTGGTTATATAGGATACTCACACACTATCAATTACTTTGCAGGTTTTTTTATTAATATGTAACGGTTCGAAACTCTAACTCTTTTACTTTTTAGATGAAATAGTCAAATCAAAACTCTAAACTCTTTATTTTTTGGAGAAAGTAATCGATAATCAATAAGATCAACCAAACTCTTAATCAATTCAATATACAAACTGACCCTCATGAAAAACCAAAATTGTACTAAATAACGCAACAACTTATTGATGGTTAGGACAAAAGCTTATGATTATTGTTAGGGCGTAAAAAAACAATAATATTAAAGATACTAACAAATTATACAAACAAATATACATGGCAAATTTTAAAAATGTAGGCCTTAGAGAATTCATTGGTTCCTATAGAATTTAGTCACATCAATTTATGCATATTTATTTGTGTACAAGTTAATATCCGTAGCACCACTCGTAAAAGAATTCTGAAATATTCGATATTTGTTCGTATTCATATTCAAAAAGAATGATACTTCCTTCGTTCCAGCATTCCAACATTGGAGATACATTTCTTTTTTATTGTAATACTATTTGCAAGTCTTATAATTTTATTTATGATATGAATATATAAAAACACAAAGTTTGTATTTATAAGTATTATTTATGTACTTCATAATATTTCACTTTAAAATAATTAAAGATAAAGCATTTCATTTTAATTTTAAATCATAAAATTTTACAAATCTATTTTGTGTGAACATCTGTTTCTAATTATTTTACAAATGTATATATAATTTTGAAACATAAAAGTATTATTTTTATAATCAAAAGGATAACATATATATATTTGTAACATCTGTTTCTAATTAAAGTTGCTATTTATAGTGATTTTATATAAAATTTACATTACACTCTTATAAATATTTAGATTTTATAAAATTATGTTTATGACCTAAATTAATTGATAATTTATGACAAGATGAATATTTATTTTCTTTAATTCATCGAATGCAAGTGTATTTTGTATAGATCATATAAATTACTAAATTATCAAAACTAATTTTATTTATATTCGACATTCATATTAGTATACGTTTTTGTCCGATAAATTTCGTATATGTACTTGATGAATATGAATATAAATATAGACATATTTGTATTCTTTTTATTTGATAAATATTTGTCATAATGTCTTAACCCGTTAGTGACCAAAACTTGAACTTCTCTAGTTTAATGAAAATGATTTTTATATCTGAACAACTTTTATTAATTAATGTTTATTTCAAAGTTTTACTAGGATTTTTTCTTTTAATCCAAGTAGGAATTGTATTTATTTTCTTTATTACCAAGTATTAGTAGTATTTGTTCCCGCGACATATATATACTCCAGTTTTGAAAAATCACATCCCTCTGTATAAAAACCTAATTGGAGTTGAAGGAGATCGACGACTCATCGACTCCTTTTCGAACTCTCCTCCTCCTCCTCTTTTCCTTCTGATTCGATGTCGGCGGCGGTTGCCACCGTGCCGGCCAACCTTCCTTCTCTGTTTCTCCCTCCTAATTATTCCTTCTCCTCTCACCGCCGCCAATTTCCTCCTCGGACCACCTTCTCTCCGATCTCCACACTCACACGCTTTCCCTCTCTTAGGTGTTATTGTAAACATCCCTCATTGCGCTCCTCGTCATCGTTTTCTTCCTCCTCAATCCCTAAATTATTGGATTTCGCGTTTCATAAACCCTCAATCCCCCTCCCTCTCAGAAAACCCCTCGCTCTCACCGCCGCCTCTGGGGTCCTCCTTGCCCTATATAGCGGCGGAGGAGGAGGCATATTCGGCGGAGGCGGTAGTGGAGGTGACGGAGGCGGTGGTGGTCCAGGTGGATCTGGAGAGAGTAACTTTTGGTCTAACTTGCTCACTACGCCTCCTGCTTACGCAAAAGAAGATGAATCCGAATCCCGAGAGTGGGATCCCCATGGTTTACCAGCGAATATTGCGTTGGGGCTAGAGAGGCTAGATCCGTTTAAGAAATACAAAATATCAAATATTTCGTTTTTTGATAACCTCGAATTAAAAATTATTGATCCTAAAGAAATTTTCTTTGAAATCGATGTGCAGTCTGGTGGGATTTACACCAGGTCCGAGCTACAGAAAAAGCTAGAAATTTTGTCCTCCTGTGGACTATTAGAGAAAGTTGACTTTGACGCTAAAACATACCCTGATGGTACTGTTGGGCTAGTGGTATCTTTTAAGCAAATGACCTGGCCGGGAACTAAGAAGTTCAAGTGTATAAACGTGGGTTTGTTGCCAATGCCGAAAGCTGTGGAGGCGGATCCGAATATGGATGAGATCGAGATGCTACGACAAGCGAGGAATCAAGACAAGGATTTGCAGATGAGAATGAAGAAGTCGAGACCGTGTATGTTGCCAACATGGCTGGAGAGGGAGATTAATGAGATGTTGAAAGCGGAGCATACGCTGAGCTCACGCATGTTGTCAAAGATCCAAGCGAAGATTGCTAGGTGGTACCATGATCATGGGTATACTTGTGCTCAGGTTGTGAATTTTGGGAATTTGCATAGAGGGGAGATTGTTTGTGAGGTGTTTGAAGGAGATATTACACAATTGGTGGTTCAGTTTAAGGATAAACTTGGGAATGTGTGTGAGGGGAATACTCAACTTGGAGTCATCCGCAGAGTATTGCCAGCGAAGGTAAACTACTAATGCAACCGTTGCAAGTTTTGGCTTTTTTTTGGAATTTAAGATGATACAGAATTACACGATTGCAAAGAAAATACAATTGAAAGCTAAGTAGTGGCTACTTCCTACTTGTCCCCTTGATAATATTGACACACCACACCACAGATAAATTATTTATAGCAACATTAGAATCCTATCCATAATCGTTTGCATGACTGCTTTTAAATTGTGCTAGCTATATATGTCAATATAACAATATTGTTTACAGCTTCAACCAGGGAATGTTTTTAACTTCGAAGAGGGAAGGAAAGCCATGCAGAATCTTCACGATTTAGCGTTATTTTCTAATATTGATGTTGGTTTAGACCAAGATGAAAAAAATGAGGGAGGCTGTATTGTTAAAATTGATCTTGTAGAAGCTGAGCAGAAGTCAGCAGATGTCAGTACAGAGTGGAGTATCATTCCTGGACGTGGAGGTCGTCCTACTCTGGTATAATTCTTTGTACTCCGTTTCACACTTGGGACCCCAGATCTACATTGGCCCACAAAATACTTTAATTTTGTGTTTTCTAAAAATTTTGCTCAGGCTTCAATCCATCCTGGTGGAACTGTTTCATTTGAGCATCGGAATCTCAAAGGATTTAATAGATCCATCCTTGGGTCAATAAGGACTAGTAACTTTCTCCATCCTCAGGTTCGTTTGTTTTATGTTAGTTCTCATCTACGCGCATTGTTTAAGATGACTTAATTTTACCTTTTGAAGACGCATGCAATGGATACCATGATCATATATTCTGGATATCTTTTTTCAGGATGATCTTGAATTTAAGGTCGATTATGTGCATCCATATTTGGATGGCCTATATGATTCTCGAGATCGTACTCTTCATACAACGTGCTTTAATAGCAAGAAATTTAGTCCCGTCTTCACAGGAGGGCCAGATTTGGATGAAGTTCCTTCGATATGGGTTGATCGTTCTGGCATTAAAGCCAATATTACAGAGGTAGACCGCACAGCTTTACCCACAAAATAATATGCAGTACTTTTGATCTGGTTTATCAAAATTAAAAACATGTTGTACTTTTCATGTAGAATTTCACCAGTCAAAGCAAGTTCACTTATGGTATTGTGATGGAGGAGATAACAACACGAGATGAAAGCAGATATATTTCTGCAAATAGTCGACGTGTGTTGCCAAATGGAAGTATAACTGCTGATGGACCTCCAACAACACTCAGTGGCACTGGCATTGACCGAATGGCATTCCTACAGGCCAATATCACTCGAGATAACACGAAGTTCGTAAATGGAACACCTGTTGGTGAGAGGAATGTGTTCCAGGTGAGGCTTACATTATTTCTAGACCCTTTCTTCGGGGCATTTGTTTTTATGTGTTTCAGCTCGATTTCGTGATGTGGGCATTTGTTTGTGTTCCATAGAGATTTTTATATTTTATTTATGAAGAGAATCGCTGATTGATAATTCAAGTACTTCTTACCTCCTGATGAAAAACCTTAATTTACAGCTGGATCAAGGACTTGGCATTGGAAGTAAGAATCCGTTCTTTAACCGCCATCAGCTAACGCTAACCAGATTCATCCAGTTGAAGAAGGTAGAGGAAGGTGCTGGTAAGCCACCACCCCCGGTTCTAGTCTTGCATGGCCATTACGGCGGTTGTGTAGGAGACCTGCCAATTTATGATGCTTTTACTCTTGGGGGCCCTTATTCAGTAAGGGGTTACAGCATGGGAGAGATAGGCGCTGCCAGAAATATACTTGAGGTATAAATTATTTGAATTTGTTTCTTGATAATCCTATAGCAACATAAGCCATTTTAGGAAATAATTCCCTTTAACTGAATGTGAATTTTACATGAAAAAGTAAAATATAACTCAAAAGAGTTGGAGAAAATTATACATAGGTGATTATCCTGAAAATCTCTTCTAAAAAGAGGTGATGGGTCCTTATAGCAAGAAAATTGTCTGCAACATTTTTAGTATTTGTTCTGACACCATTATTGTGCCTAGGTTGCTGCTGAGCTACGGATTCCTGTGCGAAAGGACACACATATGTATGTGTTTGCGGAGCATGGAAATGATTTGGGAAGCTCAAAAGATGTCAAGGGGAACCCAACTCAGGTGTACAGGCGGATGGGTAAGGGCTCGTCGTATGGCATGGGAGTCAAGTTAGGTCAGTTACGAGCAGAGTATGCTGTCGATCACAATTCTGGCACTGGTGACATATACTTCAGATTCGGGGATAGATTTTGAGGTTTATAATATATTTGTGTTAATTATTGGAATTTTGTGATGTTATTAGTGGTGTTAATTTTTCTTGACGGAATTGAATCATTTAAAAATGAACACAACTAATCGGGTTCTTGGGATCGTTTTTGGTCCACTTATTTTTTTCTCAGTTCCATGTAACTTGAGTTTTAACTTCACTTGACACGAATGCATCCCTCCCCCACCACGCCCACCCCTAACCCATACACATGCAGACCAAACATTAAAAATAAAAAATAAAAGATTCACCTCACCGATGAGTGGACTTCGTTTCAATTCAATCCTAGAAATAAATCAGATAGTCCGATGGTCACATAACTACGAACTTTATTATATTTTTATTCAAAAATTAAATAACTCATCTTATAAGCACACTTTTTAAAGCTCATCTAATTACTCAAATCTGTTCGTAAAAATGTAAATAAATAAAAAACTCGAATCAAATGTTCTGTCGATCGATATTCAAGAATCAATATATGAATGGTATGTTGAGCTTAAACTATTCGACATCAATCTCAAATTTGAATTCGTGAACTCCATAGCTAAACAAGTCCACTTCAAATTTCGTTGCTCAATATATCATACAATTCAAATTCAAATAACTAACTGCTCAGCTCGTTTGGCTCATAAAATTCATATACAGGTAGACAAACACAAACGAACATACGCAAAAAAAATTACCAAGCACAAACGCAAAAAGAAACAAAAATCCAAAAACTTTTCAATTAGCCGATGACGTCGTCGTGAATAAGAACAGAGTCATGCTTGGTGGATGATTGCAGCAAAGATCTATTATTTGGAGTTTCCTTGGTACTCTACTTGTTTAACTTGATAAGATAGAATCTCATCTTTATCTCAAGCTATGTATTGAAGAATTTGAGGGGAAAATAAAGACGATTGTGACCACCCCGCGAACCCAGTAGGAATGAAATATGTGCTCGCATAAGACAAATATAGAAAGAGAGAGAAAAAGAAAACAAAACAAGAACATTTCTATCCATTAACCCCATGACAATATAGAAAGAGAAAGAAAAACAAAACAAAACAAGAACTTATCCATTAACCCCATAACATAAGAAATTGTATGAAAATTAACATAATTGCAAACATATGGTAAAGCAGACTGCTAAGGTTTTGTTCACTTTCCACAATTTGAACCTTCACCTATTCAAGAAAGTGAATGCCTGTTACCAATAAAAAGGATTAGGCGGTTTACGCGTCTCATAACTTCACGTTGCCATCACATGTAAGAATATGATACATACGCAAGGCAAGATGCAGGAAGAATTATATGCTAGAAAGAATTAACATTCCTGAAGACAGAAGACTACTTGATGAAATTATCGACTCCATTTTTCCTAAAAAACTTCTTAAAAAATCCAGGAAGACTATGTAAAACTATTACGCAGCAGTATCTGAAATGTTTTACTGGATTAGTGTTGGTAATTGAAGTTTAATTCACCGTTCGTGCTGGAATTTGGTCAACTGGCACAACTGTAGTAGTGTTGTTTCAAGACTAATTTGTTACAGAGCATTCCGCTTAAATCCTAAGAAATAGTAGAAACATGATATCCTTAATCTGCAGATCCAACATACAAGTTACAGCAAATCAGCAATAGAATATCATCTATTTCTTTCCACAAAGGGAAGAAGATAGAAACCACACTGACAATTCCCCTTCAGGTAGGCACATCAAAAAATAATGAGGCACCATCCCCATCCATAACCACACGAAAAGGGAGGATGTCATCTTTTGCTACAGAAGCTCTTTTAAAGGCAAATTTTCCGCTATTTTGGTTAAGGAAACCTTGATAACATGATTACGAAGAGTCTCAATAAGAATCAAACTTTAGATGCACCGAGTTAACACAAGTATTAAGATGTAAATAAAGTTCATATATATGGGCAGTAACTCAGTGAGAAAATCACTAGTATCAAATGAAAGATCAGAGAATGTTTAAATGTGAATTACAACATCGCTCCCGTAGTCAGAAAGCTTCACCAATTTACTTTAGACTGCTTGAGATGTCTGGGGAAAATGGTCAAATGAATTCATTAGAACGCAATAGAATATCAATTGTATGTGGAGCAGCAGGCTGAAAACATACTCAATTATTAGTTCTCATCCAGGCAAAAAAAGACATGATCCACCTGGAATAAAAAAAGACATGATCCACCTGGAATAGCCTTGTACCTTTTCTGGGGGGTCAGTCTGAAGACAATATTTGAACTCACAACCCACTTGGTAGACGAGGGCTGAATAGCCTTCCACTTTTTGAGTGGACCAGATAAATGCAATAGAGAGCATTCACAATATCGGAATTCATGTTTTGCTATTACTCATAGTAATTACATAAAAAGAATTTATAATATGAAATAAAGCATCAGAATAAATTACAAGATTAACGGAGGATGAATCATTTGTAACAAACATGAAATTACTTCTTTTCTTTAGGTTTTTTGGTCTCTGCGTGGGCGTTACTCTACTTTGGAATTTGGTGAAGTTACAAGGTTAATTTTGAGCCACAAATGGTATGTATGGACAAAAGTTGCATGTTGACAATTACTCAATGAAATTAAAATTTCTACATCGACAAACTGGATTTGTAGGAAAATACAAGAAACATGATCAATCATGAGGGAATCATGGTTCAGGGAAAATTACAAGGTTACAATAATCTAGTGATAATGGATAATGAGTCTTCTATGATGTGATTGTTTTCTTAATTAGTTGCAAAGATATTATCTCAACTCTATAGATGGATGGATCACGGTTGGATTTGGACCCACATCTCTTGCCACAAAAGCAAGTGCCTTTCCGATTAGACGACGTGATCATGTCTAGATAGTTATGATATTAGACAAGTCATCATTCTCAAGTGTGTTGGCTATTCAATTCTGTCCCGTAATTATGATTCTTGATGTGATGAATTCCTGATTTACATATTCAGGATACAGTCACATCAATAATATGCTGTTGCATTTCCATGTAGCTTGTCTGTGCATATTATGATATTTTCAACCATGGATATCCCTTCGTTGGTGTTCTTTATAATTTTAAGAATAAAGGTTAGATATCAAGGCAATTTCATAAAGATCTTCGAGGGAATTCAATTTGCAGGCTTTGGAAAGTCATAACTTTGTCAATAAGCACAATAACAAGAAGAAATGGTGGAGCCTTGCGAAATATAGACACCACTTGCCACTGAATCTTTGGTACATCTGAAACGTGCATCAACTATATACAGCTAAGGCCTAGTTAGACACGACCAGATACCGAAAGAAGGGGGAAAAAAAAACTCAACAAAAAAGGTAATACAAACTTGAAAACTAGAAATGTACAGAAGACCATAAAAAGAAAATCAGCCCCACAGAAGATAAGAATGGTGAAGAGCACTAGCTTTTAGCTAATATAAATGGCTATACAACGTTCATTTGACAGGTTCTCACAAGGTAATAATAAGAAGCTACGGGGTTTTCTATTTGGGTGATATACTGATATCAAAAGCAATATTTAACACTATAGGTTATCCTGAAATCGAAGTGGTTGTCAGGCGTTTGAAACAAGATTTAACAATACCAAAAACTTGATATCTAGACTCTTTTTTAATTTTAAGATTCAAATAGATGTCCAACTCCTTATTTTACTAATTCAAGAAATACTTAACTTCATCCCTTCTGTTGAGATTTTCTTCTTTACCAAGATAGACAAAGGGCTTGTTAAGTTGCTGGAGGAAGAGGGATAGGACAAGCAGCATGTTCATCAGAAGGCTTAAGCCACTTGCTTCTTTCTAACGCATAATCCCCACATTTTCCTTCATATCACTCAGTACATGTGAAACGAGAAAAGTAAAACAGTTAATGGCTAATCATCCTACATTAGAAGAACTGCAAATCAATATAGTTTTTTCTTATTCTTAAAAGGGGCCATACTAATGTACCAAAGGAAATAAATGGTCCTTATAATACTTCCCCTAAAGGAGAAAAAAGGTACACATATATTCATAGGAATAACCCACATATAAAGGACATAACTGGATCAGCCTCAATTATGTGCCAACTATCAACTTCATGAGCTGCTAGGGGACAATTAGTCATCACATATTTATGGACAAGGTCCATAAACTGATCAAAACTACTTATTTGCACCCAAATCATCATCTATACGAGATAAAAGTTAACTGAAGACATTAGTTCTTTTTAAATAGAAACAAGCAGTTGATACATCTAGCAATCAGTCACAAAAATTATCGAAAATAAGAAATTCATGTATCATCAATTCAGAACCAGGCAGAAACCTTAAAATAATCATAAAGTAAAGCCCCAAGAGAGCAAAAAGCTCACCTCCCCTCAACTTCACAATGGAACTTCAACAAAAAAATTCTCATTTATCATTAGGAGAGATCCGGCGATACGAATTAACCGAACCAAACTTATTGTTAGACCAATCCCTCTGCTGCATCATGTTATATTCGAACCCCGGATAAGCGCCAGGTTGAGGCATCCCCATATGTCCATAAACCGGCATAGGCACCATCTGTGGTCCATATGGCATTGGAACCGGCATTGGAACGTGTCCATTTCCATTTCCATTCCCGTTCACATTCCCTGTTACATTCCCACCAGAGGACTCACGTAAGCTCTGTGGAACCGGAGTGGAGGCAAATAAATGGTCCGACGCCGACGGACCTTCATTCGATAACCCCTGCATCCTCTTCAGATAAAGCCTATACTTCTGTAAATGACTTGCCACGTTTTCACGCGTCAATCCTTCAACATTCATCAGCTGCATGATAGTCTTCGGCACTGCGTTCTTAATTCCCAAATGCGCCACCACATCAACGAACCGCTTGTGCAATTGCGGAGTCCAAACGAGCCGTGGCCTTTTCGTCGCCGCAGCCGCGGCGTTAAAAGTCGAGTCCGCCTCTTCGGCGTCGGCGGTGGCGACACGTCGCACTTTCCTCGAATCGGAACCCTCGCGAGTCAGATCCGTCTCATCTCCGTCCAACTCCCGTACTTTCTCCTCGTCAAACGACTTGAAATTATTTAACTTACTCGACGAGTAGTGTCCGCGGAGACTCGAAATAGTGTTGTGCGAGGCGCGATTGACGTCGAGATTCGTCCGGTATGGCTCCGGCGTAATACTGAACGCTGACGCCAGTTCCTTCGGAATCAAAGGCTGAGACAACGGAGTGAGGTCGTCGGTGGTCGGCAATCCGACCTCCCACTCGGACACACGGCCGTCGCCGGCGTCGTAGTCGGAAATCTTGACCTCTTCGCCCATTTACAGCAACTTCAAGTAACCAAACACCATGAATACAACAGTATTTCAGAGATTTGTGAGTTGTTAGTTAGAGATTTGAATGAAAAGTCGGAGAGAAATGAGGCGAGAGAAGATATTTCGGTGAAGTTCGAGAGAATCGGTAGAGAGAGAGGGAGGAAAGAGAAAGGCAGTGTTTGGATTGAAGAGAAAAGGGCAAGGAAAGGGAATTAAATAAAAATAAAAATAGGAGGATATTAATTGATAAATTTCACTTTTTGAGATGAAAAAGTGCAAAATCTAATGCCGACGTGGACTTCATAGCCAGATATTTTTGATCTTGTAAATATCTTCGGCTCTCCATCTTTCTATTTCTATATTGAGTACTTGTTATAGCCTTTGTTTTTTTTTTTTTTGGTTACGGTACTTATTATAACTTATACTCGCTCCTTTGTACGAGTGACGGAACTCGCTTCCTATGCCTTTATATTGATTTTTAAATTTGGTTACAAGATATTGGTTTCTTGTTTTTTTTTTGTGTCATTAAATTTATGGCGCAAACCAGTCAAATACCACTAAATATTGGTATGTTTATATTTTATTTTAATTAATTTTTTAATACTTAAACTTGAATTTGGATATTTAATTAAATAAAATTTGATACTCAAATTATATTCTAATCAAATTCGAACTACTCACAAACATTTACTTGATTCATTTAACAAATGATAAATCATATTAATATTATTTCTATTACAGAGTATCTTTTTACTTTTAAACGTCATTACTAGAGTATATTTATACTATCTATCATACTTAATGAATTATTAAGACAAAATTGACTGTAAAATTTTTTAATATGGTAGTATTTTAATATATAAAATATAATAAAATTATTTACAAATAAAATCGAACGAGTATCAATATGTTAAAATTTTACTCACTTATTGAATATTATATGAAATTTTATGTATGTCTTATTTTTACATCTAATTCAAATCGAATTGATTAATTTTTAAACTGTACTCAAACAAATCGTGATCTGTTTAAATTTTATTGCACCCTTACTCAATCATCAACAAAATTTGATACCTTTGTATCAAGAATAAAAATGGGATGCCCGATAAAATCAATTTATTTATTCATGTATCTAATTCTTTATTTAATTAGTCGGTTTAAATTATCTAATTCTCCTCAAACTCAAATAAAGTTATAAAATTCTAGTTTTGATTACATACATTTTTTTTTTGTTTGTGATAATGACTACATACTAAATTATTGTCAAATAACAAATTGGACTTATCGAGTTAAAATAATTAACTAGACTCTATGGCCTTTTCTTTTTTTTTCTTTTTTTTTAGCTTTTTCAGTTAATGGGTATTTGTTAAAATAGAAGGCGTCAGCGTATGGCAGCTTACTAACTTTAGAAAGGAGACAATATAATATCACCGCCATGCTGCTTTTGGGAGATACGATCCAAACCAGTGAACAAAAGAGTATATAAAAAGGAGGGAAATTTTTTCTAACTCCCTCCGAATTATATTAGTTTTATGTATTTTATTTTTAATTTTTTTTTATAATTTATTTAGTGTATAAATTTTTTAAAATTTGTGCAATCAATAAATTTTATTAATATCTCATTAAATTTAATAAAAATATACTAATATGAGTTATGGATTTAATTTTTAGTCTTTATTTTATTGAAAAATTCTATTTGAATATTTATGACAAAATTTGTAAAATTAATATAATTCGAGAACAGTCGAAAAAAAAGTTTACACACGACGTAAATCGACCATTTTATTCTTTAAAAATTATATGTATGATTCGCATGATTGTATTTTCTATTAGATTTAAAAACTGATTGAAGAAATTTTCTAATTACGCATGTTTTAAAAAGTTTATGTACTAAATAAGTTGGAAAAAAAATTCAAAAATTAAATATACGAAATTGATATAATTTAAGGACAGTTAAAGAAGTTTCTTCTAAAATAAAAATATCAGAGTTTTATAATAATTTATTAAAATACATTGTAGTAGCAGACGTGGATTATTGGCAGCGTCACAATCCAAATAGTAGCAACTGTAATCGCTACATCGTTTGCGTAGCCGCGAACTCGCATGGAATTGAAGAAGGAATTAAACAGCACAGTATCTAACACAAGTTCCAAGATATGACGGTGCTAGGTGATAATGTCATTTTGCGATGGCTCATTCTATACATTTAGTAATTCTGTTGAACCCTTTTTTTAGGATACTTAAGCCTAGGCTAATGAAAATGATGCATAGCTAAAGGACTCCTCAATGCAAATGAAACGAAGGTCTTATCTATTGTAAAAGTTTAATATATTTCTCCTATGTTTATCTAGTTTTTAGTAGGCGTTCTTAGTTTGTGCTATTTCTGCATAATACCTTTATTAGACATTTGTATATTAATATATTTTTTATTGGTAACAAAAAAATAACACAATATCTATTAATCTCGACGAGGATACATTTCGTTAAGGTTAAGTTGGGATTGGGTGAATTGAATGAGAAATAAAATAGATTAAAAATTAGAAAGAATTTAGTGAAAAGAGTAATGAAGATGAACAAGGGAGAATAAAAATGAATCATTCGTTCACTCTAACCATGAAAGATGAAATTACGCCTAAACTCAACTCTCAACTCTTGTTGGGAACATACTGTGTGATGACAGAGGACGGTGGAGAAAAGGGTTCGATGGAAAAATTGGTTGGTGTGAGATTACTACAGCCGAAATGGCAGGCATTTTAGAAGGCCTAAAAATGGTGTGGGACATGCAAGTCGTGGATCTCGAAATTGTATCAGACTCAGATATTGGCAGTCACATACATCCTAGGAGGAAACTCGGACACTCACCCCTTGGGCGGACTAAGAGAAAATTACACAATTTTGCTTAGAAAGTTTTGGACACGAGCGGGGAAAACAACCCTCATGCAGACACCATTTTGTAATTTACTATTTGGATGAACCTCCTCCTTTAAATCTCCTGTACCCTTTAAATTCTGATATGTTATTCTGAGCCCTCGGTGGGCACACCTTTGCCCAAATAATTTTTTTTCAAAAAGGACTTTAGGAGACGAATCTAGGAGACTTAAACAATTCATGTCATTATCGATTATTTTGTTTTAATTCTCTTTTTAATTATATGACGTTTGACTTATTTATGTGTAATTTTATATGAATTTTTTATGTATTAAATATTTTATATATTTTAAATTTTTATATCATATTAATATTCGCTTAGAGGATTTTTATTTAAATAAAATAAAATACCTAACAAATATTAAATTTTAACTATAAAAACGTGTCAACCGTCATATTTAGAATATATTAAAGAAAGGGAGCATATTTTTGGCTAGTCAATGTGCAGATATATTTTTCTCACGGAAACATATTGCATTCGAATAGTCCATTGCTTGAGATAATTTAATTGATCGAGAGAAATATGACATGAATTAAATTTATTTTAGTTTAAATTTTAAAATTTGTAAATCTTAATAGTACAAATTATATTTTCAAATTTTAAATTTTACAATCTAATTAACCACAATGACGAACGGGATAAGATCACTATGATCAAATTCGTTTCAATTCAAATATTTGTAGTAACATTTGTCAAACACAACTTGTGTATAAATTGTAGCCAACCTCTGCTATTATATCATGAATGAAAAACTCAGTTTACATCTATTTTTATTATTTTATTTAGTAAAGAAAATGGTTTAGTTATGTCCCTTTCAATAGCCAATTTTTATTTAAGAATACATCTTATTAATGAAAATTTTAAATAAAATATTAGTTTTAATTTACATGTTTCCAATGCATATGGTTAATTACTTTTTCTCTCTCCATTCAGTGTCCAACTTTTATTAACGATAATTAAGTGTAACTTTAGGAAAAAAAAACATTGAATCCTCCTAAGGAAAAATGTGAATGATTTATTTTATGGGATAAAAAGGATAATGCTAAAATGCTATATTCAGTGAGACGGAGAGAGTATCTTGTGTTTCATAAAAAGAATTATATTTAAAAATGAGATCTACGATATAAAAAAATAACATTTGTATAAAAAAAAATCTTCCTATAATGCTATATTCTTAAATGAGAAAATCATTATGATCTTATCATTTTATTTAATTGAATATTTGAACAAATTTCATCATAGAATTTTATTTTTTGAACTTGTAATCCTATTAATATATGTTAAAAAAACTCCAATATAATATTTTATCTAAAATTGATGGAATATTATTTGGTTTTAGTGTAAATTGAATAGAAGTATTGGATAAACATATTTGATATATGTGTCTATATAAAAGGGACCCTACTTTTTGTTGATTTTCAATCGTTATTTTGTTTCATCTACTAATTTTATTTCAATACTCCAGGTTCATAATATTTGTCGTAACATTTTTTACGTAAGTTTATGTGATTTTTTTATATATTAAATATTTTATTTTTGTTAAAAATTCTATTTAATTAATTCTTATTTAAAAATATTTTGAATATTAATTTTTTTTAAATTAGATAAAAATATTTATCATATAAAAAATTCACATAAATTTACGTGCAAAAAAGACAAATCATACTGTTAGCATGAATCAAATTGAGTATTAAATTAGCCTGGTTATAAAGGGAAGGAATCAGTGACATTGTTGTACTCCCTCCATTTTTTTTTATTGTCGTTTGATTTTTTTTTACATAATTTCAAATGAATTTTTATATATGTTAAATATTTTATTGTATTTTTATTTTTATTCATAAATAATCTTCATATAAAAAAATTTTGATTATTAATTTTTTTAAAATTAAATAAAAATTTTAACATGTGTAAAAATTCACCTAAAATTAAGTAAACAAAAATCAAACGACAACTTAAAAAATAGAGGAAGTACCTTGTAGATATCTAGATATATGTGCAGATTTAAAAAAAATCAAAAATAGTTGAAGAATTAAGGTAAAACAATGATTTTTTTCTAGGGAATATTAAATAACCTAAATTGAGATCAGCAATCTACACTGGATTTTCATCGACCACGATTAAAATTAGTTATTTATAATGTGACACTAGGATATAAGCAAAGAAATTTGAATGAATTTGATATGTAAATGATAAAAATAATTACTTTGAGTCGAGTTAAGTTAGAAGATAAAGAAATCTACGTAAACTCGGCAAAGACAAAAAGGAAAATAAGAAATAGAAAAATAACACCTTATTCATTTCAGTTTAACTTTTAACAATAATAAATTATGATAATATAATATATATTATAAGAATTTTAAAATCTGAACTGAAATAAATTATACAGATCATTGTACAGAAAATAATAAAGTATCACGGCCTTTGTGCTTTTGGTTATGGACCATAAAAAAAGAAGTCCAAAAGTTGGAAGTGGAGAATAAATTTTAAAGCCAATGTGCGCATTATAATAAAAAAAAATATACGAGGACCAATTGAAGTGCAGAGTTGCGGCTAATTAGCTTCCCATTAGTGTCCTACAGACAATTGATCATGAATTTAAACTAATCTAGATCTTCATCTTTCTACTCCAATTGTTAAATAACGTAGGATTTGTTGTAATAATCTAAAAATAAAATATTGTTACAATCAGAAATTCTCTCTAGATTCATTTATTTAAAAATTTTAAAGGAGATACATTTTTCGTGAGTACAATTATGAGCATGTTGTACCAAAAGGTTTCTTGGAAACAGGAGAGATTCTGTAAAGCAAAGTCCACTTCAAAAAAAACTTGTTCTTTATTTTCTGTCTTTCGTTCTAGCTGGCAGAATCTTTTATATTCTTCTAGACTACGAAATTACAAACAAAACCAAGTACAAAAATAAAGGTATAAAAGTATGAACCATTCATTTTGTAAAATGTGAGTCTCTTTATGCATATTTATTTATTTATGTACAAGTTGATATTTTTAAGAGGTGAAAATTGAATAATCCATAATAAATTAATAACTTTCATTTTTCTTAAGATTAACACCTTCTCAGAACACCCCAGTTAATCAGCAACAAATCTATGAGCCAAGTGACAGTTGGCACCAATCTTGAAAGATCTACATTACATAGAACTTTGTTAGACACCGCAACGAATTTATCGCAACAGTATCCAAACAAAACATCACCACCATTAAAATATATCTCAAGATGGTCTTAACGATGGTAACGTTTGTCGCGATATTGATACAATATCCAACAATTTTGATATTAGATGAAAAACGAGTAAACAAATAAACCCGTCAAATCGAAAGACTAGTAATTATGCTACGATATCGACAAATTTACAGAAAAAGGGCACATTCTTGGGTCAAGAAATTAAAAAACTACTCATCTCTCCGCATTGTGACATTTGTATTTGTTATCTCTCTCTTTGCATGGTCGTTTGGTCTATGCAACAACCAAGAGCCTCACATTTCTTGCTAGATTTATTCTATGTGACTATGCATGTAAACTTTAAAGCTACAGAAAATATAATTTTCTGGTATAAGCAACAAATATAAATTGCATCACAACCAGATGCAAGATAAAAGGTAAAGAGGTAGCTCAAACTAGCCTCAGTTAGCTGTATAACTTCTTCCATGTCTACGGCTCCTAAGATGCCTGTTGAGACACGGCGATTCTCCTCTCTGCAACAAAATTGATATAGATAATTAGAGTACTAAATGCATGCTACTGTTCAATATGTCTACCCAAAGGTCAGTCAAGTGCAGATATTTAACTTGCCGAGACAAAAATCCAATGATTTGGTTACTTGAAAATGCGACAGGGTTGAGGCATTCAATGTATTATGAACAGCTACATGGAATGAGTATAGTCTTACAAAACAAGCAGCTAGTATAGGCGTATAACGGGTGACTGAAAAAGGAACATAGATGAGAGACTTGCCATTTTATAAAACTCAAAATAAATTGTTAACCCGTCAAAGGCAACATATAAGTGATATGCAAATGGTAGAAATTTGTACCTGCAGCAGCAACAAGTCTCTCTACACGAGCAACAATATGCTTTCCATAAGTATATTGCTTCAGTGCATTCAAATGAACTTTAATTCGGGAAAGAATATGCTCACGTTCCTGATCACTGCTTGTTTCCAGCACCTTTTGTAAAACATAATTCGCAAATTGATCTTTCATCATTGCCTGGTTACAGAAGTTGATTAAAGTAAAATTACTTATCGTTGTTGTTTGTGACAGGATGGAAAAAAGAAAGGAGAAAGGGAGAAAAGGGAATAGGGGGAGTGGCGGGCCATGAAGAATGACAGACAAGCTTGAAGTCTTGAATCAGTCTCTTGGAATAATAAATAATTGAAGAACTTCCCAAAAAATTTGCAGCACTAGAAAGTAGAATACAAAGGAAATATTATACAAGATGTAGTTCATCCAGTCATAGGGAAAAACATGTTGAGTTTATAACAATTTAAAAAACCATGGATTTATCCGATATCAATCACAGGGTGCAAATTTGGAAAAGCTTCACATCTACCTAGCATTTATTTAACATCCAGAACTCAAAGAAAATATAAGAATTGATTGAGCAATCTGCTGAAAAAAAAGAGGAGAAAAAAAAATCTTGCTGGTATAATTAAACCCCATCAACCAAGATCATATGGCAGCTTCTACTTTTGTTTCTGTTTTCAGCATTTGCTAACAGACCTAATTTTAGTCTATAAAGTTAGCTATAGTACAAATAAAAGAACATCAAAATTTTCCATTACTACTGAACTTTTTACCTTTTCTCTTGACAAGTTATACCATCATTATTATTCATTTATTCTAACAATAACAATAACATAAAACACATCCAACATAAAAATAGGAAGTATTAACTATTAAGGCAAATGTAGCATCCTTGAGAAGCTCATTTCTTATGTTCAAAAGAAAATGGAGTCTTGGCAGATTGCATACCTGAAGAGGCACGTTTTCATCAGTTGTACCAAGTATTTCATGCACTAAAAGTTGACGTTCGCCAGGATTGCCAAAAGTTAGACACTTCTCAACAACATTCGAAGCAAACTTCTGCTGGCTCATTTGAACAACTTTCCCAGCTAATTCCTGGATTATAGTAGAACGCTCATGTGGCTTCCCATGCTCCAGCACATGCTGCATAAAATTTAAGAAATGAAGAAGCAACAAAACTTAATAGAATAAGTACCTTCATATAACTCCTCTAAAATAATATCAATTGTCGAGACATTCATTAATATAACCAGGATACTAATGCTGAATCACAAGGAGAAAATGACAGCAATTATCTTTCCAGCTTTGCTTATGAATGTACAGAACCACTCTCCAATCTTTTCAAAGATGATTTTAACATTCAACAGAAGTCTACAGGTCTACACCAAAATCGTTATAGGACATTAAAGTGTCCAAATTGGTTTGCTCTAGACAAACTTATTGTTTGTTGCTAGAAGAATAGTATAGAGTATTCTAGAATATTGAATTCGTGATTATAGGAGTAATTCTAGGAGTTAACATAATAGGAGTTTCCTTCTTTAAGTTGGATTGGATTGTACCATATATATATATGGGCATTCTCTTTATTCTAAAACAAGACATGTGAAACCTTTTCTTTTCTCCTAACATGGAATCAGAGGCGGTTACATGGAATTAGAGCCAACCGTCTGATCCATACCCCCAAACCCTTTTAGCAGACAATAAGCATCACAAAAGCAGGAATACAAGCAACACTAAATGCGCGAACATCCATTTTAGCAGCAGCGAATCCCACCGGAGGTCGCTATGATAAGTCTAAACCATTAAAGGTAGGTGCGAATAAACTCTTGTTTCATATGATAAAATAGGAATTTATGTGAAATATGCTTGAAGTATCATTCTCTTTCTTTAACAGTTCATTGACCTTGAATTTTTGTATTGAAAATGTATATTAACAGTTGTTTCTCTTTATCTTTTTATTACTTTTTTCCCTTTGGGTACAGTACAATGTGGCTCTTCCTCCTGCTATCCTTTCGAGGTTTGATTTGGTGTATGTCATGATTGATGACCCAGATGATCAAACTGATTACCATATTGCGCACCACATTGTTAGGGTTCATCAAAAGCGTGAAGATGCAATTTCTCCTACATTTTCTACTGCACAATTGAAACGTTACATTGCTTATGCAAAGACTCTTAAACCAAAGGCCTGCATTCTGGCAGCTCTATTTTCATTATATATCTTAATTTTTTGTAAGTTGAATATTGTGTTCAGGGTTTCTGACAGTTTAATATAATGCAGCTTAGTGCAGAAGCCAGACAACTGTTGGTGGATTCCTATGTTACTCTGCGTAGGGGTGATACAGCTCCTGGCAGTAGGGTTGCTTATCGCATGACAGTTAGACAACTAGAGGCATTGATAAGGCTATCAGAAGCTATAGCTCGAAGTCATTTGGAAGTTCAGGTGCCTCAAATGCGAACCTGTAGCAAGTTCATTTGACATCTTCCCGTTTATAATTGTATATGATAAAACAAGTGCAAACTCGGATGCTCCTAACTCAGTGTGCCGTTTGTATATAGGTGGCCACATGCCATGTAAAACTTGCAGTGAGACTACTGAAAACTTCGATAATCAGGCAAGGATCGATGCAAATATCTCACAGGCTTACATCTATTTTATTTCATAGCAATTGCTTAACATTATTATCATTATTTTGTAACCGGTGCTGTCAATATTGTTACAGTGTGGAGTCAAGTGAGATTGATTTGTCTGAGTTTCAAGATGAGAATCTCAGAGAAGTTGAAGGGGAGGATGATGGTCTCGGAGCAGGTGAAGCAAAGGGCAGTGTACCTGAATCAACAACAAAGTATGCAGGTTGGTAATAACTTTATTATGAGTTATATGTACCTTTATTCATCAGAGCAGTTCCATGCAACTATTTTATTGAGATCAAATTTTTTTGCAGAAAATGGAGATGAAGCTGCTGGCCAGCAGCGAAAGAAACTTGTGATAACTGATGAATATTTTCAGCGGGTCACCCAAGCCCTTGTCATGCGTCTTAGACAGCATGAGGAAACTGTTACGCGAGAAGGTAAACTCTTATACATGTAGAATGACCTGATAACATATTATATGCAAATTGAGAACCTTATGTTCTTGTCATCTTAAGTCGTCGTCTCTACGTCCTGGAAATTATCATGTGCTTTAAAATGCAAGACTGGGATCCTTAAATACAATAATATTTTTGGTGCTAAATGACCAACTTGTTGAGGAATTCATGATGTATGCACATGATATATAGGGACTGGTCTAGCTGGAATGAGGCAGAGGGACCTGATACAGTGGTATGTAGGTCAGCAGAATGAGAAAAATAACTACGGTTCCATGGAGGAGGCAGCTGCTGAAGTTTCTAAAATCAAAGCTATCATAGAGGTTTGAATCCGTCGGACCTTTAACATGTGTATATGTTTACATTGCCAAGGAATCGTTTACATAATTTATGTTAACCTGAACTAATGTTTCAACAATGCAGAGTTTGGTAAGAAGGGAAGGCCATTTGATAGTTGTGGATGATGGAAGGCAAGCAGCAGAAGAGGGTGAAGATACAAGACAGTCTTCATCTAGAAACGACAGAATATTAGCGGTGGCACCTAATTATGTCATAGATTGATCTTTTGATGGTTATTATACCTATAAATTAAAGGACCTTTTTGTTGAAAAATGCTTAAACCTTGTGGTTTTACGTCACTGAGGTAAGAGCTCTTGAGCTAGAAATGGGCCTGAAGTGTTCTGTAGCGACCATTGAGAACACGTTAGAGAGTTTATAGACTGTAAAGGCTGTATCTGTATCGTTAGCTTATTATAGTCGGCATTTCATTAACTGTAACGTTGTAATTATAGACTATACTTGACAAATGGGTATCCAATGGGTTCATTGATAACGCCCATTAAATGATTATCAATTGCTCATTTATGACCTGTTTATGTTGGTGTTTAAGCATATATATATTAAAGAAAACATATAAGACTAACAATGGAAGGAAAACTGGAATACTTTTATTCATTCAACTTAGCTCTATTTATACAACAGTGTGTGAACTAAATAGAGCATAATTAGGAATATATCCTGGAACTAATGTAACAAACTTGACTAATAACATCAAATTTCAAACATAACTAAGTCCTAAAACTTAGGACTGTTATTTGACTAAATTCAAACTTCACAAGACTAAGTCTTGTAACAGAATTTTATTGACTACATCAGCTGCTTGTTAAGCAGCCAGCTCAAATCCTAATCAGCATTACATAACTCCTATTCAGCAGCTCTTGATTCATTTTTAACAGTTTAACTACCCATTTGACTGGTTTATAGACGATGTGTTCGATGGCTGACGAACTTTTTAGTGGGTTGTGCTATGATGAGTTAATTTGTGAGTCCTTTCTTATGAACTCCTTGGTAATTCAAACCAGAGTATGCTTTTGGTTTCTGCTGGTATCTTGGTTCTACTAGCAAAAAAAAGGGTATCCTCACTAGCCATTGTATCCTCACTAGCCATTAAAACTTATAAAATCTGTTTTACTGGTCCCATCATCATGATATTCGTCCGATGCTATAAACTTGTTAGATAGCATCCAAAAGTAAAACTTTAGAGGCGGAAGAGTTTCAGTTGTACGAGTTTCTTTCTTCATTTTTAGAAAAGTGTTTTTATTTTCATATTTTTTGGGTAGATTTTTTATTATTTAAAAAAGTTGTAACTCGAAGCAGTGATTAGTTTTTTCATGCTCTGGTTTTGATTAATTTAAAGTTTTGCTAATATCAGAATTTGAAATTTAATGAAGGGATAGAGTTGGATACAACCGTGTTATACCTGCTCAACTGCTTGCCAAGACAGGAATTAATTCATTGATCTGTTCTGTTCCCACCACAAAAGCATCGGATGTAAATATGCAACCGAGATTGTCTAGTTCCATATCGGAAAACCAATACTTACCTTCGGAACGAAAAATTTCTCATTTTAGAAATGTCATCAACTGTTCTTTTTTCTTCTGATTCCTTCTCTTTTTTGTTTTCACACATATATTTTTTTTTTGTTGCTTCGCGTGTTGTACTAACGTTAGATCTAGTGGTGGTGACAATCTATAAATAAAACATTATTAAAACAGTATGGCATTGACAATTCATTATAGTCTAATGTAAAATATATTATGTATTATACGATTTTAAGGACAAAAGTCGAAATTGGTTAACACACGAAAAGGGGGAAAGAAAAAGGTTTCGGAGTGGAGTGGAGGTTTCGAACTGGAGATTGGTACCAGCATAGGAATAAACAAGTGATCCCAGACCCCTTGTGGAAAAAAAAAAAGGAGAAGAGAAAAAGAGATACTATTAGAATTTAGAATCTCTTAAATGAAGTTGAAACAAACATGACATATATATTGTATATAGGGATCTCTCTCTTTCATTTGATAGTTATGAAGATAATTTCAGTATTAAAATAAAATTTTCCATTAATTGTATCTCTAACATGTGTGGGTAATAGTGTGATACAATAAGATCAAAACATTGTTTTTAAATTATTAGGCAAACGATATTTACAGAGCGTTTATTCTTGACGATGTATATTACGTAATTACCTTTTCTGGTGCTGGGATAGAGCAGTGCCCAAATCATCCCAAACCCATCGATTATAGATTGTATGCCAGCACTTTTTTATTATTTTTTTTTATGTGAATTTACGTGCCAGTTAATACACAAATCATAAATGACTACAATTTTCACGTCACTAGAGTCGGAATTTCTTCTTGGAACCACAAGATTTTTCTCAATTTTTTTGGATCAAACGATTTTGCATAAACAAGCTCTGACAGTTTTTAAGCAACGAGACTGTCAAAGCCTTGTTTCTTGATCCTCGCGCATCATCTCAAGCCACCTTCACCACCATTAGGGTTGGCTGGAGGAGCCGACCACTCACCGACTCAGCCACCACCCATCCATCTCCCCATGCGCGCCTCCAGTGACGGCGTGTGGGCCTCACGCTCCTGCCAGGTGTCTCGGAAAACTTTTCCCTTTGCTTTTTTGGTTCGTTTCGCTTCAGGTTTTGTGATTTTTTGGTCCTATTGAGATAATGGTGTCTTGCTATATGATGTCGTTTGCTATATGTTGTTTCAATTTTCTTTGCAGCTTCTCATCGATGGCTTTTGCATCAGTTAGATACGAAGAATGCGTTTCTTCATGGCAATCTAGAGGAGACTATGTACATGAAACAACCACCTAGTTTTATTGCTAAGGGGAGCCTAATTTAGTGTGCAAATTGAAAAAATCCATTTATGGACTAAAACAATCTCCTAGGACTTGGTTTGCCAAGTTTTCTATTGCAGTCTTGGAGTTTGGCCTTTTGCGACGTGCTACTAATCATTATGTACTTCATCGAGAATCTTCTGCTGGGAGGATATTGTTAGTGGTTTATTTTGATGATATTGTGATAACAGACGATGATTGTGGTGGAATTGAGGCTTTAAAATCCTTTTTGATGCAGAATTTTGAGATTAAGGATTTGGAAAAATTGCACTATTTCTTGGGTATTTAAGTAGCCCATTCCAAAAAGGGTATCTTCATATCTCAAAGGAAGTATGTCTTAGATTTGCTTGAGGAGACTGGTCTCAAACCAGTTGACTCACCTATGTATACGAGTCAAAGGTTGACAGCATAAGATGGGTAGTTGTTCAAAAATCCAAGACGGTACAGAAAACTTGTTGAAAAGTTAAATTATTTTACTGTCACTAGACCAGATATCGCATTTTCGGTTAGTGTGGTTAGTCAGTTCTTATCATCTCCTGGAATACCTCATTGGGATGTAGTGCTCTGAATAGTGAAGTATTTGAACGGGATTGGTCTACCAAATCATGGTCATATGAAAATAGAAGGTTTTGGTGATGCTGATTGGATGGGTAGGCCAACTGATAAAAGGTCTACCTCTGGTTATTATGTGTTCGTTGGGAGAAATTTAGTCTCGCGAAAAAGCAAGAAACAAAGTGCGATCTCAAGGTCTAGTAGTGAGTCTGAATATCGTGTCATGACCAATGTTTAGTGTGAATTGCTGTGGCTCAAACATTTACTCGAGGAATTAAAATTCAGTGGAGTGGTTTTTATGCACCTATGGTGTGAAAATGAAGCAACCCTACACATTGCCTCTAACTAAGTCTTTCATGAATGAACCAAGTACATTGAGATTGGCTGTCATTTCATTCGAGAAAAAATATAGGTTCGTCTTATAACAAGTCATGTGAGAACCAGTGAACAACTTGCTGATGTGTTTACTAAAGCGTTGGGGTCTTCTAGAATTACTTATATATGGAACAAGTTGGGCATGATTGATATACATGTTCCAACTTGAGGTGAGTGTTAGAAGAATAGTATAGAGTGTTCTAGAATATTGGATTCGTGATTATAGGAGTAATTCTAGGAGTTAACATAGTTGGAGTTTCCTTCTCTAAGTTGGATTGGATTGTAGCCTATATATATGGGCATTCTCTTTATTCTGATACAAGACATGTGAACCCTTTTCTTTTCTCCTAACATTTGCCATATTTATTTCAACAGGAGGTCTGCATCCAATGTCTTGTTCAAATTTAATAATTGCATAGTACAGTTCCCATACGAGGCTGTCTAACAAGCATATGCTCTCTCTTTCAAGGATAAGAACATATTTGAACTTTACAAATCAATTTAACTCGTTTCCAGATTCAAGATTGATGTGATACTGTTCGCACTTTAACAAAATCAAAATTTGACAACTACTAGCACTTTTAGATACTTCAAAATAATTAATAAGTGCAGTTGACCAATTAAATGACTTCAAATCAATTCAAAATAAGCATGAATCATTTGACTTTCAAAATCACAATTGATTCTTTTGTAAATACTACATTTGCATTATAATCATGGGGGAGGTAGTTCAGACCTCATCAATGAGAGAGAAAACATGAGCTTTTACAAATGGAGCTAACAATTACGCTCAATCCCAATTGATCTTATCTCGTTGAATGAACGCAACATCATGATATCATCCAGCATCAAATATGAAAGAAGATATTTATATGTTCCTAAGGAGATAGGGAATAACAGAATAGACGCAAATACCGGAGATTCAAAAGTTCAAATATAAACCTGAACAACGTAATTTCCAAACTGATCTTGTGCTAAGATGCTAACACATCCCAGAACCTCATCCATCACCTTACTCAGTGTTTTTGGATCTGCACAGTGCACCAGTACCCTCTGCTACATAAAAGGCATCGTCAAAAAAATAAAAAATATATGATATATGTCTGAATACATATATGCATAGTTACACAAATTTTTATTTATATGCCAAGTCTAGAACATAAAAATGCAGAAAATAATCTCAATGTTTCCTCTTAACCTGTATAACACGACAGCCATATGGATGCTTTGAGAGGTTCACCACTTGACCAAAGAATGTTGAAATAACGAATTGAATATGTTCTTCGGGAACACATTCAATGCATTTTTGGATAACATGGTTCCCGTTCTGATCTCTTACACAGTGCATAACATGACCATCAAGTTCTCGAACCATTTCAATTTTCTGGTCCAGATCAGCAACTTCAATCGCCTGAATGGTATAGCAAAACCTAGTTAATGAAAACTTGAAACTTAATCCTTTATCAACATGAAAGTCTAGATATCTAAAGTAGAACTACTTTAAACTAGCCAGAAGGACTCATAAAATAATTTTGAAGAAACATATAATAATTATAAATCACCATATGGAGAATTGCTAGGAGAATGGTTAAATTAGATAAATAACAGGAAACAATTAGTAAATACTCAGATCGTTCTCAACTCGATTATACAGAAACATAGCTCGTTTTCTTGTGATGTAGTGGGGTAAAATGGATAATATTAATTTTAATACAATTACCGTTATTGTTTTGTTGTTGTCTTTTTGCCTGTTCACGCATATTATAATTTCAATTACAAAACCCCTACTTGTTGATTCACAATAACTACTCCAAACGTTTTCAGCAAATAAAGGTTATGTTATCTGTAAAGTTAAACCATACCATAAACAGGCATATATTGAGACATAAGGCTTTATATCAAATTGAAAATTGAAAATCAAAAGCCTTGGTGTGACATGGCTGAATGTTCAGGTAAGAAACCTCGTGTGAAAATCTAGCAACAGTAACATTGACATGAAACATGGTTGGAAAGCTTTACCTTCTGAATTACTCGACAACCATACATGTGAAGGCTTAGTGTCAGTACATGCCCAATCAGCTTGTTTGTCAATTCTCTTCTCTGTAATGCCATTCCATGCTCAAAGAACTATTATTTAAGAAAAAAAAAACAGGGGGTCAATACAAGCAAATAATACTGGATATGCATTTCAAAGTTGAGCATGGTGTTTCTTAACGGAATCAAAAAGGAAAATCAGTGCTAGTAAGTGGTAACAGAAAGATACTGAACCATATATACCTTCTGCATTACATAATTACCGAACACATCAGTCATTAAAGCAAGGGCTTGGTGAAAAGTTTCTTGGTAAACCATGGTTTTTTCCTCTGCTGTGGCAGTTTCAAGCTTCTGTTGAATAAACCGGCTCCCAAACTGATCCGCACTGATAATCATAGTGGTTATATAAAGATGATAATTCGTGGTCAAAAGGATTCAAATACAACCTAAAATAATTACCTGAACTCAATGACATGACCTGCAATTTCTGAAAGTGCAAAACTTCTACTTTTGTTGCTCTTGAACTCTTCCAGCAATGAGGATCCAATGTTATTGTCCATATCACCGGCATCCAAATGCCAGGGTCCGATAATAGCCCCAGTTAAGTTTCTCATCCCAGAAGGCAGTCGCATATGGACACCACCACGCCTAATCGGACTGCCTGACCTAACAGGGGAGTTTGGAATAACAGGACTTGCCAAGGGACTTCCAGGATATGAAAAGCCAACTCCATATGTAGGATTACCATATTGTGATTTTTGAGGTGACACCAGAGATCCTAGATACGCTTTCAGAAGTAAATCCATGTATGTTTTACTCATGTAGTTTCTATCAGCAGAGGGATCATTAAGTGCCACTACTTGTGCTGCGGCATAATCAGCTGTCCTCAAGTACTGAAGATAAACTGGATCCACAAAAGGTGCCTGAAGAGCACCACCAGCCATGCTAAAATTCTGTGATTCTAGTGCAGAATAATTCAGATTTGAATCAGAAGGAAAATTTATACCCACCATTTTTGAGTCCATTCCTGGGACAGCCATGGCTGATGCTGCAGCAGCATTCTCAAAAAAAGGTGGCATATTACCATTGCCCAGATGGCCTGATATCATGGATGACAATGGTGAATACACGGAGTAACCATTTATGCCATAGCTTGGATATTGCTGCAAATTGCCACCACTAATATGCTGATGGTAAGGCTGTAAGCCACCTCCACCATTTGGATTGGAATCTGGAGACATCTTGCGGAAAGCATTATAGTTCATGTCAACTTGAACAGAAGATTTACTAAATTCAGATCCACTGCCTCTTCTCTTAGAGTAGGACTTTTTGGCCAACTGTGGAGAAAGCAGATATAAACTTTTATGCTCAGATTTATTTTGGTGCAAGTGCTGCTTCACATCATTCTGAACACCTGGCAAATTGGAAGTATAACACTCGTGGTCATCACCAGTTTTTGCAATATGAGATTGCATATGATTCTCCTCTTTCATTACACCATTCGCCAAATTCAATTCGGATAAAGCAGATACCAGGTCTACAGGCTCATTTGTATGAGGAAAGACACCACTAAATGAATTAGAACGTATGATTCTGTTCTCTTTAGTGCCTATTCTCCCTTCACCAATAGCTGTGGGGCAAGGACAAAGAGCCCTCGGAATGTGTTGGGGGTCAGGTGTTGTGCTTCTTGTCAAGGAAGTACCCAGTGCAGCAACATAAGAATATGATGATGCAGGTGGTCCAATATGTTGCACAGCAGATGAATTCTGAATCTTCAAACCTAATTCCAAAGTATCTGCACGAGCAAAATCCGGTTGCAGTTGAGCCAGCTCAGCTTCGGATAAGACATCAGAATTTCCATGGAAAGTACTACGACTAGGTGTGTGAGAAGGGTGCCCAGAGCCAGGAGCCACATGGACTAGGTCATCTTGCAGAGATGATACATTCTGAAACTACCAACAAACGATAATGAAACATTAGAAGAATACAAGTAACTGTGCTAAAATACCACAAAAGAAAAGGCATATATGACCTGTTAATATGGGCAAAGGAGAATCTAATTTAATGAAAATATTAGAAGAAATCAGGAATACACTTACCAATATGTCTAATGACCTTATGGAAAGATTAAGAGACAAGACATGATCCAAATAGAAGCACCAACTATAGGAGCACAAAACTACTCACAAACAGCTAGCATATTTTAAATGTAAAAGGTCTGTTTGTTCATATCTGGATCAATTTATTTAATATCAGTATGCTAGGAATATCAATATAGACATGCATATATTATACAACATAAAATTTTGCATCTCGATGCATCCAGCAAAATCATCTTTCCATAGATATGAAGCTGCTAGCATTCAGTTCAAAAAATCAGAGAATCCAAACCTTGCATAGGGAAGATACAGGTCTTCACTTATTTATCCACCACATTTTGGTTACCAAAAACAATAATAGTAACAACATTAAAGAAAGAGAAGAAAAAACTTCTCTTTAAAAGGAGGGCACAAAGTCTCTTGTTTGCACAAATAAATAATTGATAAGTAGTATAAACATGCAACAACTTTGTAATGCATACATACTAAATGAATATTATGATTACTACTATGCAAGTAGTACAAAACGGTGGATGGGATAACAAATCACACATAACTATTTCTATTAAGGAAAGAAAGGACGACAACATGTTCAAAGACCACAAGTTAGAAACAGAGATATATTTCCAACAATACGGGCAATCAAACACGCCAAGACTGCACAGTACAGCTCAAGTTGCAACAAACCAACCAATTAGTAATTAAGCCCCACTACATAAAACGCTTTCATCCCAAATCAGTTGAGGTAGGTTGCTGACCAAATTAGATTTTTAGCTCAAGCATATGTAAATTATTAACGGGGAACAATGAAAGGAATCAAATGACTGAATAACCCTTAATACTGAAAACAGAGCTTGCATTTAATCCAATACATCAAAAACAAAGCATAACATTTATTCTTAAAAGATCAGCACAGAGGTAAACACGAAAATCACCTGCAGTATTCCAGCAAGGCTCTTTTCTTTGCTTCCTAATCCCAAACCAGGCAAACCAATCAGTGGATCGCCACCCCACTCTGCCTCACCCTCATTTTCTGGTTTCTTTCTGGTAAACCCTGGTGGCTTTGAAATAAGGGACACTCCACCACCACCATCATTACCACTACCAGCACCAGTACCCTTTCTATTCACTTTCCTCCTATCTCCAATGCCTCCCACAGCTGAACTTCCTCCCTGCAACCTCTGCATGAATCGCCAATCCTCCTTAGATAACAAAGGTGGCGGCAACCTTGGGTTTCGATTCACATTCGAGTAATAGTAAGATAAATAAGCAGGAGCAGACATAAGTTCTTCATCAGAGGCAAACTGATTTCCATTTCCGCTCTTACTAAGTGATAACTCAGAAACGGGTAAGGCACCACCTCCATGATTATCAAACAACCTATTAACTGCACTATATGAACCCTCAAAAGTAGGTGGAGCTGAACCACTTCTATACATATTCAATTCCTTTTCACTATCATCGGATTCTAGTCTCCCATTTCCTTGTAGCAACCACCCTACTTCCTTCTCTAATTCACCAACAAATGAACTTTCTTTACCACTAAACATTTACCACTCTACCAATTTCAGATAACCATCCTCACATATCATATAAGTAATAAGTAACTAATTCACCTACAGTCTCATAAAACCTGAAACCCCTAAATCACAAACTACCAGAAACAAAGATTAAACAAAGAAAAGTAACTAATTCACCTACAGTCCGAACACTCACCCTTTATCATATACAAGATTTTAAACTCTTTCAACTCATAAAAATCCAAACTTTGAGCACAAATCTTCAATAACCTTTAAAACCATTAGGAACCTTAAACAGAAAGGATTAAACAATCAATTATTTAATCAAAGTATTGTTGTGACATGTGAGACGTGCTGTGAGTGAGAGAATATAAACAATGAAAGAACTAAGCGTGGGAAACATTTTCTGTCTCTTTTATTCAATTTGCAAAACACGTGCTTAAGAAATTGTTGCCAGAGAATATGGGAGCCAACCAGTGAGCTAAAAGAGTGAGCATGTAAGAGACCGCAACAGAAAAAGATGGCTCGTGAGAGAGCAAATCAGGCGGCGAATTGTTTTTACGGACTAGTAAACAACCTTTCTTAGGGTTATGCTTCAAAATTTACTCGGACTGGTGATAAATTTTACATTAAAATATTGATACTTTAACAACATATATGACAGCGATTTTCTTGTATAAATATCATTTCTCAAATTATAATAGGCCCGTATTTGTTTTTAAGTTTTATTTTTCTAATATTTTCAAAAGGATATCTTAATTTTTTTAATTTATTTATTTTGTTACAAATGAGACAACCCGTAACTAATAAAGTTTTATTTATTTTGTTACAAATAAGACAATCTTCATCATTACTTTTCAAAATAAGTAATCATATTTCAAATGAACAATTGTATATGTTTTTATACGATAGATAATACATAATATATATTTCTAACAATTTTAATTTGTTCACAAAATTAAATATATTCCAAAGATCTCCGCATGAGCAACATGACACTCATCAATTTCATGTATTATTAATAGACTAAGTTTCTTTTTTGGTTATTCATTTAATTGGTAATTTATTGTGCTGGCTAGTTAGGTGTGCTTTAATGAGTTAACTGAAGTTGGTGCAATGGCCGTGTTCTTTTTTCTTTTTTTTCCCCTTTAAAAACCACGAATGCTTAGTCACTCTTGATTTCAATTATTGAGATCCTCCGACAACTAATGACTCTTTATTTCAATTATTGACGGACTTAAATAACTAAAATTTAGACACGTACCGTTATAGTTAGTTATTATTAGACTCCTACTGAAGTTATCTTTAAAATCGTCACATGTTTTTGCAACTATCAATAAACTTCTATTAAATAATTATTATTATTATAATTATAAATAGTGGCGAATTCAAAAAAAAATATGGTGTGATGTATATTCATCTTTTCACTATTAATTAAAAGTCTAATTTTGAAAATAATTATACAGTGTAATTGGGTCATCATTTTAATTAACAAAAAACAAAAAAAATTACAAGTGCCTCGTAACAAAACTCATGTCTCCCACCGCAAGGAAATAAAAACCCATCCATAAGGTTTGTCGATGAATCTGCTTTGCAACCTCAAAACGATATAAATTTAGCAATTTTCACAAAAGTCTTCGATCGTTGTGAACTTTGTTCAAAATTTCTACTAAAGTCCCCAATTATATACTCCATTTAAAACGAAAATTCAGTATTCCTTTAAGAAAAATAAAAACAAAGAACGCCATCCATAAATAAAACGGACATGAGACATGAAATTGCTCTTTTATGTTGTGTTATTTATGCTTTATTCTTCGTCGTTAGCTTTGGTACAATGTCACTGTTGCATTCCGTTTTTCAGTCAGAAATCTGATGCTCCGTTCGGTTTGAGAAAATAGAATAAAAGGGGAATATATTAAAATTTAGTAAAAAATAATAATGGAATGAGTAATGGAGATAAATGAGAGAGAATTACAATGAAAAAATAAAATCATACATTGTTAAAATCTAAAATTTTATAATTTTAAATTGAAATAAACAGATATAAAGAAAGGATCATTTATTATGGAATGAAATTACATATGGGAGAAATGGTTCATATCACTACCATTTCTCGTAAGAATCATAGAATTTTATAATCTCTCATAGTAAATATACATGGATTAAATTTATTCTTCCCTCATTTCGTTTTCTCAAACCGAATGGAGCATAACAACGATATCTTAGATCACTAGGTACGGATCAAATTGAATGTGTACAATTCATGTGAATTACACAAAATAATCGAATAATTGTCGATGCGAATTGATAATGAGGTAGACTTACATCCAAATAAATGTTTTGTTCTATTCGTAAAATTTACTCTTACATTTTCTAATTTGTTCAATTCGCTGCACACGATTTATGTATGTTATCCTAGTATTATTATGGAGGCTTAGGGGCAGTGGCCCGAACTGTTGATCTTTAATGTTTACAAACACAGAAAAAATAAAAGAACATCGTTAAACAAAACACTTAAACAATTAAACTTAATAAGAAACAATACTGATTGTTATGTCATCCATCAATATTAAGATATTTATTTGTATATAAAAAGTCAAATAAAAATTTTATTCAAAACTTCTTAAATAAATGTTTAAATTAACTCTATCATCATTCAAACTCAGTTTAACATTCAATAAAACTAGAGCGGTAAACGAACTGAATCGTTCACCTAATTGGTTCAACTCAGCTTGTTTAAAGATCATTCGGCTCGATTCGTTTATTTAAATGAGCCGATCATGAATAATATTGTTTTGTTCGTTTAAGTTTTTAAACTCAGTTCGAGTTCAAAAACTCTACTAACCTCAACTCGTTTTAGTGTTCGGCTCGTTTAATTATCTAAACGAACCAATCTCGAGCACAACTTTTTGTTTACTAAATAAAACATGTTCGGCTCGACTAAGGAACAAGCTCGAGTGGGTTTGGCTCGGGTCGGCTCTTTTACACTTCTAAATAAAAACTGATCCTAAATAAATTAGGAAAAATTAAACTAAAATCACTTATTAGTCATCCAATTAAAACTTAATTAGTAATTAACTAATAAGAATATATCAATTTATTTAGAGTTCTAAATTATTAACTTTTCATTGTAATAAAATTTTATTAAAATATGTACTAAAATATATAATTATGAGAAATCATGTAAAAGAACTTATTAAACATACATTCAAATAATCTAAAAAATACTTATAAAAAATTGAAAAAGAAAAAATTAACAAAACTGACAAATCAAACATTATTACTGTTTACAATAATTAAAAATATACAAATTAGTTTAATTGTTATAATTAATTTATATAAATATACAATTATGAAAAATAAAACTCATGCTTGACACGAGTAAGAAAAGTAATATGTAAATTGGGACAATACTATAAATTGTTGACATCACCCAAATTTTAAATTTAGATTGAAATCAACTTTAAGAGTAAGAGAGCAATTAAATGAGTACAATATAAAAAATATAATCAAGATAAATAAATTCTAATAGCACGAAAGTGGAAATTGTGGAGTGTTTAAATATAGTAGGCAGTAAATAAAACAATTACGAAAGCAAAATACCGATAATAACACGAAATACTTTAAGCAAAAAGAGAAAATTCGAGAATATTTTCATTTTCCGCCAACCCATAGCGAGGGTTTATCCAGCTTTATTATTTCAATCAATTTATTTTAAGTTGAAAATAATATTCACCCTATTTTGTTGCATTTTAACTTCATCTAATTTTAAAAGTTAAAGTGAAAAAAGGTATTATAAAACATGAAGAATGATTGAATTAAACAAAATCACCCATATGGCCATGTATTTTTTATTTTATTTTATATTTTTTGGTTAGAATCGCCCATGTGGCCATGTATTTTCTCTCTCTTTTTTAGTTGGGAAAAAAGAAAAAGCAAAAAGAAAAGAAAAAAAAGTAAAAGGTTTTTCTTCACTTAGCAAACAAGCATAATAGTGTTACTCGATCGAGTCGTCCCTACACTACTACTGAATAGTGCCATAACGTTATCATGTATATGCATGTTGTTAACACACTATGCAACCCATTTCGTTAATGGCGGCATGTCGTTTTCAATTCTGTTGAGCATATTATCCCTATCAAACTTCCTTAATTCAATTTCACAAAACCCTAACTACTTCTGCAATTTCAATATTTTGATCATATTATTCCCCAAATTTAAGTACAGTTGCTTAATAGATGGGTAATTGCTTTGAGACTGTTACGAAATCAACGTCGGAGATTGTGCCTTCCGATTTCTATAAACCCTCGCCGGCGCCGGCGCCGGCGATGGTCAAGTTATACGGATCGCCGACGAGTGCTCTCACTTCCTACATTCGTTTCGCGCTCTCTTATAAACCAGTCTCTGTCAGCTTCGTTCCATCGGAAGCGGCGGATTTCGGATCGGGTGATCTGGTTATTCAGTATGGATCCGAAGTCGTGTCGGGTTCTCCGATGACGCTCCTCCGTCACTTGGACGCCAAGTTTCCTGAGCCCAAGCTGGGGCGGCCGTGCGATGAAACGACGCCGTTGGTGGTGATGGCGGTAGTGTTGCAGCATAGGAGTATGACGTGGCACATGGAGAGGTTGGTGAGGTGGGGGCAGGATCTGGCGACACGTGGAGGGAAGGGGAGGGGGAATCCGGTGATGGGGAGTCCACGGATGGAGGTGAAAAAACTTGGGAGGAGTTATTCAGAGTTGTTGGAGTTGATGGTGGAGCATGCTCAGATGGAGGAGAGGGTTATTTTTCCAATCTTGGAGAGGGCTGATCGAGGTAAATCATAGTTTTATTACCATGTTTTGTAAACTATTTGATTGAATCTTAATTTGTGATGCTGGATTATTGAATTTAGCTGAATTCGTATTTGCTTATAATACAACAGAAAAATGATTTGTCTTATTATATGGTAATTTAATATTCCCCGCGTTGAACATCTGTCATTTTAGACTGATCACAGATGGTTGCAGCTTCTAGATCTCTTATATAATTTGAGATTTAGAGTACATTTCCGATAATTATATTTGTTTTTTAAATCTTAGATAATGATCTACTTGTAGCATAACGGAAAACGGAAAAGAAAAAAGGATGGAAATGGGGTCTTTCAGTTTGTACAGGACCTAGATATTTTCTCAAGACAAGTTTGTTTAATTGCTATTATTAATAAGAAAACATTAATAATAGTACTTGTAAATATATTAATATGTATTTTATAAATATATACTGTGTTAAACATTATATACTGTGTTAAACATTATAGTACTTGTAAACATTAAATTTAATAAGAAAACTTATAAACTACGATAAATTTAGTCTAAATATGATAGAGCTCAAAGTTTTTCCAAAGGCAGAACCGTTGAACCAATTTTTGTTGTCTGGATATTGCCTACATACCCAATGAAAAGTCGAGAAAAAAACAATTAAGCAAAGTCTAGTACGAACTTTGTTAAACTCCCTACATGCTTATATTCTTGTTCTAAAAAATGCTAGGTGCAGATGGTTGTGTTTTTTTTTTTGTTTTTCTTTTTTTTGGGTTACAGATGATTTTGGATTTTACAGTGTGTAGTTAAATATGGAAACATGATAAACTATGTATTTAATTATGACCTTTTATTTTTTAGTAATAATGTAAAATAGTGTTATAATTCATTGCTCCACATAATAGATATTCAATTCTCATTAAAAAATTAGAAAGGAGATAAGATTTTAGTTCCTTCTGAAAGCTCTTTAATTAATCCCCCTAAACATTACTTCGGTGTAGAAGCACAATTGATACTGAATATGATATAGATGTTTCTACTTTACATCAAAACTGTAATTTATCTCAAGTAATATAACTTCGTAACATCGAATTGAAAGTGGGAAAGTATATAGAAGCAAGCTTGAATCTGGGAATTAGTTTCACTACATTATTCTAATATTCTCTGCAAAAGAAAAGGTTGGACTACTGATTTTGGGTAAGTTGAACCAGAAAAGAATTTCACAATTGTATACTCATGTTTCAGGGTCAAGTTTGATAATTTTAGGTCTTTTTGTGCTTCTTAATTAAATTCTTCATTTTCAAATTTTAGTGAGCGCTCAAACTTGCTAATGTACTCGAGTAATAATCTAATACCACGTCTACAAGTTTAGGCGTCCTTTAAAGATAACTTCATCGTATTACCTCTTTAAAAACTTTGGGTGATAGTAAAATCTCATTCCCATTCCATGGATGCAGGTTTAAGTAAAGCTGCAAATGTAGAACACGCGAGGGATCTGCCCATCATGAATGGCATAAAAGAAGACATCAAAGCCATTGGAGTTATGGATTCAGGGAACCTTGCCTACCAAGAAGCTCTACTGAATCTATCAACTCGCCTAAAATCTCTGCAGGTCAGTTCTTATTCTAGGTTTGGCTAATATGGTATATATGGTCCATCTGAAGATGTGGGATCCACCATACATAAAAATAGATGTAATTGTTCGTGATATATTTCATATGAACTATGGTTCTTATTACCCTAGACTCTTGTTTCAAATGTTAAGATTCATATAGCTGGAACAACTTATATTGGGTTGCTTGTTCTCTTGCAGAACAATTGCAATCAACATTTTCAACAGGAGGAAAGGGAGTTACTGCCATTAATGGAGGCTGCAGAGCTGAGCAAGGAGGAACATGTTTGCGTATTAGAGCAGTGCTTTCAAGTGATGAATGGCACACATTCTAAACTGTTCCGATTTTTTATTGAAGGCCTCCTGCCTAGGGATGGTATGCATTATATGGATTTAGTAAGCAGATGTAGTGACAAGCAGCAAGTCTCATCACTGTTTAGCATTTTGTTGAGTAAGGATTTAAGTCCCTAACCCTTGCCATTTGCTGTGTTCTGCAGACCTGTGAAGTAGTAGTGTTTCTTTTTTCATTCAGTTTTGAGTAGGAGGAAATGATAATATTTCAATATGTAGGTATAGTATATCTGCTTACATTGTTTACTTCTGTATCTCAATCAAAATGAGAAGGAAATATTACGGTACTGTCACTGTGATCTACAAGTGTCACCATATGTCATTTCTTTTGTAGCTACTGCGACTATCATCGTTTAACAAGCCATACAGCTTATAAACAGCCCGATTTGGTACGACGCTCCATCTGTTGTAAAGTTGTTCATTTCTTTTCTTTCTCAACAGAAGTTCTTTTCTTCAGGATTGGCAGAGGTGTGTCATGAAGTAGTTTTGAATTGGAAACAGGTGTAGTTGATGTCGAAATATAGCTTGTTTGATTTTTCTCCTTCTCTTCCTTTTTTACCAGTCATGAAAGTTCAACAATGTTCCAAATTTGATTCAAATTTTCTACTGGCCTTGTCAAAAAAAATTTGTTCTTAAGTTGGAAAGGCAATAATCTGTAGTAGTTAGGGATCTTTTCTGGGCAATGGACAGTACAAAGAACCATTTAAGTTTAAAATTCTACCTTCAAACTGTTTTCGTTATACAACAAAGTTTTGAAGAAAAAATTACACACGGTAGTAGACAGTGTACACAACTTCATACTATTGTCAAACAATCAAAAGTGCTTTTTAACACATAAGTCGATCAATGGCAACCTTTTAACGGAAAAGAGAGCAGCTTTAGGTATGGAATATATTCATATACATGAACAACTCAATTCTTTCTTTGTTTTGGCTTTAGATTGAATAACACAATCGAGTTAAAAATACAATTCCAGGAGCCTATTGTTTCTGTTTCAAATATAATGAAACGAATAAATAACGTATAGATATGATCAACAATTGAAAGAAAACAAATCACAAAAACAATAACAGCAAACAATTGAAGAATAAATTCAGCAACAAAAGGGGCAAATAATCAACCCATTTTCATTACAAACTTGACATTGTATCACCTCATCTGTACCATCATTCACAAGTTTCCGGCTTCCGTTGCAGCGAAAACACATAACAAACCGAACTCCGGAGCAATTATCACATGGTCTTTCCGAACAATCAAGTGGAATTCCGTTGAAAAGTCGCCTGAATTTACCCTGTTCGTGCAACACCAAGACCACCTCAGCTCCTCCAACGTACCTCCCCTTTATAAACAACCTCGGTGGCACAACTTTTTCACCCAAAGTCCTCCACAACTCTTCCCTAAACTCCGAATGCATCGAAACATCTCTCTCAAAATATAAAACCCGAAAAGATTGTAACAAGAACCGAATGCTAGTACAGTCCTCAAATGTTTTTCTTATCCCTCTAAGCCCTGTTGTGTATAGAATCACTGAACCTTCACCACCTGGAGGACATTTATACTCGAAATCCAGCAAAGGGTCTTTGATTTCTTCGATTTTTCGGGCTTTTAGTGGCCTATTTTCTTCCAAATTTTCTTCTATTGGTTCCTGATCAAGTACTCCTCTGCCTCTTCCCTCTGTTTCTTGGACTTTAACTTCCATTACTGCCTGCTCAAATGCTGCTAGCAGATACGGGTCGAAAAGGGAGCTGGAGTCCAAATCCGGCGGCCTGAAATTCAAGCTGTCAATTTCTGATAAAGGGTTCTTTTTCTTTAGCTTTGAAGAGCTCTCAATCTTTGAAAATCCAAACCGGTTCTCGGACTTCTTTTCGGGTTTGATATTTTCTTTTTCATCATCAAACCCATCTTCCTGTTCATCATCTTCAAGATCCTTCATCAGCTCTGATGCATCAATGATCTCAGGCTCTTGAACTTCTTCACCATTTCTGCTCTTCTCTGTGGCATTTTCTTTAACTGAGAAATGGGTTGGATTAACCTTGAAATTCTTTGATTTCGCGACTATATTTTCAACAAATTCATCTGCTGCTGCTGCAGTAATCTGAAGGATTCGATCAGATTTCACATACCCAATTGTTTTTATTGTCTTCAATTTCTTCAGCAACTTCCCTTTCATTCCCTTCATTGATCTTTCTGATTTTTGTAGTGCAAACGAAGCACGGAGATTAAAACGACGAGGATTGGTAAAGGAAATGGGTTTGATAGTTCCAGAAATTGATTAGCTGTTTTGTTCTATAGGACTTGGAATAATTTTGTGCGTGATAGGGACAAGACTGTAACGGCTAGAAATTTTGAGTTTACTTACGTGTGGAAGGGTCCACTGGTAGATGGGTGGAGCTAACTCTGTTATCAACTAATTATTGGGCTGTTTCGGAGGGTTTTTTTTTAAACCATATTTTTGAAAAACGAACCCGATTTTAAATCGGTTAAGGCATTGGTTCAATTCAGGATGCAGCTAGTTTCAAAAGGTCAAGTGTTTCGTAAAGACATAAGCACATCTCGCTTTTTGAATTTTGGTTATGTAATTTATAGTTTCACACTATCAAAATTTTTAATATTTAAAATTTAAATCGAAACAAATAAAAAGATAAATATTTATGTAATAAAAAAAAAAAAAGGAAAAAAAATTAATGATCTAACATTTTTTTGACACCAATAATACAAATGGTGAAATCCGCTCTTGTGTTGAATGGGTTGAGTCAAATTTTTATACTAAATCCAAAATACTTGCAGTAGGATGAAATTC
>CM025787.1:30279951-30433724 GCA_014636745.2 Centella asiatica
TTCATGATTTATTTTTATATGATTTATTTAGTTTCCATTGTTAATAAGGTAAACACTACAATTTACCCATATATATATATATATATATATATATATATATATATGGGGTTCGATCTATAACTAACGTTAGCTGTGGAGACTTTCGTAGCTAACACATTTATAGCCGTCTATGAGATGATCCAACGCTTGAGATCAAACTCAAAAAAAAAAAAATTTCCTTCTGCCAGTGTTAGTAGCAGAAGGGTAAATTTTTTTTTAAAAAAAAATTACCCTTCCGCTACTAACACTGATGAAAAGGAGGAAAAAAAAAATTTCCCTTTCCGCCACTCCCACTAGCGGAAAGGGAAAAAAAAAAAATTCCCCTTTCGCCGGTGAGAGTGGTGGAAAGGGGAGAAAATTTTTTTTTTTTCCTTCGCCTGCTTTCCGCCCGTCTTGTGAAAGTAACAGTACAATATTTATTTTTTTCCTTCTTTCCTGATATGCTATATATTATGATAAAAAAGACTTAGGTCAAAAAATTATGTTAGTCCGCCGCATGTAAGTTTCCTTCTTCGTTGTCTCGTTTCAGTTTCCTTTTTTGTTCTCTCGTTTTATGAAAAAAAAAATTAAATTTAACTCATTTGTTAAAAAAACTTTCTTTGTTACAGATCAAATAAACATATCTCAGGTTGACATTTTCATCAGGTTTTTCCATCTTCACCTTCTTCATTTTAAAATGAGTGATAACGATAGAATATATGATGTTGATACATTTTTTGATGATTCGGATTCTGATATTAGTATGAATGTTGAGAACGAAGAACATCATATTGATGAAGAAAATAATTTTGAACAACAAAATAATTTGAATGAGAAAGAAAAAATAAATTTAGACAGTGATGGGATTTGTCCTCCGTATGTGGGTTAAATATTTAAGAGTATATTTGAACATGAAAAATACTATAATGCATATGCTTGTAATAGTGAATTTGAAGTCAAAATTTTAACCAGCAGAAAACATTCGGGGTCAAATCAATTAGATCATAGATTATATGCATGTAGAAAAGCAGGTAGACCTACTCAAAAAAAAATTTGTTTGAAAATAAAAATGATGATGAAAGCATAATCCGGAGGAAAAGGGATACTATTGAACGCACAATGTGTAAAGCCAGAATATTTGTTGTTCATAACGTGCAAAATAATAGTTGGCGTGTAACAAAACTGGAATTAAATCACAATCATTCAATAGTAACGCCTTGTAAAATAGATTTCATGGCAACACACAAAAATGTAACTGTTGCCGATAGAGAGTTAATCAATCTACTCCATCGATCAAAAATCAAACCGAGTTTGATCATGAATGTGTTGAGTACAATGAGTGCTGGAAGGACAAATGTTAAATTTAGCGTTGAAGATATTCGAAATGTTATACGCAACTTGCGACATGACGCATTTGATGCAAATGATGCACAAGAATCTTTGACGGTTTTAAAGATATTGAAGTCAGAAAGTGCTGGAAATTTCTTTTATAATATAAAAGTTGACGAAGGGAATCGCATTGCATGTATCATGTGGGTGGATTCTCGTTCAATTATTTGTTATAGAAATTTTGGAGACGTAGTGACCTTTGACACCATTTATAGAATAAATAAATATGAGATGCCATTTGTTCCAATTACGGGAGTTAATCATCATTATCAGTCTATTTTGTTTGGGTTTACCCTTATCAAGGATGAAGCGGAAGCTACATTTGTTTGGGTGTTAGAAAATTGGCTAGAAGCGGTTGAGAATAAAAGGTCGTTGACTATCATAACTGATCAGGATAGAGCAATGAATAATGTCATTGCTACTGTATTGCCTTCAACCAATCATTTGATATGTACGTGGCATATCAGTAACAAATTTTCGGAGAAACTTCATCATTTATATAATAGTTATGAAACGTTTAAGGAAGACTTTGACAGGTACGTATATACTTTTATTAATAGTTCATGTAAAATTGTCAATATTTATTTATTGTCATTTATAATATGTTGTTATTGTAGGTGTTTGTATTTAGTGACAACTGCCGAATTCAAGGAAAGGTGGGGAAAATTGGTGGAACAATATGATTTACAACATCATGAGTGACTTCAATCTATATATAATATAAAGGAGAAGTGGATCGGAACATACTCAAAGTCATATTTTGCTGCAGGGATGACAACAACCGGGAGAAGTGAATCCATGAACAGTTTTTTTGATCAATGCGTAAATAATTGTACCAGTTTGAAGGATTTTGTGATTAACTCACAAATAGCCATTGAGAAAAAAATACTTGAATGAGAGAAAACAAGATTTTGAAACAGAGTACAAGACAAGAAATTTGCGTAACGGAACTTTATTGGAAAAGCATGCGGCACTTGTGTATACGAAGAATATTTTTAAAGACTTCTCGAACGAGTTCTATGAGGGTCAAAATTTAACGTATCATAAGATTCAGAATTTTGGGGTCGGTGGTACAAAGGGATATACTGTGTTCAACGAGGAAGTACCACAAAACCGACGATATTATTATGTTGTTGTTAAACACGGAGAGTCCGACAATGTGACATGCATATGTTAACGCTTTGAGTACAGCGACATGATTTGCAGACATATTTTGAGGTATCTCACCTTCAAGAGCATAAATGAGATTCCAATGTCTTTGATTTGTGGTAGGTGGACGAGAAATGCAAACAAAATTCATAGTGATCCTATTCGCATAAATGAAGTAAATGCTGAATCAAATTCTGATGTCGGTGATAGTAGTACAATACGTTACAATCATTTGAATAAGGTTTATCAAGAAATTGCAGCAATGGGATTAACATCGCAATCATCTTACATGCATGGTCTTGAAACTGCTATGAAGGAGAAAGTATGGATAAGTAAGTCAAGATTGATTGAAGAAAATGGCATGGTTGAAGGTCGGAGTAGATCGAAGGAGTAGCACATGGAAGGTGGTAGTATTGACGAAGAAGATGAGTATTTTCCACCTCTTCAGTCACAAACCAAGGGTCGTAAGAAGGTCACAAGATTTAAGAGTGGAATTGAACAAAGTCAATTCGTAAAAAGACTGCAAAAATGTGCTATATGTTAAGAATACACTGATCATGATAAGAGAAATCATAATAGAGTAATGGAGATGCGTGCACAAATGTCTCAACATAGCACATTAGATTTAGACGATGATGAAGAAGAGTTGTGATCAAGTTTGAGTTTTAAATTATATTCATTGTGATTGTATGACTTTCTGATGTATTTGATTGGTGGATATAATACACTATGATTATAATACTATGATTATACAGTATGATTAATACTACGATTATAGTAAAATACTATAATTATTATTATTACGAGTTATTGTTTCAAATAATTAAGTACAATAATATTATTATTAAAAAAATACTATAATAGTATGAGTTAAATATAATGTTAATCATAATTATAATATAATCATAATGATAATTAGTAATCTAATATGAGTTAAATACATTATAATCGTAAACCCTAAACCCTAAATCTTAATAAACAATATAATGACAATTAGTGTTTGAAAATGCCATTAATAAAATAAATAGTATAATATTGTGATTTTGTGTATGTTAAATTATTATGATTATTAATTATATTAACTATTATTGATTATGAATATTAATTAATTTAGTTTTAAAAAAAAACCCTCCGCCAGTGTTAGTAGCGGAAAGGGTCTTTTTTTTTCAAAACACCCACTTTGTTTCTTTCGCCCCTAGGTTATTTTTATCTTCTCTTCTTCTTTTTCTCCCCTTCCGCCGCTCCTTCTTTTCTCTCTTCCGAAAAATTTTTTTTCTTCTTCCATCTAAACAACTTCCAAATTTTACTCCCTTTCGCTGCCAAACACTCTTTCCGCTCGATTACGCTTTTTATCGCCCCAAATCAAGTAAGTTTTGTGCATTTTTAAATTAAAATTTTTATTTTTTAATATTAATTTCAATTTTGAATGTTGATTTTTAATATTTTTAATATGTTTGTTCATGTATACTTTCATGTGTGTATATGTATGCAGTGTGTGTGTATGTGCAGTGTGATTGTGTGTAGACATATGTATACTAATATGTAATGTTTTGTTATTTTTTTGTAGTTTGCAATGGATCAATTTGATTATTTCTTGGGACCGGAGGATGATAGTGTCTTGAATGATCAACTGTCTCATGTGTCTTCACATGTTTATAATCGGAATGAGTTTAGGACTTTAGAGGTTGCTCAACAAACAAACAAAAAGTATGATTTGTGGATTCTAAGCGATGAACAGAAAGAAATATTAAATGTCGTTGGATTTCACGCTTTTACTTTTGGTTATATATGTCTGAGGCACGATGCAAGCCTTGTCATCGCATTGGCCGAAAGATGGAGATCTGAGACTAATTCATTTCATTTGAATCCTGGCGAGGCGACAATCACTTTGGAGGACATATATTATATACTTGGTTTACCACTTAACGGGAAACCTCTCACATGTGGTGCTTTAAGTGAGAAACAGGAAAGACACTTATTTAAACAATGTTTTGGTGAAAGGTGGTACAATAACTCATATAAGGAAGCAAAACATGGAGGTGGAATTCGTTTAAGGTGGTTGGTTGAAATGTTTAATGAACTACCGAATGATCCACCAACGGACTATGTACTGATCTACACTAAAGCATACATATTATGGTTGTGCGGTGCAATATTGTTTCCAACCAAAACAAAAGACATATGTCCGACAAGGTATGATTTAAAGTTACTATAATTTTATACATTTGTTATTAACCCTATTAATTATAAAATATTGAATATTTTTTCCCCTTTCATATATGTATATATTTTTTGTTCGAGATATCGAGGACATTGTCAACTATGTGTGGGGGTCAGTTGTCCTAGCATCTATTTATCGAGCACTCCATCACGCATCCCATTTTAAGGAGCAAAATGGGAAATTTTCTCTGCTTGGAAGGATAACAGGATGCATGACTGTTCTGCAGATTTAGGCATATGACAGTATTTGGATAGGTCGTCCATTTCCACGTACCGGTTCAGATAATTGGTGGCTACGTGTTACCACATATGCATATGCCAGACATGTTCCTTACACTAATAGGCGATTTGATCCTCACCACAATGTTCCTCTATACAGGCAAGAATTTGAGAACCAACAGAGGGACAAGATCAATTGGAGGCCTTATAAACATCTTTATAAGGTAGACGAGGATGTTGAGGATGCGTGGATGGCACGATTATTTGCAAATTATCGCATCCCCCTGATTCATTTTGATGAGGTTGAGTTTCAAATGCCTGATAGAGTTCTGAGGCAGTTAGGCCATTATCAGAGGATACCTGAACCACCATTCGAGCACACTGCATTGAGGTTGCCCGTTGAGAAAGATAATCAATTTGATATTGTCGATTATGCAACTTTTCGTGGCCCGTATATCGAATTGTGGAATGATTTTCAGGACAATTTAGTTAGGTTATTGGTATCACAGAATGACAAGGAAAATAAACTGGATATAGATGTATATTATTTGTGGTACCATAAGAACACTCGGAGACTTATTTCAAAACCAAACCCAACTGATCTTCGATATAGAAACCGAGTGATGTTTGATCAAATCAAAGTGGTTGACGTGGTACGTAACTAATCCTAGTATTCAATATTGTTTATATTTTTTAAATGTTTATTGACTTATTTTATAATTATATTTACTGTTTATATTTGTTGTTTATAGTTGAAGAAGGCTTTTGGGTCATTGCAGTAGTGAGAGAACAAACCACCTCAAATTGAGCAACAGTATCAAGCATTGGTGCATGATAACAATCAACTGCTTACTCAGATATATTTCTCTCATCTAGGTGTTACTCCTACAAACACTGCTCCGGAGGTTCCTCCCCCAACCACATCTACGTCCTCCACTACCATCACACTCCCTTTAAGTTCAGAGCATCCTTTTTACACTCCCTCATTTACTGATGCTTGGAAACCTCCTATTTTTACTTCAATTCCAACATTTACTTTAGATCCTCCCATTTCTTTTATATCAGATTTCAATCCTTTCACTCAAACTGCCCATCAAAGTAATAATGCAACTCCTACCCGTTTCTCCCAAGAGGCTCCACCCGTCCCTAATCCGGCAAAAGTGTCAAGACACGATCTGCTGATGGTTCCGGTGAAAGGGGGCATGGTGAAGCCGTTAAACCCTTGGAAGGTGGATTAATTGACTCGACATTGGTTTAATGGTGAACCAGTCGATGATTCACATTATTGACCTCGAAAAATTAAATGTTATAATATTAATCAACAGGAGACCACAAAATTATTGCCTGGGGCATGGTTAGGCAACACAATTGTGGACGCCTACCAAGAATTGTTGGCAGAAAGAGACGTCGTCATAACACGGGCGAGGAAAAAGTTAAAAAGAAATTTCTACTATCTGCCGACTTTCTTCATTGTCGTGGGTCAAACCATGATAAATGTCAGAGTCGAAACTGATATTGCAAATACAGTTGACTTTGTACAACACTATGTAGAACAAAATGATGGACGTGTTTTGGAATGTGATGTCATTTTCATGCCATTCCATTCCCGCATACACGAACATTTTGTCCTGGTGATGTTCAATGTTAAGGCATGGACAATAGAAATCATTGATTCCATGCATCCTAAGATGACTCTGGCACAGTTGGATGCGCGATACCAGTCGAATGTTGCAGTTGCGGTATGTACAAAAGATTTTATGCTGATTTACATTTGGTTTTAATTTGTTATTGTCACTTACTAATTTTTTTTTTTTTTTGAATTGAGCAGAAGACTCTTGTACCTATCTTGCTAAGATTTGCTGACCCCGAAACCAATTGGCCCTCAAGAAATGCAAAACTCAGGAAGAAAGTTGAAGTGACGAAACAACATAATGATTCAGATTGTGGGGTTTACATTTGTAAATATATGGACGCAATCTCACGTGGACTAAATCCCACTGCAGCTAAATGGACAATTCAAGATGCTTCCATTCTTCGCTTACGTCTTGCTTGGGAACTGCACAAAGGAATGGTAAGGGGTCCCCCAGAGGGTACAAGATGACAGGATCACTGATGTTGGATTCTGATGAATAGTAATGGAGTGAAGTTATATTTGTTTTAGTTCTATTTCATTCAGATGTAATACAATTTATGTTTCTCAGTGTAATATATATGTTTTTTGTCGATGGTGTGTTATATATTTGTATTTACTGATGGTGTGTTATACAATTTGAGATTTCAGTTTAATATAATCTATTACACTGAAAATGTCTGACAGAAGACTTTAAAAAAAATAACACTTTATCAATCAATTATTTTTTTATAGTGACGGAAGACTTTAAAAAAAAATTGCCCTTTCAAGCATAAAAATCAAGCACAAGACTGCAATGAGCCTGGCGGAAGGGGAAAAATTTATTTTACGCTGAAAATGTCTGACAGAAGGCTTTAAAAAAAAATAACACTTTATCAAACAATTTTTTTCTAAAACTAGCTGAAGACTTAAAAAAAAAATTCCTCTTTCAAGCATATAAATATCAAGCACAAGACGGGCGGAAGGCAGACGAAGGAAAAAAAAATAAAAATAAAAATAAAATTTATCCCCTTTCCGCCACTCTCACTGGCGGAAAGGAATTTTTTTTTATTTTTTTCCCTTTCCGCTAGTGAGAGTGGCGGAAAGGGGAAATATTTTTTTTTCTCCCTTTCCGCCAATTTTTTTTCCTCCTTTTCGCCAATATTAGTAGCGGAAGGGAAAATTTAAATTAAAAAAAAAATCCTTCCGCCAGTGGTAGTAGTGGAAGGATAATTTAAAAAAAAAAAAATTTACCCTTCTGCTACTAACACTGGCGGAAGGGAAATTTTTTTTTTTTGAGTTTGATCTCAAGCGTTGGATCATCCCATGGACGGCTATAAATGTGTTAACTATGAAAGTCTCCACAGCTAACGTTAGTCATGGATCGACCCCCATATATATATATATTTAAACATTTTAAGTAATATTTTAAAAAATAATAAAAATATAATATTTCAATTTTAAATGCCTTTAATTATTTTTTAACACAGTCTCATAACTAAAATGCATAAATATGTGCATTCTTTTTTAAACTTTAATTATAATATAGAAATATATATACTTTTAGTAGTGCTATGTGTGTGCGATTCATATTTATATTGTGTATATTATATCTATATATTTCTAATAATGTTATAAAAATAAAAGTAATGTAATATTATATATATAATATATAAGTAAATAAGAATACTTTTATTAATGCGTTAAGTTAATGTACACAAGTAATAAGATATTTAAAAAAAACGACAAGGCTTATTAACTTGGATATACTCTAGATATTATTTCACTCTAAACTTTATTATCAATTCTATGAAACTTGAAATTTATTATTTCTTTTTTAATAATCGATGATATGAAGTTACTCTCGGGATTATAAATATGAGAATATGAAATGCGTTATAGTTTATTTTTATAATTTTATATATTCACTCTATATTAAATCTAACAGTAAGAATTGAAAAAATAAGACAATATGTGAAACATGCAAACATAATATAATATGTGATATTTTTTTTCGAGCTCATTTAAATAATTTTTATAATCATGTAAATATAAATATATCCAAACCGTTCAAAATGTACTGATTTGACATGATTATACCAGCCATGTAAATACACCATAAGAATATGAAAATATTTATATACCATCTCTTATTTCAAACTTCTTCAATCTATATAGTCAATTTTTTAAAACAAATTTACATTCTATATTAATGTGTGTGTGTGTAACTAGTAGATAAAATTTGAAAAATAAATTATAATTCACTTTAATTCCAACATATAAATATAGACTTTGTATTTGTAGTTTTGTAGCACCAACTTATGAACTTAGAAAAGTTTTACAAATGAGTTGTTTTTGTCTTTTACTTTACCCAACAACCAAAACGTGATGTTCATTATTTCATCTTTGTAACGTTTTTATTGAAGTGGGTGCCTTCAATATTGTTACACGAAGCCATATTTATATTAGAGTAGAGAGTATAGAGACAATGGTAGGGTGATGTAGAAGAAGAAGAAAAAGGAAAGAAAACAACAATAGTAGTTAGGGATTATTATCATCATATAAGACAATAGCACGTGAAGATGATCAATTACGAAGACAATACTAGTAGGTAAAGACTAGTAGTAAATTGTTCTTTTCTTTAAGTTTCTACCTCATACATGTAATACATATCTTAATGGAGTATTAACATTTTTTTTTTGGTAATATACGTGTAATACTTATCTAAACCAACTATATATCTCAAAAAAATTATTATATTACCATTATTTTAAAAAATATTAAAACTACATATTTAGTTAAATTTATATTTATATATAATAAAGTTTTTAGTGGAATTTATAAACGATAAACTAATAAAATTGGTAATGAATAACTTTAAAATCTACGAAATAATAATAATAATATATGTTATTTTAAACACGGAGTACAATTTATTTTATGAAACAGATGAGATATATCACATTAAACAAATATTATTATATATGCTCCCCCATCTCAAAATATACGACTCAAATGCAATATCATAAAGGAGTATTGTTCTTTTTTAAGATGAAAAAGTCTATACACTTCGGTTTTTTAAAATTTTTTTTAAGACAAATAATATATAACAACAACAACAATATCGAAGATGAAAACAACAATATATAATCTATTCATAAAAATAGTCATACTTAAACAAAAATAAAATATTTTGAAAGACAAGAAATATATTATTCATACTATTAAAGGATACAACACCATCATATTTATATATTTTAATACAACGTTATAGTTTTTTTTCTTCTTTACAATACATGTTATAGTTCTAACTTAATATTTCAGAAGTTTGCTATATGGAAGTAATTAGTGGGATAAAAGCTAAGATTTTGTAGTAATTAAGATTCTTTAATTTAATATAATTTTACAAGAAACTTCAAAGAATTTAAATAAAACATTTTTGTTATAAAGAGATGAACTAGTTAAAATGATTATGTAAAGATTTGACCGATGAAAAGAATTATGTAAATTGATCCAATGGACTTGAACTTTCATTGATGTGACTAATATTTTACTATCAAAAGCAACAAACACGATATACAACACGAATATTTAGAAAAAAGAAAAATAAATTATAAATATTGTTTTTTTTCTATTTTATGAACTGTCATACTTTATAAATTTTTTGTTAAATTTATATAAAAATTCAACCTTATAAATAGCTTGAGTATCTATAACGATAAATATCTGTAAAATCTTTTGTAAATTGTAAAATAATTCTATAGTCATATAAAATTACCGCCAATAACCCATAAAATTCTCAAATCCTAATTAAAGAAAAAAAATAACTCAATATTTTTTATAAAATTTTTTTCATTTACAAAGAATCTGAAATACTAAACACCCCCTACTCCCCCAACCCCCCCACCCCACCCCACCCCACCCCACTCCACCCCACCCACTACCCCTTCCACCAGGAAAAAAAACAAAAGGGAAAGAAAAAGATGATGAGAGCTCACTCACTGCTGAAGCTATATAAGAAATTGTATTCGCTGGAGAGCTAGTGTATTATACTCGAACCCTAGGTTGGAGTTCTGCAATCTGTGCGATCTAAATGGAGAATATTGAAAGGTATCAACTTTAATGCAGCTTATTAAGTTCCTTTTTTTTGCTAGAATTTGCTTTGCTTTGATGATTTGATTTCGACTTCTCTATTTATTAATAATGTTTCCACTAGGGTTTTTGAATTAAAATGCAGAAGATATCATCCAATCGAATTAACCTCTTTAATTGTCTATGTAACACAATTAAATTTATTTCGTGAAAATTCTATTTTTAGTCATTTTATGATAATGATTTTCCCAATTCATGCTTACATGTTTTATGAATTATGCGATATGTTTCAAACGTTTTGATAATTTGATATGTTTCATCTAATTTTGGTGTGTCCTGAAGTTGTAAAAATTGGTGGTTTGATTCTGAATTTGCTTGTGGGCTTTCAGTATTTATACAGTATTTTTTTTCCTTCAGAATTTGCTTGGATTTTTTGGTTATTGATTATGACGAAAGCTCTTTTCATTTCCATCAACATGAATAACTTCCAAAACTGTTACCCTAATAAATTCTTGAAAGAAATGGAGGGTGTCGGCAGGATATCCTTGCTTCCTGATTAGCAGATGTTATTCTAGCATGCTCGATCAGACAGCATTTGGATTCTCTCTTCTGTATATCCAGGAGAAATCTCTCTCCAGAACAGTCAAGCCATTATGTAAACTTTACCAAAATTGACCTGTAGAAGCTGCGTAGGGGTTCGTTTAGAAACTTTTGGTGCTCTATTCCAAGCCAACAAGAATCAGTTTGAAAATTTAGTACAAGAAGGTATTTAGGAAAAGAAAAGCTCCAAAACAGCCAAAATTATTCCATTAATTCTAATAGATTCGTGCTCTTCAAGAAATGGAAGGGATTGGTGAGATACTGGTTGCACCCCATCATCGATGGTGCTGTACCACGTCTCTCAGTATTCAACATTACAATTTAGAGCTTGCAAATATCCAAACTTGTTCAACTTTCTTTTGTAGAGTAGATATTTAGATTTTGTAAGCACAGTAAATATACGTTCTCAACTTTAATGAAGTTTAGTAATTTAGTTTTTTTGTGAATCGTTTCTTTGATTTTGATTTGTCCTCTCTCTGTTAAGAACAATTCTACTAGGGTTTTTGAATTGAATTGATTGAGCAAAAGATATCATCCAGTCTATAACTTTGCTAAATTATTTTATGAAATTCTCTTGTCACGCATGTTTTGATTATGAATTTATGATTAATCAGATTTGTGTTAGATATTATATGAATTATTATATGTGTTTTAACTCTTTATCTTATCTGGTGAATCTAATATTGGTGTCCTGAAGTTGTACAAGTTGATGTGCTTGGATCTGAATTTGATTGTGGATTTTTTCATCAAAATTTGTTCTAAATTGTTTGGTTATTGCTTCTAACCAATGCGATTCCTTTTGCCAATCTTTCCTTACTATTTCATTTTTGTATTATTTACAAGAATGAATAATTTCCTAATTTGTTACCTTATAATGTCTTTTAAAGAAATGGAGGGTGTTAGCGGGGATATCTGTGCTTCTTGATTAGCAAATTTTTACCCTAGCAAGTATTCATATGCTTACTTAAAGTAGTTAATATTAACTATAGAGATTTACCTTTATAGTTTCATGTTGCTATCTAGGTGAAAATTCTGGGAAGCGACAGTGTCTAGTGTAATATTGTGTTATCATATCAGAACAAAAAGTATGGTGAAACCCCCAAATTTAAGCAAAGTGTCTCAGAATGGAAGTGATGATGGTCTAAATGTTATCATATCAAGCCTTCACAAAGTAAGTTTGTCTAGATTAAAATATACGGAGAATGAACTATTCTGGTTTTGCAAGTGCATGGAGATCTATTGATTGATCAATCCATCCACCCATCCACACACAGAGAGAGACATATATATTTATGTATTTATGTATCTGACTGTTTCTTTTTGTCTTACAGGATGGTGGGATGATTTCAAACATCTCATCATATTTTTGCTGACTGGTAGCCCCAAACATCATGTGCTGCAAGCATTATATCACTTGCTTTTCAAAACTTGCAAGTGAAAAGCGAACTCCTGTGAGGATTCCCAACGAGGTTCCTGAAGATCATCTCACTGCAAAGATTGAACCATTCTGCAGTGAGAAGGGAAGTCTAAAGCTTTTATCTTACTTCCCATCTCCGACCTACACAAAGGTAAAAGGAAAAAAAACATTATTATTAACTGTAACTTTCTTTGTCATCTAATTTTACTTGCCAGTGTTGCTGTGAAGTTTTGGTATTTTTATACTCTTCTTTATTTCAACCACATAGGAAACCTTAATGCCTGATAATGAGGAAGCATGTGGTTTGGCCAAATCAAAAAGGTCCTCGTTGACTTCATATTTTGTTGTAAATGTGTGATTTGTCCTAACTTTCTAAAACCTGTTCTATTATTGTTCTTGTGGAAACAAATTCGGTTGAGGCTGTTGCTTATTTCCACTTGCATATAAAGACAGTAAGAAGAGTCACCAGGTTTATTCTTGCTTGTACCTAGGTTTATGATGATAAGAATTTGAAGAATAGCTGTAATCTTACTTAATCTCTCTTAATCACTCAGAATTCAATTTAGAATGGGGAAAAACGAATAGGACAGGAAAAGAATCTAAGTCTGCATTGCTCACTAGAACAAATGCAGATTTGTGTAATATTTAAATTTGATTGATTGATTCATTATTATAAGTTATAATCAATAAAATTGGCCGCTTTGGAAATAATTTTCTGATACTTTCTGTTTTTGTCTTTACAACATTCTTGCATTAAGTAAGTATGCACTTTGGTTTATCTAATCAAAATTTTTAATAATTGATTAAGATCAATTTTTATTTATGTGTATGTATGTACTCACTGGTTTCATAATAATATCATAGGCTTATTTATCCAAAGATTAAAATGTGTATCTTTCGAGGACCATGTAAAATTTATATAATATATTTGATTGTTTATGTAATACAACACATGTTTTTCTTTATTATATAAATATAATTGATTATGCATTTCATCCATTCCAAATTTAAGATTAATTAAACACAATATTTAATAAAATTCACTCAGTTTATTTGAGTAGAGTAATATATAAATTGAGTCCTAAATAAACATCAAGCATAAATAAAATTTGTTTATAAGACACGTTTTGAAGTTGTAACCAAATCTTTTGAGACATAACAGCTACACAGTTAGTCAGCGAAAACTGTAAATAGTTTAGCGGAGTTTCAAAGGGCAACACCCTTGAGTTTTCGTTTAGAGACGGTTCAGACTTGTGAGTTGCTACTTGCTATATAAAATCTGTATCTTATGAGTAATGACATTATACATATTAGACCTTCTATACACTTGTTGGCCTTTAAGACGAATTTCTAGCTATTTACTTTTTGGCATTGAATAATTGTATTTCCATATATTTTGTTTGATAGTAAAAAAATTAATTATTATCAGATCTGGATAAATTAGAGGAATATGTGAATTTGTAACTCAGCAGCAATAATATGTGATCGAGGTTTGTTGATAACATTATAAAATCTACCCTATATTTGTGTATTTGTACAACATTTAGGCCCCTGAAGTCCCTACTAAGTCACGGAAGATGACATATGTGGTAAAAAGGACCAGTGGGGGGCTATGAACCCCACACCAATTGTGCATCCTACCCTGTAGAGACCCCTAGTATTTTCTCACATGCATAAAAGCAATAGCTTCTGTAATGATAGTTTATAATATTTTTTTGATGCCGATAAAATTAATGTACATATTTGCATTTCTTTTTAAATTTGAAAATGATAATTGATTTTTCAAATATTAGTATTGAAATGTCAAAAGATGATGTCTTAGTTACTATAATGACACGTAGTTTTTGGTGAAATTTAGTATGTGTTAGATATTTTGAAAATAAATTTACTAAATTTCTGTTAATTACTTAATTTGTCTAGAATTGTTAACTCAAACCTAAATATACATGGAAAAAGTGAACTAACTCATCCTTTTAGGGACAATAGAGTACATAAATTGAGTGAGTTCTGTTTATATAATGTGTGTGACAGTATTTTCTGAGATTGAGATACATTTCTAGTTCAAAAATAAATAAAATGACACCTTGCTACTTGGCCAACTCCTCCTCTTTGATACAATTTATTTACTAATTTGAGAGGAAATGGGGGTTTATGGGTAGCAGAGGTAAATCAAGCGAGTTATTGAGTAGTTTTCCATACAAAAAATAGTAGTAAAATATTTGCATTTATTCTGTGGGCTGCCTTGAGGTGTCTGATAATGAATAAGCAACGTGTAAGGGAAGAAGTATTGCGAAGTGTTTGAAGAATCAGTGAGACATTTAACCATGCAATAAACATACAGATCATTCTAACCACTTGCGTTCTCCATTACACGTATCAATGCTGACAAATTTTTTTCTGGGAGACTTTTAATGGCTTTATCAGATTTCTGCCAAATGTGCAAGCTGCCAAGCGAGGTTGTCACAAAGTAGAACTAGGCTTCCTGCTTCATTCTTATCGTAATATTGTCTCTGTCTGTGATGCGTATAGTAGGAAACGACTAAACAGCTACATATACATGTATATAAAAGGAGAGTGAAAGGATACATTGCACATAAACAGAGTGAGAGCAAGACAGGGAGGAGAGAGAAAGAGAGTAAATCAATGGCAGTAATGGGTATTAAACAATTTATGGCAGGTTTGATAACATTTTCGATGTTCGCGATGCTTATTAATATGATAATAAAAGAGCACTTTGATCCAGTTACAGTAAGTTTCTCTATGTTAATTACTTCTTTGATTCAAATTTTTTAATTCTCCTTTGCCGTTCAATAATTTATGTTCCTGCTCTCTAAAAGGTTTTAAAATTTGATGTGTTGTGCGAATGAAGTTGCTGAATTTAACTCCAGAAATTAACCTTTTTAATTTGACCGTTACATTTAAAATTATGTTATATTTTGTTCTGTTGTCTCTCAGAGTTTACTAATGCTTTGAAGAAGGTAAGAGAAAAAATGGAAAGGGGATTCTGTGATGTCGTCGTTGTTATTGCTAATACTGTTATTAGTTTTTTTTTTGTTACTTACTATTGTTTTACTTATATTATCAAGTTCAATTTTATTTATCCTGTAAATTAAATATGTTCCCCAGATATGAATTTCTACAAATTAGTTAGCTTTAATTTGAATTTTCTTGGTTTTCTCTTTCCAATTTTCATATATATATATATATATATATATATATATATATATATATTCAAGGAAGCTTGAATATCCAGATTTTAAGTCAAACTACTGAAGGACTCCGTGCTGCCAACGGAAAGAAATTAGGAATCAACTACAAGATTTCAGATGTTGATGTCAAGATTCCTAACTCTGCCTTCTCCCTTAAAACCTCCTTCTTATTAGTTAAAGACATTACCAATCCTATCATCTTAGGAACCCCTTTTATCCAGCAGATCATTCCCTTCATGGTCACCAATCAGGGTATCCAGATCGAGTATCTAGGTACCTCCATCGTCCTTCCCTTTGATAGACCTCCTATCCACAAAGATCTCCATCTACTGAAGTCTAAGAAAGCGCAAATTAACTATCTCAAAGAAGAGATAGTCCATCAGCGCATCGAAAGCCAGCTTCAAAACCCTTCTATTAAGAATAGAATCCGAACCTTTGAAAACAAGGTTATCACTTAGCTCTGTGCTGATATTCCCAATGCCTTTTGGGATCGAAAAAATCATAGTGTCAGGCTCCCTTATGAGCCTGATTTTGATGAAAAGACCATCCCAACCAAAGTCAGACCCATCCAGATGAACCATGAACTCATCACCCATTGTCAAAAGGAGATTCAAGACCTCCTGGAGAAAAGGATTATATTGCACAGTAAGTCTCCTTGGAGCTGTGCAGCTTTTTATGTCAACAAAAGCTCTGAAATTGAAAGAGGAGCACCCCGTTTAGTCATCAATTACAAACCACTCAACCAAAAGCCCTGAGATGGATTAGGTATCCCATCCCTAACAAAAAGGACCTCCTCCAGCGTTTATACGCCTCTCATATATTCTCAAAATTTGACTTAAAATCTGGATTTTGGCAGATTCAAATTGACCCGAGAGATCGTTACAAAACCGCTTTCACGGTCCCCTTCGGGCAGTATGAGTGGAATGTCATGCCTTTTGGCCTCAAAAATGCTCCTTCAGAGTTTCAAAAAATTATGAATAATATCTTTAATGATTATTCGAAATTTATTATCGTTTATATTGATGATGTTTTAGTCTTCTCTGATAGCCTAGAACAACATTTTAAACATTTGCATATTTTCTTCAACATTATCAAAACTAATGGTTTAGTTCTTTCAAAAACTAAAATCTGTCTTTTTCAAACAAAAATCAGATTTTTAGGTCATAATATACAATTAGGAACTATTGTCCCTATCAATCGTTGTATCTTATTCGCTGATAAATTTCCTGATCAAATTATTGACAAAACACAACTTCAAAGGTTTCTTGGTTGTGTTAATTATGTTTCTGAATTTATCCCTGGTTTAAGCAACCTTTTAAAACCCCTGCATGATCGGCTTAAACAGCCTCCTCCCCCCTGGACTTCCGTGCATACTCATGTAGTTCAGGAAGTTAAAAAGAAAGTTAAGCATTTACCATGTTTATCATTATCTGATCCTTCTGCATACAAGATTGTTCAAACTGATGCATCTGACATAGGATATGGAGGCATCTTAAAACAAAAAAAAGAAGGCAAAAAGCATATCATTGCATTCACTTCAAAGCATTGGAATAGTTCCCAGCAGAACTATCCTACCATTAAAAAAGAAATCTTAGCCATCGTTTTGTGCATCACAAAATTCCAATCTGATTTATTAAATCAAAAATTTTTAGTTCGAATTGATTGTCAAGCAGCAAAATCTGTTTTACAGAAAGACGTAAAAAACCTTGCCAGTAAGCAAATTTTTGCCCGATGGCAGGCTATTTTATCAATATTCGATTTTGACATTGAATATATTAAGGGAAGCTCTAACCACATTCCAGATTTCCTAACCAGAGAATTCCTTCAAAACAGATATGCCCCCAAAGAAGAGAGATAAGGCTCTTGCCTTAAAAGCTGCCTCTGCTGAGAAATCAGCCCGCCAATCCTCCCCAAAATCCCAAGATTCCATTGAATCTTCACAAAAGCCGAAGCCAGTGACCTCGGCGGACTATGCTGATCAGCCAGTCCAAACCAAGAATCATTTCTCTGCTCTTGTGGAGACAAAACCTTTATCTGTTGATAAGGTCAAAAGATGGGCAGATATTGCCTCTGATGAGGATGAAGATTCCCAAACTCAATCCTTTTACCCAGAAGAATTCCTCTCCTGGTGCAAAAACATGGAGATCCCTCCCCCTCAGGTAATTCCCCAAATCCCAAAAATGGAGGCTGCTGAATCTCAGATTCAAAACCCCATTTCCCAATCCTTGGTGAGTAAAATCCCAGGAAAATCCCAATCTCTGGTGGGTAAAACCCCAGGCACTCTTGTTCCTTTTGTCCCTTCTCCAAAACCGCTTCCTCCTTTTTCTGAAGCGCCTCAATATTTCCGATCCCAATCCATTCAGACGATTATTCAAATGGAACCAGATTTCTGGCATCCTGACCCAAACGTTGCAGCCAAGCAATTACTTCTTGGTGACCATAGGTTTATCCCTAGTCACTCCCACAAAAACCAAAGATTTTTTGAATTTATCTTGGTAGATTCTAGGTCTATCCTCCTCAAACAATATCAAGATAAAACCCAAACTTTTATCACCCATACCACCGTTCAGATTATGAAAATTATTTCTCCTTCTGAGTGTATAAAAAATCACCCAATCCTTAGAGGAACTCCAGCCTCTAACAAATTTAAACTTTTATCTGATTCAATCAGATTTTCCCAAACCTTTACCCCCCAGACTTACAATTACTGGGATTATGTTGAAGCTTGGAGACTTGCTTTTACGAAACAAAACCCTATAGAAAAACACTCATGGTTTTTCTACTTCAAAAGAAACCAGCCTTTTCATTTTCCAAACTGGTTCCTAAACCAATGGTGGCCTGTCTTTGGTCCATCCCTTGAAATCCTTCCTCCTCTTGTCAAAGAAGGATACCAATATTTTTCTGACAGGTTTCAGCCACCTCAATCTACCCCTATACCCATCCCTCTGCATTTTTTCTCTAAATTTGCTCTGGCGTGGATCCAATGTCAAAAAATAGAGTATTACAAGCCTGACGGCTTGCAAGGTCTCCCTTTCCTCGCCCGCCGAGGCTACACAAAATGGTGGAAAGACTTCAATGCCAGTCATGCCACTACCTCAGCAATCCAACAGTGGTTCAAGACAAATCCACAATTTATCAAGACAACAGAGGTTGAGCAGACTCAATTCCTTGCTCAAAAATCTGTTTTATCAGCTAGCCTAGCTGCAGCCTCTTCAGAAGAAGACCTTCTCAAGATTATGCTCCAGCTCTCCAAGAAGCTCAGCTCCAAATCTACCGAAGCCAGTACTTCGGCCTCAAAAGAAGCAGATCCGCACTTCGACGTCAACCTAGATGACGATGAAGACTTCTTTTTGTCTGAAGAAGACGAAGAATAAAAAAAAAAAAAAAATGTTGACTTTCACTGTAGCAAATTTGACTTTTTACTGTAGCATTTTTACTGTAGACGGTCACTGTAGCAGTTTGACTTTTACTGTAGCACCTTTACTAAAAGTCACTGTAGCAGTTAAATTTTTGTCTATTTAAAGCGACCTCTTCCTTTCTGAAGAGGCATGTAATTTTTGAGAGTTTTCTCTCCCGAATCCTCTCTCCCTCTGAAGGTAGTTAGCTTCCTTTGGTATTTTAATCTTATAAACTTGTAATTTTCAGTTTCATTTTAAGTTTCAATCTTGTAATAAAGTTTTAATTTTAATATAATCTGCATCCATGGTCGGTTCTACCGCCTAACTTTGCTTATATTGTTGTTTCATACTGTTCTTGCATTCATCTGCATATGGTCGGTTCAACCGCCTAAATTTTATCTGCTTTCATATTTATTTCTGCATTCTTATGCGCCCTTCTTCCCCATTCTGTTAGCTTAAGTTCTACTTAGCATCTGCTATATATATATATATATATATATATATATTCTAATCTTATATATATTTTCTAATCTACTCTCAAATATATTTCGAGTTTTAGATAATTGGTTTTTAGTCCTTTTTGTTGTTTGTCCTTGCTGTGGTGTATTCCCTATTTGGCCAAGCCCATGTCACTGTAATTATATATCCATAAATATTTAAAACAGCCAAGCTCTTATCCATCTTGGCATCTTCTGTGAAATTCGAGCTCTTGAAGAGTTTGACAATTCTTTTTCCCCCATTATCTTAAACCAAAACCTATTTTGCATAATATATGAACTGAACATCTGTCGTTTGTTAGTTGTTTTGATGTGCGTCTAAATTATGCAAAGGATGTCATGTAATTTCTATTATTTGATTGTACATATGCATGCTAAATGATCTTAATATGAATGGTGGAGATTTACTTATTCATTTTTCTTGAAGGTGAAATTCCCAGGGAGCAAACATGTCGAGTATAAGGACCCAAACCAGACTAACCCAAGTGTGGCACAACACTTGGGTTTAAGTAAAGGGCCTAAAAATGGAAGTGATGGTGCTCTTACACCTTGTTGGACCAAGCCTTCAAAAAGTAAGCGAGCATATACACAAACACAAGCACGGTGAAGGATTTGAAAGAACTTGTAGATATGTCAGTTATTCTTCATTCTCTCTGTTTTTGTGTTTATCTTTCAGAGGGTTGGGATCAATCCAAAGGTTTGATCGTATTTGCACTGACAGGCGGGACTGAGCGTCATGTATCACAGGTACTATGCACTTGCTTTACTATTTTGCTACTACTTTTTGACACGCCACGATTTACCTTAATTTGGTTACATTAATTTAGTTCTTGATGGGTTGTTTATCTGTTTGCCTGGTGAATTATACTTGGTTATGGGAAGGGGAGGTGAATATAGGGGGTCCGAGTTGTAATAGAAACAAGAAAATCATATTCTGACTTGCTGTAATGGACTCATGTTGATTCTCATTGTCTTCATTATATTGTATGAGGGCCTACACAGTTACTCTCTTTATGTACAAAATTGCTTAGATTTGGGTTTGCATGTTAAGTAAGCCTCTCTGAAGACTGAATAACTTCTTGGTTCAGTCAATGGTTTGGATGAGCGAAATTTTTTAATACCCAACAATGGTATGAATGTTATTTTACTTTATAAAACACACAAACTGTGTTACCATGACATAGATTCTGCAGTAGTACATTCTGGAAGACACTTTTTAGTTTCTTTTATGTGTAGTACACATATTTGTATGGAATAATATTGCTGTTATTAAGTTTTGATAGTCAAACTCCATGATTGTTGGTATATTGCGTTTGAAGTCATCTCAATAATAAGAAATCCGTTGACGTCATAAGTTATTCTTTCAATATATTAAAAAAATTAACTTTTAAGATACAAATTTGGTAAGATATGGAATCCTTAGTCAAGGAGACAAGGACTTATTCTAGATGTGTCTATCACCAATATAAGAAACACACATTCTTTGATTCAGAATTATACTCTCAGTTCTCTCTTTTTAAAAGAAGCTTGCTTATCATGAGTTGGATTTTGTATTTCATCCTTAATTATATCTGTCTTTTGGGTACCTCAGGTTGCTAATGCAGTTTTCATAGCTAGACATCTTGGAGCTGCAATTGGGATTCCTGATATCATCGGAAACAGACCAGATGATAAGAGGTTATTGTACTCGGTTTAGCACTCTATAATATTTCCTAAATCTTTAACTCTCATGTTTGTCATTGGGTTGTATCTGTATTGAATCAAATTTATTTGAAGCTTTTAAAACTCAACCTATGCAAAACTGTTGGTATAACTTGCGGTTTCATCTTGTCCTTTTTTCCTTTTTTTTTATTGGGTATAATGAATACAATCCAAGTGGTGTTTCTGACAAACTTTATGTTATTTCAGGAAGTTCGGTGAAATATACGATGTCAATAAATTTGTAACAAGCCTAGAAGGTGTGATCAAAATATCAGAAACTCAACCTGCTGAAGTGTCAAATGAAAATCTTACTCTTGTAAGAGTTCCTAATTGGGTCTCTGAAGAGTACGTTACTTCAAAGGTTAAACCTCTGTTCATTAAGAAGGGACATCTGAAGCTTGTTCCTTACTTCCGCACTTCACCAGTGACAAGGTTAGGAGAGAAGGAGCACATGAATTCAATTTTTTGCTTGGCTATTCTCGAGTCTCTCCAGTTACAAGCTGGGCTGCAGAAAGTTATCAACTCTATGGTCGAATCAGTAAAATCTTTGAGCGAAAAATCAGATGGTTGGGTAATTGCAGTGGATTTGAGGGTTGACATGTTGGGAACAAAACGGTGTCACAGGAGTATTGCTAATAAAAGAAAAAGTTGCTACGATCCCCAGGAAATCGGTCAATTTCTTAAGAAAATTGGTCTTGAACGAGAGACGACAATGATATATTTGACTCAGAATGGATGGGCCAACAGTCTTAATGCACTGAAAGATTTCTACCCCAACACGTATACAAAAGTAAGTAACTTTTGAATATCATCTTTTCAGTTGCTATTATGGTTAAAGTTAATTGGGCGACTGAACTGCACAAGAAAATTTATACTACTCAATTCTGGCCTTAATTGTTACTTCTCTAATCTGCACAGGAAAGCTTGGTGCCTGCCGAGAATGTTGTGAAGTTGTTAAATCCAGAAACTTCTGTTTTTAAAGATGTCATCGACTTCTTTATGTGTAGTCAAAGTGATGTCTTTGTGCCAGCATTCTCCAACCTGTTCTACGACAACGTTGTTGGGAAGAGAATTGCATCAGGCAAGACTCTGGTTCTTGAACCGGGCAGGTCAAATTCATCTGAGGCTGTTGACTATATTTCTCCATACATATCCGAGAAAAGCCACTCGGCCTATTCATGCTTGTGCTGATTTGTAATTGTTGTATTCACCTTTTAGTAATAGCATTTTTCTTGTGGGATAAGAGTGTCAAAGGAATAGAGAACAGAGTTTCTTCTTAGAGTGGTCTAAGATACTAACTTGTACACCAAAAATTATGTACATGTGACTAAATCCGATACGTGGTTGGTGAATCCTAAGGGGTTCACATAAAAAAACTAATGGTTCATAAGTTGTTACATGTATTTGTATATTTTTATTTATGTAATTTGTTGTTGTTCTTATTGTCCATGTACAGTGTACATTCCAATCTCCTTGTTTTGACAAATTATTCTAAAATTTGACATAAATTATTGTCATAGTTGTGTTTATCATTCAATATTCATTTCTTTGTGAGAACAAATTATAGGAAAAGGACAAGAGTGTTGGGGGGGGACATTTGCCACAGCAGTAACCATGCATTACAAGGAAATGTTTCACGCCATGCTTGAAAATAATTACATTGACTACGGAACTAGAAGCAAAGCAAAGTCTTGTGCGTGAGTGAGAAAGATTGGTGGATTGGATGAGAAAATATTTCTAGAGAAAAAATGGCTATCAATGTCTAATACCCTGATTTGTATTGTTTTCGTATTGGAAAGAGCCGTTAAACAATCGGATTAAAAAGAGATTTGGAACATGTATCTTCAAGATTGTTGTGGAGTCAGACTTGTTGCATATCATTCTGCAATGTCTTGAAGTGGACAATTCATATTTCTTAGATATTATTAATGAATGTCATGTGTAATGTAGAAATTTCGAGATGATTATTTATTTTTTTCTTCAGTTTTTTTGGTTCTTATCATAAGTGATGCCTATTAATAAAATATGGCCCGAGCTTTCTTAAAAAAAAATGTTTCTGTTTAAAGCTATTTTGTGTTGTTTATCTTTTACTAAATTATTCCGCATTATTTTACTAATTCCTAAATATATTTTTTATTATTAATTTAAATTAATGGTTATTATAGATATTAAATGGACAAGTGGAGGGTCTAGTGAGTAGTGTTGAGGTAAAATACAGAAAAATAAGATCAAAGTGATTAACCATTTTCAGAGCAGTGATTTAAATAACCATAACTGGAAACGCGATTTAATATAAAACGCGTGAAAGACACGACCAAAAAAGTTGACGCTCCTGGACCGTTACTATCATCACGCGTGTTCAAAATCACCTCATCTCTCTTTCACATTTCCCAATGCAAGTTTAAGCGCTTACATACACGTACATACATACATGTATATATATTATGCGGGTATATTTGTGTATATATGCGGATCTGAAACTGAGTCGAACCTCCCGTGTTAGTCAACTCAGTGAAATCATTTATATAGAAGTTGAAGCAGATCTATAAGCTCAAGCTAGTGGTTGAATTGAAGATGTCCTGGACGACGACGTCGTATTGGTGTTACAGGTGCACTCGCTTCGTTAGGCTTTCATCGGACGGCGATAACGTAGCTTGTCCTTACTGCGATAGCGGTTTTATCGAGGCCGTCGACGCCGCCAATTCGTCAGAATCTCGCCGCCGGTTTTCTGCTGCTGAGATGTACATGGTTGGGAGCGACCGCTCAGATCCCGATCGAACCACGAATCTGAGGTTTCGTCGCGGTCGTCGGCATAACGGCGACCGGTCGCCATTTAATCCCGTTATTGTTCTCCGCGGTCCGGCTGAAGGCGGCGGTGATGACAGAGGTGGAATAGGAGAGAGAAGCTTTGAATTGTATTACGACGACGGCGCCGGTTCTGGTCTTCGACCGTTGCCGGAGACCATGTCGGAGTTCTTAATGGGATCGGGATTCGACCGATTGCTCGATCAGTTAGCGCAGATCGAAATCAACGGTTTAGGCCGGTCGGAGCTCCCACCGGCTTCAAAAGCCGCAATCGAGTCGATGCCGACGATAGAGATCGTCAACAGCCACGTCAGCACGGAGTCGCAATGCGCGGTGTGCCACGAAGCGTTCATTCTAGGATCCGAAGCTCGAGAAATGCCTTGTAAGCATATCTACCATTCCGATTGTATTCTCCCATGGCTCTCTCTCCGAAATTCGTGCCCTATTTGCCGCCACGAATTGCCTGCTGACTCCAATAGTTCACTGGAAATCAACAGTTCAGATCAATCTTTAGACGATGAGGCCGTCGGACTTACAATTTGGAGATTGCCGGGCGGTGGATTTGCAGTCGGAAGGTTTTCAGGTGGACGGAGAGGAGGAGGAGGAGGGGAGAGAGAGCTTCCAGTTGTTTACACAGAAATGGATGGTGGTTTCAATAGTAACAATGGTGGTGGTGGACCGAGACGTGTTCAATGGGGATCGAGAAGTACCAGAGTTAGAGAAGGTGGAATTGGAAGGGCTTTTCGCAATTTCTTCTCATTCATAGGAAGGTTGAGGCCTTCAAGTCATTCTAATTCATCGTTGTCTAGCTCGGGGAATTCAATAAGTAGAAACAGAAGTATGTCGAGTTCAAATTCAGTATTTAGTAGGTACATAAGGCGAACTCGTGGAAGTGCTTGGAATTTGGAAGATTAGAATGGAACATCTAGATCAAGATGGTAATCTTACATACTATCATCATAATATACTTGAATTACTGCTTTTGCAAATTTAGTTTTATGTAGAAAGTTGAGTTCTTTGATTATTATAAGTTGTGTATATAGCACGAAAATTGCTGAAATGGATACTAGTTTTGATATAATCAAGCGTTTTAGCTTCCATTATAATTGCCTTGAACTTGAGATGAGAAGAGGGTATGTTCTTGATTTGAAGGTGTCTTTGGTAGTGTTGCACAAAGCTTTGAATTGGCTTTTGATTTTTGATTACCAAAAGAAAATGATAGAAAACCTGATTCTGGAATTTTGAAATTGAGATGGGGATTTTGAAAGTAAAATTGTGAGCATTCATTATAAATATTTGCCGTGTAAATTCATTTATTCAATTTCATGATAAATTTACACCATTAATGCTTGTTGCAATGTTTTTGGATTTCAATTTTTTTGACATTCCATTCTTTATGTTGCTGTCACTTGTTTCACGTACAATCTTTTGAAATAATGGTAGTACATGAATAATGGTAAGACGTTTGATTATGTTTTTCCTCTCTATCACTGTGTCATACATACCCCACATGTACCTACAAAATACATATTCTCACCTATGGAATGACAGAGGAGAAACTTTCATACATCGAATTTTCCCAATTGGAAGGCACTTAGAAATGTAGTGGACCATCAGTATTTTGAATGGAAATAGATGATTTGACTTTTTCGACTACTACTGTTAATCTTTCTCAGACCACAAAACATAGTTGGTCGACTGCTCTGAGAAGCCAAGAGATAAAGGATTATTAGGTGTATGTGAGGGAGCGACTTATAAGTTAAAAACTAGAATAATTTATTAGTCATCTTAAGTTAAACTTATCGAGATAAAGGATTATTAGGTGTGTAAGGGAGCGACTTATAAGTTAAAAACTAGAATAATTTATTAGTTATCTTAAGTTAAACTTATCGAGATAAAGGATTATTAGGTGTCTGTAGGGAGCAACTTATAAGTTAAAAACTAGAATAATTTATTAGTCATCTTAAGTTAAACTTATCAATAAACTATTTGGTTGTGATTGAAAATGAATTATAAGTGATTACATAGAAAAGATGAAAGCGAAAGTAGTATAATTTTGGTCAAAACTAATATATATATATATATTTTTTAACTTTGTGAGTTTTCCACGAGAGTTTGTTTGTAAGTAAATATTTATTCTTTTGTTTTTTGCCCCAGCCCTCAGGGCCCGGTTTGTTTTATTTATATCTTTCCATAAATCCATAAAACGAGCTTCATGTCTGTAGTTATGGGTAGCCACTAACTGTAACAAAGGAGCGTTAAATTGCCTCCTTTCTTGCTTTTCCATTAGAAAATAGAACAAATTAAGGGGCTTGTTATGCGAAAAGCTTCCTTCCGCTCGACACGCTGGCTTATTTAACTATTCCCTTCATTTCAAAATTAGGATATGTTTTAATTGTTTGAGGCCATACGATAACATTAAGGGGCTCGTTTGAGATTATATATTTTAGATCTATGAATATATTGAATATAAATTATATTTTAATTAAAAATTTAGTTGTAGATTATAATATTATAATAATTATATCAACTAATATCAACTAAATTAATATTATTTTAAAATTTAATGTCATCTTATTATTTTAAAAAATCAAAATGTAACTCTAAAAGTGAGGGTAGTACCGGAGTAGTGAGGAAGTCCCTAATAAGTAGGAGTGTGCATTCGGTTAAAATCGAACCGAACTAAATTTTATTTCGGTTACCAAATATCGAATTTATACTAAATTCATTACCGAATACCGAACCGAAATTATTTAGGTTTTTTACAGAACCGAATTAAATATTTCGGTTATTACCGAAAAACCGAATTCAAGACTTCAAGAGTTTTTTTTTTTTGCTAAATTGTGTATATATTAAAAAAAAGAGATACAAAAAGGACGAGAGGCATACCTTTCTACCTACAGCATAAACACTGAAGAAATTAAGTTTGCAGAAACAACAAAGTAACAAATTACTACTGGAAAGCAACAAATTACCACTGCCATTTTTTAAATTTGGTTTTCGGTTAAACCGAAAACCGAATCGAAATAACCGAAAACCGAATTTTTTTAATTTTCTATACCGAATATCGAACCGAATTTTTTTCGATTTTTCGGTTCAAATTTCGGTTAACCGAACCGAATGCACACCCCTACTAATAAGTGAAACTTTAGCATGTCAGGTAAGAGCATTATCTTAATACTTATGATAAGCATAACTTTAACCTTTTGTTCTAACAAAACTGACTTTGTTAAATATGATAAAAGTACGTAAAGAATTCAACGTTGTAAATACTGTAGTCTGTATGTATAAGACTTAAAGAGTCTAGTGATGAGAATTTTTGTAGGATTCGTCTGATAGTTAATGGATACAGCCATACAGGTGCAGCTCATGTCTCAATCGGGTGGGTGAGGTAGGGTTTAGTGTCTTCTGCTGTTCTGTAATGGACACCTTCCAGTAAAAAAGTGTTCTATAAATAAAAGCTCAATTTCGTTACATGGATTACTTTTGGTGTCGAACGTTTTTGTAATTTTTTTTATACAGATATTTTTAGTATTTGTTTGGTCACATGAGAATTGATTTTTTATTGGAAGTTATACTTTCTTTTTATTTAATTTCTTTCAAAAATTTCTAGGAAGTTTAATCATCACGTTTAGTTGACATGGATAAATTTACATTTCTTGAAAATTCATTTCCTACATTGTGTTTGATTCAATTGTGTCATTCGATATTACTATTTTTTTTAATTATTGAATTTTAAAACAAACCTTTTGTGGGATAGTTTTGTTATTTTTAAATTAATGATACGAGGGAAGAATAACTAAATTTCTATGTTATGTGGGAATTTCTAAGTTCTCTTTTTTTTTAAATGTCAACTAAACAAATTCATAAATTATCACTTTTCTAACGTAGCATATGCTTCGGTATGGATATTAAGTTGTGAACTAGTATCCTGTTTAATTTTGAAGGTCAACTATGTCGCATTTTTTAGCATTAAAGGAAACTGGGGCTTGCATTTTTTTGTTTTCTCTTGGCCTGCAAGTTCAGTTGTTTTCTTTTGAGTAATGATTTGCTGGTATGATGTGAAAGTCAATTTTCTTTTTTAATTTATGAAAAATTGTTGGATGAGTTAACCAGGATGTATTTGACTCTTTGGATAGTGTCTTCAAATCAAATATTCCTAGTCAAAGACTGTCGTTTTATGCCTGCAGATAGCATTATTCAAAAACATTTAGCCCAGGAATTGGTATATGACTTGGATCCTAGAGCGTTGCGTATAGTAATAGTTGTAAGATTATCGGAGAGTTATCAAAACTAAAAAAATGTGCTTTATCAATATTGTTCATTCAACTTTGAACGTTTTATATTTTTCAGTAATTATTTTAGCATAAAAATTTTAACACAAGTAAACATTATGTCAAAATGACTAGAAATTAACTATGGATATAGTAAATAGAAACTAATGTATTGCATGATTTGTCAAATGATGTGCAAAAATTGATGAGTTGTATTTTTCCATGTTTGCACTGTCGTGCTTAAGTATAATTTATACACTTTTAAAAAAAATTATTTAAAAAAAAATGAAGTTTTGATTTTACGGTTCAAAAATGAGTTCATAAAAGTTCATCTCCACTTCCATGAACGCCATTTGCGCCCCTCCATCCCCATCACCCGGCCCTCACCTTCCATCCCTGCCCCATAACCTACTGCTCTTCCCATGCGTGTCACCTAGGCACATTTTCAAGAATTGAAAAATAAAAGGAAAAAAAAAATAATAATCAAAGCAAAGAACTAATCGAGAAGTAGGGCCATGTATGCTTTATTTATCAAAAAAAAAAAAAAAAAAAACGAAAAGCGTAAAGAAATAAGAAAAAGGGACTTAAGAAAAATCTCTCCTTAAATGTAAACATAAGATTTTAGGGCTAATCGTTAACTTTTATTGTTAGACATTTAATTTAAAAGTTTCTTGTGTTTGTCATTCTCAATTGATCAACTATAATAGGATGTTTCACTACATAATGAGTTAATTCGACCGCACAATATTGTAAAATAATAAGTTTTATATTTAAAAGGGACGATTAAAAATTAAGCTGTCCAACAAACAACACTCACAAATATATATATCAATGATAATTTGGTTATTTTATTATGTTTCGCCAGTAATTTTTATTAAAATTTCAATTTATATATAAAGTTGGTTTTGATGGTGTCATCGTTAACTTTTGTTAACATCTCTTAAATTCTAATTTTTCAGTTTCTAATTTATAATGAAGCCGGAATTGGTGACGTCGTTAACTTTTGTCAGCACATCTTAAAATTCAAATTTGTGTAACCAACATTTTTTTTTTGTACAAGTTTGCTAATAGCACCTCACTTCAGTTCTTGTTAATGTATATAGTAACATATACACTGCGTACCAATCTCGCCCCCTTGCTTATTGCCCAGTTCTATTTTGTGCTTAATAATTGACTCATTATTTATCACATTTTACTCCTAAAACTTGTAAACGAAAATCTATTTTAGGCTCTGTTTATTTCAAGAAAATCATTTTTCGAAAAATATTTTCCGAATTATTTTCTGGTATTTGATTGATAATATGAGAAATATATTGAAAAGTTGATTGTTTATGTTGTTATTATTATATTATTATAATGATTGATGATTATGATCATTTTAATATAATTATATATATCCTTATTTTTCTTCAATTATTATATTATTATCTTATTTGTTTATGTTATATTATTTATTTATAATAAAATAAAATTTGTTATGTTATTATTCTTTTTATTATTATTACTGTTATGAGATAATACATTATTTATTAATGATCATGATTAAATTTTGAAACTATTATTTCCTATAATTACTATTTATTTTATTATCATTACTTTTATTTGTTTATTTGTTTTTATGTTATTACTTTATATTATTGCAATAAATTTATTCTATATTTACTATCAGCATAATTATTTTATTTATTCTTATATTAAATATTTCTTTATTATATAAATTTTATTTATTTAATTGTAATTTGTATTATTTATTTTTATGATGTTATTTTATATTATAATTACTATTATGTTATTATTATTAAGTATAGACAACGATAAACAATTTCACAAATTTATCCGAAAAACGTTTCTCCTTTTCAACTGCATAAGTCATTTTTCAGAAAAACTTAAGGAAATATAAAGGAATCGGAAAACATTTTTTTTCATTTTCCGTAAAAGTCACAAACAACAGAAAATATTTTTTAAAAAAAAGTTTTCGCTTGGCAAACAACTGAAAATACGAAAAATATTTTTCAAAACTCATTTTCCGTTAAACAAATGTAGCGATAATATTTTGATTGTATTAATAATGTTGTTCTCGTCCGTAATCATTCTATTATGGCTAATCGTGTTCAATCAAAAAACCAGTTCTTAAGTCAATAATCCTTAAAAAATATTATTTATCCAGAGTTACATCAATCTAATTACGAATATAATCAAGAAATTAACGATAATATATTTATGATAACTAGAATTAACTTAGTGATGATTCAAATCTTACAACATAAATAGTGGTATAATCTAATAGATTTTCTTGCTGGTTGTATTATTTTCCTATTGTGTGCCAAAGCTAATTAACATAACCAATGAGCTGCAATAATCACAACTATCATTTTCTCATCTAATATTAAATCTTAAAAATTTTTGTGCGTAATCTTTTATGTACAAAATTCATGATGTCAAATTTATAAGAAATGGAATGAGCTAAATTTTAAAAATTCCTACGTAGTTATTCATTGTCATTATTAGATTATCCTACATTAATTTTTTGAGGTATGATATTATCAACGGAAAACTTAATATGCACATTTCAGTGTCTCATTTTTCTAGTTTTTATTTCGTTTTTGAAAATTCTAAATCACTCGTACAGAAAGAGTGACTAAAATAAGATAGGACGTACTATAATTTTTTAAAATTTTCTTATACTTCCTTCATTCCACAAAAAAAAAAAAAACATTTGAAAATAAAATTTGTTAAAAAGAGAGAGCAATATTTACATAAAATTTTTATTATAATACTATATTTTCTAAAACTTTATCATTACAATCTTTTAATTTTATTTTTAATTGAACATTCATAATAAATTTTATGAGAAACAATTATTATTTATACATATAATTGCTAGTAAAAGATGCAAAAATAATATTTACCAAATGTCTAAATATTACTCTTTTTGTGGAATGAACATAGTAATGTTTATTATCATTATTATAAATATGGAAAAATTTAATTTTACATAGTTACAAAATAATTATAAACATCACAAGAAAATCTTTAAAAATTGTTAGTCTTATTTTTTCCTTGCACACTTAAATTTAGAGAAAACAAGGAATAAATGACGATTTTCATCGACAATTACCTATTTTCAATACTCACTCATTTTTTATTTCCTCAGTAGTCACTAAATTCAGCGATCCAATTAATTTATACTTTATCTGTTCTCATTTATATGTTGTTTGAATTTTTTATATGCGTTAAATATTTTATTTTATTTTAAAAAAATTAAAAAATTAAAATATTTTAAATAAAAATCAATATAAATAAAATAATTAACTCATATAAATTATATGTAAAAAGTGAAAGGATTGGAATATACGAAGGGAGGGAGTATAAGCAAAGTAAAAATTATTATGCAGCTAAATATACAGGGGCCTTCACCGTAAATGACTAAATACCATTTCTGTTAAATACGACTGCTTAGTTCATACTACCACCACAAAGTCCTACAATATAATACTACACCGACAACGATATATATAATCTCTCATTCTTTTTCTCTTCAATTTCCGGTGCACGAATTCAGAAATTCCTCAGATTATTTTGTTTCCAAATCAAAATCTGTAAGTAGTTTCTGTTTTTGTTCAATCATTAGGGTTTTGATTAAACCTTTCATATCTCCCCAATATGAATTTTGTTACATGCTCTGTTATTTTCCGACGCATGAACTGCGACTATGATTTTTGATTAGGGGTTTATTTTATACAATTTTATTCGGAAATGCGGAAGCTCTGATCTGTGTTTTTTGGTTTACTTCCGTGATTCGATATGTATTGTGTTAGGTGGTCTATGGCTTACCTTAAAAAGAAAATAAAAATAAAAATAGTAATCGAGTTAGGCTATTCACAGGGTAGAACATCCTGTTCAATGTCTATTTCCTATATGCATAAGCTTTCCCTTTGGATTTCTACTTTTAATTTCTTGTTTAGTGTTTAATTATGAGTTGAGTGATGCGAGTGAAGGTGAATGAAGCTAGAATGTGTTTGATTCTGGCTTATTCATATGGCGAACATTTCTACTAGTATAGGCTAATGATTTGAACCAGTTTTGGGTGACGATTTGCTGTATCATGTTGCTTCACTTCTTAGGTGGTTAATGGGTGTTGGCTTTATAAATTTTTTAGGATTAAAATTTGACATGAGCTTTTGAATTGCAGTCTTGCTATTTAGATTACTATGAAGCAGGGACTCAAAGAATTTTAAGACCATATTCTAAGAGCATGTTAAGGATGTCTGATTCTAAGTATAAACAATTACAGTCTGTTTATCTTTTTGTGATTAAAAAGTATTTTAAACTTGTAATCGAAAATTTTGCTTCGTTCCTATCCTACTGGAGATTTCCAACAAGGGTGTTAGTGATTGAAAAGCTTTGCAATCGGATTTTTAGTATGCACTAATGCACCCAAACTGTCATATAGATATTGATTTCACATAAAATTCAGTTGTCAAATTATATGTAATTTTAACTATTTCTTAATTCCATCATATAACATTTCACATAAAACTTAAAAATTATAGATGTGATTGTATGAACATCCCCTATTTCACACACACAAAAAAGGAAGCTTCACCTAAATTTGTATTATGTTTTATTTTTTTATTTTTTAAACTTGGGCAATTAATGGGATGATTATTAAGAAATAGAAAATTAATAGGCCAAAAACATGGCCTCACCTGATTATCAAATTTCTGCTTATAAATTGAAACATGTTGTTGGAACCTCCTATTATTTGCATAAATTGTAAATTGAATATAATTGTGTAAAAGTATTTGGGTTAAACACACGCTACTTTTTAGATATGATCATAAGTGAGTCTAAGTGGCTACTTATATTCAATCCCATATAGCTAATTGCATAGTTCACAGTTTTAGATTCACCCATGCGTTGAAAACAAATTTTCTGACACAATTGTTTTTATGATTGATTTTTAGCTCTTGACAGAATATACTTCTTTGAGCACTTAATGATCTTATTTCAGGAATTGCAAGAACAACTAAGGGCTGATATTGGCATTCTGGCACAATGAGCTTTGTCTTTCGAGGGGTTAGGCCTGATATTGAAAGTGGGTTATCAGGGCTTTTTCCTGATAGACGTATAGTAGTATGTCTTATGAATAGCTAATTCTAATTCACTCTTTATTATTTGAACTGTCATTGTCTACTAGCTTAGATGGTAGGGGACATTATTTTCCATGAATCTGAAATTTTCCTTATTCTATGTCAGCGTGTCCATGCAGCTCGACCCATCAACACAAATTCACTAGCTTTTCTTATCACTGGTAATTTTGTCTCCTTGTTATATCGTATTTTGGTAATTTGCTGAATCTCTGACCCTAGAAATTTTCCTTAACTAGCAGTTCTTTTGCTTTTCACAATTTTGAACTCTCAAGTGTCCCCAAACTTTCTGGTAACCTTTTCGTTTAGTACATTTCATGATTATCTCAAGCTTTTTAATTGAAATTAGGAAAGTAATATATGTAGTTTGAACTGACCTACTCTTTGTTTGTAGCTATGGGTAGTGCTTGGGATATTCTTGATGGCTACGACCCTTAGAGTGTATGCAAATTGCCAACGACTCCATGCTCAGGCCCAAGCTCATGCCGCCGCTGCCAGTGGGTTGCTAGCTCGTACTGAATTCCGTCTGCACATGCCACCATCGATAGCTTTAACAACGAGAGGGAGGTTGCATGGATTGAGACTCCAGCTTGCACTTCTTGACCGTGAATTTGATGACCTAGGTGTAACTCTTACTGTCAAACTCTGAATAACGACATATATATGGTGGATGTCTTTTCTTGAAAGTTTTTTGATGGATTTTCATAGTTGTCGTTTAAGCTAAAAATAATAATTTTGGCCTAGTTCTAAAATTTCTAGCAATTTATTGAAGAAGCTTTTATATTTGTACCATTGCAGATTACGAAACTTTGAGAGCACTGGATTCGAACAATGCTTCCAGAAATCCTTCAATGAGTGAAGAAGAGATAAATGCCTTGCCTGTTCATAAGTACAAGGTTACTAATCCAAAGAGGTATTGTGGAAAAGTTTTATTTTAGTTCATTTGTTTATTCTGTTTCCTTGAATGGACTTTTTTTAGCAAAAATGAGGAGCCCTCATTTTAAATTGTTCTTACTACTTGTAACCTCTGTTTCTTGAGAACATTTTTCCTGAATGCATCAACGCAAGCTTGTAACTAACAGTCTCTTTTGAGGTCTTTTGGAGAGTAGCAATCTCAACATAACTTATCATAAAAGATTATAGAAGTCGATGTTACCTGTAGTAAAAGTTATGGAATTAGATGCTTGTTCATAATAAATAGCTGATTTACTTCAGTGTGAGTATCATAAACCTGTTGCTTTAACCATATACAAAACACAGGGCCTCCTGGACATCTCCGTGCACCTTAATCTGAAGGGCCTTTGATTTTAAGATGGTGCAGGGGCAGGTAGGATGCCTTTCACGTTACTAAAAGAAGTGAAAATTAGATGAGGGATGGGGATCGTCATCTCTGCTTTGAACGAATGGGGATGCTAATTTATTTTTTCTTGATCCTGGTAGAGCAAAGATGTAATTTTTTTGGGACCAGGGAAGGAGATGGGGGATGTACAAATCCTTGTTCGGCCAAGATCTTTGCGCTCCTTTTTTATTTGGGAGAGGGTGGTGGTAGCAGCTATATAATATTGAATTATATGCTAACTACCTGAAATAAGCATTACTGCTGACTGCAGAAAATTTATAAACTTGTTTGTTATGTGTTTTTATATTTGATTATCTAACAATGCTCTAGAAAACATTACTTACAGATATTTTAATTGAAAATCCTGCACTAATTTAACTACACTCTTTTGATTATTCCTGTCTAATTGTATCCATTCTTTCTTCTCCTAACAGTGATAAATCAATGCAGCCACAGACCTCATCTTCTTCAACTCCAGTGGAGGTACAATCTCACATCTAATTTTGCAATCTCAAAAATTAAATTCTTGGTCTTTAATTTTGAATTGATTTTGGTTTAGTATGTGAGGGGGTACTATTAAATTTCCTAAGTTACACATGCAAGTTTATCCCTAAAATATCTCGTGATTCGTGTATAAAAGATCTTAGGATGTTGAAAGTTCATGTTTCTAATAACTATAATTAAACCTTTTGGTGACTGAAATAAAAATTTGACGAGAATGTAACATGAGCAGACTTGTTTCATTCATAGGTATATATTTTCTCATTGAACCAAGTCACCCAGAAAGGTGAAAATTAAAGAAATCAAGTAAATTAGGTTCAATTGATTAATATTTTTGAGATAACTTAGTATATATCTCAGGGTCAATTAAGCTTATTTTTTCCTATGTCTCTTCCATATCAAGCAGTTTAATACTTTAATTAAGAGAATCAAATATTGAATCCTTAGAGATCCTTTTCACCTTGTTATTTTTATTTTTAGTTTGTAAGGAAAATGATTCTTTTCTGTAATATTTGGTGGTTAATTAAGTAACTAAGCTATCTTTGAAGTCTGAACTGTTGATGAAAATCTTCTTTGCTTACTCCTTCAATTTCACTAAAAGAGTTACATTTGATTTTGTTTGTATTAGGTTGTGAAATCCTATAATTCAATCTATCATGTGATTTTATCGAAGTTCTAAAATAATTGATGTTTTGTTTTGTTTTGTTTTGTTTTGTTTTTTTTTCTTTTTGAATATTGAAATATAATTTTTTGCGGGATCACAATAAATAATAAATTACATTCACATCGAATTGAATCATAGGTTTCGTAAATGTCCTAGAAAAAGTATCAACACTGGCTAAAGCTGCAGTTTACCAGGATTCCCCTTGTGCTTTTCATGGTAATGCAGCTATAGCTCATCTTTTTGGGTTTTGATCCTTTGGATATTTCATTTTACGGACGGGTTCCCCCACTTTGTGTGGCTAATTTTTTTTGGTCTATTGAGGCACTGTTGTATCTGGTTTATTTTGTTTATGGAATGCTAGATGGGTTTTTATGGTTTGAAAATAATAATAAATAATAAGAATAAACAATAATTATAATTGATGAGCTTTGCCTACTAGTTTGTTAGAAAAGAGTGAAAGATAACTTGTCTGAATTCATGAATCTGACTATGGGTAGAAATCTTTGCTCTTCAGCTCTTCTTTTAAAATGCGTGGGTGCCCTCGTGTTTTTTTGAAAATCATCACTTTATTTTTTTTTATCTCTGTTACTTTACCTGTAGACCAAGCAGGACACTGAGGCAGATGCAAACTTAAAGACTTCGGAGGATGAGTTGACTTGCACCATTTGCTTGGAGCAAGTTGCAGTTGGGGAGCTTGTACGTAGCTTGCCATGTCTGCATCAGGTTTCTTTTATTCTTTCATTAACTTTTTTGTTAGTATATGATGATGTCTTTTGTTATTCTTGATAAGAATTACTATTATCCTGTTTCGTAACTTCATTTTTGACAATCTTCTGCTGTACTCTCTATTCTCTAACACATTCCCAATTATAACATAATGAGAGGACCATTCACCTTGTCTTGTGTAAATGGAGAACATAAATAGTAGTTTGTTAATACTATTATCCGCTTGTTTATCTCCATGGACGAGTGGATTATCCAAGTTCTTGAAGCTGTATAATGCAGACAGCATTTCTCCCCTTTTGCTGGATCCTTGTATGGTGGCCTTCATATATGCCCACTTTTCCTGGTTGCACCACTTAAATAGCCTTCATATTATATAAGGAATGTCAATTCTTGACATGAGTACTCTATGATTTATCATTGCGATACTTCTTTTGCAGTTCCATGCCAATTGCATCGATCCATGGCTACATCAACAAGGCACATGTCCTGTTTGCAAACTTATGGTGGGTTCCGGATGGCAGGAAAATAGAGAAAGTGAAACAGAGGGAGATGATATGGTTTAAGGACCTGCTACTAGTTCTCATACTCGAGCAATAAGAATTTCAAGTAGAATGATATATGCTGCATATATCATTGCAAGTATATATAACCATTAGGTTGTATCTAAGCATTCAAAATTGTGAAAAATGTTTTTGCTTTTGTATAGTCTGTAGTTATACAACTTTGCTGTCCGGTAAACTTACATGGAACTGTGATATCTATCAGGTCGGTCCGTTGTTTGGGGTACCATGGTATTCCGAACGTATTGTTTTACATGTCAATAGTTCGTTAAACATTAATTTCAAACTTAAGCAATATTGTATAGTGACTATAAGTTAAATTCTATGTAAGCAATAGATGTGATGTACTTCTCGTAGAAAGCAACAAACAATATATTGCTCCCTCTGTTTTTTATTAGCAGCTTTTTTAGATTTTGTTTCTCTTTTTTTTTTACTTTCACCAGCTTTTCTCATATTTAAAGGTAAAGACAAAAATATTTTTTTTATGCTACTTTTTCATATTTTAAGAAATTTTTTATTTAAATTAAATAAGGATAATCATGGTATAGCATTAAAAATTTAATGCTATTATATTGATCTTGGTAGTGTGATTTTAACTAAAAAAGTTACCGAGGGAGTATTACTTAGTAAAAAAGAACGGAGGGAGCATATCTGGCACCTCCATAGTTGATTAAAGGGATTTTCAAATTGGATTAAAGTGAATGCCTATCAATAATCAACTATAAGAATTTAAATTCAATATAAGAGCAAAATAGATATATCAAAAAGAATGGAGGGAGCATATCTGACATCTCCATAGTTGATTAAAGGGATTTTCAAATTGGATTAAAGTGACAATGCCTATCAATAATCAACTATAAGAATTTATATTCAATATAAGAGCAAAATAGATATATCAATAATTAGTAAGTTAAAATAAGTTTCAAATTATAATTAGTTTACTCCATCTTCTGCGGATATGATTATCGGTGATTTTATTTGATCCGAGATGTATATATATATATATATATATATATATATATATATATTTGAATTATTTTAACTAATTTAAACCATATTTTAATTAAATTCTTTCGAGGACAATACTCCTACTAACAGTGTACTCATACTTGGATAACTTATATAGGCCTACTCGGATAACCTGTAGTTGCATGTCACGACGTACTGGTGTTGATGCCACATAGTGGGTTCCGAATGAGTGTTGTTGACCTGAGATGAAGTTATAGAGATAGAAGTCGTCTTTGTCTCAATATATAGAAAGTGGTCTCAGGTCTGACCGCAATACACGAGAGAAGAAAAATGCCTATATATATGCTTTTAGCCACTTGACAATTGACACGGGCCAACAAACCTTTCATTTATTAAATTGGGACATTTTTCTGGAAAAGAATGTAATTAGATAATAGACTGTAGTTTTAGCTGAAATTTTCATTTTAGATATTTTGATAAAAGTATTTATTAATAATAATAATTAAATAGTATACACCTTTTATAAACACAAGATACGCCCAACTCTTACGATTTATACTTTATTGTCCATCTCATTTCCTGGCTAATAAGTGATAGTTTCATTGGTTATCGACTATTTTTTTAAAAAATAAACAATTTTGAATTTCGAATTTTACAGAGACTAATAAAACATTTGCAGAGACTAATAAAACACTCTTTAAAGTCGTTATTAATGAGGTGCGAATATCTATGCAATGACCTCCTTTGTAATTAAAAAAAAGTAAAAGGATGATAATTTTTGATCGTACAACGGTGCGTAAGATAGTCTTATAAAAATAACGATTTCTTTGTGAAAATGCAAAATTTCAGATTCTCCTATCACTCGAACCTTCAAACATTATTACAAACCAACTCCTCTAATTCTAGTTTTCTTCATCTTCATACAGTACTTCTCTACAATGAAAGCTTTAACCGTCTACCCCATTCTCCCCACTGATAATCCAAAGGACTTAAAACTAGTAAAAATAGAGTGTTCCATAATTATAATTTTCATCACTTTTAGCTTTGGTTTGTTACCTTATTTCTTCCGAAACAGCCCAAAATTTCTTCTTCTGGGCACTCAGTTTGCTGGTGGGGTGTTTTTGGCACTCTCTATGCATTTCTTGAGCGATTCTGCCTCCGAAACTTCATCACATTTTCCATATATTTTTCTCTTATCAGGATATTTTGTCACCGCGTTTGGTGACATTTTATTGTTCAAGATCAAGAAGAAGAAAAAGAAGATTGTTGGCGGAGGAGGAGCTTCTACTTTGGAAGTGGAGGAAGGGAGAGATGCCGCGGTGGCAGAGGTGGCGGCTGTGACGGCAGAGGAGGAGGAGGAGGAGTCTGCCACAGAGAGGGCAGCAGCTATCGGAGTCACCATTCTTCTCGTCTTAGGATTATGTATCGATTCGTTTCATAACGGCATGGACATTAGTTCAGCAAGTAAGTCATTATTCGTATACTCCTTCAATTTCAAAATTAAAGATGTTAATCGTATATTAATATTTTTGAATATGGACTAGAGTTTATTTTTATTATAATATGCTGACGTTAATTTTTTTTTCTTTCTTATAAAGTTTTAGAGAAATCGACAATGGACAGAGAGATATGTCAAAAGTAATAAAATCTACAAATTTTCATGTATTATATTTTGGTAATATGTTATGTTTAGTTTACATGGTTAAGACAACTAACTATGTTACACATTATCGAAATTAATAAAAAAAAAAATCTTGATGCTATTTAGATTTGTATGATTAGATTTCGCAAAAACATAACGTGAAATAAAAAATTAACTCAAATCCATTATAATGAAAAAGAACTCCAACTCATTATTATTTTAGTTTTTCAAATTCGCACGTACTCAATCAGAATTTCAAATATCCTACTTCATTTGATTATAAATAAATTATATCTCTAATTTTAAAATATATGGAGTATAACATTTTTGCATTCATTTTTCTTATGTTAAATTTATAGGGCTAAAATCATACGCATGGAGTCGCGTGCTGCAAATTTCCATTCACAATGTATTTTCAGCCGTAGGGATGGGTATTGTAGTGCTGAGGATGCAAGCAAAAAGACCGTTTTGGACAATCGTGACATACACATTTGCGTTTGCCATTTCAGCCCCTGCTGGAATATTAATAGGTGGGAGTGGAGAAATTGTTGATGCCATATTCAATAATTTGGCTATGCCTGTTGCCTCTGGAGTTTTCATTTACATTTCTATTAATCATTTAATTGCAAAAGGGTTTAAACCACGAGGAGTTGAGTGTTCGTATGACACTCCCCTTCGCAACTTCTTTTCGGTGTTGTTGGGAGTTTTAGTTTCTGAATGGTAGTTTTTAAAAAGTTGATTTTGTTGCTATTTATGAAACGATTTTATATGCAACGTGTTTAATTAAAGCGTGACTTAAAATTTTAGGATCAAATTTTACCTGTGAAAATTGGGGTAATATTATGATTTAATGTATTTGTCACCAAAAATAAAAATAAAAAATTAGAGCTCAACATGAAAATGTAAGTGTAAAGAAAATTGGTTACAACGCACGAGTTTTACATAATTATAACACCGATACTTATCTTAAGTGGTATCCAATTTATTTTTAAATTCTCTAAGTATGTTAGATTGTCAAAGTTTAAACCTTAACTTGAGAAATAAGTATTAAATAATAGCCACTAAACTACCTTACCAAAAAAAAGAAGAAGAAAAAAGATCAACATGACAATGAATGCTGCCATATATACAAACAGATATTCCTATGTACGTAAATTTGTAAATTGATGCGATTGTTGAAAAAAATTTATAAATTTTAATAAGTGTTTAGAATAAATAATAAATTTTGATTATTTTTTAGAGTTATAGTGTATATTTATAATTTAGTTACTTCTCTAGCATGTAGTAACCATACAATTGATAAGAATTTAAGTATATATATTATGTATGCAGCATTTTGTTAAATTTTAATATATTAAAGAAATAATAAATCTTTTATGTTAAGTAGTCTTTTAAACTTCAATGATTATTTAAAATTTATTTAATGATATTACAATTATTAAATTAAAAATATTACAGACTATTTATTCATACTATACATGATTTAAAAATTAGTATAAATATAATATTATTTTTGGGTTCAGTTTTGCGGTATGGAAATTATACATTATTCTTTAAACAAAATTATGACATGAACCAAAACGGAAAAGGTTAAAAACGAGAGAGAGAGAGAGAGATTCCGGTTGACCGACAGTTGACTTGTAGGGTCAGGGCTCACGAGTAATCTAACGAAAAGTTGTCGGACTTATCATTTTCTAGTGGTGGTGAGAGATTGTCATTTGGGTACTTTCAATAATTATCCCCACAAAACTAATAAAAATTCAAAGGTTGTGCAATTAAAAACCACGACTTATATGTCATAAACTATATCTCATATACTGTCTTTAGAATTTTAAAAGTTTAATAAAATAAGAGTTATTTTTCAATTTATAATACTCCGTAATTATGACATAAATTGATCAAAATATTTTGACACAATTCAGTCACTCCGTACTATTATTTTCAATGATCTACAACCCAAATTATATATAATTACTGATGGATCTACATGAATCTGCAAAGTTGCTAATTAATACATTTCTCTTAATTTTTAGCTAAATAGTTGTTAATTTAATACAACTATTTAGAAATGAGACCGGATTTGACAACCCTGTTAATTTTTCGGTCCGAACTATTTCCTGAGGTTTATTAAACCGAAAAAATAGGGCGGTATCAATTTTTTAAAATAATCTCATTTAAATCAAAATAATATCAAATAAATTATTTTATATAAATTTATCCAATTATTTAAACTATATTAATATGTATTTATTTATTATTTTAATTCTATACACCTACTCACAAACCCCCAATACACTAAATTTTGGTCATAAGGGTTTGTAGATGTTGGCAAGGGTGGTTGTCATAAACTAAATTTTGGTCATAAAATTATATTTTTAAAAATTAGTAAAATTAAGTTTAGTAATGTTACGAGAGGTGTCCCTAAAATAAATAAATAAATAAATTTTAAAAAAATTTAGTAAGTATGGTAAGATTACGTGCGCGGGGTTTGGGGGTGTTGGGGTTAAGTAGTGGTTGTAGTAATTAATGGTGGGTAATTTAATTTGAAATTTTATTATAATTAATTTGATTAATAAAATATAATAAATCTAATTATCTATTATATTTGACTAATATGAGTTAAAAAAAACTTATATGACTTAAATGAGAATATTTTTCCCACCTATGACTTAGATGTCATTTATCGTTTACTAACTAAGTTCAAGAATTTGTGGTACAAGCTACCATCATTTGTTTCAAAAATATTTAAAAATATGCATTTTTCTTTACATTTTAAATAAATGTTTTCACCTATATATGTATAATTATATCCCATTGAGAAATTATTATAGTTTCTGAAAATTAATTGATCTCTGGAATTATCATCAAGCACGCATTCGATTAGAAGGTTACTTAAAAAAAATATGTGCTCACTTTTGAGTAAATACTATACTCAAATGTATTAATTCTTCAAATGCGTTGGCAATAGTGGCATGTACAAAAATTTTTAATTATAAGAATAAGATTTAGATATTTCTATGTGTAACAAAAAATTTGATGTCAGGATCACTGAGTTTTTTAAATATGTCGATCGCATGTCCTAACCTAAACCAAGAGAATCCCCTTATCCAAACTTTTTGTAACATTTAAAAAAAAACTATTACCACTTTGAATCTTAGAATCATAAAAATAAATCGATAATAAAACTAAATCTACTCTAAGTGTTGAAGAAATAAAGTAGTATTCATATTCTCTCTACGTCATTGTATAATTATTGTGTACTTACTTGAAAGATAGGTGGGGTGAAATGTCCTCATCTAGTCATACAACTAATTTTCATAAGGCCTTGTTTGGTTGGTAGTAAACGTATGCCAATCGCCAACCAACTTATGGATATTTCGCACTTAGTGGCTACTACATCAAAATGATTAATATGACCACAAAGGACATGGCTTGAAAGGAAAAAAAATTGATTGAGAAAATTCACCTACATTAATTAACGGTTGAAGTTCACGAGCTTAATATTGCTTAACAAGTTTGTTAGGCAGAAATACAGTTTTCCCAGAATACCCTTCAAATGGGACTTCTGAAGTTACTTTTGTAGTATACAAGTAAAGGGTATGATTGGGATTTGAGTGTATAATAATTTTTGTGTAGTTGATGAGAAAGAAACAATACGAGGAGTCTACAAAAATTGTCTTTAACAACACTTCTTTGCTGTACAAGACCAATAGTTGGTAGTGAATCTAATCTCGTAGCCCTACAGAAAGTTTACTTCAGAAAATGTTTGAATCTTAAAAAAAAAAATTTGTTTTCAAGATATATTCAAAATGAAAAGAAAAATCTTGAAAATGTAATGAAGCAAGTAGGGGCTACTCATGTCTATATAAAGGAATATGCCACAAGATATCATAGTACAATCAAACTTGGAAAAAACAAGGTTAATATTACAGACTTCTTTTTGATCTTCTTACATTTTAAGAGAAAAAAACCAAGAAACATGGGTGCTTCCCTTCTTCAATCATCAGCATTTTTGTGTGGTTTCCTCTTTCTCATGGCCAGTGTGTGCTTATTTCCTGAAATGGCAACAGCTAGCATTACAAGGCACTATAAGTTCAATGTATGTTATTAGTCACATTTACAAATCTTTAGTTTCATTTATGAATGTATAAAATACCTTAATTTGTTGTAACAAAATAATAAAATCAAATTTGATTTTTTTCTATTTTTTTATGCAGATAAGGTTGCAAAATGTGACAAGATTATGTCACACAAAGACAATGGTGATTGTCAATGGGAAATTCCCCGGACCTCGCATCACGGCCAGAGAGGGCGATCGCGTGCTCATAAAAGTTGTTAATCATGTTTCGAACAATGTCACGATCCACTGGTAAGATTCAAAAACTTTGGAAAATCATTGAGTAAAATTTTTCAATTTTTCCTAACAATCAAAAATAAATCTTGTTTTATGATTAATTTCTATTTTTTTTTTCCTTATGAATTGTTGATGATTGAAAAATAGGCATGGAGTTCGACAACTTCAGAGTGTGTGGGCTGATGGACCAGGATATATAACTCAGTGTCCCATTCAAACTGGCAAAAGTTATGTTTACAATTTCACCCTTGTTGGGCAGAGAGGAACTCTTTGGTGGCATGCCCATGTTTCATGGCTAAGGGCTTCCATTTATGGGCCAATTGTTATCCTCCCCAAGCGCCATGTTTCTTATCCATTTCTCAAACCCTACAAGGAAGTTCCAATCATTTTTGGTAGCTACAACTCTCAAAACCTTTTAATCATATATTAAATAAAAATTACCCATCGTAAATATATAAAAAAAAACAGAAGTCTTGTTTTGTTAACGTTCATTAATCACTTGTTGTGGCACAACAATAGGTGAAAATTAAATATCTAAGAGCCATAACTATATTAAAGTAAAATAATGTCCAACATTATCTAATATATACGCGTTTTCAAACTACTTAGATATCAAATTTTAAAGGACTATAGGTTAAAGCGATAAGTAAATAGTACCGCAACAATCAAATGTGTGCATTTTCTAACTATTCAAATATCAAGATTTTAGGAACTATAGATTTTTTTTTTCACTAACAAAATTATGAAACAGACTAATGTGTTTTTCCTAATGTTACTAAAATTACAGGGGAGTGGTGGAATGCTGATACAGAGGCAGTTATTAACCAAGCACTTCAAAATGGAGGGGGACCAAATGTGTCTGATGCATACACCATTAATGGTCTCCCCGGACCATTATACAACTGTTCAGCAAATGGTAATATCAGTACTTTCCTTAAATAGAAAGTCTTATTGTCTTAAGCCACATATTACATGCACAAAACTTATAGTCAATACATTTTTTTGCCCTTTCAGAAACATATAAGCTGAAAGTGAAGCCCGGGAAGACATATCTTCTTCGTATAATCAACGCTGCACTCAACGATGATCTCTTCTTCAGTATCGCGAATCACACCTTAACTGTTGTCGAAGCTGATGCAGTTTATGTGAAACCATTTGAAGCCGAAACAATCTTTATTACACCAGGACAAACTACTAATGTTCTTCTCAAGACAAAAGCTATTCCTCCAAACACCACATTCTTGATGGCAGCTAGGCCATATTTCACTGGCCAAGGAACATTCGACAACTCAACTGTTGCTGGTGTACTCGTATACGAAAACCCCTCTTCCAAAAACTCCTCAATATTAAGCCTACCAATGCCAACTCTGCCTCCAATCAATGGAACATCATATGCTGCAAATTTTAGTAGCAAGTTTCGAAGTTTAGCCACTTCTCAGTTTCCTGTAAACGTTCCACAAACTGTTGATAAGCATTTTTTCTTTACTGTTGGACTTGGAAGCAGCCCATGCCCTAAGAACCAAACTTGTCAAGGGCCTAATGGTACAAAATTCGCCGCATCTGTCAACAACATTTCATTTGTTATGCCTACAACAGCATTTCTACAAGCTTACTATTTTGGGAAATCAAATGGGATTTACACCACTGACTTTCCAAGCTTTCCTCTCATGCCATTCAATTACACCGGCACGCCTCCCAATAACACCTTGGTGACTAATGGGACAAAGTTGGTGGTGCTGCCATTTAACACCACAGTGGAGCTGGTGATGCAGGACACTAGTATTCTCGGTGCTGAAAGTCATCCTCTGCATCTTCACGGCCATAACGTATTCGTTGTCGGACAAGGGTTTGGGAATTTTGATCCAAAGAATGATCCAGCTAAGTATAATCTTGTTGATCCTGTTGAAAGAAATACTGTTGCAGTGCCATCAGGTGGATGGGTGGCGGTCCGCTTTCGAGCTGATAATCCTGGTGAGAATTGCTTAATTCATTGGCTTAATCATATCTACATTCTACAACATGCATGGTTGTCCGTTTATTAAGAATTGAAAAGAAGAAAAATAGGAGCAACTTTCAGAACCTTGATGATGAAGTCAAACTAAAAGTTGTTGCATGGGTTTAATCTCCAACATTTTAACTTTTAGGACCTCTTTGAGAACTACTTTTTCAAACTATGACTTCTAAGTCCTTACTTTTCTGAAAATTAGGTACAGTTTAATTTACTTTAGCTTAAATTTCAAATATTTTAAATTCTCATAGTATAAATTATACTGTCATAAATAAATCTCTAAAACAAGAAGTTGAAAATTATGTACAGTTTAGTTTACTTTAGCTTAAATTTCAAATATTTTAAATTCTCATAATATAAATTATACTGTCATAAATAAATTTCTAAAACAAGAAGCCGAAACAGATTGGATCGACCTACGTATATTTTAGTTAATAAAATATTACTTCTCAAAAATAACTGTACGTTATTCTTTGAAAAAGAAAAAAATAACTTAAAAATGACAAGCAAGTTGACGACTCTAGCGTTCAATTCCTTTAATATTGTGCACATAATAAATTTAAATGTATTAATCAATTTGACTTATAAAAATTCAATATTGATATCATATATAAATAAAAGTACACATTATATATTTGACTATTTTGAGTGACATTTTTTTGATGAGGATTATGAAAATAATTAAACAGGGGTTTGGTTCATGCACTGTCACTTCGAGGTCCATCTGAGCTGGGGACTGAAGATGGCATGGGTGGTATTAGATGGCAAACTCCCTAATCAGAAACTTCCTCCTCCACCTTCTGATCTTCCACTGTGCTAATTTTTCCATCAACTCCCTTCTCAAGTCCACAAGAACATCGATCTTGTTTCGTTTCTTATCTTAAATTTTTTTTCGACATCATATAATTTTTGTATTTTGAGTATAGTTTTGTATATTTGTGGTTTCTGATTGCTTTCGTATGTGAGCTGTTGCTTCTCTCCAAAGTTTCTCCACTTAAGAAAGGAAACTAAAAGAAGTTACAAGTGGAGAAAATTTTGTAATATTCTTCAAAGTTAAGCTCTTGCATGGGGCTTGGAAATAATATTCATGATGATGTTGTACCTTTTTATTTTTGGATTGTCTAATCTTTATATGAGTTTTTTTTCCTTCCGGTATCCGGTAATCAACTATGTCTCGGTTAATTAGGGATCGAGTTTCGATCGGACCCATAAATGCTATATATGTTTATTTTGATTACTTTAGACATAGCACAATCTGATAGCTCCGACAATCTTCTCGGCGCTAAGGGGGGAGTATAAACTCAGTTTTTTAACATGTCTGATACAGAAATGGTTTCTTGACTTAGGTTTCCTTTGTTACGGGGTACTATTTATTATTTTGAGATTCTAACATTTATATTAACTATCAATGAAGTAAAATACCTGAGTCCATTTTCTCTTCCTTTTAATACTCCATCTTTTTTTCAAAATTAAAACTATATTTTAATTTTTTGAGTCAAACGATAATATATTAAATTTTAAATTTAAATTTAATATAATTTATCAAATTTGAATACAAATTATATTGTGATTAACCAGAAACTATAAGGTTGTGATATATATATATATATATATATATATATATATATATATATATATATATATATTGTATAAAGTGCATAACATGAAAAATGTAAAATAGATGGAGTAATACTTTTGTTTCATCTGGCCAATTGGGTAGAGATTGAATTGGTGAGACTACATTTAATAGGAGGTCAAAGCAAATAATAATACTAACTGTCGGCCTATTGTCATAATATTCTCTTATGATCTCACTATATAACAGATCCCCATAAACGTTAGATTGGCTGTGTGCTTTCCGATGCAGATTTATTTTTATTACTCCAGTGATAATGTCTTTTCAGAAATTGACAGTTCCATACTGCCTGTACGTGCCAGAACGAATCTCCAATATTATCAGCTAAATTACTTTCATGAAAAATATATTCAAATTTATGAAATACTCTATGTACACAAAATTCAGAATATACTCCATACCGACTGATTGATGCCTTGGTACTCCAGCATAGTGTCTGAGGCTTGAGTGCAGATCTTCGGGTGTTTTATTTTTATTTTTTATAAATAATATGTGAATATTTTTTTATTAATTGATTTAAAATTTTAAGATTATGTAATAATACTAAAAGAGAACGAGACAGAAAATGAAACACGGAATATGATAGAAGGGTTTTGGAAAAAGAGAAAGAGAAAGAAAAATAATTCAAAATACTCGTATAAATTAAGATTTTTTCTTTAAATTAGTTCTCTACTTTTTTTCTTTTAAAAACTCAAAAACAATTTAATATATGACTTTTTTTTTCCTTTCTTTTTTACCCCTCTTTTTTTTTTTTTTTTTAAAGTAAAACCTCAGAAATACCCTCTTATATTTCTCTCTCTCTCTCTCTCTCTCTCTCTCTCTCTCTCTCTCTTCTTCTCTCTAAATTTAAACTCCAATAATGATTTTATAAGTAAAGTGCTTAAATAGTTAAATACCTTTTATATGTATAGTTTCGTATAAATTTAAGGGAGAATATATTTAGTTATTGTATAAACCTTCAAATTCATATAGGACATATCCAAAGAATGATATTTTGACATTTAGATACAAATACTTCTAACATCACCATATTATTTATCACAGAACTCATTTAAAAATCTAGCAAGCTTAATTTTTGGGCATCAAAATATGAAATTAATTATTTTGCATTTATTGTTTTTTATAGGAATTATTTTCATTTATATATCCTCACAAGTTTAAATTTCACCCTTGCAAGTTTTAGCTCACTCACATATACTATATGCAAATTCGAAAAAGGAAAAAAAGAAAAGAAAAATCTCTGAACTGTCCCTTCTTTTTTATGGGATGTCAAAAAAGAGTAATGATACTAGGCCAAAAAAATGTAATGCTCAAATTGTCAAAATTGCTATTGTGTGTACTTTTGCTATATTCTATATATATGATTGGCTAAATTATTTAATAACTCATCATATATGTAAACGGAAAGTATAATTTAGACAATGTGAGCAATAAACTTTTGAGAATCATACCATTACTCGTCAAATAAATCTTAATAAAATTAAAAACATTTGAGTCTAAGAATCACCATGTTTTTTCCAATGAACAAGCATTGAGATGCAGCGCTTTACTATGTAAAATTTAGCCTTCTGTTCCTTAGCAATGCTGCCACATTTTCTAGTAAACTTGGAGCATTTCTGCGACGAGCTTCGCGAAAACGGCGCCGTTTGGGACCCGCTTCTCGAGAATACCGGTGACTTGGCGGTCGTCGACGAATGTTTATGCGAAAAACTTCTCCGAAACGACGACGTTGGAGACTTGGAACCACTACTTGATGCATCACTGATCGATGACATTTTGGATTTCTCGTCCATGTAATAGTAGTCCATATTGAACTCAAACCAATTGTATAAGCTAGTGATGGGTAATATATGGTGAAATGTAGTAGCAATAATAATAGGAGATGATTAATTGAAGTGAGATGTTGGAGAGACTATTTATAAAAGTAGCTAGGGTCTTGTGTTGGAGAGGAGTTCTCTCTCTCTCTCCCTCTCTCTCCCTCTCTCTCCCTCTCTCGGGGTGTGGGGTGTGGGGTGTGTGTGTGTGGTGTTGGGGGGGTGGGCGGGGTATTGTGGGGGTATTGACGAGTGTTCTCCTATCTTTTATAACAATGTTTGCAGCATTACATGTGGGTGCCTATGCCTAGCTGTCTACGTACGCTCCTCGTGCCCCAAAATATGAGTCCCATCTGTAGTCGTATAAAATGGAAAATGTGTTCTCAATTATACACTCATCTGCTTGGACAGAACTATAACTTTGTCTCCGAATGTGTATATATATAGATCATTTACCTTTGTAAGATAAAAAAGTAACTTAAACATTATGATCTCCTCTTCTAAAAAATTGACTATAAAATTTAAATCTTACCATACTATAATTATTGGTACTTATGTGAGTGATGTCTATCCCCATAGATGCATGTGTGAATGATGTCTACAGTTATGAGTGTGTGAAAAGTGGGCCAGTTAATATGATAAATGAATCCACTTTGGTGATGATGTCATCTAAGTAGAGATCCATCAAAATCTCATTGAGATTGGGGTTCTGATGGTGCTCCATGTTTAAGTTCTCCTATATTATTTATAATCTTTATTTTAAAAAATAAAATGTTAAAATTCTAAAAATTATTTTTACACCAGAATTTTTAAAATAAAGAATTTATTAAGGTTAGTATTTGGAATTAAGAAAACACAAGGGAAAAGAAAAGAAATGTCAAAGGAAAATACCAAAATCACGTGTTTGACAGATGAGGAAATGATTGAAGAAAAGAAAAGAAATGGAAAAGGAAAAGAATGGATAGAATTTAGGGAAAAAACTAAATTCCTCCAAAACAAATGCGGAAAAGGGGAGGAATTGCGATTGGGCTCTCCGCCCTCATCCAGTCATCCCGTACCGGAACTCGTTCGATTCCTGTGCTAATGCTGGCTTTGTAAAATAAGTCAATTTCCTTTTCTTTTCTTTTGGTACTAAAAAAGAGTTGGTCATGATTTTTTTTTTTTGGGTCCTAAAATAGAGTTAGTCATGATGTATAAATAGAATCACTGGAGAAGTGTGTTAGTGTCTGTGTTAAATTGTTATATATTGTAAAAATTATTATAACTCCACAAAATGTGTTTAGATATGAAATATGTTTCACAAAAAAAAAAAATTATTATATTTTACATAAATTTATTGTTAATATTTTTTAATTTTGTCATTACAATTTTTTAAAATCTTAGCATCACATAGATATTAGTTACAAATTTCGTATATAATAGAAAGATATATTGTATATGTAAATATCAATTGAATAGCGGCCTCCATATTTGCAAAACATTCAAGTGTAATTCTATTTACATTTATAGAATAAGAGAGTATTGTTTCACTTTTTTGTTTCCTTTCCTTTTCCTATATGTTTTCTAAGTTTCAAACACAATTTGAATTTGACTTTTAAATTTCCATTTCTTTTTCTATTTCTTTAGTAGCCAAACAACCTATAGATTTCCGTTTTCATTTTCTATTTCCTTATTTTTCTTTTCTATTCTTTTCCATTGCATTTTCCGAATTTCAAACGGAGCCTAACAGATTTGAATAGTTAATCTCGACATCAAACGATTTACTATTCAAATCTCTCTGATCTGTATAATATAGATGCTGATGCAATTCTAAAAAAATAAAGATACTAAAAGATATGAAAATGTATAATTTAATTTGTAAAATAAGAAATATGTTAAAAGACACTAGTGTGAATGGTCTACTCCTTCTGGTCCATAATAACAGTAGTTTTGACTTTTTGCACATAAGTTTAGATAAAAAATATTATTTCTTATATCAAATATTTTTATTATTAATTTTTTAAATATTAAATAAAATATTTAATATATAAATGACATTACCTAAACTACCCTGTTGTTATTTTGAACCAGAGAGAGTACTAGTCATTTATTTTTTCATTTAATTTATCTTTCTATATAACGTTGTTATTAAGACAGTGCCGCCATCTGGAATACTATGCAAAAATATATGTATGTTTAAATATTTCAATAAATACCAGAACTCTTTAATTAATTCATTTACTTTATGGAAATACTCTAATGTAATTGTGACACTAAAACTAATTTGTAATATAATATTCAAATCAAATATTCATCGATCTTAATGTAAATGTGACACTAAAATTAATTTTTATTATAGTCCCTTTGATTTTTGACACTAAAATATTCATCGATCATTTTTAGATTTTTGAAAGTTAAATTTGATTTTATATTTCAGAGCAAATAGAGTTTTACTCTTCTTATAATTAATTAAAAACTTGTTAATTATTTGGATAAAAACAGTGGTGAGAAATTTGTACCAAAATTCTTTCATAATTTTAAACGACAACATATATGCTTCCTGCATGCTATTTGAATGAAATTTCGAGATTTTCTAATCTCTATATACAAAGTTCCTCTTCCCTTAAAAACTAATTAATTTAATATGTGAGATTAATTAAATTCAAGAATGGCATTATATAGTACTCTATGTAGTAATGCAATAAAGGCAGTGTGACAAGAGGGTCATATACGCTGACACACACACACACATAGACACACACAGTCACATGAAGAATTCTTTGGGCATCTGAATGGGAAATTTGACTACCATTTAAATAATTGAATTATTTTTTCGAACCCAATAACAAATCTGTACTACATTAAAAAGGGTCGGTGTTCATCAAATGATTCCTATCTATGTCTTTCTGCACAAAAGTGAAAATCTTGATGAGCAGTGCTTTGTTATTTAAAAATATTGGATTTAAAAATTGCTCAAATATTTCTTTTTTAAAAAAATTTAATTTTTGCATACAATCAATGATAGCAATTACATCTTTGTATTTATACAGAAAGCACACAAAACGTTTAGAAAATGTGATATTTAGTTAAACAATCTAAACACAAATATTTTTGGACACCATATCATTATCCTATCTTCTACTAATAAATACACCAATATTAACACTGTAATAGTTCTATTTACCAAGAAAAAAAATTATAAATTTTAAAAAATATAAAACTCTGTGAAAATATATACTGTTGTACACATTTTGTGATACATGTAAAAGTGCCTATTTTACAGCGCCCTATGAGAACAGAAGAATCCAAAGTGACTCAAAGTCCTACATATATATTTTTGGTACCAAAATAATTAGAAAAATAAATGGATGATTCTTATGGACTAAGTTGAAAAATGTTGTTAAATGTAGTTAGTGTTCATATCACTTAATATAATTTTATTTTCTTGAATAACCAATTAAATTTTGATCCATCCAAATGCAATAGGCTAAAAAGCAATATTCGACCTATATTTAATATTGATAAAAAAATTGTAACAATATTAATGTCAAAACATCGAATATCAACGAAATTAATTTATATTATTTACATAAAAAAATTGGACAAAAACTACCATTAAAATAATGCAATTCTCAATCAAACTTTGCTATACAGTTGAATTCTTATCAACTGTCAGTTACAAAGTAATCTTCCAAGAAATTGAGATAAATTTATAATCTGTCGGGTGTATCACGTTTTATAAAATGTTGAGTAATGATCAGACACATGGCATACATTTTTAATATCATTCTTTGACTACGGACCCTTAGATTCTGATCAGTCGATCGACCATTCAGCAAATGCTCTCTTCATCCTTATTTTGACATTGTTTAAAAATGCAAAGAGTTCAATTAATTAATTTCTGGTGTTAAATTATTAAGTGACACAAATTTTTTCTGTTCTCATAGATAAAGTGTTCGGTGTCTTGTAATTTTATGCACAAAAGATTACCTTAGTATAACTGAGAACTTGAATTATACATGCGTGAAAAAATTTGTGAAATACAATTAAATTGAATACGTTATCAATAAAAGTTAGTTTAGTTAATAAAACTTATCAAGTACTTCTTAGTTTTTAATCTCTAAATACCACTACAAGCGCTCAAAAAAGTCGTTGGCATGTTTCGGCCTTACACTTATAAAACCTTCCTATCACCTAAACTTTTGTTACAAAAAAAGCTTAAAAAGAAAATTAAATATGTTACTAAAATATGATTTTAAAAAAAGAATGGTTTTACATATGTTAAATGTAAACATGTTCTGAAGAACAACGTTCTGAGCGATGAGTTGTATATTTGTTTTCTCTAACAAGATGGTAATAGTACAATTCGCACTATTCTATGAAAGGTATCCTATGGTTCATTTTGTCAAAGCCCATGTCCTTTGGCTTTGGATATTACGACATCATCATTACTTTTCTTGTTTAATTTTCGTGCACAAAATCTAAAAGGTACATAAAAAAAATGAAGAGCCAGTACCAATTTCTCTCCCTTTTAATATTTGTTCGTTTTGCTGGTATAGATAGCAATTAATTTTTCTCTATTCTGTGATTATGATAAGTATTATTTTTCAATTTTTTTCTAGCAAAGAGTAAAACTATTGGCGCATGAAAATTCATAAAAAAAGAAGAAGAAGAAGAAGAAAAGGAATCAAAATAAATAATTCATTGCATCAAGCTAAAATATCTCCCTAGAAACATAAATAATTAAATATACATTTTTAGATGACTAACCCACTTGAGCTAACAATCTAACATATCTCTTCTGATGTGGGATTCATTTTCTTTTAGTTTTTGCCTATTTTAATATGTTAATTAACATTAATCTTCTATTTAGAAAATCCTTTTTCCGGTAACCGATTTAGAATATCAAATATCAATAAGATATCGTTTATTTTGAGTGTACTTTTAATTTTTTTTTCTGGTTATGTTTAAAGCTAGAAATTGTCTTTAAATTATAATACATAAAATAATTCTTTTTAGTCTTTAGATGAAGTCAAATTGTCCTGTAATATACATCAACACAAGTCAAAGTCATGACATCTTAGGCTATTTTTAGTGTGGATAAAGGGCATATGGAGACCTATATAAAAGATCATAAATGCCACTTTTAACCTCCTAATTATTTGAATCCAAATAGTTGGCGTAATTAGTTTTAAATCGTCAGCAGATAATTAATAAAATAATGGATAAATAGGACTCATATGCACATGCTGCCATATGGCTCCGCAGTCAGAAGGTTTGAATTTTCCAAGTCATCATTTTGAAAAGCATCTTCAATTCTAAATTAAATATATTGATGAATAAAATCAAACAAATAAATTATATTTGTTAAGTAAAAACACTTCTTACTCTTCTGAGCTAAACTTGCTTTCCACATGACAAAAGTTGAGTGTTTAGGTTCTTTCTGGGGTAAGATAGCCTACACAATTATTTCTTACTCCTGAAATTATATATTTGCATGAATTTATTACAACTCTGTTAAGATTAATAGCTACATGATTTTCCAAAAATTAATTTAAGATGGTGGTTTTATCCACTCGGTCTTATGTGGATTAACTAGGATTATATGGTGTCTTCGTACAACCGATAATTTAAACAGATACCATCATACCACTCTTAATTATTTTCAATACGCTAATATTCCTTAATTCTTTATGTTATTACTAAAATAACTAATTTATTTCAAGTGAAAAGTTCTCAATTCAATTTTTACATATTATATTAAAATACTTACAAAGTAGTCAATAAATGTTGATTCAACAAATACTCATATTAAGTTGAAATTTTAAGTTTTATTTGTCATCCTTTTGGATAAAATGTAAGTAATATTCTAGAATGAGCGAGTTTTCTCTTACCTAAATTTTTGTAACTAAAAATAAAATATATGTAAAGATTGTCGATAAGTCCGTAAGTAGGGCTGTAAATGAACCGAGTCATTTGCAAATAAGATTGTGTTCGGCTTATTTAAAGTCCATTCAATTTTACTTGTAAAAATAAATAATCCGATTTTGAATGATTTTTTATTCGTTAAGAATTTCAAGTACAACTCGGATCAGATCGAATTTAAAAAATTCGAATAAATTTAATTAACTTATATTCTTCGGCTCGTTCAAATAATTAAACAAGCCAATCTTGAAAAAGGTTTTTCCTTCATTAAATTTCAGGCTCGGTCGGATAACTCGGCTCATTTCTGAACATGTTTGATTAAGTTACGTTGGAATTCAACTCTACCAGATTTGATTATGACCGTATCCATATGTGACTTGATTAGTTTTCACCCGTTACGGAATGGGGCCCCATGCAACACACGGATTATATCTAAAAGATCAATAACAGAACTTTTGATTATACATCTTGATTATTGTTCTCCATCTTGATTATACAGCAACATGACTTCTTATTTATGATGAAGTCGTCAGAATTTTAATATATTTAGTTATTCTGTGTTTTTGTGTGCGGCTAAATTACTCTGTATTATTTATTACGGTGTAATTTTTTTCAATAGACATATAAGTATTGATATTTAAATACATTTATTTGTGCACACACACATACTCACACAAAGATGCACAAATTTATGAATAACTTTTTTGTAGGAGTGTAAACGGATATAAACGAATACAGATATACCTATATTCGTATTCGTTTCATTTTAAAGTGGATACAAATAATATCCGTAAGATAAAATCGAATATAAATATGGTTGTTGGATATTTTGAATATATTTGAAGTGTGAGTAATTTTAATATTTTAGTAAAATATGTAACACATAAAATATAAAATTTTATTCATTTGATTAAAAAAATCTACCATAACCTTAATATTCATTTTATAATGAATTATTTGTAACTTTATGAACGCAATCATGTTATATAATTTAAAAAAATTACATATACCTTAAAAAATAACATAACTATTAAGTAAAATATAGTACAAATAATTGCTAAAAATAAATACGGATATTAACGGATGCGAATATACATATATTCATATTCTATTAATTTTTAATCGGATACAAATACTATTCAATTTTTTCAAATACAAACACAAATATTTTAATCGAATATCAAATATTTCTGACTCCACGTACCGTCCTACTTTTTCCGACTTACAAGCGCGCACATCCGATATTGTAACATCCTATTTTCATTTTGTTCATTCCTCAAGTAAAATATATTCCCTTTATCCTTTATCGTTATCAAATATGAAAGCTTGATAAGAGCCGGTGATCCTTGTAGGGATTAAAATTGTAACCTTAGAGTTTGTTAAAATTTGTTTATGTAGACGTTGGTCTTCAAATTTCTTATGAACCCAAAGTCTTATCGTACAACATTCTTTTAACAATTCAAGTTTTCGATTTTATAATCGCAACAATGTTGACTCTTTTAATTAATTCTCAGTTGAAAGAGTTTATCTAGTGGTGCTTTCAAAAATTACAAACTTATTGATCGATTTCAATATGAACTGCAATCCTTAATTTTATTATCTTCGCCCATTTCAAAAAAACAATTACATTCGGAAAAAAGTTTTGTTGTAAAAAAAAGTTACATTTGAATTTTTTTTTTGTTATTTTACTATAAATTTAAAAACTTTCAATTTCAAACTTATAGATTTCGTTATAACTTAAAAATATATAACAAAATTAATGAAAAAACCCTAATAATTTGTAGATGAAAATATCGATCAAAGATGCCATTTTAATATTTATAAAAAACACAAATATAACTTTTTTTTTGGGAATGAAGGAAGTAGTATAGATTCCTTAACTTATAAAGTGGTATATAAAATGAATTTCAAAAAAATTGGTATATAAATATATATTATATTTATGATGTTTTAACACTTCTGTATTAATCGGCTTCCATCTTATTTTCTTCTTAAAAAAAAAAACATAAAAACTTTAGTAGAAGGGCTTATTCTCGGCCAGTACTACATGATGAAATTTTTTTTCCGTATAGTACAACTATTTTTAATTCTTCTCACTAAGTTCATATTACTATATTGTTATGTGCAATGCTATTATTTATTTAATAAAATTATAATGTAGATAGTAATATAAAGTATCAGATAGTAATATAATAATATGATAACATAAATTATACGAAAATAATTTAAATATACTCAAATTGCATGATAATATTTTTCAAATAAATAAACTGACAGGTTATTTTCAGTTAGAAATAAAAGTGTATGATGGGCCCAAATAACCTAAAGTCAGAGGGCGTGATTTGAAAAGCCCAAGAGGCAGTAATATTTTAGTCAAGAGTGTTTGAAGCAGTCTCTACCTGCATGCTTATTGGGTAGAGGGGAATCCATTTAGGACCTTGAAAGATGCTCATGAGACATGGAATTTTCTTTTTCTGAATTTTGTTTCTCTCTTGATCATCATGTATATATTGTACTCATTATAAATTTATATACTGGATATCTTTATTCAATTTCACATATACATGTATAAAGCAATTAAAACTTGCTAGAAAGTCAGCATATAAACGAGTTATAGCTTATTTTTGAAATTATATCAACTTCGTGCTATACTTTAATTTTTAAAATACTAGCAAGAGATACGAGTTTTTATTATTTTATTATTTAATTTAAATATTTTATTAATAATTGTGCTTTAATATTTCTTATATTTTTTAAATTCATATAAAGTATATTTAATTGTTGTTTAATATCAAATTTGTACGAATTAACTTAATTTTGATCATACAATATAAATTTTTTTAGCACATATATCAAGTATACTAATTTCATAATTTTTCCAAGTCAAATTATCTTTGTAAATTCAAATTTGATCTCATATTTAATATATATTTTTATCTATTTTATTATCAATATAATGAAAAATACTCGTTAATTATTCATCACGTATAACTTATAATATCAATGAAAGAAGAATTTATAATTTTGATAATAAAATTTAAAAGTAAAAATAAAAAATAAAATATAGTACTTAAAAATTGTAATGAATATGAAATCTAACACTATATTTTAGATTATTCATTAATATTTCTTTAAGTTGTGTTAATTTTTTTTGATTAAATTAAAGTGAAGCCAACATAATTTATAATTCAAAATCTAAATAAAATATATTATCTTACACTTATTCATATATATTATAGATATTATGCTAATTATAAATTTGAAAATGTGTTGAAGACATTTGAATACAATGTTAAAGAGGTTATACAAAAACAAAATATAAAAAATATTTGAAACATTTATATCATTACAGAATACGTTGTTAAATCATATTAAAAACTAAAAAGTACTTAGAAAATAAAATTGAAACATATTGTAAATCTTAACAATTATTAACTAAAAAAAATATAATAAATACATATAACAGAATCCACCAGACAATTATTAAATGAATAAACCTAATCTAGGAAATCATAATTTAGTTAATTAAAATAATTATAATTAAATAATAATGATAAATGTTAGTAATCCAAAAAATATAATAACTACACAAAAATAACTCAACTAATAAAACAAATAACACTTTGAGTCAAACAATATAATTTTAATTGAAGCATCGATTTTATTTGTATAATTTATAACTTATGTATGTACTTCAAAATAATTAATTATGATAATATATAACTATATAAGTCAAAGTTACTTAATATACACTTAAAAATCATTGTACTTATTTTTTGGAATTAATTTTAAATATGTATGATAATTATGTTAATTAAACTATCAAATATCACATTTAATTTTTTGTCCATAATTTGATTAGTCAGTTATTTGTTATACTATATTCACATATATATTTTTTAAAATTCTCTAATTATGTATTTTATAACTTTATAAGTATGAATTGAAGAAAATAGAAGTGGATTAGGAGTATTTGATGAAAGAATAAGTGATTAGGAAAGGATAATAATGAAATAAAAAAATTTAAAAAGAATAATATTAGAAAAAAAAAGTGTGGAACCATAACATATAAAAAAATATGTTTGTGTTTAAATATATAATATATTTGAGGGAAATTTTTTTTAACAATACAAATTGATCAAGAGCATGCAAAAATAATATAACGTGTGAACATTTTAATTTCTTTGAATTATTTACGTTGTTTTTAAAAATTTATTAATGTCAATATATCTTAACCATTAATAATATATTATTATAAAAATCATGTTATACATGACAAAAAAATAAGAAATTTTATGTACCCTATAAACTTTTTAATACTCTTTCTGCCTAAATTTTTAACCTGATTATTGTTCATAACTATAAAATTAATAAGTAGGTTATAAAAAATAAACTATAACTCAATATTTTTTAATCTCTCGCCATATTATCAATGTTTATATATAAGAGGCAAAAGACCTTTTACGTCACTTTCGTTCTAACTAATAATTCTGTAGTTGATGCTTTTTCTGACTTTCTCAAAAATTACTTTTCACACCAAAGATCTCCAAAACATCCCATTCATTGGTAAGAAATTTGTGTAGAGAGCATTCGAGACATTAGAGAAGTACATCTGCGAAAATAAATTAAATAAAATTATAAAATTATTTTCGCAAACACTAGTAACGAATACATAAAGATATCTGATCTTTTCACAAAGTCGAGACATTGATACGGTATACAAATTTGAATTTTTGGTACTTCATATTAGTTTAAATGAAATTAATTTTAAGTAATTTATGTAACATGTAGTAAGTAAATTCTCATTCGAATAGTTAAATAAAATAAACATAGTAATATTCATTTAATCATTTTGTCATAAATTTTCAACTAACTTTGAGTGTAAATCTTTACATTGCTTAAGAAAATCTTATCCTATATAAGTGAATACAACAAATATTGAATAAAGTTTTGTGTAAGTAATAGATAAAAGCAATAATATTAATTCATATGCGCTTTTCCGAATATGATCACATTTAGACCTATTAAATATTATAAGATCTTTATTTCAAAATACTAAATTTTTTTTTCTTTCTAAAATTTCAAGATAAATATCATATAATTAAATTTTATGTCACATTAAAATTTCAAAGTCAAAAACTTGATCTTATATATATATTTTTTGATAGATATTACTTTTTAAAAATGAGACTCCCTCGGTTTTTTATTAGTAGTTTTTAAAACTCAAATAACACAAACTGATGTTAATAATTAATAAGTATAATAATATTAAATTTATTGTTGTTATACAATGCTTGTCCTTATTTAATTTGGATAAAAAAAAGAGATTCTCATATTTTCTTGAAATAGGTAAAGGGTATTATATGATAAATAAATTTGTTTTTGTCTTGAAATGTAAGAAAAATAAGTTAAAAAAAAAGTAAAGGACCAAATTCTAAAAAAATAACTAATAAAATACAGAGTAAATCAATATGTAAATCCGCAAAAAAAGTTTTAACTTTTTTTTTTTTTGGACATTCATGAAAAAATTTAGACATTTACATACTTGTTAATTTCATGTACTGTATAATAAAACTCTGTTTTGTTCTCTATCAGTAGATGGTCTTGATTTCAAGGGCACGAGTCGCATCTTTTTTCCTTTTGTTGAAAACGAAGCCTCTACCAGTCAATTTCCCTATATATTTGATTCTTAGTGGAATATCAGATTCATTAGCCAAAATTAACCCACACAAAAGTTAATTGCTCAAATGTGTACAAAGTCAACAAAATATTGCTAATTATCCAAGTTGCTTGTCTTGAAGAATGTCTACGATATATATATATATATATATATATATATATATATATATATATATATATATATATATATATATAGAGACAGAGTAATAAACTGATATACCTTTGATTCGTTTTTGAATTGGAGACATACGGATTCAAATACGTTAGTATTATTTGTATATTTCTATTATAATTTTTTTTTGTAATATGAATTTATGAAAATATGAAATATGAACATTTACATTTTAGAATATTTTATTTTAATATTGTTAAAGGTAAAAAAAATTATTTAATTTTAAATTATAAAATTTTACAAATTAATTTTCTGTTAGTTGAAATATTTTTTTAATTTTAAAATAGTGGAAGTAATATCCATGGACTTTCTCAACATCCATCCTCTACCGGTCGATGTTATCATAATTAGATCGGATATTGAACCAGTTCATAATTTAATTGGTTCAACTAGGTTTAATTAGTGGTTCAACCGGACTATTATTTTTTAAGAAAAAATATTATATAAATCATAAATATTTTTATAAATTCATCAAATATAAGTCTAAAATTTTTAATAATAAAAATAACTTCATCAAATATTCTAAAAATTCGTTAAATTGGTTCACAAAAGGACAAAACACATAGTTTTAAGTAACAAATATAGAAAATCCAGTTCTAACAGGTTTACTGGTTCGATTGATCTAAATTTTCTCATGATCATTAATTTTAATTAAATCGATCGAAATCATGATCGATTTACGATTAAACCGGTCAAACTAACTGATCAAATAGCCGGTCTAATCGGTTTTGTCATTATTTGTTGCATTCATCAAGACACCAACTATCAGGCCATTTTATTTTATAAAAATCATAACCTTATATCCACGATATTTTAATTAAATACTATTCTTTTCACTTTTGAGTCGGAGCTTTGACGCAACTCTTGAGATTATATAAGTATATTTTAGTAGATGATTGCTTCAATTTAATATATATTGTGATTGATTTTCTGGTTCGAAATTAAATAATTCATAACTGCAAACTATCTTCTGCCATGCCATCACCTAATCAGTTTTGTCAATAACATTGAATAAAGATTAGATTCTGCACGTCACATATCTATAGAATACTACTGCATGCCAAGGAGAATATTATAATTGAGGGATACGATTGATGAATCCTCAGGGCATTAAAGGGTCTAGTTATCAATTTTTTTTCCGAAGATTGCATTTTTTATGAGATTTAATAGATTAATAAGGACAAATTAATATCTCAAGATACAATCAATAACGACAAATATATTGAATGAACGTTTATCTTAAGATTGTTTGCCAGAAATAAGCAACAATACTTCACTTAATAAAGAAATTTAGTTTAAAAGCTTTTCTTTGTACTTTAGAGCTATAAATGCATATAGTCTGGAATGTATTGTTTCTTATTTATAAATGTGACTTCGAAAGATTATATAATAGTTTGTACAAAATATACTATCTCCGTCCCATCGAATAAACTAACATTAATATTTTGTGTCTCACAAAATTTCGTGTTCGTGTAGGTGTGTATTCTAATTTTTCAAACAAATTAACATATACACCTTACTTCTTAAATTACCACTAATTTTTCCCGAGCATTTTGCTATAAAAGAGTAGTAAATAAAATATTATAAATACCACAAAGTAATTGTATATGGTCAGCTGCAAAAATATCAACAATAACTCTATTTAATGAGTGTAAAATGAAATAGAATGGAGATCTCAAAGAAGTGATCAAGTCAGACCTTAACAGCTCTAAGATGCTCAAGCAAGACCGTACCAACATTTAATGCTGATTTTTAAAATATATATACACAAAAATTTAAAAAAAAAAAAGAAGATGAATTTAATGGGATTGATGCCTTGCTGTCTCAATCTGGAGGCTGCCACGTGCTGTTGACAAAAATAAGCTATAACGTGCGAAAAATATATCGAGACTAATTAGAAATTAGAATGGTCCACAAAATCCTACTCGAAGGCGGAGATGACGATTCTGTTTGCCACATGCTTAAATCTCAGCCGTCCGCGTGTATTGGAGCAGCTTTTGGAGATCCGGCTAGAAAGATTTACGTGGGAGAATTGAACTTTCGAAACGGGAGTTACGAGGCTAGCCTGACGTGGCACACTATGATCACAAAAGTCTGCACACGGGCGCCGATGGCGGCAGCCACGTGTCGTCTGAAGCATGTGGCAGCCAGAGCCACCGCTACAGTGGTGGGCAATTTTATCACGAGGACGGCATTGAGAGAATTCCAAAATGTCTCAATTCGTCGCACCATCTTGAGTTTAATTTGCAATGCGTTCCAGGGTTAGCAGTGTCTTTTTCACTTTCATGCAAAACTCATAAAAGACGATATCCTTTTATATTTACAGCAGCAACACCTTATTAGTTTTTCAGCGGCAGGCTTATAATAAATTAGCTGATCCAAATAATGTACATTTTAAACTATTTTTCTCTCTGTTCCGATGTTTTCTCCTTCCCTCTTTTCTTTGCCTTTTTTTCAATCTTGTCTAAACCCAGTAAATAAATGCTTTTCAAAAATGAGTTGATTCTTCCCCAATTAATATGAGATTTTATTTCAGTACAAACATTGATGCATATAATACAAATAATTTATGTACAAGATCTGGAATCCACATACGAAATTATCAACCTTGTGGAAACAACGTTTTCCATTGCAGAATGAGAGAGATGAGTTTATAAAAGAGCTTTTTTTCGGGTGAAATGACAAGTCAAAAAGTTGAGATAAAATAATAAAACAATGATTTTTTCTTACATATGGAAATGGATGATGTATATTTAATTAAAAGAGGTACGTGTACGTGGTATTTTCTGATTTGCTAGGAGCCTAGGAAATAAAAAAGTCGGAGGTGCACAAAAGACTCATCCCTTTTCACCTTAAAATCCCTTTTAATGAAGATGAGGCTTAGACAGTTTCAGGTCTCAAATTTAATTCTAACCCCCTTTCCTAAAATAGAATGTAAAATAAAAATCCCTTTTAAATTACAGTTTGTCCCCATACATTATAAGTTTTAAGTTTGCTTAACCATCATACATTACAACTTTTACAAATTAAGATTGAAATTTCTATTATTATATATTTTAATTACTCGGCAGTTGTACATGAATTCGATCTAGCACAATTTAATAATGTGATGTAAATTTGAAATTTTGGGTACAAAATCATGTCAATAAAGCAAACTACTTCATTAAGCAGAGACATCATTTTGAAAATTTTGGGTACAAAAATCGTCCGAGTCAGCAACGACATCATCTTCTGCGTAATCGTATAGTTCACATCACATGATTCCTCCTCATGGATTAAAATTACATGGATGTGAGAATTAATTGATTTTGGGGCATACATTCTATAAGAAACTTGCTATTGAATATTCCTTATCATAATATAACAAACATGAACGTGATACAATCATAAGTTTTATATATATATCATGAACGTGATACAATCATAAGTTTTATATATATATATATATATATATATATATATATATATATATGTAAATCTCCTTTTATGCGTCTTGTAGAGTTTTGCTATAGTTAAAATTTATACTTTTCATTATATTTTAAAATGCACTTTTTATTTCAAAGTTAGATCGACATAAATTTCAATTTTTAAAATCAAATGATGATATTGTCAATTTCAAAATTAAATTAAGTTTGTAAAAATTTTAAATGTAAATTATGGTTGTAATCAAATAATTTTTTTGTAAACTTAAGGATTAATAACTGTATCAACTTAAATTAATTAAATTGACATTAATTTGAAATTTAATATGACATCTTTAACTTAAATAGTTAAAATATATTTCTAATTTTGGTAATAATGATAATATATTGAATATTTAAAAAGAATATTTAAAAGTTTTATAAAAATGCACTAAAAATTTATTCTAATCTTTATAGGAAGGGGAATAACGTTCTTTCAAAAGGTGAAGACGAAGTCACTAAATTTACTTTAAATAGATCGAAATTCATAAATCAATGGACAGATCTTGCGATCACCGGTAAGCAACTTAACATTGCAATTTAGATAATCCAACTCAATTAGGTAAAAGAAAATAAAGTCAAAAACTTGAGGGACGGTAACCCTCTGAAGAATTTACGGGCTATTGTCTCTAGTCAACCTCAGCTTTCTCCAGATTCTTGACATCTGTCCATCATATCTCACCTCCCCCCCCCCCCCCCCCTCTCTCTCTATATATATTGTCTTCAGTCAACCTCAGCTTTCTCCAGATACTTGACATCTGTCCCTCAAATCTCACCTCTCTCTCTCTTTCTATATATATATATACACACACACACACACACATACATACTAGAGACATAGAAAATACACGTATAATTTGTTAAATGTATGTATAAATAGATGTATGTCTTTATGTATATAATAAAGCCACCGGTTGAGCTAGCTGCAGTATAGCACAATGGCATATCTGTCAAGTTTAGGCTTTTGCCACATTGCTAGATCTGATGCTTAATTTTGCCACCTCTCCAACCATTAACCACTACACACAATTGAATTAACCCATACCTCCTGCCCACTGCACTGCCATTCAATTCTATCTTAATTCTCATGCAAATCTTAATTCTCATATAAATTTTCACACTCTCCTTCATTTCATCAACTTGTTCTACTTCTTCTTCTCCTTATTGTTCTTGAGTTGCTCGTAAAATTAACAACAATGTTCCTTTTCCTTTTTCTGTTTCTTCTACTTGTTATTTTGTTCTTCATTTGGAGATTTACTCACCCCAAAGTTCTGAAAAGGCTACCTCCAGGTTCATTGGGTTGGCCATACTTAGGAGAAACCCTCAAGCTCTACACTCAAAACCCCGAATCTTTCTTCTCCAAAAGGCTACAAAGGTATACAAATCTTTTCATGTGGTGAATTGAATGAGTATTTATTACCAAACTCGTGTTCTTTCAAAATTAATATACATTTCGTGACGACAATTTCATTTCTGGAGTTACAATAACATATATATGTACAAAATTCTCTAGTTATCAATCGTTTGTCTGTATCTAAAATTTTACGTTTACGCTCCAAATATTAATTGGTAGATTTCTTTATTAAAAAAATTGGAAGTAATTAATGTGAAAGAATAAATTTATTATATGTTTACATTAATTGCATAACTTGATAACATAATTTTTTTAAATGAATAAAATAGTAAATTGATGATATATATAGGTATGGAGATATTTTTAAGACACACATACTAGGGTGTCCATGTGTGATGATTTCAAGCCCAGAAGCAGCAAAGATAGTATTAGTGAGTCAAGCTCATCTATTCAAGCCAACATACCCTCCAAGTAAAGAGAATTTAATAGGACCAGAGGCTCTATTTTTTCATCAAGGTTCTTATCATTCAAACCTCAAGAAGTTGGTTCAAGCTTCTTTTCTACCTTATGCAATTAAAGGGTCTGTTTCAAAGATTGAGAATATTGTTATCTCCTCTCTTCCTACTTGGGAAAATAAGATTATTAACACTTTAGAGGAGATGAAGAAGGTATGTATTTGCAAATTAGTTAAGTTTTTGAAATACCATTTTTAATTAGCTAGATTCATTTGAATTCAAGAAATTAATTAATTAATAAGTACTAACTGTTTGTTTGTAATTGTTTTTTGTCTTTAGTTTGCTTTTGATGTGGCTATAATGTCAGCATTTGGGAACAAGTTGGAGATTGAGATTGAAAGGATTAAGCATTTGTATCATTGCTTGGAGAAGGGCTACAATTCAATGCCTATAAGGTTCCCTGGAACTTCCTATTACAAAGCAATGAAGGTAAACCTGATTCCTATTTTCAAGAAATAATTCTAAACCCATATTAATTCATAATTCATAAGTTTTAATCTAAGATTATGTTTCTACATAAATAAAGAACGAATTACGACAATATATACGATGGGATAAAAGATTTTATAGTACTTATCTTCAACTACAAATTTTATACGTTCAATAATAACGATACGTGCATGCAAAAATTATATATAAATATTTTACGAAATATGTTGATTTAATTTCAAGGCAATAGTTTCATAACGATATAATATAAGTTATTTTACATTTAGAAATAATTTTCAATACATATCCCGATTTATGATATCTTGTCTCATTCTCTATTTCATCCTCCTCCGCCACGAAGTTAGTTGACTAACAGTAAATCAATGCATGCAAAGTAAAAATGTATAAAATGAGTTGGCTTCTAGGACAATTTTCATAATAATGCATTTAACTTACATGAAATAATTATTCAATATTTTCTATATGTAGTTCAAAATTTGACTTTTATTATTAATTAAAAAGCAGGCAAGGAAGGAACTTAATGAGAGGCTGAGGAAATTAATTCAGAAGAGAAGGGAAAATGGGAACAATGGTGGATTGTTGGGAGAATTACTGGGAGCTGAAGGCCAGACGCTTACTAATAATAATAATAATAAGCTGACAGATTCTCAAATTGCAGATAATATAATTGGAGTTCTATTTGCTGCCCACGATACTACTGCGAGTGTTTTAACATGGGTGATTAAGTATTTGCATGATGATCTTGATATTCTTGAAGCTGTTGCGGTAATTATTTTTATAGAATTTCAATGTGCAAATTCAGTTCTATTTAAGTCCCACTTTACATTTCCTTCAATTAATTAATTATTAATAGATTTTTTTTCTTGCAATTTTAATTCAACTTGATATATATCTTTTTAACGTAATTATTAAATTGTACATGTGTGAGATTTTGTTGATAGTAATATAGAATGGTCCTCTGTTGTAAAATATATAATAAATTACAATCAATTTTGAGTAAGTGAAGTTATGATATTTTGTAATTCAAAGGAATGTAATTAATTTCATGTAGTTGGAGACAATAATAATAATAATTAATAATTGGAATTACCTATCAAAATTGTATCCCCTTTTTAAAAGAAGAATTTGTAAATGTATTTTGTTTTTCCTTAAATTGCAACATTGATCTTGTATATTGGAAACTAAGAAAGTGTTAATATTTCTTTAAATCTAAGTATTTAATGATATACATAACCTCATAATGCATTTGTAGATTTGAATTTTGTTCCAGTACAATGACAAAACTTTAATTTAGAAAAAAAAATCTGAAATTTCCTGGTTGGGATTATTTCTTTGCATTTTTCCTTTTCCTTGATATATAATTCTCAATCTTCCTTCTTAGCTACATATATATCAAATCCAAAATTATTTTTGGCAAAAAGAATAAAATGAGTGCCTCAAAATGCTTAATTGTGCAAGTGGAATCTAGTTTATTGTATTTATTGAATGGCTTGTGAGTAGAGATTCAACGTATAATGCAGAGGGAACAAATGGAAATTCGAAGCAGATTATTGAAAGCAAATCGCAACCTCACGTGGGACGATACGCGACGAATGCCATTGACTACAAGGGTACATACATATATATACACATATCAATTAAACGTCATTTTCAATTTACTTTTATTGTTTGATATTATTTCATATATACCATCGAATCAATTAAAAGATTTCCACAAAATTTCGACAAAATTCGAAGTTTAATATGTTATAATTGAAGAATTAAAGTTACATATATGCATACGTGTCGGTTGATAATTTTCTTTTTGGTTACGTAAAAGGTCGTTGTCTAATGTTAGTCGATAATTTAAGAAAAATTGATTGGACGATGATGAACAGGTAATTCAAGAAACGTTAAGAAGAGCAAGCATACTATCGTTTGCATTTAGAGAGGCAGTGGAAGATGTGGAATTTGAAGGATATGTAATCCCGAAGGGATGGAAGGTTCTTCCTCTATTTAGAAGCATTCATCATTCTCCTCTTTTCTTTCCTCAACCCCAAAAGTTCGATCCTTCAAGATTTGAGGTTCGTTTTTTCAATTCGATTCGATTTGCACCCTTTAATTAATTGATTCTCCACAAATATAAATCACAAGAAATTGACTACAACACCGGCTGTCTCAATTCATGCATGTGATTTAATTCTCAAACTTGATCTCAAAATTATCTTAAAATAAAAATAAAAAAATCAAACAGATTTGTTCCTCGCTTCCGAAATATCAAATCCAATTCATTAAAAATTAATTGAAATTTTATAATATTAACCTATTTTCAAAAATCAACGTATATTCTTATATGTGTGTGTGCGTCCGCACATGCAGAGGAGAGAATATAAAAGTTGTTAGAATAACCTCTTATACTCTTGAAGTCGATGGATCAAATCTTATCTCGATGAAAATCGAGTTAGTTTTATGAGTAATTTTGCCGATAAAAAAAAAAGAGTAATAGAAAAATATATAGTTATATATATGTAAATAAATGATTAGGAATGTACTACGAAGAAACCATTAAATAAAGTGATGAGGTATATTTTTTTAATTAAAAGGGTACAAAATTGTATGACTAGGATTCTAGGAAAGGTACGGTTATCGTAACTCAAAGTATAAATTAATTGAAAATGATTTAGTGTATTTTTACCTAGCAGTCTATTGGAGAATAATAATAAAATTTAAAAAATGCATATACATATCAATAAATTTTAGGAAAAAAGACTCTTTAGTGCATCCTGGTGGCAAAATTTGCAATTTAATCAAACAAATATTTTTCATTCACATTAGTTCTTTCGTAGTAATTTTAGTACTTTTGACAGTAAATTTAATATTTTCGATAGTAACTTTAATACTTTTGATAGTAATTTTAATATTAAAGTGGAATTCATGAAAAATTCATTTATTAAAATGATATTTTGTATGTTAATATATACTACAGTGTTATTGATCTTAAATTTTAATTCTATGTCTTGGAATTCAAAAGACAGATATTTCAGATCTTAGACAAAAAGGAATATTATGAACATAAGGCTTAAATCAAAATAAATCGTCTGACAACTGTTTGTTTTTTTAGATTTTTTTTATAGTCAACCAATAAATATCATTATAAGTAATTTTTGAGGTTTATAATTGATGATCCATATCTATATCTACAATATTGTTTTGGAAATATAAGGTCGAAAATGTTTATAATATCGTGATAGAGAGTCGATGCAGTCGTCCTTGTCAAAATTAATTGCAAATGAAATCCATTAAATCTCTCCTATTATACATGACGAAACATGTGAGCTGGTTATTATGTAGGTTGGTTTGTCATAGTGCATGTAGTTTGGTTTGAAGCTTACTTGGACTTATCCACGTCAGGTTTCTATTTTTGAAGATAACAGCAAAAATAAAAGTAAACACCTTTAGAATACATTGTTAGGAATTCATATCTAAAAAAATAAATTAATTATTACGAGTGTATGAGTGAAATTTTAAACAGTAATCTCCTATTGACAAGAAGAAATATGAAAATAAACAAGGTATTAACTTTCCCATAATACGTAGGACATTTGTTGTAAATTTTTAAAATGTATACAGAGCTCCAAATTAATTTTTATAAATAACAAAGATGTACAATTTCGAAACAAAGAAACTACCATATATACACATATTAATGTATTTATTTATGCATGTTAATGATCGATACACTGGGCGCAGGTGGCACCAAAGCCAAATACATACATGCCATTTGGAAACGGAGTGCACTCTTGTCCTGGGAGTGAACTAGCTAAGCTCGAGGTGCTCATCCTCCTCCACCATCTCACCACCAATTACAGGCAAGCATATATGCTCTCATTATTTATAAATTGATTTTTCCCTTTTTTTTTGTAGTAAATTATAGTGCTGTTCGTTTCAGTTTTAAATAAATTCAACTAATATAACTTAATCGCTAAAATTTAGAATTTTCTAAAATTTAAGTTGAAACAAACGAGATTTATGTCTATATATTTTTAAAACTATATATAAATTAGTCCTAATTTCTTCAATGTAGCTGATTATAACAAACTGGATTTCAATTTCTTATTCAATTCTTTTAAACAAAAAAAATCACTAAATTAACTTTAGATTGATTTATATAAATCTGTTTGTTTCAGTTTAAATTTTAGAGATTTTAAATTCAGATAATATAATTGACATTACAATAATATAAAATTTTCAAAGTTAAAATTAAAACAAATGGGAGATAAACTTTTGAAAGTTATTCTACTTTGATAAAGTACTATGTCATTCTCCCTCAAGTGGAGCTCTATTAATTTGTGGACTAGTTACTATCAAAAACAAAAATAAAAATCGTAGACAAGGTGGGGGAGCAAGTTCAATTTTTTCTATATTTGTAGTTATTGATGAGGAAAAAATGGTAGTCTTTTAATGGCATGCATGCCTTCTCACATGATAATCAGACATATAAATCTAAAAGACTGTGGCATATTTTTCAACTTTCTAACCCACCCAAGGGACCATGACATGGACGACACACCGGCCACCATCAAAGAAAGTTTAAAGCTTTGGACCACTTGTATCTCCGTCTAATCCGATCAATCTCTTAAATAAATGTTAGACGATTTTTATCGTTAAATATTTAAATTAAATTAATTTTTGTCTAATTTTAAGTAATTTTATCGAAGTTTGACTATTTCTTTCCTAAAAACTAGAAGATACATTACCGTTTAAATTCGTTTAGCATGGTTCTGATTTAGTTTCTAGTTGACACCTTTTAAATTATTTAATGTGATTGCTAACATGCATGCATTGTTATCCACTTAATTTCCTTTTTATTTTTTTTGTAACTTAATGATGTGGGCTTATATGGGCTTTCAGGTGGGAAGTTATTGGCAACAACAACGACATCCAGTACGGCCCATTCCCAGTTCCAAAAGGAGGCTTACCTATAATATTTCATCCAATAGAAAAGAATTAGGATTACAAGCCCATCATTTTCCTCATATCATCACCACCAATTTCAATATAAGAAGGGGTGCAAAGCAAATGGAAGCATTTTGCATAATGTCAACCTCATTTCTGTTTAAGCTTTTAATTATTTATATATGGAATCCCAGAAATCACTACATTTCTAATTTTTAATAATACTTAAGTTGTTGTTTGACTCAAAAAAAATAAAATAAAACGAAAATGACTTTGGAAATGTATTATCTACTATGGAATCCCAGAAATCACTACATTTTTTAGTTTTAATAATACTTAAGTTGTTGTTTGACCAAAAAAAAAAAAAACAAACTAAAATGACTTTGAAAATGTATTATCCACTATGGAATCCTAAAAATCACTACATTTCTGAGTTTTAATAATACTTAAGTTGTTGTTTGACCAAAAAAAACAACAAATGAAAATGACTTTGAAAAGTATTATCTACTTGCATTTTCTAGAACTTGGTGTTTTTTTTCTTTTTCTTTTTAAGACCATGCTTTACTTCGTAAAAGGCTTGTTGTAGGTTGTTTGTTGCACAAGTTTAGTATGCTAACGAATATTTGACCAAACTATATACCAATTTTTTTTTCTTTCAATCAGGTTGTTAGCTAGATACATTCTACAAGATGACATCACACCATAGTTAAAAAGTTTTTAATTAAAATAAATAATTGTTGAATTAGTGCGTTTTTAATTAAAAGTTGTTAAGAGATGAGCGCAGCGCTGATCAAAGCATAGTTGTGAAGACTGGAGACTTAAATCAGTACAATTATGTCCGCGACATTATTATGTTTGTTGGACGCGGTTTCAAAATGTGCAAATATTTGGTAGAAGAAAACATGGTCAAAATTTGGAATCAACGGAAGTTCATGAATGACGTTCTAGACTTTTTCGACCTAATAAGACTTTTCTGTTTTGATTCAAATAACAACGTAACAAAATAATATAACAGTTGTGTTAGGGATACAAATTTAAATACAAATAAATATGTATAAATTAATACAGTTTAATTTTACATTGTGCATTTGTTTGCTGGATTATATTAGGTTTGATTAATAGTTACTCAGACTATTACTCGGAACTATACTATTTTATCCGATTAAATTAAAAGGAACTATTTTTGTGATTGGTTGTTTTATTTCAGATTATTGCTCCGGATTAAATTAAATAGTACACCAAAATTCAATCATAAAGTCATGATTAATTAAAATCACTTATTCCCCCACTTTTACTTATTATTTGTTAAATGAGATTAAACAGTTCAGTTCAACATTTGCACAACAAACACCGTATTGATTTTTAAAAGGAACTAATTAGTTAAGTCTCGCAGACAAACTTAGAAATAAATACACATTGATGAATCTTGACGAGTCCACAATTAAAGTTTTAATTGTCAATAAATTGCCAAATATATTTGTGTGCATTTATTTGTGTAAATTATTGGTGTTTATAACATTTTCCATAAAAAAGTAAAAAAATTTAATAAGTATAGTATGTAAGAGTTAGGAATAAGAAAATTAATTTTAATTGTTAATGTCACAAATGTTTTTCACGAACTAATTTTTAATTTGTATATTAGTTTAGGCGATTCGTAATCGGTCGACCAAAAGCTATAATAAAATTAAAAAGTAAACATGTAGTTTAGTCATGGTCACTGTTTTCCAACCTATATAAACCTTCTCTGTTCTAACATCTCCATCCACCACCATTCTTGCATTCTTCTATTTTCCTCGGCAATTGTCTGAAAGATATTAACACTGCTACCCATCCTTGAATTTGGTAAGTGTTTTCTTGTTTATCTTGATAGTGTTTTATGTGCATAAGATTAATCAGCTGTTTTATCTGTACAGAATGTTCTTACTAAACTGTTGGAATTAGACCTGACCGACAAGAGAGTAGTTAAACGAGTCATAAATGTGTAATGCATCATCATTTTATAAGTAAAAATATTATCCATAACCAATTTGCCAGATATAGTTAGAATGATGTTATTTTTCTCTGAAGTGGTCGTTTGAGGTTGAATACTATGAAGTACTATCTCAGTTCATTTTCTTGCAATCCAACTCATAATTGATGTGATTTATTGTGAATATTTAGATGATAAAACTTGTAATTTGCACTACATTGTAAGTACTTTACAAGGTCGCATAATTGTATCGACTAGAACTGATTAATCTTTGCATTTGAAGATAAATTATTTGGACTTTAAAAAGCCAAAATGTAGAGTAAATCATAGGTTATAACAGTGCCATCAATTTTCAGTTGAAGGTTTTGCAATCAAAATGAACTATGAAGATCAATACCACAAGTTATCAGAATCAAAATATGAATGCCTTCTATTTGGTAAGCATTTTTAGTAATTATTCATTAGTCTTAATTTGTTTCATCATAAATAGATGTCATCAAATATTTATATTCTACTTTCAGATGTTGATGATACCCTTTATCCACTAAGTTCTGGTTTGTCCGCTCAATGCACCAAGAACATCACAGGTTTGCTAATAAAACTGTAAAAATGTTTCTGTTACAATTCCTTGATTAAAGTATCACTTATGGATGCCTTTTTCTAGAATATATGATCGAAAGGCTTGGCGTAGAGGGACATAAAGCATCGGAAATGTGTGTTCAACTATACAAGGATTATGGCACAACCATGTCTGGTCTTCGGGTATGAATGCTGATGGATGATCATTAATCTGAGTTTCCATCAACGGGAGTTATAAAAACGCTTAGCGTGTTAATTGTTTGCTTGTTTTCTTCTTATGATCAGGCCATTGGTTATGAATTCGAATATGATGATTACCATAGGTAGCTGTTTTCTGCCTTTGTTATCACCCCTGTACAGTTATTTTTATCGCGTTTAGCTGAACATGTAACAGTCTAACTGGTCGTAATTTTTTCTCATTTTTACAGTTTTGTACACGGGAGATTACCCTATGAGAATTTGAAACCTGACCCTGTTCTAAGAAATCTTTTACACAGTCTGCCCATTCGGAAAGTTGTATGTTCTCCTCTTATTTTTCGAGTTGATTAAGTTGTGATCGACCTTAATTTCTTCCTCTAACGACGTTTGAGGGTTCTGTGACAGATTTTTTCAAATGCAAATGAAGTTCATGTTGCTGAAATTCTTAGCAAACTTGGATTAGAGGACTGTTTTGAAAGTGTTGTATGCTTCGAGTCTTTGAATCCGACCCAAAAAAGTTTCATTTCTGATGATGATAATGTTGTTATGGAATCCGAGGGGTCTGATTTTTCTGCAACTGATTCAGCACTTGTGAAGTCTCCCATTGTTTGCAAACCATTTGATATTGCCTTTGAAGAAGCTTTCAAGATAGCTGAAATTAACCCTGAGAAAACAGTAAGATAGTTGGAACTTTTTTTTCAGAGTTTTGGTTGACTATACATATCCATCTGCCTACAAATTTTGCAAATACTAATATAAAGTAGTAATAATAAAGTTATCATGATAAACAGTAAGGTTATGTCTCTATCTTATACTACCACCATTAATTCCATCCAATATTGTTTGAAGAGACGTTGACGAATCTGATAAAGGAAGGTTTAATTTATAGAAGTTAGGTATAGTTAGAACTTGATTAAATATTATAATATTTGCCTAATTCCTTCCTTGATGTTTTTGTTTTTTGTTTTTATATTTTAAACTTATAATCTTGTTTTACTAATTTAAGTTTCTCCCTTTTTCAGTTGTTTTTTGATGACAGTGTACGTAATGTGCAAACTGCTAAACATATGGGTCTTCACACAGTTTTGGTAAGTAGAGAGAATTTGGAATGGTTTTCTATCGTCGTTGAAAGAACAAAGATGGTTATTTGGAAATTATCCTCACCATTTTTAAAATTTTTTCATTTAGGTGGGGTCTTCTCACCGATCCAACGGTGTGGATCATGCAGTAGAGAGTATTCACAACATCCGGGAAGCTCTGCCAGATTTGTGGGAAGCGCTTGGAAAGTCGCAGGGCGTTCGCTACTCAAATAAGGCTGCAATCGAGACATTCGTGAGAGCTTAGCTGTGTAGCTTTTACCCCCCACCCCCACCCCCTACCACCTAAAAAAAATTGTATCAGGAGTTTTCTCCCCCAAATTTTGATCTGTGTCAGTGAATTGTCATTTTGATCTGAAATATAACCACTCATTCTTTGAATTTCACTTGGGCAACTAAATATTCAAACACCTGAGCTACGGGGTTTTTTTTTTCTTTTTGTTTAGAATTTATTTCCTGCAATAGGTCGCATAGCTCCCAGATTTGGCTGATACATTTTTTCTTTCTGTTTAAAACTCATCGGCAAAACATATAAATACATTGTTTAGAATGTGTTGGTACATTTTCCTTAAGACACTATTTAACTTTTAATTTTTCAATTTATCATACTAACATTACTTAAATTTTCAACCCAACACATTCCATCAAAATCACTAACAAAAATACTGATTTGACAATAAATTATCCAACGTGGCACGCGAAAAATAAATAAATAAAATAACGTGAAATGACAACACATAATGGATAGTAAATGCTAGTCACACGATACCCGCCCCACAAACATTTTCTTCATCTTGTTTTTTACAAACTAGTTGATCCAAGAAAAATTCAAGTAATTCTTGGACAGGTTGAAAGAAACATCAAGAGTTGTAAAAGTTTCTAATGAAGCCAATATTCTTACTTTCTTGTAACTTTTAAACATCATAAAAAAGATTAAGCAAAAAGTTTAATTTAGATTACTAGTTTCACACTAGTCCTTTGAGTAAGATGTTACATTTAAAATTTTTAAAAGCAATGTGGTTAGAGCAAATTGAAGAGTGGATTACTTTGGATGATAATCAAAAACCCCAAAATGTATCACTCATAAATGTTCAAAAAAGAAATTTCAAAAAACCATAATGTCTTAAGAAAGAAGAGGAAGAGGTTGCCACATGCTACGTTTTTTTTTTTTTTTTGTTTTTTTGCCATGTTAGTGAATTTTGATGGAATGTGTCAAGTTGAAAATTTAAGTAACGGTAATGTGATTAAATAGAAAAATAAAAGTTGAGTGATGTATTCAAGAAAATGTGTCAACATGAATGGGGTTTATATGTTTTGCCAAAACTTTCGCTAATACATAAACCTTTATTTCTGTTTAAATTTTAAAAATTATAAATTTTGATAATGTAAGGTATACTATTATACTTAGTAATTTATTAAAATTTATAATTTTCAAAATTTAAACCGAAACAAATGATCCAACAAAAAAATTTCAAAGACCTAGTTTGTTAATTTTGAGTTTTCAAATTAAAAAGTTTGGCGCTAAAAGTTTGAGAAGTTTAAACATAACGTAGAAGCGTGAGGTAGTCCTATTGGTTTTTCTTTTACTATAACCATTAAATGGAACCCATTGACCTGATCATTGCCAAACTGGTATCGACTACGTCTTTTGATGAAGAAATTTGAGTTTTAAACTTTTTATTATTCTGTCAATTAATGTGCGAGTCAGTCGGTGAATTTTTAGGGAGTACGAGTGAGTACGAGAATCTTTAGACACCTACAATTGGTGTATAAGTGAGTATGTGAATTTTTCCACTGACCTCTACGTAACCCAAAAAAAACAAATGGAACCCCCATTACATGTTCCTTCTATGGTCCGTAAAGATGAATACCCAAAACAAAGCAAGATGAATGATGAAGATTGAAACGAATCAGTCAAAAAAGTTGCTACGTACTAATTGCCAGTTCAGTAAAATACACCAGTCTAGTATTACAACAAAAACTGCGAGGGGTCTGTACATTTGAGCATCGGAAAATTCATCCGCTATATAAGATAAATCAAAAATGATTTCCATTTCAGATGAAGGATGTATCCGAATTTACCTAATAAATAGCAAGGTAGAGAGAAAAGTGTTCAGTCTTTCAATGAATATTTCTTTCCTGTGAACGCTTGGAACTTTGGTTCGTCCGCTTTCGGAGGTGGCTGTTCCTGACGGATCTCTTTCTGTTTCGTCTCACTCTGTGATGCAGACAAAATTAAACATCAAGAAAGCATCTTCAGTCCAAGTATCAATGGCGACAGTAGCTAATAGATAATTCTAGAATTAGGCATACAATTCTAAAACGAATACATTTAGAAACAATTTTGTTCTCCAAACATGTATGGTCTCCCCAATAATGAATATGAAATTGGAGCAATGTCAACAAACAGTGCTCAATCATTTTAGAATATGAGTAATGACAGGATAGTCACAGTCAATTTATAGTGAAGAACTGGAATTGTATACTTTTTTCTTCTTAGAGAATGTGTCTCTAATTATAGAAGTAACAATAAAATAAAAATGGAAACTGTATCTTTATTATGGAAGGGAGGTAGACGTAATTGTTAGCCTAAGGTGGACTGCAGTTTGCAGAATATACCCATAATAGATAAGTGAGGGAGCTAGTTGCATACTTTTGGTGTTCTGTGTGAAACTTGATCCCCATTTGAGCCAAAGACAAGCTTTCCACAATGCTTACGTGAAGTAGAGCTTGATGGAGTTGTGCCATCACTGCCACTTTTAGCCTCAGTCTGGTGCTGTTTAAGGGGACAAGAAACTTGTGCAACTGATTCAGCAGAAGGTTTCCCATCCAAGCGTCTTGATGAACCAGTAAACGGGCCACACTTGGGAATTTTGTTTTCCACTTCTTCCTCAACTGAGAGAGTAAGTTACAAATTAGAATGATCATTCCAGTAGACATGAATAACAAAAGATTGAAATTTGTTAATGAAAACAAAGATTACAAGAAAAAAGTATAAAAGCAGACCTTCTAGTGGTCTCTTGCTTGAAATGTTAGACTTATTTGGCTTTTCGGGTTCTTTATAGTCTAGCGGAGGTGCAAAGTCCACCTCGCAGTCCGTTTCAATGATACTGATAGCGGATGAGGGGCGGGTTTCTACAATATCAATGTAAAATTTCTTATTGTTGTAGGGTACCATGATGGTATCTCCGGTGGTCAAACAAGAGTAGCTTCTTAATGTTGTCTCCAAGCTTCAATTTAACAAAGAAGATATTAAAAAGAACCAGTCAAAACTAAACATATAAATATAGCAACAAACTAAAACATATGTGAAGCAAAGCATCAAAGTCAATAAAATATTACAAGCTTATAACTCACATGGCTTTTGGGTTGGAAACATCCAAAAAATCCTTGGTGTGAGGCTGCAACTTCACAAATGTTCCCTTTGACAAACTGGCATTCTTAACATTAATAATGTCTCCCTCTTGTAGAAGCATGTTTTCCATCATCTACTTGCGGAGCAACAAATTAGGAAGTTAGATTTTGAATCAATGTAAAGGAATAAACAAACAAAACAAATAAACTCGTAGACATTGAAAGAAATTAATACCCAATATGGTAAGTATATCAAGCCCTCATCTGCAATAAATTCTAGCACTCCACAATGAGAAGTTTTCCCACAAGACGGGTTACTGACTTCAAATAACATGGGGTAGTCAACCTGTAAATAAGCTGACACGGAATAATAGTAAAAAAAAAAAGTTACATAGAGAAGAAAAGCAGCACATTTGATGTTTAAAATGCAAAAGTAAAAGAAAGCATCTAAAATAAGAGATGCACAAGGAATAAGAGACTTACCGAGGCGATCCAGAGCAGAGGGAGGCATTATAACTGGAAGCCAATAAATTTGTGAGTTGGTGATATTCAGTTTAAAAAAAGCGTAATTAAATTAATCAGTGGTCAAAGAGTAAGCTAACAAACCTTTATCACCCTTTTCCAGATGTGCCTGCAGTTTTAACAGATTAAAGTTATATGAGATAAACAACGAAGTGATCATTAGTCTAACCATGAGTATTACAGTGCAAAAGTAAATGCAATTATTCGTAATAGAGAAGGATTAAAAGGCAGGAGATGATGCTTCTAGCAAATTGTATGAATGTAAAATTAGTTGATTCAGATGCATAGAAGAGTTACTCCAAAAACTATTTGGTTTGGAAAAATTCTTGAACAATTGGGTACTTGTTCAGAGGACTTCCAATGACTACTTGTGTAATGTCCTTTTTAAGTTCATCCACCCAAAGCTCTAATTCAGAAATTCAATTGGCTTAAAGAATGACTAAGTCTTAAGATGCAGTTCACAATCTTAATTTAATGGTAATTAGTTTAAATTCATAAATCTCATTTACTACCAATAGGGAACATATCAATAATATCAATAAATAGACCACAAGTCATGGAAATTTACAGCCACTTTATGGACAATGTTTAAGTTCTAACAATTCCTTTTGAATGGTTACTAGTGCAAGCCGATGCAGTTAGACCTTTTCGATGAAAGACACCGGGTAGCAGCGATAGTTCTGTTCAAATGTTGATGCAAGACTCTGCAACAAAAGGAACAAAAATAAATAAATTAGTTATGTAACTCCGCACTTGCTCGTAAAGTACATCTAACCTAAAAAGCTCCAAATATTTGTAATATCGTTTCCAAGGTTTTGTACCAGCATCAGAGCCAAAAAGGTCAATCAAGATAAAGGTTTAAATTTTCATTTGTTCCTTGTAGAGCTGATCCGAAAATGAACTTGCAACATCCACTTATGATTTAAGGCACACATAATGCAGTTATGAGATTATTAAAGGGAAGCAACATAAACACCAGATCAATCATTCACAATAAATACATAGTCAAAATTATTGAACATTGTCATTGTTTAAACCAATAAACAGAACAGCCTTCTAGATATCTGTCAGAAAAAATCTATAATTTCTTATAATTGCCAATGAGATTATGAGAAGAGCTTCTGATTTATATCTAAACATTAACAATTTAACCAAAAACAGAAAACATAAATTGTTACAATATGTATCAGTATCATACCATGATCACAGATTCTGATGAATAACCAGCCACCAGAAGATCAATATGATCTGCCAAAATAACAATCAAACACCAAACAGAAGAAGTTCATCGGTACACCCAATACCCAATTCACATATAATCAAGCTAAACACAAACCAAAATAGCAGATTCATATAAAACATTGTATGACAGAACAATAATAAACCCACTCTAAAAGTAAGCTAATATCTATACAATTTATACAAACAACCATCAATTTTTATGGGAAAAAAACAAAAACCCAGAAACAAACATGATGCAAGTACAGCATAGACATTGGGATTTGAGCCCTTTTTACATTGGTATGAGAATATCAGATGGGAGATATATATGAAGTAGGGTTTGAAGAATAATGGGTTTTGATTATTGAACCTTTTGGCCGGAAGTTCCCGAAATTGAGAGTGATGAGGATGCGAATGACTTTCGAGTTTCCAGCTATATGTATAACTCGACAGAGCAATCGGTGAGAGGGTATTTTGGAAATTTGGTAGTATGGTGAGGGTATGAATGGAAGAGAAGAATGAATTTCGCGAGTACCATATATAATGGGTTTCTCGACGGAAAAGGCTAATCTACTGTCCTCAACTTCAAAAAATAATTAAAAATTACAGATAGCGATAAAATAATAATTTGTACATAAATAATAAAGGGACAAATATATAAAAATATTCTCAATTATGAATTAATTTTATTTTAGAGATTTTTTTTTTTGTAATTAAGGTATTCAATTATGAATTACTTCTATTTTAGGGATCGTTATTTTAATTTTTATAATTAAGGGATTCAATTATATGTTAATTTTTACTTTAGAGGTTGTTCTTTTAAATTTTACAATTAAGAGATTTACTTATTATATTTTTTAATATAATCTAAAATTTAATGTATCAAAATCACTTTTTAATTAAAAAAATATTAATTTTTTATTATTTTCTTTTAATTACTAAATTTTTAATAGATATATTTGGATATTTTTTTTATCTGTTGATAACATATTAATTAAAGTCATTCTTTTATAAAAAAATATCATTAAAATTAAGTAATTAAAAGTCATTTTTTTATTATAAATTTTCAATTACTCAATTTTAATAACGTTTTTTATTAAAAAAATGAATTTAATTGACATGTTATCACGACACATCAATAAATACTAAAATATATAAATATGTTCATTAAAAATTAAAAAATTAGTCCTTCTATTTTATTTTCTTAATATACACTCAAACAATATACACGTTTGAGTGTATTTTGAATACTCTAGTGAGAACGAGGGAGTAATTGATACACATGACATCACTCAAAAACTAATATAGAATCACGTCTACCAACGCATTTGTCATAAGGATTTATCCTATCCATCATAAAAATTATTTCATTAATAAATTTATGAACACAAACTTAATATATAAGAATAAGTTATAAATTTATTCAAAAATACAAGAAATAGTTGAAGTCTACTTAAAAAAAGAAAAGAACAGAAGGGACTTTATTTAAATGATTTGTGAGTTTTTAGTTTGTGAGTATAAATAACTCAATATTTTATTTAATTTGAAAGTTAGAAAAAAAAATTCTTTTAATATTATATTATTTTAAAATTTTATTTGTACTATTAGAATTATTGACTTAAATAAACTTTTATGAACATTATAATATTTTAAATTGAAATTATTGAAATTATTGAAAATAATTTTTTTTATAAAATTATAAGATTTTACTAACCTAATTTAGGTCCTTTTATTACAGTTTATTTAATAAGTGCTTATTTAAAATAAATTATTATTTTTAAATTCACCTTATTTGAATAAATGGAATTGTGTTTAGGATAGTTTATTTTAAATTAGTTTATTTATATGATAAGTGATGTTATAAAAAATATTTGACAAATGTAAGTAATAAGACGAGGAATTAACGTTTAAATGAATATTATATAAAATTAATCAGAATTAGGAGAGGATTAAACCAACTTATACCTTAAGCAATAGATAACCCTTTAGCGGATAGACATGAGCTAATCAGCCCGAGGGACGAAGAGAGAAGTTGATACAGAGGAGTGTAAAAAGCTTGCAATGGCCAATAACGCATTGAAGAACTTAAAGGTATAACAATTATGATCATAACCCACTGTTGATGAAGTAAGTTATTTCCCCTGATCAATTAATTTAATTTTTGAACTCCCATAAAATTTGAACTTGTCTTTTTAGTGTTTAATTCATCTGGGTGGGGTTTAATTTTTTGATACAGCTCACTTTTTTTGCATTTTGGTATGATGTGTTGCAGTTCATGCAAAAGGGTAAAACTAGAGAGAAGAGAAAACTAAGAATGCAGAAGAAGAGGTAGTACCCTGATGAGAACTTTCCATCATCAGCTACGCCTAGAAAATGGTAAACACATTTTCATATTTAATTTATTAATTAATTTATTAGAGTCAAGTTAATATTTTTAGTGTTTTTTGGGATATGCTTGTTAATGCTTTAGCATTGAGATGTGAAGCTTTATTCTTGTTTTAACAAGGTGAATTGTGATTCATGAAAATCATTTTGAATGTAATGTAGTGAGATTCTTATTTTGAAATAGCAGCTTTAATCAAACTCTCCGAAGATTCTGAGATGGAAAGATCTACATGCACTTACAAACTGATTTGCAGTACTAAGGCAATTGATCACCGCATTACAAGCAAAGGAAGATTCACAGAATAAAGGAAATAAAGTATGTATGTTGTTACTCGGTACTTATATTGTTCGAGTTATTAGGAGGGGGAATTGTAGATAAAAGGCAATTGACTTTGAAGATACAGGATCCACAAAAACTTGTGACACTGCTGCTTACTGAAAATGTGGAATCACGATACTTGTTGTAGGATGTAAAGCATGATGAATACAAAAGCATAATTCAAATGTCAAAATATAATATTTCATCGAAGAGAAATCCTTCAAGTTATACACTGTTTTTGTTTCTCCTGATTACTAGCATGATCTGCAAGAGCCAACCTCGTTTAAGCTCGCCTCCGAGGAAGTAATTTACTATTAGCCTGGAGACATTATGGAATTGTGGAGGGCAAGGTATAAACTAAGGTTTTCAAGATGTTTTAACTCAAAAAAAATTTAAGGTTTTTGGCAAAATGTTGACAATTTACTTCTCAACTTTTTGAATAGGTTAATATTGACATTGTTTTACTAATTTGTTTTTTATGTTCGAAATTTTGTTGAAAATATGTTGTAACACAGAGAGAGAGAGAGAGACGTCATTACAATATATGTGCTAGATTGGGAAGCAAACATACTAGAACCTTTCTAAGTGAACAAACTTAGGAAACTCAACTCACAAAATCACTTGTTCCATTTCCTCAACTCAGTACTCCCAAAAAACACAGTAACAACTATTTGTTGAATGGCTTCCACAAGGAGAGCGCGTAAAGGACTCTTCCTTTCCATCCCTGTAGCATCCACTCGCTTTCTTCATGTACTAGAAAATCCTTGTGGTAATTCAGCTTCACCTTTGTGCTTATTTCTGTCATGACATCTTGGTGCAATGGTAACTGCACGAAACCAGCTCTCAAATTCCGAGATTTCCATTGCTTGTATTTCTCAGGCCTTTCGATCCTTGTTGTTCCCTCACACGCTATGACATTCATAGCATCTCTTGCAAGCACCTCTTGCTCAAAGAGCAACCTGTTGTTGTCATTCTGGATTGCAGTAGCCTCAAACATATGAAAGAGACTAGAGAAGTGAAAGAGAGCTTCTCGGAATCGCATGACAAAGAAAGGAGAACTGTAGCTTCCATTAAGAACTCCATGGACAAACATATCAGGATTAATTCTCTTGATCAAGTTTAGAACTTTGTCCCTTGGACCGTTCTCCACCACAGTCTCATCAGGCACTGTCCTTAGCCTATATAAACAATTGACCACAAGCTTTTCATCTTTGCCAAGCTGTAAATCCTCGAGTTTTACAGAATCCCATTTCTTAGCAATGGCCTTGAACTCAAATGGGACTTTAAATCTCTTGCAATAAATTGCTAAATGATGCCCTGTCTCCTCAATCCTCTCTGCTGGCCGAGAACCTGGTTGGGGAAAATCAATTCCTGTGATACGAAGTTTTGAGGGTCCTCCAGGAAACACAGAAATAGCCTGGATAATGCAGGGCCATTGAAAACCATATAAAATGCCAAAATCTATGATATGAAGCGTTTTTGCAGCGGTAGCAAGTTTATATATTGATTTATTAGCAAAAATATTTGACATCCTCTGGAATGGGACTGCCGTAACATATGCCTGATAAGCTTTCAGACTATCAGCAGCCGATATTCTCCTGTTACTAAAAGCTGTATAGAGTGCTAAACCTGTTCCAGTCATCCGCGCCTCAATTGCGTGCCCAAAGTAATACGCTAGTCTTTCTGTCCCATCTCCGTAAGGAGAAGAGTGTTGTCGAATTTGCATGAGAAGTGCATGAGCTTTTTGACTATTGCTGCTTCCTACAGCTTGTGCACACTGAATGAGGAGATTCCCCAAATCAATCTTCCCACTTCCATCATGTTGTCTTTTACGATGTGCACCTCTAGCTTTTGGTTTCAGCTGCTCATGAAACGTGGAATCCTCAGTCTGCAGTGTGGAGTTCAAATCAGGGCAAAACAACACTTTGTCATAAATTTCTGATTGCATAAGTTCTTCACAGCTACTTGAGACTTTTTCACTCTGCACTTCTTCAAGGTAGTCATCGCTGTCCCGATGATGTTTTCTGTCTCCCTTTGAACCATTAGGAGGATGGTTTTCATTGTACGTTAAGTTTGGATTATTGTCACTTGGAATTTGACAATGATTCAGATTCAGGCTCGGATTCAGATCATTATTATAGGGGAGAAATTCTGTAATATTTTCATGCTCCCCCCTACATTGATAGACATCTTGGTGCTTAGAGAAATTGCTATGAAAAGAATTCTCAAGACAGAATTTTGATTTTTCAGGAACATGAATCTGGTTGGACTCTGAAAAATTGTTTATTAGAGTGTCAGTGCTGTTACTAGATTTACTACTAGAAGTGGCAGTATAATTAAAGAAAATAATCACTGGGAGAGAGCTTTTTACCTAGGATATCATAGAAGGATTTCTCGGCAGCCTGGAGAGCAGAGCACTCATGGAACATGCAAGGCTTGTAATTCTGCAAGTCATCCTCTTCCATTAGTATTTGGTCTATGTACTTGAGAACTCCATCAAAGAAGTCGCGTTGCAACGACATTTTCTACTTTAAGCACAACTATGCAGAATATAACGTTATATTGAAGCTATGATTTTGGTTTGAAAGCCACTTGTAATTGAATACTACTGTGTATTAATTTGTTTAGAGAATCATATCATAGTTGGCCAGAGGTATCCATAGGCACTTTATATAGCGGACAATGATGTTACTAAGCTCCAGGCTTAGGATATTAGAGGAGCAGCGAAAGATATTCAACTGAATCGAATTTGTGTTTTGGTTCTTGTGTGGTGACATTGTGTCACAATTACCTAGGTTTGGATTTTCTGTAAAACGATGTCTTATGAGAATGTTGTGTATGGTTGAAAACATGTGACCTGATAATAGAAACATAGAATAACTTTCGGTATCCATCGAATTTGTGTTTTGGTTCTTATGTCCAGAAGGTGTGTTACAATTAACGAGGTTTGGATTTTCTGCAAATAATGGCCTCTATGCATGTTGTGTACAGTGACCGTGTTTTCATGTGACCTCATAATTAAAACATACAATAACTTTTGGGTGGAATGAGGGGAAAATGCGACATGCATACTACCGATAAGCATTTTGGAGATGACTTAATTTCTGGACCTCAACAATATGTTACTGAGTTTTTTTACAGAAAAGAATTAGATGAGAAAATGTTTTAGTGAATAGAAAAGAATAGAGTAGAAAAACTTATGAGTTTTCCTTTGAACTAAGGTAGATGTTAAATGTCTAATTTATCTTTAATATTATATTTTATTTTGTTTGAACGTAAGGGTATTATTGACCCATGTTAAGTAGCGTTAATAAGTTCTCAATTCATAATTTTACCATTTTTGACAAGAAAAGATGGGCCATATTTTTCTGCCCAGTTCTTTCTTTTCCATCCTTTACAAAACTAGTGGAGTAAGTGTTTTTGTTCTTGTAAGGTGACACAAGTAACTAGGTTTGGATTTTCTGCAAAATCATGTCCTGTGAGCATGTTCCGTAAGTGACCAAGTTTTCATCTGACCTGATAAAAACATACATAAACTTTTGTGGGGACTGACTACATAGGACATGTACCTGAAAAGTTGGACTGAGAAAAAAAGCAGGAGATCCTGTAATGTCGAAGCTGTGATTTTTGTTGCTAGATGCTTGGAATTGAATGGCACTGTGTGCGTTTTGTTTAAGAGAGTCCTATATAGTTGGCTAGAAGGCTATGGATAGGCACTTTATATAGTGCACTGAATGATATAATAAGTTTCATATTTGGATATTCAAGGAAGCAGCATAAGATGTTCAACTGAATTGAAATTGTGTTTTTGTTCTTGTACTGTGATGCAATGAATTGGATTTTTGCAAAAGGACATATATGTGAGTTTGTTGTGTAAAGTTGCCAAGTCTTCTGAAATTGTATTGGATTTTCTGCAGCGAGTATGTTCTCTACAGTTACTAAGTTTGCATGTGACTTGATAATAAAAAAATATGCTTTTGAAAATAAAATGTGTTCTATAAAAGTTACATTTGCGTAAGTTCATACTCATGATCATAGCACATAAAACTTAGACAGCCACATGCACCCATTAATCATGTACTGGCTATTGAAAAGGCTCTTTCTTATCTCATCCATTCAATTTTAAATTCACAGGAACATGTAGCAGCATGCTTGGGATGCACGGTTACTACTGAACTTTCATGCCAACCATTACAGCTGCTATATTATGACCGGATTAATAAATTTTCATCTAGGCATGTTATATGTCCGTTTGTTTCAGTTTAAATTTATAAATTATAGATTATTGTAGTATAAATTATACTGTTAAAATTTATAATCTCCAAAATTTAAATTGAAATAAGCAGCGCGTATGTCTCATTTAAAAATGTCAAAATCTATAACCATAACTTTAGAGTTCAATTTTGATTCTCAATAAACAGCTTGGCAGATTTAATCCAACAACTTCAGTCGGATTTTCCATATATATTTATATATCAGAACCAAATAATCTGCAACTTCTACTTTTTGTTTCTTTAAACTTTGCATAAAAACATAGCACTTAAAGTCCAAGGAAAGGATTCCATGTAATATGCTAATTAGAGTATATTTTATTCTAATTAATTTTCCCATTTTGTCATTATAAATACTACCATATAAAACCTTTCAGTATTGAAAGATAAATTTGTCAAAATTCGAGATGAGCATTGGAAATAATAGAATACAGCATGCAGTGGATCTTCATCCAAAATCAGACAGTACAAGCCCACATTTCCAAACAAACACTGCTCTATTATCAGAAAATGTGCCACAACTTGACAACTTTAGCGTTTTGGAAACTTAATGAATTCACATTTAAATAAATTAACTAGACACAAAGTGAAATCACACTCTTTTTGTGGAAATGGAATAGATGAAGTTGTGGCAGTAATATGGAAAAAGGGAATTACACGATCTCTTACTTTTTTTATTTTTACTATTTCAAAAAATTAATTCTATTGTACCTAAACAAATGTAAATACGTGTTAAAACAATAAATATTTAAAAAGAAACAATTTTAAAATAGTATTAAGATATAATAAAATCAGTTAATGAAAAATAGGCTGGAGAACACTTAATGCTAACATGTGTGACATACATATAATAACATAGATATAGTAACATGAACGATACATAAAAAAATTACGAGAAAATAGAGACAACATAAAAAAAAATGTAAATAAAACATTAGGTAAATTCTCCCTCTCCCTCTCTAGTTTATAGCATGATTTTAATAACTTTTATAATATTAATATTTTTGAAAAATTAAAATACATTAATTCGTACATAATCATAAAACCTAGGTAAAGGTTTTTATAAACTTCAAAAAATTCACGTACTGTATTAAAAATATTGTTATTGATGTTCTTTCAATACTTATATTTCTATATATTTAAATATCAAACGATAAAACAAGTGTGTATTACTTAAAAAATACATCATAACTCATTTTTCCCACTTCCATTTTTAAATTTAATAATTATGAGGTTTATTTACAAGGTAGGGCAGTAGGTAACTCATTTTTCCCACTTCCATTTTTAAATTTAATAATTATGAGGTTTTTTTACAAGGTAGGGCAGTAGGTAACTAGAAGGTCACAAAGTTGATCACGAAATTAAAAAATAAAAATAAAAAGTGTTTTGTAAGTTTTGGATTTTTATGTTTAATTTAAAATGACTAATACCAAAAAGGAGCAATTAAAAAAATTGAGAAAACTCCACAGTCTATGAGTATCACTTGGTCAACAATTTTATCACCATCGTCGCCCGTAACAAACTTCTCAACCCGAAACTAACTCTGTCGTTACAATCTGTGTTGTGTTACGCTGCTCATCAATCTGCATACTTTTTCTCTCTTCATCGTCGTCGTCTGCAGCAGCAAGCATGGTTAAAGCCTTTAGGATTTATGAATATGGTGGTCTCGAGGTCTAATTTTATGAGAAAATATGGTTGCATTGATGACGTGTCATGGGGTTTATCAATATTATATACTTTGTCCATCTTATACAAATTGCAACATTTTTTTAAGTGTGTAACACGAATTTTAATATACATCAAATTTATATCTAAAAATTTTATTTTTGTATGATTTTTAAATATTTCATAAATTCAAATGTTATACATTTAGTTGCATTTGATTTTTTTTAAAATTTAATATATATGCGTCTTAAAATCTGTCTCGCATATTTCAAAAAAATATTGTAATTAATTTGTGATATAGACCTGTTTGTTTCAATTTAAATTATAGAAATTTTAGATTATGATCGCGTAAATTACATTAATAGAATGTATAATGTCCAAAATTTTATATGAAACAAACATCACCGTAATATTGTTAACATCATGAACGCAACTGATAAATTGAATATTTACCTTCTTTTTTTTTTTTTTTTTTACTATGATCACATTCATTCATCTTAAAAGTTTCTTTCTCATTACAATCTTGTATAGCGGCTTGATTGATGACAATTTTAATTTTAATAATAAGCCACTTGTTTACATATATGTAATATTGTTGGTCGACATTCACTTTTACTAACAACAAAAACTAAAATGGTGGTAGGTACTGAAATGGGAAGATGTAGAAATTGCAGAGCCGAATTATGGGGAAATTCGGGTGAAGAATAAAGCCATTGGACTTAATCCATTAGATTTGAGGCTCCGCAGAGGAGGTTACAAGTCAGCCGAAACGTTGCCCCTTACACCGGGTTTTCTTCTTTTTCTGTTTACAAATTGAAAGGTTTTTTTTTTTTTTAAATAACTGCTCCCATTTAAGCTTTGTTTGAAACTCCTGATGAATTGGTACAAATTGTTGTAAAGATAGATAGTTAAATAGTCAAAGGGATATATGCATACTTTGAAGGAATTAATCTTCTGTTTTGATACCTATATTCAATAATAGATGTGCCAAATAATTGTTTGTGGACTGTGTCGTGCGACAGCAGGGAAGCTACTTTTCTTGACCTTGAAAATGGAGTTTATTGTTTATGCCAAACAGAGAATGATACTGAATATTATTATTATTGTCACAACTGATTTTTATTTTTTATGTTTATATAATCAGGAAGATATATTATTTGAAGGTTGTAACTTACATGAGTTTTTAAAATTTCAACCACAAAAAAGGAAAAGGAAGTGGTATACATCTCAAACTTGACTCTCTTTTGTTGCAATCGGTTATGCTTTTAAGATGTCAATACTCAACATCAACTCCTTCAATTCGGTGACTCTCTTTTAAGTGCATTGTTTGTGTAACCATTTGCTTCTTGTGTTCGTGTTCAAGGCTTTTCATCATATTCTATCCATCTCTTCCCCTGTTATACAAGTCTACGTTGGATTAAATTTAACAACCAACAAAATCCCTAGAATTGCTCGTAAAACATGTGCTTCTGCATGGTGAGCATTGGGCAAACTTGTGGTGCCACAGACCCAGTGCCTCTTTTTGTGTCGAGCAATTCACATCAACTCGCGACGAGCTGCTGGAATCTGCCTCACAAGTCTTTGCTCTTGTCGACTCAGGTGTGCTAAAGTTTCGTTTAGGTAAGACTTTCACATTGTCTAAGGCAGCAGAAGCACATACTGACATTGAAAGCCATCAAGCAGAAGGATCTATTCTGCTGTCCAATGGATTTAAAACACGCAAGTCATGACCAAAAAAAGAAAACAAAAGCACCCTCTGGTTCTTAAGGGGTTGTGGTATTTGGTTGTTGGTTGTGACTTTTGGTTTATGTTCCTTCGTTGTATATGAAGCCTCACTTGTCTAGTTGTCTGATCAAATGCATGTAGGGGTAATGATATCATAAAGAATATAGATAACAAAATCTTCAAGATTACCACGGTCTATTACTTCATTTTGTTGTAGTTTCTCGCGATAATGTTTTTTCTGGATCCTTTTAGAATGTGGAACTAGAAGTTTAACTGTTGTTGTTTTCATGGTTTTCTATCAAATTTGTTACGAGTTGTTTGGTATGTTGGAGTGACGAGGGAAAGGAATGAGAAAGATTGCATTTCCAACGTTTGACACACGTTACGTTTTCGTTTGATCGGTTATGGATGGTTGACGGCGAACATGGATGGAGGAAGAATGTTGTCTTCTCTTCTTCACAGTTTCGTCCGATGTCCTAACATCATTGGTGGCCACATTGAGTGAGGAGACTTGTCAAATCAATCAGTTGTCTCCTTTTTGCCATCTTTTATAACTCGTGGTCGTGCAGCATTCAATTCTTTTTTAACTTGGGACACAGCGTGGAGTGGAGTCCAAGACTCGAGCAATTGAAAACATCATCATATATACATCAATTATCACCTGAGAGGATACTGGTGACTTGCCCCCAGGAATCAACAAAAGCACTAGTACCATTTGAATGGTTCTACTCTACCTCTGTAAATTAGAATGAGTTAATAAGATAAGGATCCAGACTCAGAGATTCAGGTGATTATTATTGGAATGAAATCAAGTAACTGGAGTAAAGATTAGAGAATTTGCTACGAAAAGAACATTCAGAATGAGATTTTGATTTTCCAGGACCACCAATCTGATTGGACTCTAGACAAATTGTTCATTACAACGACTAGGGGATTTACTTGTGGAAGTGGCAATATATATATATATTAGCATAAAGGTTATTAGAAACTTTACATAAATAACTTGAAATACTCGAATTACATCAAACATGATGCTTGGCCATAACCTTTGGAAATAAAGACATTACTCTTGGACAGGCTTCCATAAGGATAAACCGTAAAGAACTCGTCCCTTCCATCCCTGCAACATCCAGTTTCTTTCTTCGTCCACCAGGAACTCCTTGTGGTAATGCAACCTTACCTTTGCTATAACTTCCTTGATAAGATCCTGGTGCAAAGGCAGTTGCCTAAAACCAGCCTTGAGATTCCGCAACTGCCATTGTTTGTATGTCTCAGGCCTTTCGATCCTTGCAGCTCCTTCACAGGCTATGACATTCATAGCATCCCTTGCGAACACCTCTTGCTCAAACAACATCCTGTTTTTGTCTTCGTGTAATTCCGTAGTCTCAAACATATCAAACAAGCTGGAGAAGTGGAACAGAGCTTCTCTGAATCGTGTCATAAAGAAGGGTGCATTGTAAGTCCCGTTAATGACTCCGTGGATGAACATATCAGGATTAATCCTCTTGATCAAACTCAAAACCACATCCCTAGGACTTGTATCTATCGTCTCATCAGCCACATTTCTCAGCCTGTACAAACAATTCACCACGAGCATTTCATCTCTGTCAATCTTTAGATCCTCCAGTTCAATAGTATCCCATTTCTTCGCGATCGCCTGGTACTCAAACTCAACATTGTATTTCCTGCAATAGTTTGCTAGATGATGCCCTGTAGCTTCTACTCTCTCCGCTGGCCTAAAACCTGGTCGTGGAAGATCAATCCCCGTGATTCGAAGCTTTGGAGGTCCCCCCGGTCTTGCAGAAAGGGACTGAATAAGGCAGGGCCACTGGAACCCATACAAAATCCCAAAATCAATTATATGAAGCCTTGTGACTCCCTCTGCTAGCTTGCTTATCGATTTGTTGGCTAAAATATTTGACATCTTATGAAATGGGCATGCTGTAACATATGTTTGATAGGCTTTTAACATATCAACAGCCGATATTCTCCTCTTAACAAAATCCGTATACAATTCTATCCCTTTTCCAGCCAAGCGTGCCTCAATAGCATTCGCAAAGTAATGCGCTAGTCTCTCAGTGCCATCTCCTAAAGGGGAAGAATGTTGTCTTATCTTCTTCACAGTTTCATCCGCTGTCCTAACATCATTGGTGGCCACAGCTTGTGCACATTGAGTGAGGAGACTTCTCAAATCAATCAGTTCTCTTCTTTTGGTATCTTTTTTAACTCGCGGTCGTCCAGCTTTCAATTCTTTAGACTGCTTGGGATGCTTTAACTTGGTACACAGCATGGAGTGGTCACCGCGGAGTCCAGGCATCGAGCAATTGAAAACCTCATCATACATTTCTGATTGCTCGAATTCTTCAATATAACTCGCCACTTGCTTGTGAATCTGCTCTTCTTGTAAGTAATCACCGTCCTCGCGATTACGAATTTTATCTCCCTTCAAACCATTGGAAGAACGTACTAAATCCTCTTGTTTTTCCCCAAGATGATAATTGACAACATTATCATTTGAGAGGATATTGTTGACTTGCCCTTGTGCTCCCCAGGAATCAACAAAAGCAGTAGCACCATTTGACATAAAATTGTTGAAATTTTCTTCCCTAGACGAACCTGAAGCAGAAAACTGCATCAAATGATCAGAATTGACCGGAACATATTGTAAATCAGGTATTTGGATGATGGATGATTGATCAATAAACGAATCAGATTCGCGTTGATCGGACACAGAAGAGCTTTGATTACAACCAGCAGAATCATCGGAGGCAGCAGGATATGGATACTTCTCACCAATAACATCATAGAAAGATTTTTCAGCAACCTGGAGAGCAGAAGACTGATGAAACATACAGGGCTGGTTCTGCAAATCCTCTTCCATGAGAACTTCGTCGATGAACTTGAGGACACCTTCGTAGTAATCGCGTACCCGCGACATATCTTTCTCCGAAGACATCATCTCCGAACACACTTCTAAACAATTAGAAGTCGATGGGCGATGAGCTTCAGTTGCGACCGAGTGATGGTTGTATGAAGGTTGGTTTCGAAAACTCGAGTATCGTTCGACAAGAGTATCCATATGTACTTTAGGTGAAAGAATTGGAGAATTTAATTTCTGTGTTAATATGTTGAGGTGAGAGGAAGAGGAAGAGGAAGCAAAGTTTGAGAAGGAAGATAGATAAGGTGGTTGGAGCAAACATGAAACAACGCTCTCTCTATATATATAAACTAGAAAAGTTGATATAGCAAATTAATAATGGAGGGGATATTGTGAGAATCTTTAGTTTTAGTATTGAAACTTCCGCGAAATGGAACTTTGTTAAGCGATTCAGTGGCCATTCCTTGGCTTTCACCACCACCTACTGCTACTGCTACTGCTACTGCTACGGCCTGTCACTTTTTCAACAAGGTACATCTATCATTACTACTACTTAGTTTATTACTAGTTTACCCCCCCCCCCCACCCCCACCCCCCCACCCCCATTAGTGTTCCGTCTTTTTCTTATTTATTTATTATCATCATAGTTTAAGTTCCAAATAGTCAAATTCAGACGCTTCACTGATATATAAGGTGGTGAACAACATATACTTCATAGGCAAAACGGGATAGTTTTAATTAGTCTAAATCAGTATAAACTTAATTTCCTTATTCTCAATACATATATATAAACAAGGAGTCTTTAAAAATTGCTCAACACCTGACCAAAAATAATCATATTAAAGACTTCTATAGTACCTAACATACACGATAATTCTATCCCAAAAAAAGGAGCATACATGACAATTAAATTAACGGTTATCATGTTATTTGAATTAATAGTATTAATAGTTATGGTATGTACTATTAAGTAGTGCATATAATAGAATTAATTAGAAGAAATAGTGAAATTAGTTGGAGTGGTGGAATATTAAAATAACATTTAAAAGATTTTATGATTTTTTATTATTTAAAAGTATGTGTGTGTGTGTAATTTTGAAACAGACGGAGGAACTAAATGATAAGACTATTAGCGAGAATACCTGTCTATGGCGGCTAAATTATGTACAGGTAAAATTTGAGTCAAAGGGATTGGGATTTAGTAAAGCTACAGTCTCAAAACCTTGAAAAATCATTTATCTTTTCCTACTATTTCAATCATTGAAAATAAAGAATGCTTCCCAGTGCTCAATGTCGGGGGGATTAACTTATTTTGCATATTGTGGTGAAAGATAACGAAAAATGAAGCTTCGTACATCCCCCGTTGTAGGCCAATAACTCTGTTATTTATTACTTATAATCCCTGGTATGTGACAAGGGAGAAGGGAATAGAAAAGGTAGCTTATCAAAAGATGACAATAATACTTAATTCAATTGATGAATTTCATTGTTATTGATTTTGATAATATAATTTTTTTTTTATTGTTGGTTAGTTAATCTTGAAGGTGGGAGAAATTGGAGTTGTACTAAACAATTTGAGTTCTCTCATCTTATTTTATATTATAGGTTATGTTATTGTCACTTATGTTATATATGATTTCTTCTATAATAAAATGTGTGAACATATACATATATAGATATATGGCTGAATGGAGAAAGGATTGGGAACTACATCGACGTTGGCAGCGATGCCTTTGGATAGTATAGTAGAGGATATCTACACGATAGACTTTTTTAGGTGCAATCATAAGCTTTTTTTGTTATAATAAGAAATTTAAATAATAAGAAATTCTCTTATACCTTCGATTTTTTTAAAAATTTAGAATAATATTTATAAATTACTAATTAAAAAAGATGATTAACAAAAACTCAAATTTAAATCGTTACCACTCCATGAGTTTTACCGGCTCAAATTTTCGGTGGCGGCGTAAGTTTTGTTTAAATCAAGGTTTCAACTCTAGTCTAATGCCACAAAAATGCAACACATGATGATATATGTGGTGAGAGATGATTGCATGTAAAGTTTGACTATATCGACGACTAGGTTGCTTTCTGGGCGGGAACACTCGATAGTCAGTCAATGGTGGACCCTCTTGACTCGGATTCAGAATTTCCAATATTAGAAACGTTGACAGTCAAATAATATAGCGCTGCTGTATTACCACAATATTTTCCTCACACAAATAATATCCATTTTTGTATATTCTCCGTATTTAATTAGATTTTTCTCACTTTCTAGTATTCTTTTTTTCTTTTCTTTTACTATTCTTCAATAAAGGGCTTTCTAATTTTTAACTAACCAAAACCTTAGTGAGTGAAGAATGTATTCTTGTGGGGGATTAAAAGATTTTGCATTTAAAAAATGATCAGGGGAAATAACTTATAACTCTATTTTGTAATTATATTCACTAATTTTATATTATAAATCTATAAATTCTTTGAAAAATCTAATTGTATAGATTGAAAATTTTAAAAACAAAGGGGTATGTACAATTTTACACCTTTTCTAAGGTGTATAATATAATCATGATTATAAAAACTGTAAGTATGTAAAGTAGCTAAAAAAATTTCAAAAATTATGTTTTACATTTTCTTTCAATTCGTATATCTAAATTTGCCTCAAATATTTTAGAAATAAAATATAACACAAATGAATATAATTACAAATATAACAATAATTCATTTCATGTTTTCCTTTAAAAATATCACACCAAAAAATTTCATAATACAAATCGATATAAGGAGAAAAACAAAAGTCCATGTCTTTTGTCATAATTTAATAATTGATCAGAATTCTTTTTATTTGCTTTCAAGAGGGAAGGCCCTTCAAATAAATATTACTATTTTATAACTCTTTTCTCTGATTATGAATCTTGAAAGTTTTATGACTCCCAGGAGTCAAAAACACGTGGTACGTGCACCCTTTGGGATTTGATAAGATCCTCCCAAAATTGTGTGCGATGATTATATTATTTTAATTATCCAAAATGTGAAATTTTTCACAGAACATGTTTGGTTGTAGAGATCAATCATACCTTTTAAAACAACTTTATAATTTATTTAGTGATAATAATTTTGTAACGATTTTTATAGCTCTAATAACAACTTTGCTTTCTACTTATTTTTGTGTGTCATGAAAATCTACTTATTTGGTGATGGATGGTTTTTTTATATTAATAAAAGCAAAAGGCTTTGACAAGAAAACTTTTTCTTGACAAAGGGGTAATTACACTTTCTTACTTTTGTTGGTTACACTACATTTTCCTACTTTAATTACTGTTATTTGTAGCAGTCATGGTTGAATACATTAATTGGGGGTTAATAAAATATGTATTATTATGTCACCAATCCACCACAAAAGGACCAGGTTCTTCGCCCCAATTGCCTTTCATATGCATGGGGGTCCCTAGTCCTCTACTTTGATGTTAATTGAATAAAATATTCGAATTTAATATTAAATAAATTCTCTGATCATCCCTCATTAAATGAAACAACCAAAAGCCTTGCACACCAAGAAAAACTTATGGATATCTATAAAAAAATAAATAAAAAAATTGTATTCGTGCTAGGAAAATTTTGGTACTAAATATCAAATTCAAAGTTCATAAATAGTTCCCAAAATTTTTATGGAGTATAATTATGCACTGAATTTTACAAAAATTACAAGTTTCCATAAACAAACATTAAAAATTATATTTTATTGTTATATATCGGAGTTTTCATCGAACTATGTTAATCATGAACATTTTTTAATACTCTGTTCCTAATATTATTTTTTTTGTTATATATAGAAATTATTATTTAAAAACTCACCTATTTATAATCTATTTTTAATATTATTCGATTAGGGGTGAAAAAGGCTACTATACTATTTAATTCATAAATCGTTTAAAAATACAAGTCTCAATCAGAACTCTGTACTTAATTTCTCCCAGCCCTGTCCAGGTACATTACATATTTTTTTAACTTGCGCACTAGACTAACCAACACTTTGAGATTATGTTACGCATATTACTATTCATATAGTTGGAAAGCTATATGTGAGTTTTAAATTGAATAATGTAACTATTGAACTACCAATAGTAATTTATGTACTTCCCCTTTCAGTTTATTTATATAGTGTAGTACAAATCTCGGTTTATTTGTATATATCTTAAATATATGTATTACGAATATGAAGACATTTAATATACAGATAATTAAGTCATAACTCACATTTCAAATTTTATATTTATAAATTTATAATTATTTAAAAAATTTAACCGTATGTATTGAAAGAATATCAAAATATAAAATACTAAATAAATTTTTAAACCATTTCATAGTATATAGCATGATTTTTATAATTATATAAAAATTGTATATTTTCAATGGTTAAGATATATTAATTTTTATATGATTATAATAACTATGTAAAAAACTCAAAAAAATTACATATAATTTATTTTTGTATGCTCTTTTAATCTATATACTTATATTTTTTTCATATATTCTAAAAATTAAGATATAATACGAATAAATAAAATTATAAAAATAAGTGATAGCTCAATTTTCTTTTTTTCATATATATATATATATATATATATGGGGGTCGATCCATAGCTAACGTTAGCTGTGGAGTCTTTCGTAGCTAACATATTTATAACCGTTGATCAAATAATACAACGCTAGAGATCAAATTTAAAAAATAGAAAAATTCCTTCCGCCAGTCTTACTGGTGGAAGGAAAAATAAAAAAAAATTGGTCTTTCCGCCAGTAAGACTGGCGGAAGGCAAAAAAAAAAAAAAAATTGGCCTTTCCGCCAGTAAGACTGGCAGAAGACAAAAAAAAAAAAATTGGTCTTTCCGCCAGTAAGACTAGTGGAAGGTAAAAAAAAAATGGCCATTTTTTTTTCCTTCCCCTACTAACACTGGCGGAAGGGAAAAAAAAATTTTAAATTTTTTTTCCCCTTCCACTAGTGTTAGTAGCGGAAAGGACTTTTTTTAAAAAATTATTTTCCCTTCCGCCAGTGTTAGTAGAGGAAGGGACTTTTTAAAAAAAAATTTTTTTTTTAAAAAGTCTCTTCCGCTACTAACACTGGCGAAAGGAGAAATTTTTTTTAAAAAAAAAGTCCTTTCCGCTACTAACACTGGCGGAAGGGACTTTTTTTTAAAAAAAAAATTTAAAATTTTTTTTCCCTTCCGCCAGTGTTAGTAGCGGAACGGAAATTTTTTTTTAAAAAAAAAGTCCCTTCCGCCAGTGTTAGTAGCGGAAGAGACTTTTTTTAAAAAAAAATTTTCCTTCCGCTACACTGGCGGAAGGGAAAAAAATTTTAAAAGAATTTTTTTAAAAAAAAAAATTACCCTTCCGCCAGTGTTAGTAGCGGAAGGGAAAAAAATGGCCATTTTTTTTTTTTTGCCTTCCGTCAGTTAAGGCCAATTTTATTTTTTTTTTTTTTCCTTCCGCCAGTCTTACTGGTGGAAATGCCGAATTTTTTTTTTTTTTTTTGTATTTTGCCTTGCTCCAGTAAGACTGGCGGAAGGGATTTTTCTATTTTTTAAGTTTGATCTCTAGTATTGGATTATTTGATCAACGGTTATAAATGTGTTAGTTACGAAAAATTTCACAACTAACGTTAGTTATGAATCGATATACGCTACAAAGAACATAACTGTTTAGAACTTGGGCTCTCGTAGATAAACCCATAACTGCAGTTGTCAGAAGTTGTGTAAGTTTTGTCTTTCACCCAACTCGTTAGTTTTCCATTAACTCTTGTTACTAGTACGGCGACATTTAACAGTGTACTATATCACATTTACCATCTTTATCGACAGCAATTGTTTCTCATACACGACATTTACAAAGTCCTTTCTCTAAACTTATGTAGTAGCTGCAATTCATCAGCTATGGCCAGATATCCAAGACCACCAAGGCCCAAGGGTACCAGTTGAACGTATCACCAAAACGAAAATAGCACAATTCCAAAGAGTACATCACCCAGATGATAAATAGGTTGGTAATATTATTAGCAGTGTAAACAACTATAAGGTTAAATAAAAGTTTGACAAACATATCAGTATTGCTGGTAAGTTGGGAAATATACTAGAACTATTTAAGGATCATTTACTTAATTTCAGAAAATAATCCATTACAACAGTATATGTTCAAAACGTCAAATGATAGGAGAACCTATGTGTTGGAAAATGTTACCGCATATTCCTTAACATTCATATAATCATATGTTACCAGAACCAGCTGCTAGAAACTGTAGCCGCAGCATCAGAATGCAGCAGAATAATCTAGGCATGCTTGAAACAGAGATTATACATGTTCAAAATGAACAAAACCAATTGAGAACAAAGCAAAAATCCAACTACGAACAAAAGATATGGCCACCAGACTGCATACACCAGTGCTTGAAAGAAACACTAAACAACATTGCAATGAAAACTTATAAGAGATTCTTTAAATGACTTTAATTGCCAGTATATATAGTCAAATATTCCAGGAAAATCTCGTTACACAGTGAACTTTCAAGACGCAAATGATAGTCGAGCACTGCGTCAGGCAGCCTAAACATACAAAGTTATGAAATAACATATTTCCATGGTAATCTTTACAGTATCATATATCACAACAAATCGTATCCATCATAATCTTCATAATTCTTGTCATAGCTCTCCTCCCTATTTTCAGAATAGCATTGATGACCATATGCTTCTTCAGCATCATTAAAACCAATATCTTCTCCTTCCTGATCATATTCATAAGCCAACTCTTCCCCATTGCAATCCACTTCCTTACCCAATTCATATGCCTCATTTTCTTCCCCCTGCTCCGAGGCACTGGTTTCATGATAAGACCCAATATGGTTCTTTTTGATACTTGGAGACGCATCATCTTCAAAGAGTTTATCCAGTGCTTCAAAATTTACCTTCGAACTCAGTCTCTTCTTACTCAACGCCTGACGGGCAGCCTCTGCAGCAGTTGGAGTAACACTAGCCTTTTTAGCTCCATTTTGTTTCGGATTCTTTTTTGCTTTCCTCTTTGCTTCACCAGCTTTTTCCGCAGCTTTCTTTGCTGCTTGTTCACGGATATTTTTTTGGTTCATTCCTTCCCATATAACCTTTTTCCACTCATACTCTTGCCCACGAACAATATAACCATCCACCTCAACATCATCAACATCCGAAAGGCTATCACTTACGTCAATAAAAGCACCTGAATCACTTCCAAACTTTTTCAACCACTGCCATCTACCATTTTTAGACTCTTCAATAATTTTCTTTGTTTTAGCACGATTAAAAGCGGGAGGATCGGATCCACCACAAAGTCCTCCACAAATTTCAACAAACTCTTTGTAGCACATAATACAAAGTCCATGACGATAAGGTGTTTCGTCTTTATGTTGGCAAAAAACTTCAGAAATCCCCTCACTTTTCGGGGGTTCTAAACCATTTTCCTCCTCAAACTCCTTGGCATTTCTATTGAACTCTTCAATTGTTAAGCTAGCCGACTCTGTATTCCCAAACTCAATAAACCTTTTCCTCAATGTAGCTTCACAAACATGTACAACCTTCACAATATCCGACTTCTGACATGAAAATCCATGCGCAATGGCAGCTATATAAACAGCTGCACCACATAATCCACTAGGTTTCCTACCTGTCTGCATCCAATCTCGCTTCATACTAACAATAATTCGCAGTGCAGCTAATGAAACCTTCATATTCCTACATTTCAACAAAGCACTAGTATATCTATGAATGAAAAGACTAGGATCAACCAATTTCTGAACAAATGAATGCATTTCCAAACTCAAGACCTTACAGAGCTGTAAATACACAATCCCCAATTCATATACATTCATACACAACTCAATTGAAAAATCGACAAGCAAAAAGGGGATTTTATTAGCTCTGCAAGCAATGTATAAGCAAGCTGCTGCAACTTTTATAGTTTCTCTGCCTCTAGTGAAATTACGCTCACCAGCTATTTGATAAAATTTCCGAGCCTGTTGGACCGCGAAAGCGTCCGAAATCCCTAATTTCAAGGCCAACTCGTTGATGAGACGAAATGCTCGGTGGAGTGACTGAGAGTAGTAATCGATACCGACGCTTTTTACGAGGGAAGAGTCGGTGAGGATGTCACCCGCGGCGCCTTTGACGAAGTTGCGGTCGTCGGAATAGGTATCACGAACGATTACTTGTGCGCAAACGCTGCAGCATATACTGCCGGTGTTGGGATCGGTCTCTGTTTTGCGATTTGTCTCACATTTCTCACACCAAAGCATCTCGATTCTTGATATTTTTTCCGAATATGGTCGGAAGAGCTATTTTGCGTTCTTGAAAATCCCTAATTTGGGTTTTAGGAACAAATTTGGGTTTCTTAACGGCCAAGAAAAGTTTGGATATCAGTCACAGCGGCAATATTGAAAATTAAGTCGGTTTGATACGGACTAGAGAAGCAGAGGAGTTGTGCTATGCTATATAGTCGGAAAGTTTGGGCCAAGTTTCGTCCGACTTTCCAAGTAATGCACGAATAGACAGACATTAGGTTACACGTGGGATCCTATCAAAATTTTAATTACCTTTTTCCTAACAAGTCCCGTCAGTGAGAATATAATTCGGACTGAAATTTTTCTTCATATAAATAATTATGCGAAGCAGAGTGATTCAAAGTCTTCAATGAAGTAATTAATACTTTATCAAAAAATAAAAATAAAGTAATTCATAAACTAGCAAACATTAATTTATTTTCTAAACGCCGAGTTTATCTCTCAGCTTGAAAATCTATAAAACCAGGATTTAATATATTGTACTGCCTATAAATGGTAGGGCATTATGACTGCATAAAACATTTTTCGAAAATAAGAATTTTCACCAAAAGACTATATATAACATCCTTTGGAAACTTCATACTCTTGATCTCCTTGATAGTAGTTTGAAAATTTTAACTATTAATGAAAAGAAATTATATGACCCATAATTTCAATTTTCACAAGCTTTCTTTGATATACTCAAAGCCATACACATTATCAACGAAAAATAACTGCAACTCTTTAAGTAGCAAGTAAAATAACGTAATTCCAATCAATAACCTACTAAAAAATAAAATAAAAATAAATAAATAAATAAATATTAATTATCATTATTATTATTAGTATTAATTATTATTATTATTAAATTAATAGTAATAATAATAAAGGCTCACACTCTTCACCTCTATCTTTATTGTGCGTCATATATGAACATAACCTTCCGCCGCCTGTGCACACACTACTGCAAAAAGCACCAATGGCTTATCGACTACATAATGCATTAACGTGCTACTACAGGAAAGTTCCATAATAGAGCCTTTTCATTGATATGTCATCAAAATAAACTACAATGAAGACAAAATTACAAGCAAGCAGTAAGTTACATAAGACATTTTCTATCATACAGAATCTCAGGGACATACACGTAGACTAACATAATATCCTGACAGTAAACCAACTGTGGTAACTAGGATCAAACTATCTTTCAAGGTAAGAGCAATGTCAACGCCTACATTTCCCGCTTTGCCGCCAGCTTCAAATCGTAACAAGCATCCATACAGCCACCAGATCCATTGAAATATACTGTACACGTTTACCTGTGTGATATAGTTAACAATCTAAACTAAGGACGCAGCAATGCAGTCATGTGTACAATTCTTGAGGCATAACCAAGTGAAGTGCACAAAAACATATATTAGAATAGGAAAAATTCAAGGGAATAGTACCATATATTTTTGGGAATGACCTCCATAACACTCTTAGTCTTCATTTAAATTCAATATAAAAAATCCTAAGCAGGTACCCAAGCTGAAGTAGCAGTGATAATTCGACCCTTCCAACCTTGCAACATCCACCCACCATCCCCATCAAACACAAAATCTTTGTGGTACCCTGCCTTAACCTTAGCCCTTAACTTTTTCATGTGGTCCGGGTTCAATGGAAGCAGTTTGAAACCTGCCCTCATGTTGCGGACCTGCCACTGCTTGTACGTCTCTGGCCTCTCAACCCTTTCTGCACCCTCGCATGCAACTACATTCATAACTTCACGCCCACAGAACTCTCTTTCAAAATTCAATCTATGTGGATCATCACGAGGTATAGTAGCATCAAACATGTCAAACATTGCAGAGTGATGGAAGAGTGCCTCTCGGAATCGAGTGACAAAGAAGGGTGCACTGTATGATCCATTGACAACAGCATGCACAAATATATCTGGATTTACCTTCCTAATCAATCTAAGAACAGCATCCCTTGGACTGTCCACCGTAACAGTCTCGTCGAGAAGGTTCTTAAATCGTAAAAAACAATTAACGGCAACAACCTCATTGCTCTTAATCTTAAGGTCTTCCACCTTTATTGTCTCCCACTTCTGTGTCACTATTGCATGGTACTCAAACGAAACATTAAACCGCTCACAGTAACTTGCCAAACGACGGCCCGTCTCCTCTATATATTCTGTAGGCCGGAAGCCAGGTTGGGGAAGCTCTATTCCTGTAATGCGAAGCTTAGGCGGTCCACCAGGTCTCCTCGAAAGAAGCTGGATAAGGACGGGCCACTGGAAACCATACTCAATACCAAAATCTATAATATGAAGTGTTGTAGCATTTGATGCTCTTTCCAAAATCATTTTATTCATGAAGAAAACTGATATCTTCTTATATGGGCAGGATGAGAGATATACTTGGAATGCTTTCAACTTTTCAGCAGCTGAGATCCTCTTTGATGCTAAGGCTGCATAAAGTTGTGTTCCAGTACCAGCCATGCGTGCCTCAAGACCATTTGCAAAAATATCAGCCAACCTCTGAGTATCATCCCCGGATGCAGATGAGTGCTGCCTAATCAGTTTTAGTTGTTCATATGCAGTCCTTCGATCATCAGCAGCAACAGATTGTGCACAATTAATCAGAAGTGTCCTAAGATCCAAACCTTCAGTATTACTACTGCCTTTTTTCTTAGCACGATTTTTACTTCCATTGGTTCCACGTGTTTTCCCGTTTTCATACTCTGAAATTGGGCTCTCTTCAATTGGCTCTTCCTTGTCGCAGCATGGCCCGCATAGCAGAATTTTATCGAACATCATTGTTAATTCAGATTCTTCCACATAAACTGCTGATTGCTTGCTACTCCTCTCATCTTCAATTACACTATCCTGCCTATGAAATTGTTTCCTTCCCCTTGGGCTGCTAGGTGAAATGACCTCTTCCTTTTCTACTTTGACTAGAGCCTCAGGGCGACTTTCTTTTGAGTCTGATGGCAACGAATAGCTATCCAAGTCGATAACCAGTGAAGCACTGCTGGGAAGGAATTTACTAGCTTCCTCCATCCCTCTCTTGAACTGCAAGATAGACTCGCTGTCACTAAATATATTTGGAATTAGATGGTTAGCTGCAGCAGAGTCCAGTGGAACATTTACATTGTTGCTGAAGCTGTTTACTGAACCTAATGACATCTGGAAACTGCTATTCGAATTGGACGAAGATAAGTTCTCTGGAGGATGACTTTGCACAACAGATGATTTTAAATCCAGGGACTCACCAACCCACTGAGGATGATCATTGTAGTTTTCAACACTAGCACCACTACTGGTACTGTATTCACTTGAGCTTCCAGCTAAGTAATCATTTGGGCTTTCAGAAGTTTGGTAGACATCAACAGCCCGGTAAGGAGAAGGAGGGTATTTCTCACCGAGGACTTCATAGAACGATTTCTCTGCCGCCCTTAGAGCCAAAGGATCATGGAACATGCAAGGCTTTTCCTCAATTTTCTCTTCCATAAGTATCTGGTTAAGGAACTTAAGCACCCCATCAGAGAATTCATTATCATCTGGAGAGTTCACATCCGAGCTACCTGAAGATGGAGTGGAATTACTAGGTTCGGGGTCTGGTGGATGGGTTGGTATATCCAAAAAACTAAGATCTCTAGTCTCTTCTTTAAACTTGAAACCATTGGCAAGGTTTGGAGACTGATTGAAACTGGGGAAAATGATCTCATCACCGAATTCAAAACCATTTAGCGCATCAGAAAATTCACTATAACGGGGATCCATAACCATTTAGCGCAGAACCAATTCTCACCCCTAATCCTGAGAATATCTTGAACCAATTCGCATCAGACACAAAATAACAAGTTAATATCATATCAAAACAGATGCTAATCTCAAACCTCAGAACCACCCGAGAGCAACATATTACAGTCAAACATCATACAAGTACCAAAATCAGATCACAAACAGTTAAACATGTCAAGCCATAACCATATACACAAAAAGAAAAAGAAACAAAGAAATCAAAAAAACCTTTAAGCCCTAATACCTAAAATACCTAAATTATCAAGCAAAGAATTATCCTTTTGTTTCAGAAATACAGTATAAACCTCAAAAAATATATAGAAAAACACAGAAACTAAAGCATACATAAAAACTTTACTAACACACAAAGAGAAACTAAAATTGAAGTGGGTATCCGAGCAAACAAAAGAAACAGGATTTGGGAACCAGATCTGGGAAAAAATCAAAGCAATTGATGAATAAATAGTAACAATCAGACGGGAGCGTACCTGAGAGAGAGGAGACTTGTGAAAGTTGAGCAAAGGATAAAGTGAAATATGATAAGTGAAATGTTAAAGCTGAAGAAGCTAAAGATTTCCCCTTTTTAATAAAATATGGAGTATAAAAAAGGAAAATAGGGAGAGAGAATATAGGAGGATTGGAGAAGAAGAATGGAGGAAAATGAAAAATGGTGGTGGAGAAGGTTCCTCGAAATTAGTAAGACTATTACTGGGTAGAGTGGTCCGGTCACCGGCTATCACCGGTTATCACTGGTCGCCAATCCCTCCGTCTTACTTCTACAATGTATATACAAATCTTGTTTGGCTATTTGTGTCTCTATGACTTTGACCACCCTCATCTCTTCATATCCACGATTTCTGGTCAATCCTTTCTATTTATTCTCGTTTACTTGTGTTTGTTCATTAGCGTATAACATTATGATTTAGCAAAAAAGAAAAACAAAAAAAAAATTAGGGCAGGGGAAAGACAGGAGGGGTTGGGGGTGGGGAATGCATGTTTAAGGAATATATTTGCATTTAGTTTAGCTAAAATGAAAAAATATTAATATTTTCAAAATTACTTGTTCGGACCTGATTTATGTGTGCTAGAACACCATTTCTCATAACTTTTATTAGGCTTGTAATTGAGTCAAGCTCCGATTAAGTCTAATTAAACCTATTTAGTAATAAATTAATTTGTCAGAAAATAAAGTTATGTCAAGTTTAATTTATTTGAATAATTTAGTTGAGACGAAAATGAGTCAAATTCGATTGAATACTTAACACTAAATGTCTAAAAAAATAAAATAAAATTACTTCCGCAATTTTTGTATAAACTAAAATCGGGTGATTGTTTACTAGATCTGTTTCGAAATTCATCCGCTCAAAAAAGAATAGAAATATTTTTAAAAGGTATCTAATATTTTTTGTTAAATTATATGATTAAGATTTACTTAATTTTGATTGAAAAATTATTAATATTATAAAATATATTAAAATTTTAATACAATAAACTCTATATTATACTAAAATATTATTAAATTATTGTCATAATCCAAATATTATAATTTACAATTTAATACAAATAAAATGTTACCGATTAGAAATCATTTCGCATGAAATATTGTCCACTTCAAACCCACAGTGGTTACTTTTTATGATATTATCCTTAAAAAAATAACTCTCATGAGAAAATATTAATATTACTATGTATAAATAACAAGCCCCAAAATTATTTGATTGATATGAAATAATATACCACACAACAATAATAGCAGGATTTAGATATTTGGGTTCCAATAAAATATTGTAATGAGTCTAATGCTTTAGATAATGTCTGTTTCGGAGAAAGCGAAAAAAAGATGAGTTGTTTTTCTATAAAAGTAGTATCGTATTCTTTGTCTTTATCTTTCTTCTAGATCGCCTAAGAATCATCTGGAGCGACAACTACATAATGATCGACATAATTAATTCCTGATCTTCCATATGCGTGACAGACTGAATCGAATGAAGCAATGAATTGTTTTTACACGAAATACAATAAAATTGTCGACAAAACACAACGTTCCAAGTGCATCACGTTTAATTTTTATATTTATTTTTAAATAGAGTTTAATGTGTATTAAATATTTTATTTTTTTACAATAAGAATTAAAAATTAAAAATATTTTAAATAAAAATTAATATAATATAAAAATTATAATTATATAAAATATTTAACATATATTAAATTTTACTTAAAATTATTTTTAAAAAAATCAAATGTTATTCATTTTAAAATAGAGGTGGTACCAAATGGGTTTTAAAACTAATTGTATCTAATGCAAATGATGTACGGAGTATCTTTTATCCATTCCACTATTTATGTGATTATTATTAGTAGATATAAGTAGTTAGATTAGTTTTTATTTTATATCCAATATTTGTTTTGGAAAACATTTTTTTAATATAATGTATATACACAATATAAATATAAATAATCGTTTCTAAACAATGTTATTTTAACCTGCATTTTTTACTGTCGCTATTTATTACTTCTATCACGGAGTACTGCATATTAATTGATAGATCATATTTTAAAAATATAGTTAATTTTACTGAGTTAATTATCAACTCAATTAATTATATTTGGTATTCTTTCATTTTTCTATTATTGCTAAAACTAATTTTTATTGTCTCAAATTTAAATACTATTTAATACGTTTGATTTTAAACGACTTTCCGTTTTCATGTTTAGAACAAATAATATTTAGTTTAAATTTTGAATCAATTGATAGTTAAAAAAAACTATTACGTTATACATATAATTAAAATTTTAAAAATATTATAAATAAAAAATATTAAAAAATTATAATTCTCTTAATATTACTTAAAAAATAAAAATACTTATATTATGATGCTTTGTACGGGCTCACAGACTAGTTAATTATAATCAACAAAACAGTCTACACTTCTTTTCTAAATTCAAAAACCACCCCACAACCCCCACCCCCATATTTATATTATGATACTATGTACGGGTCTACAGACTAGTTATTATATTTAACAAAACAGTTAACCCTTTTTTTTTTAATTCAAAAACCACCCCACCTTACCCCGTTCATATAGATTATTAAAGATGACACTTTGACATGAACCACTAATATTCCGTCCAACTCTAATTATAATGAGATTCGATTATTTGAACTTATAAGGTTAGGGTAGGATAGAGTATGAGATTTATCATTTCATCCTATTTAATTCTGACTTCGACTCGTTTATATATAAATTATATTTTATAATAATTTTAGAAGATTTTGTAAGAAAATAATATAAAAAATAACATGAAAAAATAAATAAATTAAATTAAAAAAAATAATGTCGGATAATGGGATAAAGACAATGTGAGACGAATTTGGTCGAAGTATTAACGGGGTAGAGTGAGTTTGAGGAATTATATAATTTTAACAAATAAAATTTGAAAATAATTTTCTCGTCTCATACTTATTTCGTTGTCATATCTATTTGTTACAAACAAGAAAGTTTAAAAAGTTTAATTTTTGTAATATCTTCATATTAGAAAATTAGTTACCCGGAACTGGTTGAACATTAAAGAAAGAGAATCCATTAAAGCAGGGATAAAATTGGAATTTGCAATACTCAACATTAGCATTAATGAGGTTCCTTAATATGTACGTTTTAACCTTAAACGACTATTAAAAATAGACGGAAAGAGTATCACCTTTCTTGAAATATGTAATGATTTAAAAATAATTTTGACTAAGTACTTCATAATTAAGCAGAGTTATCTTAAGAATAATAGACAAAAATTTATTCTTTAAAGTCATATAGATATAAATAGAATGAATATTATGTTTCAATCTAAAGTTAATTTTATGTTTCAATCTAATGATCTACTGTAGTAGTCTCTAGTATATGATGATTTGTGTGCTTTGATTAATTCAACTTCTAGTTGAAGGTCAATGAAAGTCAATATAATTACCATTATCTCTTCAAAGTCTTAATTTTAAAATTCATAAGTATGAAAAAGTAATACTATGAAATTGTTGATAACAAAATTCGTGAATTCTCATAGGATGGTCGAACTTTTATATAAAAGGGAAAAAGTGAAAAAAGAGAAACATAAATTAAAATATCTAAATACTTTTTTTAATATTCACTTTATATTATTAAATATAAGAATCATACATTTACCTTTTAACTCGTTTCGTTTAATAATTTAAATCCAACTTTAGATGAGCTGAGAAGCTCCTATAATAATATGTCCCTAGAAGAGGACCTTCTAGTGTCACAATTTTATTGTTAAGAATCTTATTTATGGTGTGTTTCGAACAAAAAGAAATTAAAATGAAAAAAATGATAACGCAAGAGCAAACAATTTGTCAACCCAGCGGGGCCATCCCCGAAACCAAGCATTAGCCAAATCCAACCTTTCTATTTTGACATGTCACGCCTGATTTAGACACTTAATAAAGCAAATCCGTTCTTAATTTTTTTCAAGGTGATGATTACCGCAAAATTATAATAATTAACAAAATCATATTACTTAATTCAATGAAATCCATTGAAGTTTATGAATTGCTTCAAATTGTGTCAGCCTATACGTATATCGCATTTATACATAAATTATATTCTATTTCGGAGTATAAGATAAATCTCACCAACTTTTGAGAATAAATGATTTAACTGACGCTCAGGGTTTAAATACTTGTTTTTGTATGATAATTTTTATAATGTAACTTCACGTATATATGAATATTCAAAAGTAATATATAAATTAAATTTAGTTTTCTTTTATGTAAAATGAGTAGAATCCCCTCATTTTGAATTTTTAGTTATCACTGCAGAAAAAAAAATTTCTTTTACTTGGAAGGGTCAATTTCACAAAATTGTTTTAACAATTATAAATATTTTCTTGTCTACTAAAATTTTAGTTTTTCCGACAACATCAAATGCAACTTTATTCTTTTGCCTAGGCCACGGTTTTGGCTCATTTAAATGATTAAAATTCCGATTGACTCGTTTTGCATACGGTATTGTTTAAGTGCAACTTGGTTAATTTGTTTGTGATGAGATTATAAATAAATTAGATATAAGTAAAATATATCAATTGACAAGTACAATAATACCTAATAAGTTATTTTGAAATTTAAAATAATAAAATAATTTTAAGAATAATAATATTTTATTATAAAAATATAGTGATAAGTGGAATTTTAACATTTTTGAGAATACAATTTATAATGTCAATAGAGAAGGCAAGCAACGGTTCTCATATAAACCATCGATTATTTCTATTTTACGACGAAACTTGGTTCGCATAAACCGCATCCCAAGTTGAATATTGGTTTGTTACCTTTGACATGTTATCAATTTTGACGATATATATATATATATGTGTGTGTGTGTGTGTGTGTGTATTGTAAAGGCTCGGAGCCGAATGATTTGGGTTTGACATTGTTGACTATAATGGAGACCCTCGTGAGCTTTTGTACAAATTTCAATTTTTTATCCAATCAATCTCGGCAGTGTTCGTAGCAAAGTTAGATGTCATTCATATGAGTTGGGTCAACTAATTTAAGGAAACTTTTTGAAATGTGGATGTGTAAACACTGCGATTGAATCAAAAAACAGAGTGTGATATTTGACGACTTGGTTGTTTGTTTGTTTTGTTACAGTGATGGAATGGAAAATGCTTTTTTGACAAACCCACATTTTATACTAATAATAAATTAATAAAATGGTAATTTTATCCTTTCTTTTTTGCTGGGATGGGCTAGGTCTTAATACATTCTCATTGTCTAATTTGGTTATTAATTAGTAGAGGGCAGCTATCAAATGAGATTAATTAATTATTAGATTTTTGTTGAGAAAAAAATAATAAACAACATTGATTTCTCAAATTACCATTCATATAAAATAAGAATAAGAAAGGTGATACCCCATTTTTACAACTTTGGCCGATTATAATTTTTTTTTATTTAAAGGAGAGTGATCGAGACGTGTCAGTGGTCATCTGACACCCACCATCCATGTCGGGTCATGGGTTGATCTTATGTGACATAACTAGGTCAAGATTATCAGCAGATGTTGCATTGTCAGTGGGTTGATCTCTCATGTGACATTGCCACCTCAAAAATGATGAAGAGATTAACATATAAATCTCAAGAGATTTTGCTAATTAAAATGATTTTTTACTACTATTCTGTTTTCAGACACGAAAATTGAAAATTTCAACACCACGCATAGAAAAATGTAACAAGCCCGCCCCTTTCCACACTCACCCCCACCCATAATCACCACCCCAAATAACCACAAAACGAGGATTCCATAAATCAGTAAAGAATCAACCTGTCTTTTCAGAACTAAAACAAGAAACCGCCAACTCTTTGATCTGCCATTTGATGAACCGACGATTCGCTTGAGTTCAAGTTGGTTTCTTGTGTCAGCTTCATAACCCATCTTATAATGTAGGTGCTGAAGTTTTGACAAACTGTAAAAAAGCATGAACAAGTTAGCATTCATTTAAAACTGCTTAAATGCCAAAAAAGCGAAAACTTTCAAGGACTTATTAGCATAAAAATACATGAATATCGACGAACAGAAATCACAAACCTGTTTCACCAGAGCACTGAACTCATCATCTACAGAACTGAAACTGTGAAGAGGGTCATGAATATCTTTTTCTAATTTATCTGTAAGTGCTTGCATGAATGTGCACTGACCATCGGTTTCTATGGCTTGACTGCTACTACTTGGCCGCCCTCTGTAATTTAATCCTCCAGCTCTTCCATTGTAAGCAGCCAAAACTTTTCCATCGGGTCGCCCTGAAGCATAAATTATCAGAAAAACTTGCTGGAAAAAGATGTACAGGTTAATTTGTATTTACCTAAACATGGCTTAATATGAGCACTTTTCTTCTGTACTTTTTTTTTGGTAGTATTTTCTTTAGGATAATAGACGTGAAAATCGAATGTGACACCTCTTGGACTCGGATTACCTGACCCTCTTTTCTGTACTTTAGGATGATTGTTATGTGTTCATATGTATGAATAGACAGATATAAGGGAAGTAAATAAAATTACGCATAAGATTAGTAGATAATAGTTATCAATTAGTTTGCACTTCAAGGTAAGATTCTAAAAGGTCTATAATTAAAGGAGGGGAAATAAAAATATGGTTAAGTCTTAAGATGTACAGAAACATAACAGAATGATAATAAAAGGAAACAATTTCAAAATGGGAAAGATACCAGGTATAGGATTAAGCTGGGGATTTGGACTAAATTGAGTTGAAGCACCTCCAAGCATCTGATAAGGAGATTTCACAACGTTGAAAGCATCAGGAGGACGTTGATACGAAACAAATCGATTCAGTGGCACTTGACACGAACCAGGCTGCTTCGCGACAAAAGGAACAAAACTAGAGGAACCAGATTGTGCAGTACTAGAACTAGTAACACCAGTTGGGGCATTTGATAGTGCAACACTAAAATTGGGAATATGAGACGACGAATATGACATATTCGTATAGTCACTGACCATCATTCTTGTCAAAGGATTTCCCAACCATCCTGGAACTTGTGGCACATTTTCAAGCAGTGGAATAGGCTTGTGTTTTTGTACTTGTTCTGCCATTTGAAAAGACTGACCACTTTGTCGCGGAACCAAGTTTATTTGGCTTACAGGAACGGTCATAAGTCTTTCGTTTAGTGACATTGAAATGCTTGGATTGTATGATTCTGTAAATTGAGCACGAAATGGTTGTATAGAATTGGCACCGCGGATGTATTCGCCAGAACGAGCTGCATTGTCAGACGAAGTTGCAGTCGAAGAGGCATTGAGTGAAACTTGATGTGTTCTGTTTTGAACAGCATATCCACTTCTCTGTTCAATATTATCCCGCTGCTTCTTCAAGTAGTTTCTGTACTTCTGTCAAGAAATTTACATCCTAATTACTCAAGTGAAACCATTATGAATTAATTGTCTAGCATCTGAAATTGTTCTTATTCTATGCATATGCATCATTTGAACTAATATATATAATCAGTGTTGCAGTACCTGAAGATGACTAGCTATAATTTCTCGGGTAAGCTGAGGCTCATTCATGATCTCAAGTATCTTCTTTGGATATGCTTCTGCACAGTAAACAAGAAAAACTTAGCAAACTATTCAGGATGACAAACTAAAAATTATCTCTACACTAGAATTTCTAAAATAAAGAATCTGTTAAAAGATTTAAACAATAAATCTCTACATATAATATAAGGATTTACTATTCAAATATCTAACAAAATTTAGTAATCTGTGTAATAGGGGTTCTGGTGAAGTTTATAAGAAATAGAGATTCTAAAAGATATGAAAAAAATGTAATTCAATATCTAAAATAGAAAATCTCTTAAAGGATTCTGGCGTGAATGGCCTAGGGCTTCGGGAAAGACGCTCACTGTCTACGTCTAGCTCCTGAACTGCATCAACAAACTTGTTGTGCAACTCTCTTGTCCAAGCAAATCTTGGTTTCTTCTGAGCAGAAGAGGAGTCCCCATCAGGCGATTGAGTACTCTTTGTTTCATCATCTTCCTTGGCCACACTTCTATCCCTATCCCTTCGCTTTTTAAATGGTAGACTCTCCACTCCTTTTTTCTTCACCGACGACTTATTGGAATCAAATACAGCTTTCCTCATGACATGTTGCCAGATGTTCTTGAGCTCTGACATTCTAACAGGTTTCACCAAGTAATCTCGTGCTCCATTCCTTACCCCCTTCATTACATTCTCAGTGTCATCGCTCACGGACATCACTGCAATTCGGATAAAGTTTTTACGTATGTTAGCCAATAAAACTTCAGTAAACATAAATCAGAAATGAATTCAGTAACAAACTAGTTAGCTTTTTAAAGTTCTGAGACACTACTTATCACTGGAATGTCCATTTCGAGACCTATAATCCTTAAAAGTTCGAATCCCTCCATATCGGGCATTCTAACATCAGTAATCACAATATCATAATTCTCCTTGTTCTTCCTCAACATCTCCAGAGCTTCAGTTGCTTTTGTTGTTTGTGTAACTGCATATCAAGTTCCATTAAAATGTGAAACAGCACCCTTACTATTTAAAGAAAAACTAGAGTTACAAATATTTTCCAAATTATAATATTTGCTCATTTGATTTTTTTTAACTAATTAATACTACATTGTCACCATTGTGAAGAAGAATCACAAAACTATTTTATTTAGGAACAACGTTATTAAGAAGAGATCATATGTCTCATTCTGTGTCCTATTTCCTATCTTATATTATTAATAGACTGTCAAACGTTCTATTTATAGTTTCTTTTTAAAATATTATGTGACACTACGTGTATAGTATGAGACACAAACCAAAATACAGAATAAAGAAGTAGATGAAAATCGATATAATTAAGATGAAATCATCAATCAAAAATGCTTGTGCTGCTGCAACTTGTACAGGGATATTAAATATGAAACATCGAAAATGCATATAAAAGATATATACTTTAACCTCATAATACATAATTGTGCGGACATCAACATCAACTTCAATAGAATTTTACATAGAAAATAGTGTTACCACATGCAATAAGTTATTATTTGGGTATTTAATTTATAATGCAAAGGGGCAGCGAATCTAGTACACTACTCATATTTAATACTCCTAGTCAAATGCTCAATAAAGAATTGCTGTATCATACTATATATATCACGTGCACATTAGCCACAATTTTACTGTCAAATTTTCTATAGCTTGCACTTAATCAACAATATGAAGAACAAAAATACTATGCCAAACCATTAAAGCAAATAAGTGACATGAACTATTTATCCTAATTAATTTATGCATAACAATGTGCGGGCCCACCATACACACATATAACTACGGTAAATTATGATTTCCGTTGTACTTGTACTGTGTAACGCGCGATTATTGATTGTGTGACTAACAAAGGTATACAATTATATTTATATTTATGAATCATACCTTGGTAATTGCACTTTTGAAGCATTACAACAAGAGTTTTGAGACAAGTGGGGTCATCATCGACGGTGAGAACTCGGAGTCCTGCCGGAAACTGGGAGCCTTCTGTCACCGGATTCTGATTATCATCGGACATTGTATTGTATAAAAATATATAAGATAAAAAACAATAGAAAAGGATCTTTTGGTTAAATAATAAAGTGATTGGTGAAAGAACATTGTGGCAATATATATATGTACGTATATACTGCAGCAATTAATTACTTGCATTGAAAGGTTTTATTCATAGAAGTCAAAAAAGCAAGTGTAAGAGCTTACTATAATTTGTCACCAAAAATCATAAATGCTAAGAGATTTTATAGTATACCAAAAGAATACACATATACTTCTCGATTATCAGTAATAAATGTAAAAGATTTTTTCCATAAATGAGCCTTTCCTTATGAATAATATTTCAAAATCTTATCTTACGCGTAAACAAATTTATTGTTTTTGGTATCAACAGTAATGAACAAATGCTAGCTCACCTAGATTTTTTAAGGTTTATTTTCACAATTAAGAATCTCTTCTATCATAAATCATTGTGCGAACACAAATTTTAAGGCTGTCTAAAACGTTAGATTTTTAAGTTAGAAAAGTTGAAAATTTATCTTAAAGTGTAATATTTGGATACGTCAAATGTCAAAAACAGATGTTATGGAACTTGCTCCTATATTTATGCATGAATTTGGTATGTCTTATTTTCTGTATTGCTCTGTAGAAATGACAATATTTTATAGTTGATTTTTAAAGAAAATAGTATGCTTATGTAACCCAAAAAAACAAAAAAACATGGAAAAAGGAAAACTGAGTAACACTGGCAAATGGCAATACTACTTCCTTGCGATATTAGTTGTCCTCATTTGTATTTTGGTTTGTTTAGATTTGTTTGCCATTTTAATTTTAGCGTACCTTTGATCTCATTATTCCTGTGTTATATCAAATTTATATTTGTTACTAGTGAAGTATAGTTAGATTTCAAAAATGACGGTTTACAGAAAGCATTATTAAAAAAGTATAAAACTTAGAATTAGAAGAGAGAATTTCAAATGTTAATATTTGAGCTGCAGTATTAATAATAGGATTTTGAAGTGTTTGAAACTTCATATTATTAGATGTTTTCACATGATTTAAATCTGTTCCAAAATTAACCTCAGTCTCATTCATTTCTTCTAAAAATTCTACCAATAAAATTAATCTTTTGATTTCCTCTTCATTTATTGATATTTCCTATGAAGGATAAAATAATATATATTTTTTATTAAATTTGTTGTTCCAATATAATAGTTATTGAACTCCTTCATATGTATATTTTAAACTTAAATGATTATTATTTTGAACCGGGGATCCAAACACCTCCACTTTGCTGCTGTTTATTTAGTCATCAGGTAGATGTATATTTTGTATTCTTAATCTCATTCTGTCTTATCATGACCTCACTTGCCCATTAGTTTTTCTTTCTTTTTATATTCTCCATCTTTTTTATGTTCATAAAAAATTAATTTTTTGAAAATGTAAAGATGGCACAATATACATATAGGGATGCATGTGATCTAGAGTCGAGACTCGTATGTATATGTCATCACAGTCTTGAGCCCTAAGCGGCTAAGCCCCTAATCACATACAGGTAACCACAAGATGTGTGACTTTTAATGACACAGAAGTAACCAGACATGCATACGAGTTCTATAAAGAACCCTGTCCTACATGATATTGAAGAAAATGTTTTTGAAAAAGTAGTTGCACACTTAAAAACAATTATATATGATTGAACAAGGTTGCTGTATAATTACTGTTTACAAGCTTTCAATTTCCAACAGCTTCTCCCAAAGCATAATACTTTTACAGCGGTATGAGTATGTTGTGAAAGGACCCAAGAATATACACAAGCAAGGGCAAGAAAAATAGAAACAATGAACACAACGCAATCAAGTGCCGGTTGTGCACCATCGGAAATATGAGGAGATTGTATTAGTCCGAGCCCAAATTACCATACTGCCATGGGTTGAACTCCGTTGATGTGACATTGTCGGTATCGGGGACATCCGAGCTATCGATGGAAGCTCGATGATTGGTGTATTTGCCATTATACTGGTACACTTCCAACTCTCCCCAAGGCGTTGGTGCGATTTCTTCAGTCTGATCAAACCATCGAGGCGTAAACTGCTGACCTTTGGCTTCTCGATTCCTTTTTTCTGCTCTCTGTCTCTCTTCCAAACTAATGAGGGGGAGGGGGGACGGGGTGCACATGCCAAAAAATAATTTACAGCACGATGAACAAAAAGAGATGAACCAATCAAACAAGAAAATGAACAAATGATTGAGAACCCTTAAGTTTAACGAATAATACTTCGCAAGAGACTATAAGGTAACTTTGTAAAAAACATAATGATAAACAAAGATAAAATTGACCATAGTTAAAAGCCGTTAAATATAGATAATATTTTGAAAAGTTGACAGTTAAAAGTTGAGTTGACGTTGATGCGTGTGTGTTAGAGAGAGAGGGAGAGGGGGAGAGAGAGCGAGAGAACCTGCTCTTCTCCGCACCAGCTTTTGATAGATCACCCTTTTCAAGTGCATATCTATCGGGGCGAATGCGAGAATCCGAAGCCAACAACTTTTTTGGAGCAGCGTCAAAGCTGTTTATTTTATGTGCGAAGTATGTGTAGTTAAATTTGTCATTTGCAGGAGTGTCAGCAAGTTTCCAAACCTGAAGAAATTTCATAAGCAATTCAATTAATTAGCAAAACACCAGCAAAATGAGTTTTACTATCTCAGTCCTGTCTGAACATGTATAAGGCACTTATCATGAATATCCATAACGCAAAACTTAATTGTCGAGTGTTGTCTTTCAAACTAATAATAGACATGAAGGGAATACCAGACAAATATACTTGAAATCATACAAAAGACTTGGTCTTACTGATTGGCTCTTTATAAGAATATGTGATATTTAAGAGAAATTCAAGTGAAAGCCAAACAACTAAACATGCAAACTGTAATTGATGTTGTGATCGAAGCGGCAACAAGTCTGTTATCAAAGAGTCAAAGAATTCAATGAAGCAACCACAAGAGCAGTCCACCTCCCCCCTCTCTCCGTCTTTGTTGTATGTCTAGGTTGTGAATTAAGGACCTACTACCTAGGGTTTATATTGTATGACAGTATGCCTTGCTTGATGGATGACTGCTGATGACTGATGAATCTTCAATTTGGAGTCACAATATTTCTGTTGTTTTCAAACATGCAAGGCCAAGGTCCCAAGGCATTAAAATTGGAAAAACCCAAAGTCCTTCAGATAACATGTCTAGGCGTCTAGCGCATACACCCAGAAGACTAGCAAAAACTTGATAATTACAGTTTGATAATACCCCACTCGCACAATGAAATTGAAGGCCTGATCAAAGGAAGGTAATAGTCCAATATAGAGAGATACATTAGAATCTGACAAAACAAGAATACAGCTCAATTTAAGAGTTGGCTTTACGTTTCTTCAACAAATTTATTTTTAGAAATTAGCCGCACAACCATATAGAAAAGCACAGAGTGTCTCAAAGAAACATTTATCGACATGAATGTGTTCAAACCTCCACTCCACCAATAACCATCAAGTTTGGCATGATCTGAATTGGGACCCCAGTCATGTTTGTGTGATTAACTATTTGCACATACAAGTCCAGTTGTGCAATTAATTAGATAAAAGGAAGATTTTATGTTACATGAAACTAATTTTTCTTGTGAAGCCAGCCATATGTTAAAGCTGACCTGATTATGTGTTTAGTACACATTAATGAACCAAATTAGCAACTTAGTGCCATAGGGTGATGAATTAACTAGCTTCAGTAGTTAGAACTCCACTTAATACAAACAAATACAAGAAGGCATACCACACAAACAAATCCATATATTAGCAAGTTGCCGGCCAGGATAAACAGGAGGGAGTAAGAACTATGTAGAGAAGCATGTGATTGCTAAAATACAGTTACTGACAGATTATGTAATTTCCAATCTACATTATCTACACTATAATAACTAATACAGCTGTAGCCTATTTAAAGCAGAGAATTTCAAATGCTGAGATGGTTAACATAATTGACCTCTTTTAGTTCCGTGCCTGGAAGGGGTTCCCCTTCTATATCACATGGCTGATATTTCATCGACTCATTCCACTTTCCAGTCATCAATATCTTAGGTTCCTCGTTGGCATTGTACACGTACCCATCAACTTCATATCGGCCAGCACTGGAACCAAACAAAAAGAAATTAACTAACAGCATGTTGTTAGGGAACATATAAGCAAATGTGGCATGTCTGTGCGCATGAGAGGGAGCCTATGATTCAATATCCTAAACCTTGTCTTAGACAAGTATAAAAATAGAAAGACTTATTTTGCACTATGAGTATCACATGATTCATTTTGCTACAGAACACAGAAAGCTTTAACAGGAAAATATGACTACAGAGGAAGTGGAGGGCAAGCTGAAATAAGCATTAACTTAGATATAGTGATAAGTGATAACTTTCCAAAATAATAGAGTTAAAAGATGAGTCCAGAAAAGCAGATATTGGAGACAAATGTAACATACCCAAACCAGCCACAAGGTTGAAAATAAAGCACGACCTTGTCACCAGTTGTCAAATTTGACATAATCATCTCTCCTGGTGAATCCACCCATGTTCGTCCAAAAATCAAATTGTTAATTTTTGTTGGAGGAGGGACTAAATCCAGGACTACACCATCCCTTTTAAGTGTCACACGTGTTCTGTGGGAAAAAACAAAGTATAGACAAAAAAAATCATAATCTACTTGTATTTAAAGAAAAGTGATAGTGAATAACTGAATATTAAGTACGGATTTAAAAGATGATGATCCTTGAGAAGAAAGTTGGGGCCATGAGATATAAATATCAAGTGGGGTTCATACAACAAACTCTCGTGATTGCATAGAGCCATGTAAAACTTATCATTTAAGGTGTACATATGGGCTATGTGTACTCTAAAAAAGGATTTTCCTCACTAAAAGTGCTGTTTGTGAAAAATAACAAGAAGCAGGCAGAAGTAAAAACTAAAATGAACTCCATTTCTTTTATTTATCTTTAATCTACAAAATTGAAAATGAGAAGGCAAAATATTAAAACTACAAAGACATATTAGAGATATCGGTAACTGTAAAGAGGATGAAATAAAATCACCTTCCAAGAGGATAGACATCAACAGAATTGCCTAAGAGTTTAGTTTTTAACTTTGAAGTTACATCATAAGTAAAATGCTCATTTTCAGCATGCCCAGCACTCATTGGAGGATGATGACACACCTGTAATAAAAGCAAACTCATCAACAGAAAAGAATATAGCATCTGAAATTATATCAAGATACATTTACCATTATATAGGTTTCAGAAGATATAAGGTTGAACTTGTTTTTAGGTGTTCTTGTTTTTTTTTAATATTTTATTCGAATATGAGCTCTGTAACTAACCTGCTCCGCAAGGAATGTAATCCCATTGTGATTAACCATTTCATAAGTCTCACCAAGAATGGGGTTAAAAGGCTTCCAAGTGCGTTGATAGGCATAGTATACAGAGATTGCCCAGGATGCTGAAATGGAGGAGGTAATAAAAATAAGAAACCCTTTCATACATCAGACAAACTTATTGCATGTTCCCAGCAGTCATAAAACTACCAATTCCAGATCACTCACAAGCATATACCAACCGCATGTACGGATCCTCACATTTATCTGCTTGGTCTAAGAGATCGCAGTATTCCATTAACTGTCTCAAGAAATGCAGAATGTTGAGGGTTATTCAATGTATTGAAAGACCTTAATAATATGTGACTAAAACAAACAAACCTCTGCCATCTTCTGAAGCATTGTCATTGGCTCAAATATCATGACTGGGAGGGTCACCATTGATGTTATATCTGAACCTATGTACTTTTGCATCATTTTCCAATAACTGTCGCGTTCCTTCAACAAAGCAAATGTCTCAGCAATCTCAGCAAGCCCATAATATGTTTACATATCTCAAGATAAAAGACAATTTAGTTAAAGAAGGTAATCTGGGATCTGTGGGGAGAAAAGAACAAGAAAAAGAAAAAGAAAGCTCAATAAAGAGAAAGGCATATCTATGTGATTGCAGGAAGAGCAAATAACTGATGGGGCGCATGATATGGATTTATGTTTTACTTTATATTCCATATTTTTATCTTTTATATAGCCGATGTATGACCCCTTCCAACCACATCTCATAAAAATATATTGCTCAAGCCCTCCAACCAGAAAATGATATAGATAGCAACAAATACGTAAGATGCAACAAATACGTAAGATGCAACACATATGTAAGATGCAGCAAATACATAAGATAGCGTACCTCCTGCTTCCATCTTCCCCTTTGTGCTTCTTCTTCTGCATCTTCTTTGCCTCCTTCAGGATTTATGACTTCCACCCCTTCATAACCAAGTAATCTACATATATAAAGAAAAGAAATAAAGGAAGACGAGGTGAGAGGACATTATCATAAATATCATATATTAAACAGAGCAGCAGTTTGTCAAGAAGCAATGGCCATAATACCCAAAATAAATAGTCACGCATATCAGGTACTAAAAATAGCGCAAAATGTTGGACGTTCTATATTTCTTTTCAAACATAACTACATAGAATTTTCCTTTTTCTCTGGTCAAACACAAACTGCAATTGCAGGAAATGGTATTTAAAATTCTCAAAACTATGACAGTAAGGATGATAATTATTGAATTTTTACAACAATTACCTCATGATAAGTACATATAATACTTGTGTCATGAGAAGTTAGTTTTTATACTTTATATAAAATTAATAAGTATTGTTGACATATAATATAACATCAAAAGAATCCTAATATCTATTAGTACTCAAGTATTAACCATATATACACAAAACATATTCCTTCCATCCTTAAATGGATGCTCAAATGTTGTCAAAAGGATGACTGAAAATGCATTAATGAAATGCTAAAATTGGTAGAAGACATGTTTTAGCCCAGCTAATTGTGTCAAATCAACACGAAAGCAAAGTTGAATAATATAAATGAGGTTTAATCAATAATGAAAAGGTTGGAATAAAATTACACTCTCCTTAATGATTTTTATAAAAGTTGTCAGATTTCTAATACCATCATAATGGAGCTGAATAGCGCTTTTGATTAAAAAAATAAATAGATCAAGTTTTCATCAGTTTTCCACCACAGGAAAATTTACTACAACATTATTACCCAGTCTATCAGTAGTACCTAAATACAGTTTCTGGAGTCTAGACTAAAAGATCGTGGCCTTGACAATAGCTGAATGACTAGATTGATCAATTTGCATACTTGAGATATCTCATCTCATGGTTGCATATTGACCAAAACAGCTCAATTCAGAATCAGTATAAAGCTACTTCCAACCAATATTGTGCACATAAGAAGCACAAGAAAGGCTGTCTACAAAAGAACTACAGTCCACACCTCAACAAGAGAGCAAAAATAATTTAAGAACCAATGGAAATCAAGTGATCAAACATTTGTAAAATTCTTCAAAACGCGTTTGCGAAGTCATACTCCATTCTCCATCCACCCACAAACATGTTTTGACCTTAAAAAGTAAATTCAGAACATGCTAAGAAATTTGGAAGAGAACTCTAAATTTTCAAAACAACAAAAAGTTTTAACCTTTAGTACCTTTTATAAGTATACAACAATTACTATTCTATGGACTAGACCAAATGAATCCATTACAATTTATTCAAAGGAAAAATTGATACTCTTTCTTACAAAATGAGCCAGTTAACTTACTGAGGTATCTCTGCTCACTTGAGCAACTTCTGAATAACAGATTTGAGGTCATATGTTAATAAAGTACACTATTTCACAAGTAAAAACCATAAACAAACTAATTAGATCTAGATAACTAATTTCACGGCACTTCATGATAATACATGGATCAAAATAAAACTTCCATTCATCTAATAAACCATAAAGGGTACAAGAAAAAAACAAAAATAAATAATAATAATACTAATACCCGTTGACAGATCGATGCATGGCGTTCCCAAAAATAGATAAACCCGAGCTCATCGCCGAAAAGAAACCTTTGCTTTTGTTATTATCGGGAGTATCCATTGTTCAACCAAAAACCTAAATTGAACCAGCTGTAACTAGATTTGTAAGAGAAACTGAAAGGCGATCAGAACAACCCAGATAAAATTTAGATCTTTCGGAGGGAAAATTGATCGAAAGGACTTGATTGAAGTTTGATTTTGCGGATTAGACAAGGAATTAGGTGTTCGGGTTATCGGGTATACGAGATGGTATCAAATGAGAGCGTCTGGAACATATTTTCCGATCGACCGTGGCATTTCTAATATTGCATTTTCCTTTCTTTTTCTTCTTCTTCTTCTTCTTTTTTTTTTTTTTTTTTTTTTTTTTTTTTTTTTTTTTTTTTTTTTTTGCTACAATTTTGTATTTTCCTTACAAAACTTTTCTACAAAAACTGCACACGTGCTAAATAAAATCTGAATTTATTTAATGTGATCATATTTGTTATTATATACTATCTGTCCCTTTTTATTTGTAGTTTGACTAATTTATACATCGTTTTAAGTGAAATTTTATATATGTTAAACTTTTTATTTATATTAATCCTCATTACAAATATTTTTATTTTTTTAATTTTTAAAAAATTGAATAAAATGCTTAACATATATAAAAATTCACTTAAAACGTGCAAAAAAATCAATCTACATATAAAAATGAACGAAGGGAGTAATATTGTTGTAATAAACTTGTTGCTTTGTTGTGACAAAAGAATTTTTTATTCTCTAATTTTTTTTTGGCGTTGCAATATCAAGTATCGATATCGATATCAGGTGATATGTTAAAAAAGAAACGAAATATTGCCATATAAATTATACATAAATTAGATCTCGATTATAATCCACTCATTTTAATCAAGACACAAAATTAGAATCATTTTTTTTCTTCAATCATTGATAATAATTAAAAAAACGCAATTTAATTTCTTAAAAGGTCTAAGAAAGATAAAAACGTGAATAAAAAAAATATTATGTCTAATACATTTAAGTGTCACACTATACAAATCTCAAAGATTACTTGAAAGATTAGTAATAATCCATATTTAACACTACTAATAATTTTAAAAAAGAAGAAGAAATGATTAGCAAAAATATATTACACTACAAAGTCTATATATATGTTTTAACACAAATTTGAATATTGTTATTAGTTAGATTTCTTGAAAGTTTCAAAATTTTATTAGTAAATATAAGTATAGATGTATACACAATTGTCAGTAAAATGAGAGATTTAAAAAATTAGTACACCACAAAATTTTAAAAAATAAAAATAAAAGGGAAGCAATGTCCAACTTGCCATCTTAATACATCTTTAGTAAGTCCAATAAACGTAGACAATCATCGACTTAACGCAGCTCTGAACAAAAGAAAAAAAATGTTGCGTTCATACCGGCATTAATGCATCGGATACCATTAGAATTTTGAAAGGATGGATGATCCCTCAGAAGTTCTCGTGTTTCATCCCACTTTTTAAATATTTAGCCAAAAAAAAGAAAGGAAAAACAAAACCAAATCTAATAGCCCATCAAAATAGAGAATTTCGGATTCTTATATTTTCACCCAATTGTTGCACAAACGCAGAAGGAGAAGAGTTATGCTGCCGCCGGTAAACCCCTTCTTACTACGTTGATAGATTATGTTGATTGAATTTGGTTTGGTAGATGTTGTTAAGGTAAGATTTATTTTGAGTTAAGAGTTATGATAACACTTTCTCTCTTCTTGGAACTCTATTGTTTTCTTAGTTACAAAGAACACTGTCATCTAAAAATTTAAAAATTTAGGCGCCCACACTGATCGATAACACCAAAGAGGCCAATGACTAGTATTGAAACTCTTGTTGAACGTCACGTTTAGCATAAGTTTCTTGCTAGGGATAAATGAATTTAATCGATGTGTATTTATAAAAAAAGATTACAAAATATTATGATACTCTTGTAGATGGTGTTAAGATGATCATTCAATTCCTTCCGTATATAATTTAATTTCATTACTCATAAAATGAAAAAGAGTGATTCGTTCTTTATTTAATTATTATGATTCTCCTCTTATTATTCTCCATCACTCGTTCTACTATTAATTTTCACAAAATTTTAATCTATTTTTCCTCACAATTCCTTTGTTCGAACCGAACAGAGCATTAGTTTCTTTCATATCTCTTGGTGACTGTCGGATTAAGACTGCCGATATTTCGTCGATATCCGGGTTATATTGTATCGCCTATTTTTATTAAATGTCGGCGAGTTTTGATAAAACCTTCAAATATCCAATATCCATAACTGCGCATTTACATCCATTTGTACTTGTGACATTGATGTTGTGGCTCTTTATATATCTATATATATATATATATATATATATATATTACGGAGTATCACTAATCCATCTTCCTCATCTCTTCTTTTTAGTGTTTTCATATAATCTATCTTTTAACTACTTTATATATGGTCTTCGGTTCATTTGTATATTCAGTTAAACTTTTATCTGCTCTGAACTGTTGATATTTGTTGTTCTATATCCATATTCAGCATATGGCACAGATCTGTCTTTTTATTTTTTATTTTTATGGAATGTATCCAGAGGGAATTTGGAACTTAGATCATTTTAATTTGGTACAAATATATTTGTATTAATTGATTATAGTTATTCTAAAATATTGGTGTATTGTAATTTGGCTTTTTAAGGCACATGATAGAATTAATCTCAAGGCTCTAGTGCCCTATATGCATGCATGCGTCTTTCTGGGGATGAGTTTGATAATTAATCAATAGGATATGAGTTTTTACTTTGAGTTCTGAAAAAAAGTTTCTGGTCATTATTAATCTATTTCTTTATTGCTTTCGGAGCTTGAACATTACAAACCCAATCTTAATTCTCTGTTTGTGATAATGGTGACCCTATATTGGATGCTACTTGTTTGGTTGACATGGTTTGCTCCGGAACAAATCAGAATCCATAATAGATTCAAAATTGATGTGAATAAATATGATACCTACAAAGAAAAGAAAAAAAAAACTGAAGAATTATGAGGTTGACGACATGATAAGGCTCCCAGACATCATTGTTGTTCAAATCAATGGCCGCAATTTTCTGAGGTAAACTGAAAAGGGTTAAGCTTCTTAATATCATCTCTTGTATTGTGTATTTGCAGTTTAATTAGCACACTCTATTTTTGCTACATTGATCTTTGTTTAAATTGTTTCTAATTTATAATTTCAATAGTAGTTTATATTTCTGATTCTCTATATGGTACAATTTGTTAAAATAAATTAGTGCAACTTAGTTTTATTATTATGTTTATTTGTCTTCAGTTGTTTTACTAAGTCAATTAGTAGTTGTGGCTGGATAAGATTGGATAAGGTAGTTTCGGTATTTTTAGGTTTGAATAAGTCTTGTTTGGGAGTTCAGAAGTATGGGCTGTAGTTGGATTAATTTTAGCTCTAGTTTGTTTGGTTTTCATCTATATATTCATAGGTTGCTGCTTGTATTTAATCATTGAAGTTAATTGAGAATAATAATATCTTTCAGTGTTTTCTTTGTTTTGGTTCCTTATATTTCATAATTTAGCTACCCTTCATTTTTTGTTTCATGGTATCAGAGCCACGTTAAGTTACTTTATATTAATCTTCTATCTTTTTGTCTATCAAGCACTTTTCTTGTTGGAGAAGATTGTAAGGTGTGAAGTGGTAGTTGTGATATATATTATGTATATACATATATGGAGTTTTTAAATGGAGAGGGTGGTTCAAATAATGGTGTTGAGAAGCTTGTAGGCACAAATTATAAGTATTGGACGATGTGTTTGGAAGCTTCTTCAAGGACAAGACTTATGGGAGATTGTCACTTGTACTGAGAAAGAACTAGCAAACACTCTGGCTAATGCCGAACTACTAAGAAAATGGAAGATGCGATGTGGAAAGGCTCTTTTTGCATTTAGGACTTCAATTAGTAAAGAATTCATCGATCATGTTCGAGATGTTTGCTCACCAAAGGAGGTTTGGGACACACTCAAATAATTGTTTTCCAAGAAGAATACTACAAGGTTGCAGTTGCTGGAAATTGAGTTAGCTATGCTAACACAAGGAGGTATGTCTATTTCTGAATATTTCTTACGTGTTAAAAATCTCTGTGCTGAAATTTCAGAATTAGATAAGGATAAGGATGAAAAAATTAGTGAAACAATGATGAGGTAATTTCTCATCCGTGGATAGAACAAGGAATACTTTCTTTTTGTTACCTCAATTCAAGGCTGGGCTATTCAGCCATCTGTTGAAGAATTAGAGAATCTTCTCTCCAGCCAAGAAGCTTTAGGAAAACAAATGGGAAAGAATACTGAATCAGATCATGTGCTTTTCTCAAAGGGGAAATACTATAAGAAAAACATACCAGCTAGCAGCAAGTACAATGAAAAAAGGTAGCAAATTCACAGATGAAAAGCCACAGAGTCAGCACCCCATCAAATGTTATATATGTGGGAAAGCTGGGCATATCAAGAAAAATTGCAGAGTGAAACTCTCCAAAGTGAATGCTGCAAGTGAAAAGGAAAAAGGCAAGCGAAAGGAGGAGATCAAATGGGAGCATTGCTTTACCATAGAAATGAAGGACAATGTCATGAGAACAGCACCTACTTCAGTATTATTCAACCATATAGACTACAAGAAGGAATGGATCATCAATTTAGGTTGTTCTCACCATGTCAGAGGAGATGATTCTGTGTTCTCAAAAGTGCAGCAGCATAATGGTGATCGTATCATTATTACAGCTGATAACTCAACCTATCCAGTAGCTAAAAAGGGGAGTGTAGAGATTGGCGGCTCAAACGATGAAAAGCTGGTCAAGTTGGACAATGTTTATCATGTTATAGGTTTGAAAAGAAATTTAGTTTCTGTTTCTCAAATTACAAATTCTGGTAAGTATGTCTTATTCGATTCTCGTGATGTCAAAATAATTGATAACGTAAAGAGTTTTGATGTTGATATTTTATTTACTGGAGAAAAGAAAGACTCCATGTTCGTTATGTCAGTAGGAGAAGCTTATGTGGAGAAAACAAGTCAAATAGATAAAGCAATAATTTGGCATGCACGGCTAGGACACGTAGGCTATCAACTACTGCAGCAAATTTCTTCACAAGGATTACTGGAAGGAATGCCGATATTGAAAAATGCTCATGAAGACGTAATTTGTCAAGGATGTCAGTTTGGGAAATCACATCGTCTACCCTTCAAGCAATCAACAAATCGCAGAACAAGTATGTTTAAGCTAATCCACATTGGTTTGATGGGGTCGATAAAGACTCCAAGCTACGATGGCTGCATTTATCTCATGATACTTGTTGATGATTATTCAAGGCATGTCTGGGTAAAGTTTTTGCATGATAAAGGTGAAACTTTGTCAAAATTTGTTGAGTTTCAAGCTGTCATGGAAAAGGAATTTGGCAAGAAAATCAAGTGCTTATGAAGCGATAACGGAGGGGAGTTTATGTCAAATGATTTCTTCCAGTTCTACAATGAGAAAGGTATTCAAAGACAAATGACATGGTCACACACTCCGTAGCAGAACGGTGTTTCCGAGAGGAAGTTGGTGCATTTAACCTCTATCAGCCTCTCTTGGTTGCATGAAAAAAATCTCCCACGAGAGCTTTGGGCTGAAGCTTTCTAGTGTGCTTGTCATGTGATAAATTGCCTACCCCCATGACCAGGTAAGGAGAAATCTCCTTTTGAAATATTATATGATGTAAAGCCAAAATGTAAGTTATTTTCGTGTGTTTGGTTCGATCTATTATGTTCATGTTCCTAAGTCTAGAAGAACTAAATTAGATGCGAAAGCAAAGTTGTGTATTTTTGTTGGCTATGTTTCATATAGAAAGAGATGGTGGTGCATGAATCCTGAGACACATAAGGTAATCACCTCTCGAGATGCAGTGTTTGATGAAGTGTCATCATTTTACATTACACATAATAGTTTGGCATACGGGATCACTCCTGATGGTTATCAAGAACGAATACAACTGCTGTTAGAAAATGAAGAAGATGGGTCAAATGATGAAATAAACACTGACCCAAGTGTTCCCAGTGGGGCTGAAGGACAAATTGAAAGGAGATCAAGAAGAAACAAAAAGCAGCCAGCTTAATTGAAAGATGATGAGGTACAAACTAATTATTGCACTGTTACTTCATGTTTCTTTACAGGGGCAACAAAAAAAGGTGGACCTGCTACTTTTGAAAAAACAAAAATCAACCTGAATGGGAGGAAGCAATGCAACATGAAATAGAAGCATTGAACAAAAATCAGATGCCGGAGCTTGTGGCTAAACCAAAGAATTTTAGTCCTATTACTTGCAAATGGGTTTACAAGTTGAAGAAAAAATCAGATGGGACCATTGATCGATACAAGGCTAGACTAGTTGCACGTGGTTTCTCTCAAAATCATGGGTTGGACTATGAAGAAACATTTAGTCCAATTGCAAAGATGGTGCGTTTAGATCTGTTCTTGCTCTGGCGACATCTAGAAGCTGGAAATTGTGGCAACTTGATGTAAAGAATGTATTTCTTTATGGAGAATTAGATCAAGAGGTGTTTATGGAACAACCTAGAGGGTATGCTTCAAAGGAGTATCCACGCTATGTTTGTCGATTGAAAAAGGCATTATATGGCCTTAAACAAGCACTGCGTGCTTGGTATGGTAAAGTTGCTCAGTACGTTATGTTATGTGGTTTTAAAGTTTCTGATCCAGATTCTAGTTTATTCGTCAAAACAAAATCAAATGTTCATCTGTTAGTTCTACTATATGTGGATGATATGATCATCACAGGCAATAATGAAGCTGAGATCACTATGTTAAAAAATGACTTGTCTATCCGTATTGAGATGAAAAATCTTGGAGAAGCTTGCCGCTTTCTTGGACTTGAAGTGGATAAGTCAGAAGAAGGCTATTTCATCTCTCAAAAAAGTTATGCAAAAGATCTACTGTGGCGTTTTGGCATGGGGGAGTCATAGCAAAAAGCCACTCCAATGGAGTCATCTCTCAAATTAAGAAAGGATGAAGGAAAGCTATTAAAGGATGCAACACCATTTCGACAACTTGTGGGTAGTTTAATTTATCTAACTATCACAAGACCTGAAATTTTTTACTCAGTTGGTGTGGTATCACAATTCATGCAATGTCCAACAACTACTCACTGGGATGCAGCAAAAAGAATTCTAGGATACATAAAAAGGATCACTGAATTATGGTCTAATGTATAAGAAAAGTGTGGGGTTGAAATTAACCGGTTTCACTGATGCAGATTGGGGAGGAAACGTAGAAGATAGACACTCAACTTCTCGGTACTGTTTTAGCACAGGATCAGCTGTGAGATCCTGGCGCAGCAAGAAGCAACCAATTGTGGCCTTGTCAAGTATAGAAGCAGTATATGTAGCAGCATCTATGGCAGCACAGGAATGTATGTGGCTAAAGAGATTGATAGGAGAAATGTTTGTTGAAGTTGATTATGCTGTACCGATCAAATGTGATAATGAGAGTGCCATTAAACTTGCTTCAAATCCAGTTTTCCATGCATGAACGAAGCATATTGAAATCCGACATCATTACGTTCAAGAGATGGTGTTAGATGAAGAAACTGAGCTTCAAAGCATCTCTACAAACGAGCAAGTAGCAGACATTTTCACAAAGGCCTTGGGAAAGCCTAAGTTCGAGTATCACTAAGCAACACTTGGAGTTGTGAGTTGTTAATCGTAAGTTTGCACTAAGGGGGAGTGTTAAAATAAAATAGTGCAACTTAGTTTTATTATTATGTTTATTTGTCTTCAGTTGTTTTACTAAGTCAATTAGTAGTTGTGGCTGGATAAGATTGAATAAGGTCGTTTCAGTATTTTTAGGGATGAATAAGTCTTGTTTGGGAGTTCAGAAGTATGGGCTGTAGTTGGAGTATTTTTAGCTCTAGTTTGTTTGGTTTTCATCTATATATTCATAGGTTGCTGCTTGTATTTAATCATTGAAGTTAATTGAGAATAATAATATCTTTTAGTGTTTTTTTTTGTCTTGGTTCCTTATATTTCACAATTTAGCTACCCTTCATTTTTTGTTTCACAGTTTCCAAAATATTCAGTCTTTTATATTCCTGATTCTCTATATGATTAGACAGAAGTGTGAAGAACATGTATTATATAGGACGAGCACATTCGACTTAAAATTGTAACTTTTTTCATACTAACTATAGAATATAATAAACTCTTGCTTTTGAGTACTGCTATATTTTTAAGCATTATCTCATCCTCTAGTTTAGGCATTATCTAAGTTTTCTGATTCTTTTTTTGAATGTCAGAGATCATTATGTTCGAATCCTAATCAGGTTTCTTTTGGATTGTATTTTAGATCGACTTCCTCACTTAAATTTGAGCATCAAATATTGCGCGCTCACCAGATATGTATCCATTAGTAGCAAATCACTATTTCATAGAAGATAAACTGATTCCGATAATAAGTTTAAATGGTGATAGCAAAAGGACACAAATAAGAATGGTAAATGCATGGATTACATGTTTATTACTTGAAGACTTACTGTGTAGTTACCGCAAGTTAGTGTGAAAGTAAATTGTTACTTCCTTCTAATATTCTATTTTGGTCGTTTACTTTTCTTATCCGGTTGATTTGCTTTAAATCTTCCTTTGAAACGTATATCATATTAATTATGTCCTGTTTTATGCTAGATGCTATAAAGATCACAATTTTGAGAGGCCTTTTGATAAAAATGCCATGAATTTGATGAACGCATGTGCAGTTTCAGTGCTAGAAAACTTTCCAGATATTATTTTCTCGTAAGGATTTGGTCATGAATTTAGGTACAACATCCTTTCTGGAAAGATCTGAACATATTTTGTACACAGGTGGTGTTGTAGCTAAATGAAGCAATGTTTCTTTTTTCTTGTTGCAGCATTGTTTTCAAAATGAATACAAGGTTCCACCAGAGGCGAGGCAGGTTTCTTTATTTGTTTATTCTTTCTTTTTATGGTAAAGGGTTTCTTTTAAATCTTAGTGCTTAGGTAAATGCATCAGAAGGAAAGTATCTTCTTTCACAAGTAGGAAGGTCATTCAATTTCAATGTCTATGGAGACATGCTTCAAACACATATAATCAACATCAACAACACCTTTTATAATAATATAATGTGTTGTAGTCACCTCTCCCAAATGTTCATTCATGTATCTACGCTCAAATTTGCTGTATTCTCTTACATATTTGATCTGTTCTCCTATTATGGTCTATCTTAAAGTGTATCGGTTTGGCAATTTGATTGAATCATTATGCTTAGTTCTTTGTGTCTCCTTTGTTGCAGGGAAGTCAAAGGAGAGAAAAACATAAGCTTCTCCATCTGAATAACGATTACGATGATTTTGATGACAGTTTACGCTTTGGTTCCTGCATTTTCAACACAGAGTTATTCTTATCATATCTCAGTTACTTTGTGTGGGCATATCTGTATATAGACTATTTCCTAGTATAGGATTATTTTTAGATATAGACACATACAGAGACATGTTTATGTTCTATTGTTGGTTATATAGGTTCTTGTTTATGGTCTATATCTGTTAAATTATTGTACTTAGATGTGAGTAAACTCAATCTGGGCTACATCGTGCATTTTGTGAAATAACTTGGCTGAAATTTGGGAAAGTAATTGTCGATAATTATTTATTTTTATTTACTTGAGACACTGAAATAGATGAAACTAGCATATTGCGTGGAGTGTTTTTATTTCATTTATCATGCATATCTTGCATCCATGTTGAATGCCTTATTTAGTACCTAGTCTAGGGATCTGTTTGTCCTTCATCTGTCTGAAATAACCATGATATAAATGCACTTATTATTTGTCAGCCTGCAAAATACCACTTATAATATGGTTATGCTATTTCATTTAAAAAGGGTATCTGAAATCCACATCTTTCTTTGATGCTTAATTTCAGTAAATTGCACCCTTTCTTTAATTCGAAGTTTAACAAAGTTTTGTGAAAATTTCACTTACATTATGCATAAAGTATTATACTGACCTCAACAGAACATATGTAGGTTGATAATGTTGTGAAATATAGTTGTGATGGATCTCCTGTTAAAAGAATGAGAAGGAAGACAATAACAACCCATCCAAGGAATATCGCTAAGCCAGATTTTTGGAATGAGAAGCCACTTGTAACAGAGTTGGGTGCTTTGTAGGTGGTGTTGGACGAATTACTCCAGATTACTTTCAGTTTTTGAAGAACAGGCTGATGCAAGATACCATTTCTGGAGGTAGGTTGCTATACCTGACAATTTTGATTCTTTTGTTGTCTAATGATATCTGATTTCCATGTGCTTTTCTTGTATTAAATGGAAGACATCTAGTTTCTTAAATTTTTTTAATACATAATCTTTTTTGTAACCCACTGAATTTGAAGTTGATTAAGAACTTAACTAGATTGGAATTTGAATTTTGAATTCAGGTCTGTTAATTAGACGACTCACTTTCTTGACCAATTAATATGAACATTGATGACTAATAAATCCAACTTTCTCAACTTTTCCTGGATACAAGCTTAGATGTTGCGACTTATACTAACTAGCTCCGTTCTGTTTTTTGTGGTAGGTTTTCTGAAATTCATGAGTTTGAGAAGCCCAATGATGAGCGGGGTCTAGAGCTTATGAATTCCTGTGCAACTGCTGTGTTGGAGGAGTTCCATTGTATCATTTTTGCTTATGGTTTCAGTGATGAGTACAGGTACCAAGTTTGTTTTGGATATTCACATAAATCTGCTTAATTTTACACAATTATACAAACTAAACATTGGTTGCATAAATCCAGTTTTGTGTTGAATAAAAATTCTCAGTTTCTCCAAAGGCAACAAAGGGATGTACTCGTCCCATTTTTCCCTTTTTTATTTTCCCCCATCACTTTGTGTTTCTTGGTATTCATGTCATGTGGAGAGGAAGAATCACTCATTCCTTTTTTAAGCCATCACAGGTTGTTCTTTTATGACACTTCAGAGTTGTGCTTATTTTGACCTTCTAGAGTTGGTTAGAACTTGAGAGGCCTTTCAAAGATAGGTAGTGTTACATATTATCTAGTCCGAGAATTGCATGAGAGCAGGTTAGGGGTTGGAGGAGAGCAATAACCCATTGGTGAAGTTCAATCCATTGTTAGGCATGTAGTATGTGGTATCAGGGACTCGTGGAATTGGTGAAATGGCTTGGGTCAGGTCAAATTCGGATCAAGCAATGACAGGCCTGAATGAAAGTCAACTAATGAAAGGTGTCGCATGGTGGGCACACCTTGGTCTTTATGCATTTTTTGAGTTGCCCAAAAAATGGAACATGCGGAGGTGAGTAACGCCAAACTTGGTGCATTTGGGTCACATTCAAGTTTGGTGTATGCAACCAAGAAAAAACCTATTGGAACACCTTGTACTTGTGATGGCAGTTGTTTAACTTGGTAAGCTTAGTCGTTATTAATGTTGCAGATTTGTTTCCAAGTTGACTTCGAAAGAGTCAAATTGAGATCGAGTTATTCAGAGCGTTGTTTAAAATTAATTAGAGGGATAGATTTAGATTACGTTGGTAACTTGTCATATCAGTTTTTCAATCAAGTTGCAGAAACCATATGATACATCAAAATAATCAAATAGTCCACGATTTTTTCTCAGTTAATGAAGGAGATCGGATTTTGCTATAGTAAAGGTCCCGCTTGGTGGTTTCTTTAGCATTACAAATGTTCTGGTATGCAAGTTGGCGACCAGTTTTGGGTTGGTGACAAATTGGAGATCTCTTTTGGATATCAGATATGAGCAAGTGCTGCTAGGGTAATTATGTCCTTTGCCAGTTCTAAGCTACATACCTTCTGAGAATAAGTGCTTTGCGATTAGATGGGTCAAATTGACTTCTTGCTTTAAAATTGCAGGAAGTACTGTTAAATAAAGATTTTGAAGATTTATTTTATTGCTTTAAAATGGTTTTTATTTTCATTAAGTCCCGTCGATAACTTGTGTTTTCAATATTGTATTGGCATTGCTTTTGCATTTTTTGTATTGATCAACTTTTTCAGCGTGCAAATATCTAGCATGCCATTCAACTTGTTGAGTTTGGGATTGTGTTTCATGTTTGGGAAATAAACTTTAAATTATTTTTTATTTCAACCGGACAAACAACTAGATACTAAGAATATTCAATTATTATTTGCTATGGAATTCACAATTTTAAACACCATAAATTCTAGATTATACAACGGCACACCAAATAATTGAAAAATAAGATTTTGCGACGGAGAAATGCTCAAAAGTTTATTTTATTTCCTAAGAATGAACAAATAGATAATAATTTTTTAATTATTATTTAATATAAATTTCACAATTCTAAAATTCAAATAGTTAAGATTATACTAGCATACACCAAATAATAGAAAATAAGCTTTGGTGACGAACTAGTGCATCGCAATAAAATAAATCTTCAAAATCTTTATTATTTCAACTGAACAAACAACTAGATACTAAGAATATTTAATAAAACAATTTTTAAATTTTAAATATCATAAATTCAAGATTTTACAAGGACTCATCAAATAAAACAATTTTTTTTACAACAAAGCAATGCATCGCAAATAAGTAAAAGATTAATACTTTCATTCCCTAAAAATTTCAAAATAGATAAGACATTTTTTTATTAACATATATTATAAATTTTCAAAGTCCAAAATTAAAAAAGTCAAGATTATACTAGCACACACCAAATAATAAAAATTTAAACTTTGCGACGAAACGATGCGTCGCAATAAAATAAATATTCAAAATCATTATTCTTTCAACCGCACAAACAACTAGATAATAAGAATATTTCATTATCACTAGTTATGAAATTCACGATTTTAAACATCAAAATTCATGATTATACATCGTCACGACAAATAATTGAAAATTGAGATTTTGCAACAGAGCAATGCTTTGCAAATTAGTTAAAATTTAAATTTTTTATATTTCCTAAAAATTAACAAATATATAATATCATTTATTATAAATTTCCCAATTCTAAAATTCAAACAGTAGAGATTATACTAGCACACACCAGTTAACGTAAAAAAATAAGATTTTGAGATGAAATAATGCGTCGCAAAAATATAATTCATTTAAATTTTGATCATTTCTACTGAACAACAAATAGATAGTAAGAATATTTAATTATCATTTGTTGTAATATTCACGATTTTAAACATAAAAATTCAAGATTAAACAACAACGCACCAAATAATTAAAAAAATGAGCTTTTTGCGATAGAGTGGTGCATCGCAAATAATTAACAATTTAATATTCTTCATTTCCTAAGAATTAAAAAATAGATAATAGGTTTTTTTTTTACCAATTATTATAAATTTCCCAAATCTGAAATTCAAAAAGTCAAGATTATACTAGAACACACCAAATAATAGAAAAATAAGATTTTGTGACGAAATGATGCGTCACAAAATAAATCTTCAAATTCATTATTTTTTCAACCGCCCAAAAAACTAGATACTAAGAATATTTTGTTATCATTTGTTATGAAATTCACAACTTTAAACATCTTCAATTCAAGATTATAGATCAACACACCAAATAATTGAAAAATGAAGTTTTGTGATAAAGCGGTACATCACTAAAGAGTAATAGTTTGATTATTTTTATTTTCTAATAATTAACAAATAGATAATAAATTTGTTTTTTTTACCATTTATTATAAAATTTCCAAATCTAAATTTCAAATAGTATAGATTATACTATCACTCACCAATTAATACAAAAATAAGTTTTTACGATGAAATAAGGCGTTGCAATTAAATAAATATTCAAAAACATTATCATTTCTACTGAAAAAACTAATAGATACTAATAATATTTTATTATTATTTGTTGTAATATTAACATTTTAAATATAAAAATTTAATATTAAATGACACCCCAAATAATTAAAAAAATGAGCTATAGCGACAGAGCAGTGTGTCACAAATAAGCAAAACTTTAAATTATTATCAATTTCCAAAAATGAACATACAGAGAATTAAAATTTTTTTATCATCATTAATTATAGAGTTTCCAATTATGAATTACAAGTACTAAGGATTACACTAGCACACTCCAATTAATAGAAAAATAAGCTTTTGCGATGAAACTATGCGTCGCAATAAAATAAAAATTCAAAAACTTTATCGTTTCTACAGAACAAACAAATTGATATAAAGAATATTTGTTTTCATTTTTTGTAATATTCACGACTTTTAACATAAAAATTCAGATTAAACAACGACACACCAAATAATTAAAAAAAATGAGTTTTTTGCGATGGAGTGGTGTTTTGCAAATAAGTAAGAATTTAATCTTCTTCATTTCCTAAGAATTAAAAAGTAGATAATAGTTTTTTTTAGTACCAATTATTATATATTTTCAAAATCTGAAATTCAAAAAGTCAAGATTATACTAGAACACACCAAATAATAGAAAAATAAGATTTTGTGATGAAATGATGAGTCACAAAAAAAATCTTCAAATTCATTATTTTTTCAACCACACAAAAACTTGATGCTAAGAATATGTGATTATCATTTGTTATGAAATTAAAAATTATAAACATCTTAAATTCAAGATTATGCATCAAAACACCAAATAATCGAAAGATGAGATTTTGCGACAAAGCGATACATTGAAAATGAGTAAAAGTTTGATTTTGTATTCTAAGAATTAACAAATAGATATTAAATTTACCATTTATTATAAATTTTTGAATTCTAAATTTCAAATAGTAAGGATTATACCTGCACATACCAATTAATAGAAAAATAAGTTTTTACGATGAAATATGACGTCACAATTAAAAAAATATTCAGAAAAATTTTAACATTTCTATCAAAAAAAAAAAAATAGATACTACGAATATTTCACTATCATTTGTTCTAATATTAGGATTTTAAACATAAAAATTCAAGGTTAAACAATGACACACTAATTAATAAAAAAATGAGCTATTGTGATAGAGGGGTGCGTTGCAAATAAATAAAACTTTGAATTTTTTCAATTTTTGAAAATGAACAAATAGATAATCATTTCTTTTATAATCATTCATTATAAATTTTCCAATTCTAAATTTCAAATAGTAAAGATTACACTAGCACACTCCAATTAATAAAAAAAAAAAACTTTTGCGAAGAAAAAATGCGTTGCAATAAAATAAAAATTAAAAAACTTTATCACTTCTACCTAACAAACAAATTGATACAAAGAATATTGAATTATTATTTTTTGTAATATTCATGATTTTAAACATAAAAAATAAAGACTAAATGACAAACCAAATAAGTAAAAAATGAGCTTTTTGCGACGGAATAGTGCGTCGCAAATAAGTAACAGTTTAATCTTCTTCATTTCCTAAGAATTAAAAACTAGATAATTGTTTTTTTATTACCAATTGTTATAAATTTTCCAAATCTGAAATTCAAAAAGTCAAGATTATACTAGAACACAAAATAATAGAAATATAAGATTTTGCGACGAAATGATGCATTACAAAAGAAATCTTCAAATTAATTATTTTTTTCAACCGCACAAAAACTTGATACTAAAAATATTTTATTATCATCGGTTATGAAATTCAAAATTATAAACATCTAAAATTCAAATTATAAATCAACACACCAAATAATCAAAAGATGACATTTTGCGACAAAGCGGTTCATTGAAAATGAGTAAAGTTTGATTATTTTTATTTTCTAGGAATTAACAAATAGATAATAAATTTATCATGGTGCCATTTATTATAAATTTTCCAATTCTGAATTTCAAATAGTAAGGATTATGCCTGCACACACCAATTAATAGAAAAATAAGTTTTTACGATGAAATGCAATTAAAAAAATATTCCAAAAAACTGTCTTTTCTATCGAAAAAGAAATAGATACAACAAATATTTCATTATCATTTGTTCTAATAATAGGATTTTAAACATAAAAATTCATGATTAAACAACGACACACTAAATAATAAACAAAATGAGCTATTGCGACAGAGCGGTGTGTCGCAAATAAGTTGAATTTTTTCAATTTCTGAAAATGGACAAATAGATATTTTTTTTTTGTAATCATTCATTATAAATTTTCCAATTCTAAATTTCAAATAGTAAAGATTACACTAGCACACACCAGTTAATAAAAATAAGCTTTTGCGACGAAAAAATGTGTCGCAATAAAGTAAAAATTAAAAAACTTTATTATTTCTTCCTAATAAAAAAATCGATACAAAGAATATTTAATTATCATTTGTTGTAATATTCACGATTTTAAACGTAAAAAAGCAAGGACACACCATTTAGCTTTTTGCGACGGGGTGATTCGTCGCAAATAAGTATAAACTTCTTCATTTCCTAAGAATTAAAAAATAGATAATACTTTTTTTTATTACCAATTATTATAAATTTGCTAAATCTAAAATTCAAAAAGTCAAAATTATACTAGAACACACCAAATAATAGAAAAATAAGATTTTGCGACGAAATGATGCGTCACAAAAGAAATCTTCAAATTCATTATTTTTTCAACCGCACAAAAACTTGATAATAAGAATATTTTATTATCATTGGTTATGAAATTCACAATTATAAACATCTTAAATTCAAGATTATACATCAACACACCAAATAATAGAAAAATGAGATTTTACAACAAAGCGGTACACCAGAAATGAATAAAAGTTTGATTATTTTTATTTTCTAAGAATTAACAAATAGATAACAAATTTATTTTGGTACCATTTATTATAAATTTTCCAATTCTAAATTTAAAATAGTAAGAATTATGCCTGCACACACCAATAAATAGAAAAATAAGTATTTACGATGAAATAAGGCGTCGCAATTAAAAAAAATATTCAAAAAATTTATCATTTCTATCAAAAAATAAATAGTTACTACAAATATTTCACTATCATTTGTGGTAATATTTGGATTTTAAACATAAAAATTCAAGTTTAAACAACTACATTCCAAATAATTGAAAAATGAGCTATTGCGACAAAGTAAATTTTTTTTCATTTCCCAAGAATTAAAAAATAGATAATAGTTTTTTTACTACCAATTGTTACAAAATTCCCAAAACTGAAATTCAAAAAGTCAAGATTATACGAGAAAACGCCAAATAATAGAAAATAAGCTTTTTCGACGAAATGATGAGTCACAAAATAAATCTTCAAATTCATTATTTTTTCAACTGCACAAAAAATTATATACTAAGAATATTTGACTATCGTTGGTTATGAAATTCACAATTTAAACAACCTAAATTCAGGATTATACATCACAAGTGAGTAAAAGTTTGATAATTTTAATTTTTTAAGAATTAACAAATAGATAATAAATTAATTTTATTGCCATTTATAATATATTTTCCAATTCTAATTTTCAAATAGTAAAGATTATACAAGCACACACCAATTAATAGAAAAATAAGCTTTTGCACTGAAACAATGCATTGCAATAAAATAAATTTTAAAAAACTTTATCATTTCTACCGAACCAACAAATAGAAACTAAGAATATTTGTTTATCATTTGTAGTAATATTCACAATTTTTGACATAAAAATTCAAGATTAAACAATGACACCAAATAATTCAAAAATGACCTTTTTGCAAGTGGTGTATTGCAATAAGCAAAAGTTTAATATTTTTCATTTCCTACGAATTATAAAATAAATACTGGTTTTTTTTATTACCAATTATTATAAATTTCCCAAATTTGAAATTGAAAAAGTCAAGATTGTACTAGATGATACCAAATCATATATAATAAGTTTTTGCGATGAAGTGATGCGTCACAAAATAAATCTTCAAATTCATTTTGAACCGCAGAAATAAGTAGACACTTAGAATATTTGATTATCATTGGTTTTGAAATTCACAATTATAAACATCTTAAATTCAAGATTATACATTAACACACCAAATAATAATATTGTAAAAGAAGATTTTGCGAATGAGCCATACATCGCAAATGGGTAAAAGTTTTAATATTTTTATTTTCTAATAATTAACATATAGATAATAAATTGTTTTAGTACTATTTATTATAAATTTTCCAATTCTAAATTTCAAATGGTAAAGATTATACTAACACACACCAATTAATACAAAAATAAGTTTTTGCGATGAAACAATGTGTCATGATAAAATATATGGTAAAAAACTTTATCATTACTACCGAAAAAACCAAATAGATACAAGAATAGTACATCATCATTTGTTATAATACTCACAATTTTAAAAAAATGACATACCAAATAATTGAAAACTGAGCTTTTGCGACGGAATTTAATTTTTTTCAATTTCTGAAAATGAACAAATATAAAATTTATTTTTTTATTATCATTTATTATTAATTTCCCAATTGTAAAATTCAAATAGTAAATATTATACTAACATGCTCCAATTAATAGAAAAATAAGCTGTTGAGACGAAATGATGCTTCGCAATAATATAAATATTTAAAAACTTTATCATTTCTACCAACCAAATATATGGTAAGAATATTTAATCATCATTTGTCGTAATGTTTACAATTTTAAACATAAAAATTCAACATTAAACAATAACACACCAAATAATTGAAAAATGAGCTATTGTGACGGAGTGATGCGTCATAAATAAGTAATTTTTTTGATTTCCGTCAAAAGAACAAATAGCTAATAAATGTATTACCAGTTATTATAAATTTCCCAATCCTAGAATTCAAATAGTAAATATTTATACTAGCACATCAATTAATAGAAAAAATAGACTTTTACGACAAATTGATAAGTCGCAATAAAATAAATCTTCAAATTTTTTATCATTTCTACCGAACAAACAAATAGATAATAAGAATAATTAATTATCATTTGTTGTTAAATTCAAAATTTTAACCATCATAAATTTAAGATAAAACAACGACAAACCAAATAATTGAAAAATTAATTTTTGCGACGAAGCGATGCGTTGCAAATAAGTAAACGTTAAAATTATTTCATTTTTCGAGACTGAAAAAAACAGATAATTAAATTTTTTTATTATCTTTTATTATGAAGTTCATGATACTGAAATTCGAATAGTCGAGTTTAGATTATCCAAAACCAAATAATAGAAAAATAGGCTTTTGCACTAAAGAAATGCGTCGCAAATAAGTACACGTTGAAGTTTTTAATTTTCTCTAGAACGAACAAATATATAATAAAATTTTTAAATTAGCATTTATTATAAAATTTCCAATTCTAGATTTCAAATAGTAAAGATTATAATACACACCAAATAATAGAAAAATGGGATTTTGCGACAAAATGATGCATCACAATAAAATAATTGTCAAAATCTTTATCATTTCAACTAAATAAACAAATAGCTAATAAGAATAATTATTCATCATTTGTTTTGAAATTGACAATTTTAAACATCATAAATTTAAGAATAAACAACGGCCCACCAAATAATTGAAAATTTAGATTTTGGCGACGGAGAGGTGCGTCGCAAATAAGTAAAAGTGTAGATTTGTTTCAATAACCGAGAATGAATAAATAGATAATTAAAAAATTTTATTATCTTTTATTAGGAATTTCACACTCTAAAATTTAAATAGTCGAGTTTATAATGACCGACACCAAATAATAGAAAGATAGGCTTTTTCGACGGCGAAGTGTGTCGCAAAAAAGTAAAAGTTCAATTTTTTTAAATTTTCCTAGAAAGAAAAAATATATAATAAAAATTTTAAATTACCATTTATTATATATTTCCCAATTCTAGAATTCAAATAGTAAATATTATACTAGCACACACCAATTATTAGAAAAATAGGCTATAAAAAAATGGTGCATCACAATAACATAAATCATTAAAATCTTTATCATTTCAATTGAACAAACAAATTAAATAAGAAGAATAACTAATTATCATTTGTTATGACACTCACAATTTTTAATATAATAAATTTAAGATTAAACAATGGCACACCAAATAATTGAAAAATGAGCTTTTGTGAGAGAGACAATAATTAGTATGTTTATTTATTTATTTATTTTTTGTTGAAAATGAACAAATAGATCATTAAAAAATTTTATTTTCATTTATTAGGAAGTTCACAACTCTATAATTTAAATATTTGAGTTTATACTATTATCCAAATAGTTGAGTTTATACTACCTGATACCAAATAATAGAAAAGTAGGCTTTTGTGACAGAGAACTACGTCGCATATAACTAAAAGTTTAATTTTCTAATCTTCCGAGAAAGAATGAATAGACAATTTTTTTTAATTATCATTTACTGCCAAGTTGCAAATTCTAAAATTCAAATCATCAAGTTTGTACTAGCACACACCAAATAATAGAAAAATAAATATTTGTGATTAATTGATGTGTCACGAGAAAATAATCTTAAAATTCTTTTTATTTCAATCGATAAAAAAGATAGATACTACGAATATTTAATTATCATTTGTTATGAAATTCACAATTTTAAACATTATAATTTAAAGATTATACAATGACACACCAAATAATTGAAAAATGAGCTTTTGCAACGGAGCGATGCAACACAAATAAGTAAAAGTATAAAGTTTTTCATTTCCCGAGAATGAATAATAGCTAACTAATTTTTTTATTATCATTTATTATGAATTTCTCAATTCTAAAATTGAAGTTGTAAAGATTATATTATCATGCAACAAATAATAGAAAATTAGGATTTGCGACAGAGTAGTTTGTCACAAATAAGTAAAAATTTAATTTTTTAAATTTTTTGAGAAAGAACAAATAGATAATAAATTTGTCACTTCTAAAATTCAAAATGTGAACATTATACTAGCAAACACCAATTAATAGAAAAATACACTTTGCGATGAAACGATGTGTCACAATAGAATAATCTTCAAAATCTTAATTATTTCAACCGAACAAACAAATAGAAAATAAGAATAATTAATTATCATTTGTTGTGAAATTCACAATTTTAACCATCATAGAATTATGATTAAACAACGACACAACAAATAATTAAAAAAATGAGCTTTTGTGACAGAGTGGTGTGTCGCAAATAAATAAAAGTTTAAATTTATTTCATCTCTTGAGAATGAAAAATAATTTTTTTTTATTATCAATTATTAGGAAGTTCACAACTCTGGAATTTAAATAGTCGAGTTTATACTACTTGATACAAAATAATTGAAAAAATAGGCTTTTGTGACAGAGAAGTAGAAGTTTAATTTTTTTTAATTTCCCTAGAAAGAACAAATAGGTTATAAATTTTTTTAATTTCCATTGTTTTCCCAGTGAGATGACCTAGAACTTGTAGAAGGGGGGTTGAATACAAGTTCTCACAACTTTTTCGATTTCTTGTTCTTTAAGAAATTAAACTTTTCTGCGGAATATAAAGAACAAGATCAAAACTTTATAAACAATTACTTTTATTGATATAACAATTGATTACAAGTTTTCTAACAATCAAGACAAGCTTTGATCGTCAGCTTCTATTCTGTATGTTGGAAAAAAAATACAACTCTCTCAATTCTATACAGCTTCGTATTCCCTTCCGTAATTTTTTAATTACAGCTTCTAAAACTAAGTTATCAAAAACCTAGCTTCCTAATTCAAATCAAATACAATCTTTCCAATTGAAAGATTTCTAACAAGTTTCCTTGTCAGCTACGTCTTCAATAAAGTCTACGTGTGCATGGAAGACTTTCCTTCTTTGATTTGAACTCTAACTCCATCAGTGATTAAGTCTTCGACTAATCTCCGATGGCTTCTTTAATTAGTCCCTGATCACTTAGAGTAATCTCCGATGCTTTATATCAAGTAATCTCTGATGCTTTACTTCGAGTAATCTCTGATACTTTGGCTTTAGTCTCTGGTGATGTTAGCTTTTAATCTCCGAGGTATTGTTTTAATCTCTGATGACGTCAGCATTAATCTCTGACTCTTTAGTTACAATCCCTGATGACGTAAGCTTTAATCTCCGATGACCAATCCTTCAATCACTGATGTACAAAACATTTTAATCTCCGATGAAGGATTCCTCAATCTCCGATGGGCAAAGTCCAATCTCTGATGAACAAAACTTTAATCTCTGGTGAACTTTTCCCTTAATCTCCGACAAGCCAAAATCAATCTTCAAAAGACTAAGTAACTTAAACAACTTGTTGAACAAACTCAACAAGTATTCCAGCAGTACATACAAATGAAATAAATCTAACTCTTTATTATAATGACTAATTTACAAACAAGAGATACTACTGCTAGCTACAAAACTAAAGTGTTACAAACCAACACTTTTCTCTACATTTGTATTCCTAAGTATTCTAAAGACAATCATCATCAAATGTTCATAAAATCTAACAATCTCCCCCTAATTATGAATATCAGAATGATAAGCATAATTTCAAGGTTGATGATGATGTCAAAACTCAACTATCAAAATTTACTTAGAAAAAGAATAAAGAATAATAAAATTACAAATGTACCTGAATTCAAGATCTTTGATCTATCATTCAGCTTCTCTCCCCCTGGATAATTTACCCAGCTTCTCCAAGGTTTAAACAAACCTGGCTACACTGAATAATACATTCAGCTACTCCAAGAATAATTCCTGGCTACCCAAGACTATGTCTGGCTTCAAAAATAAAATTACACTTACAACTTTCACAGCAAGCAACATACCTTTGGCTCAACAATTTTACCTTTTCTTTCTATTTTCTCTCATCCTTTCCAACCTTTCCATCAGCAGCTTTTTAAGAACAACTTCAGTTGCTTCTTCTGCATCTTTAAGAAGTTTGATAAATCCTTCTAGATGATTTTCACTCACTTGATTGATGTCTCTGTTGTAGTCAAAGAAAACTTTCTCTCCATGGAAAGTCTCATACCATAATCCGAGAGGTATAGGTTTAGAAAGATCAGTTTGAACTTGGTTCACACTTTTTATCTCCTTTATTACCTTCTTGATCTTGTTTCGAAATTCCATGTTGAGCTTTGTAGTGACAAGTATTGTAGATAGCAGCCATTCCAAATCCTCTTTTGATTGCCCCTCCAAGTCTGGCTTAGCATACTTCACAGAATCTCCATCTTTGAAGAAGATCTGAAGTAAATCTTTGTCATTTGCACCCTTGATCAGATTAATATTCCTTGTATTTCTTTTCAAGGCTTTGATCATTTCACTCGTACTGGCCATATCAACTGTGTAAGGCTTCCTTGATGGAGCTGTTTGTGGCTTTGTTGGTCCACTTACAGACACCAAGGCAGTCTCAGTTGACCTTGGAGGTTCTTCATTTGTAGTCTCTTTCCTTGAAGGCTTTTTCTTGGCTACTACCACTTTCCTTACACTTGTTTTCTTTGTTGAGTGTTTCTTCTTTTTAGATTCCTCCTCCTTCCTCTCTTGTTCTGCAGCCATATCCTCCTCTTGCTGAAGTTTTTGAGCAAGCATAGCATCAGCATCTATCAATTTCTGCTCTTGAGGATAGACCAACTCCACTTTCCTATCCACTATTAGTTCAATTGGAGTGGGAAAATGAGCTGTCTTCATGGCATCCCCCAATAGCTTGGGTTGTCCTGGTTGAGTAGAGATTTGCTTCTTTGGTTGCTCAACCATGACTCCCTTGCCTTTGTCTTTTGAAGTAGTTGGGGCTGCTGCAGATGGTTTGGAAGAAGTAAATGTTGCTGCTGCTGCTGGTATTGTTGATATTGTTGTTGTTGCTGTTGTTGTTGTTGTTGCTGCTGCTGCTGCTGTTGGTAATGTTTTAACCCTGGACTCAAGTTTGTCCAAGGTTGCCTTGAGTTCATCAAGACTTGCATATGACTTCATTACTGGATCACTCTCCCCCTTTTTGACATCAGCATCCTTAGAGTAGGCAGAGAGAGGGAGTTGAGTAGCAATTTGTTTCAGAAGGGTATGCATTTGATCAAATTTAACTTCAAGGTTACTCAGTCTGCTGTCAGTTTTAGCTTTGTCTTTGATCATAGCCTGAATATTCATAACAGTCTGCCTTGAAAAATGTCCTTCATAATGCCTTTTAATAGAATCTGTCTGTAAAGACATCTGCTTCCTCATCTCCTCCAGTTCAGTCTTCATGCCAGTTGCCAAGTAGTGAAAAAATTTAGCATTTAGGTGCACTGACTTGGTTACTTCTTCTGCAACATCCTGAAAGGATTTGGCAGCTGCAAGAGACCCTATATTGGTCACGTATTCCTGCCTGTACAAGGCAGCTGCTTCCTCCAGGGTGTTGTTAAAATCTGAATCTAGCCAGGCATCCACATTCTCTGGCTCTGGAGTCTCCTCTGCAGCAGTAGATTCAAATGCAAGCCTAGTCTTCATAGCAGAAAGGTGATCTTCTCTTTGTTGAAGATTTAGAAGTTCTTCATAGGCTGCATTTGACATTTCTGATATGACCTGCAAGTTTGCAGCCACTGCACTGGAGCTTCCTCCAACTTCTCTTGTTGATGTAGAGACGGTTGGAGCTTCTGTTTGGATTTGGTTGGAGGGAGCCACAGGTTTGAAAAATTCACCTGTTGAGAATTTCTCTCTTTTCTTTTCTTCAAGGATCTCATCCTTGCTCACACCCTCTCCTTTTGCCTGGGGTTGGGCACCCAGCTTCTCTTTCTCTCTTTTTTCCAAGCTCGCTAAGGCTTGACTCTCTGTTTGTATTTCCTCTCCTTTTTCCAGGTCAGGAGCCTGACTCTCACTAAATATTCTCTCAACCTCACTCATATGGATATGTGCACTCTGTCCTGAAGAAAGAGGGGTTTGGGAAGTAGTGTCATCATGGAGGGGGGTTACCCTTAAAATGGAAATTGGTTGGGTGTCCTCCATGGAAAGTGTAGGAGAACTAGCTGCACTTGTACTTTGAACAAGTGGTTCTTGTGGGCCAGATCCTGAAGTATGATCTTGGACAGTTTGCAATGTTGTTCTAGTCTCTTGAGATTGACTAGTTTCTGTCCAAGTCAGTAAGAGTGTTGGCTCCTCTTGAGAAAGTTCAAGAGGATCAGAGATTATATTTTCAGAAGAATCAAGTGTAGGGGAAACAGGAGAATAAAGGACAGTAGGGAGTGTTGGTTGTTCCTCAAGGGCAAGGGGTTGAGAAACATCAATTGATGACACTGTGTGTGCACTCCTTGTGTCACTCTTTTTTTGTATTTGATCTCTCTTAGTCTTAATTTGTGCAGACTCTGTAACAGATGTCCCTGGTTGAGGACTTTCTTCAATGTCAATGTCCTTTTGGGAGGACATTAACAGATTACTGTCTTTCCTTATAACCTCCATTGCCTTTTGGGAAGCAATAGATTGCTTTTGGCTAAGGGTGACGAGTCTCTTATTTCTCTGAGGTGCCACCTCAGCTTCTTTTTCTCCCTCAGTCTCACTAGCACCCTCTTTTGTTTTTCTCTTGATTGGGAGCTTTTTGGCTGTTCTGGTATATGTAACCACAGTCTTTTGGGAGGCTGTGGAGGGGGCTTTGGATTGTGATAGAGAAGTTGTTGGGGGATTAATTGGTGTTTGTGTGGTATCCCCAAAGAATTCCAAAGAATATGAGGTTGGAAGAGTGTCAATGAGAAAGTTTCTCATGACAGTAGGATAGAATAGAGGTACATTTACCTTTGCCTCATACTTCTTCAAATCACTAATTACTCTTTTAGTCTGCAAAACTGTAGGAACAACTTGCATACTAGCAATATTAAGGTTAGGTATTAAATGATTTGCAATCATCATTAAAAACCTAGCATAATAAATTTTAGTTTTGTTGCCAGTTTTAAGTTTGTCCATCAAGTTTTGCAAAATCAAAAGCCCTAAATTAATATGCCTATCATACAACACACTATATGCAATTTGTTGTGAAATAGTGGTGATGGCATCATATCCACTGCATTTTGAAGTAAAAGCTTTTGTAATAATGTCAAAGAACAATGACCACTCTGGCCTAAGATGGGGACGTGTGATGGTCCCAACAGAACTTATATCGGTATTATAGTTTAAGTCTTTAAACATGCCTATAAGTTTTTCATCAGAGGCAAAGGGGTCATAGTTTTCCCTAATGGGTAAATGAAGTGCATTATTAACAGTGGTATGAGTAATAGTATAGCCTGTGTTTTCATACCTGAAACTTACCTGTGGAGATTCATCACTTTTGTCAGTGATTGTTGCAGTGCTTCACATGGTTGTAATTACTTCTGCAGCTTGAATGGGAGCTTCATAAATGGCGTATTGTAGTGGAGAGTTCTTTAGAAAATCCACAAAGGGGTAGTATTTTGCTTCGAACTCGTACTTATCGGCCACCCCTGCATGGTTAGTTTTGATAAAATCGAACTCACCAAACTTGAAGCACACTGTTTTTGCCGCCATTGAAGAGATCTGTAAACTTTGTGAAGAAAGCTCAAAGAGAGGTTAAATCGCAGAGTTTTTGAGAGAAATCAAATTACAGAGTTTGATAATTATGAATACAAACGTGTTTGAAATTACTTTTATTAAAGTATGAGAAACGTTTGCTATTCAAAGATCATGGGTAACTACCAATTTATCCTTTTTCAGAGATTGCCCTAATCTCTGATTGACCCATGTGCTAAGAGATTGACCCGATTAGTCTCTGATGAAGTAATTACCTATCAGAGACTAAGGTAATCTCCGATGTTATAAATGAACGCATCGGGGATTAGTCGAGTCTCCGATGAAATAACTCATCAGGGACTAAGATAATCTCCGATGTTATAATTGTACGCATCGGGGATTAGGACATTCTCCGATGTTGTAATTTTGATCTATCGGGGATTAATTAAAATACACATCGGGGAATAATCGAATCTCCGATGAAGTAATTTTAACTGATCGGGGATTAGTTAAACTACACATCGGGGATTAATCGAGTCTCCGATGAAGTAATTTTAACTGATCGGGGATTAGTTAAACTACACATCGGGGATTAATCGAGTCTCCGATGAAGTAATTTTAACTGATCGAGGATTAGTTAAACTATACATCGGGGATTAATCCTTTAATCTCTTCTCACTTTTTTTCTCAGGGACTTAATCCCTGCATCAGTTTTATCTTTCAAAAACTTTTCCAACAACCATATTGATGATTATTGGCTTCATTTTTCTGTTTTATCAAATTTAAAACAGCTTCTTTTTCCAGAATTAATTATTCTAGCTTCTAAAAATCTGTTCATAAGAACAGCTTCAATCTAGAAATTTAATTCTAGCTTCATGCAACTTTTAAACAACTTGAAAGTTTAAAACTTAATTTTTAGAACCATAATTCAACATTCCTAGTTCAGAAACTAGTCTGTTGAATGTAGATTCATCCAATGGTTTTGTAAAAATATCTGCAAGTTGTTTATCAGTTGCAACCCAGTGCAATTCAATATTTCCTTCACTAACATGTTCCCTAATGAAGTGATATCGAATATCTATGTGTTTGGTTCTTGAATGTTGCACTGGATTTTCAGTTATGGCTATGGCACTAGTATTGTCACAATAAATTGGTATTTTGGTTAGTGTCATACCATAATCTAGGAGTTGATTTTTGATCCACAAGATCTGTGCACAGCAACTCCCAGCTGCGATATATTCAGCCTCTGCTGTTGATGTAGAGACCGAATTTTGTTTCTTGCTAAACCAAGAAACAAGTCTGCCACTTAGGAACTGACAGCTTCCACTTGTGCTTTTTCTATCAAGCTCAACCTGCATAGTCAGCATCTGAATAACCAATTAGTTTAAAGTCAGATTCTTTAGGATACCATAATCCAAGGTTTGGGGTACCCTTTAGATATCTGAGTATTCTTTTTACAGCAATCAAATGTGACTCTCTAGGATCAGCTTGAAATCTAGCACACAAGCATGTAGCAAACATTATATCAGGTCTACTTGCAGTTAGATATAAAAGAGAGCCTATCATTCCTCTATAACTAGTAATATCAATTTTCTTTCCTTTTAAATCCTTATCTAGTTTAGTGGAAGTAGGCATGGGTGTTTTTGCAGATGCACAATCAACTAAGTCATATTTTCTCAATAAGTCCTTGACATACTTGGACTGACTGATAAATATTCCATCAGTTGATTGTCTTATTTGCAAACCTAAGAAAAATGTTAATTCTCCCATCATACTCATTTCATATCTAGACTGCATGAGTTTTGAGAATTTTTCACAAAGCTTCTCATTTGTAGACCCAAATATAATATCATCTACATATATTTGCACCAAAATAATATCAGAGCCTTGTTTTCTATAAAATAAAGTTTTATCTATGATACCTCTAACAAATTTATTTTCAAGTAAAAACTGAGATAGAGTATCATACCAGGCTCTTGGTGCTTGTTTCAAGCCATAAAGTGCTTTGTCTAATTTGTAGACATGATTTGGAAATTTGGAGTCTATGAAACCTGGGGGTTGGCAAACATAGACTTCCTCTTCCAATTTTCCATTTAAGAAAGCACTTTTGACATCCATCTGGTACACCTTGAAGTTCTTGTAGGCTGCATATGCCAGGAAGATTCTGATTGCTTCAAGTCTTGCTACTGGTGCAAAAGTTTCATCATAATATATTCCTTCTTCTTGAGAATATCCTTTTGCAACCAGTCTTGCTTTGTTCCTTGTAATTGTACCAGCTTCATCCAATTTGTTTCTGAAGACCCACTTGGCACCTATTATAGATCTGTTCCTTGGTTTGGGTACCAGTCTCCAGACTTTGTTTCGAGTGAATTGGTTTAATTCTTCTTGCATTGCAATAATCCAATCAGGATCTTGAAGTGCTTCCTCAATTTTCTTTGGTTCAATCTTTGATAGAAAACTGAGGTACAAACATTCATTTTGTGTTGCACTTCTAGTCCTAACTCCATCCTCAATATTTCCAATGATCAAATCTGTTGTGTGGTCT
>CM025787.1:30433824-30445707 GCA_014636745.2 Centella asiatica
ACTGTTCTTTCTTAAAAATATTCTCACACTCCAAAAAGTGTACTATCTCCAATTTCCCAGCAAAATATTCTGACTGAGATTTTTTCTCTTCTATTCTTTTATTTTCTTTCCTCAAAGAACTCTCCCAACTAAACCCTTGTTAAGACATTTCTTAGCCTAAGCAGTTCCTTGACAACAATTGCAATATCCATGCGTTCAGTTGGTCTGTCAGCAGAACAAGATATTCCAATTTGGAGAACCGACGACAAACAAGCCTCTTCTATCTCAGACATCCTGCCATCTTTACCTTCCATTGTCATACAAGAATCAACATCTTCCGACCAGCGTTTCGCCAGAGCTTCACAGGCCCAGTTGCGAATGCCAGCAACGTCCGCGAACATTATGTCGGTTGGCCTTTTTCCAACGAACAGTTCCAGCAGAACTATCCCGTAACTATACACATCACCTGCTGCTGAGACCTCCGCACCCATACCATATTCTGCACATTTAAATAATTATACAAATGGCTATTTTCATACGAATGCAACAAGTATACTCCGTGAGTTTTGGACAAATTTCAAGTGGTACTGTGAAATTGATTAATCTATATAATTATATATGCATGAACCACTAACATGAGAGTAGTTTAAGTACTCCCTCCGTCCCTCTATTCCAAAATTAGTTATACATATTCTTTTTTTTCTTGTTCCAAAATTAGAGATGCATTCCTATTTTTAGACTATAAAAAAACCATGAATCAGTTTAATGATATAAAAGCACATGTTAATTAAAAGAGATCGAGTACCTGGAGGAACATATCCTGTTGTTCCTCTGATGCCGATTGAACTTGCTTCTGACCAGCTGCTTTTACTAGTAGCATCGTCCGAAAGAAACTTTGCCAGGCCAAAGTCACTTACACGAGCATTCAAGTCCTCATCAAGAAGAATGTTACTCGGCTTTAAATCACAATGAACAATTTTCGTGGGACAATGATTATGAAGATAATCCACCGCAGACGCCACATCAATTGCAATGTTCATCCTCTGTAGCAGCGTCAAATTAGTACGTTTATGTTGCTCCGATGTTGAATCTGGATGTAACCAGCTGTCTAAACTTCCGTTTGTCATGTACTCAAGAACCAAGGCCTTGAAATCGCTTCCCTGGAAGTCTACACCTGAGCAAGATGTGATGATCTTCACAAGATTCCTGTGGCGAATGTTCCTAAATATTTCACACTCCGCCAAGAAACCTTTCGTAGCACCTTGGAGCTCCACGTTTACAACTTTCACGGCAACAATTTGATCACTGGCCGAGCTGAGAATTCCTTTGTACACAGAACCATATCTTCCCTCACCAATCAGATTGGTTAAAGAAAACACATTTGTTGCTTGAAGAAGTTCTCCATAAGAGAGCTGGAGATGTTGATCTTGCAACGATGGAGATGAGGGATTTTGCTTTTTGGATCTTCTGAATAGAGACAGAGTCATAACAACACAAAGTAACAAGATAACGACTGGGAGAATTACTACAAAAGGTATTATTAGTTTATGAGGAAAGGACTTGCTCGTGTGACATGCAGGCAACTTTAATGCCTGAATTCCTCCGCATAGCTGCGGATTTCCGTCTACCGTCAACATGCTAGCATCCAAAAAAACTCCTTTTGTTGGAACGTCACCTTTGAAGTTGTTCTGCGAAAGGTTGAGATGTTCAAAGTACTTGAACTCGGCAAGAAAGCTTGGGAGTTGTCCAGAGAGATTGTTATACGATAGATCCATAACTCGAATGCTACTCAATTGTTTGAAAGAAGATGGAATGGTACCTTGGAAGAAATTGTTGTCCATGTATAGACTTTCCATCATTAGACAACTACCAAGAGTGCTTGGTATCTCTCCAGTTAATCTGTTACCCGAAATACGTAGGTGCCCAAGATTTTTCAAAGAACCAATACTTACTGGAAGCCGGCCTGTCAACTGATTGTTTTCCAGACTGAGATAAAGAATAGCAGAAGAAACTCCAAAAATTGGATCAGGTACCTCGCCAGAGAAGCGATTGTCATTGAGGTATAACTTTAATAGATTTGTAAGATTACCTAATGTGATAGGTAGTCTTCCTTGAAGCATATTGTTTCCAAAATCAAGAATAGACAAGCGAGAGATGTTTCCGATGGAAGCTGGAACTTCCCCGGAAATGTTACTTGAATAAATGTACAGTTTTTCCAACTGGGATAGCTCCCCAATTGATTCTGGCATGCTACCTGCTAACTTGTTCTCAGACAATACTAGCCACCGCAAGTTCCCCTTCAGGTTTCCAAATTCCTGGGGTATGCTTCCTGTCAAGTTGTTTGCTCCCAGACCCAAGATCGACAACGTGCGGGAGAGATTCGCAATTGAATGAGGCAACTCACCTCCAAAGCCATTAGATCCGGCTGCCAACATATTTAGATTGGTACAGTTGATCAATGATTTGACAAGGATGTTCAAGTAATTAGGTGGAGAATTGATTCCAAATTTGTTCTGGGAGAAAAGTAGGTTTGTCAGATTACGAAGACTCCCAAAGTTCATAGACAGAGGCCCAACAAAACTGTTGGAATCAATTTCCATATCCACAAGTGATGAAGCGTTAACTATGGATGGCGGAACAACTCCTGTGAATTTGTTACTGCTAAGTATAAGAGACTTCAAGTTTGGGAGTTTCAATCCCAAATTTGATGGCAGCTTTCCTTGTAACAGGTTTTGGCTTAGCTCCAAATAGTAGAGAGATGATATATTATAAAGGGACAATGGTACCATACCTTGCAAATTGTTCATGGTAAGGCAAAGGTACTGTAAGTTGGAGAGCAAAGAAAACTCCCAAGGTATGCTTCCCACTAGCTTGTTATAAGCCAAAGAAAGTGTAAGAAGTGATGACAGATTCCCAAAAGATGGGGGGATTGATCCAGAAATCATATTATTCTGAAGTGCCAAATGTTCAAGACTAGACAATCTGCCTAATTCCCCAAGTATATTTCCTCCAATTTTGTTGTTATGTATACTAATCGAGATAATATCTAAACAAGTCAGATTGGAAGGAAAATCACCTTCAAAAAAGTTTGTGTGAAGTACAAGAATTCGTAGACGAAATAGTCCACCTATCTCTTGTGGAATTGTACCGTGGAAGCTGTTGTTGTAAAGATAGATTTTCCTAAGAAAGGTAAGATTTCCAATATGAGGTGACAATGTCCCTACGAGATGTAGAGCTGAGAGATTTAGGGAGGTTACTCTTTGATGACTACGGCCGCAAATAACTCCAATCCATTGGCAGAAGTGTAGAGAAGTGTTCCATGATCTCAGCACATTCAGAGGATCTTCCGTTATTAGATCCTTGATTGCGAGCAAAGCTTGTTGATCTGTCTCATTTGTGAGCGCGAGTAAGCTACTGTTTTTGGATGGCAAAACAAAGATAAGCAAGAGGATGAATTGGAGCAAGTACTTGAAAGAATTTGAAAGCCATGCCGTCATGTTTCTCAAGTGTTTAACTCACTCAATTTGCTGAATAAAGGTGCAAGAAATATTTAACTCACAATGGGTGACTTGCGTACATGGTTCAAAGTTACGGAGATGTATCGGACTTAGATATCGGTATCGGCCCATCGGCCGAGGGCAGATCCGATTATTGCCCCGTTCTGAATTTGCGCCGATTTTGTCAATCATGGCCTATATTCGACAGATATCGGCGGTGCAACTTGAGTGAGTTGTCAGGAGGTCAAGGATCAAACATTGTTGGCGATAATTATAAGGGTTTGGTGAGAATCAGGGAGAATTTTGCCGATCAAGAAAAATATCGGCGATCGGCGGAGTCATAACAGAGAGTATTGAACATTCAAAGCCAAGATTGACAGTGACGAAGAGAGATGTTCCAGTAAGAGAGAAAGTGATATTGTAAATCAAAATAAACCTAACCTTGACATCCACCATTGACAATATATACCAGTACTATTGTTGTTATTAATATTATTATTGCTCAAAGATTGCGACTTCTCATCTACTACCTTCTTTTATTTGCACTATTTGGTGCAATCCCGCAGCTCCTTGTTGCCAGAATCGACTACAAGACCATTTCGTCCATATTTTATATGAGATAATAACAAGCGAATAAATATTAACATATATAAAAAATCTTGACATATGAAGGAAAAAAACTAAATCAAGAAGCAATAAGGGGTTCAACGGCGGCAGCTGACCGGATTCCATCTCTCCCTGTTCTTCCGTCAACATGTCCTCTGTTCGTAAAACTCTTCTCCTTCTCACCTCTACAATTGCAACAGTGAAAATAAGATCCCTAATTCTGTATTTTAAGGGGCCAGCAAATTGGGGGTTTTTTTTTTCTTTTTTGTTTAGAGCTGTCTGTCTACGTTTTATTGGATTTAATATATAAATAATTCTAAGTTGGATTTTGCTTCCTTTTTATATTTATTCTTTAAAGTTTTGTTGGTATATTTATTAAAAACTTGCTCAATGATTTAGTAGCAACTTGTATGAATTATTTCATGTAGGTTGCCAATTCCAAACTCGTGGCCAACACATTCTTCTATTCTGTTAAAATATTTATAAGAATTTGTCATTTTCCTTGTCATTTGGTATAGAATTAAGAGACTTTTAGTTTCATTATAGGACCGTTGAATGTTCTTTCTTTCCCATCATTCATATCTTTCAATTCTTTGCCACATCTTTTCCTTGATTTTTCCTAAAATTTAAATTATAGTGTGAGTTTAATAAAATTTCATATGATAAGTTGTTTACTTGGTTGGAGCATATATATCTTTACTGAAGTATTCAAAAATGGAAATTAAAGTTTCTAATATGTTTTGATCAAAAAATCAAAACATATCTTTAATTTTGAAATAAATGCAATAGTATTTTCATGCATTATAACAGTTATCTTGTTTATTAATTTTATGATTAATTTACAAATGTTACATTTTATTTTATTCGTATTACGTTATAAAATCCTAAAATTTAAATTATAGTGTGAATTTAATAAAATTTCATATAATAAATTAAGTTTGTTACTTGTCCTTTTAAAATTTAATTTTTTATATTAATAAATATTAAATAATATGTCAATTATCCATTAAAAATGATGGAACAAAGGATGAAACAAAATTAGAAACATCAGTTTTTACCTTTCCATATGTTGTACGATCGTTCCATTAAAGCTGTCCGTGAAAAAGAATTAGTCTACATAAGCTATTGTTATTATTATGGAAAAGAAAGGATCGTGTTTATGGTCTAAAAATTGGACCGAGCGGGGAACGTAAAATTTGAAGGGTTCAAAAATGGAAATTAAAGTTATTATTACATTCCATTCCATTCCATCCCATCCCATCCGGAAAGAACATGGTTTAGATTCCTTAGTGACTCAATTTTCATATAAATTTAATACATATTAAATGTTTTGGTTAATTTAAGTAATATTTTCTTCGGAATACTAATATTGAATCTATTAGATTTTATGTTATAATTATTATTAATTAAATTACATATTACATCTAACATATACTAACCTAATGTATGACATCCATTTTGGATGGAAGGAGCACATATATCTTCTTCTTCTTTTTTTTAAAGTTTTGTATCGATAGGCGATAGTTAGTGTTAAGTCATAATTTGTTAATATTTTTTATTGTTATTTTGATGTTTTTAAATAATATGTTTATTTTGTGTGTTTTAAGTGTTATTTATCTTTATAATTGTAAAATAGAGCAGAGAGTTAAAAAGTATTTAAAAGTAAAAACTTGTATTGAATATGACATAAGGCGTGGACACGTGCCGCAAAAAGTCATAAGTTGTTTTCTTTAAGCTTTTTGTACGAAATTTTGAGTTAAACTAGAAAATTTAAAATTTATCATAATATTTTCAATGGTAAAATCTTAGTCACGTTTTTATTGGCGTAAAACCTTATTCTATTATATTTTTTATAGGAAAAGAGTTTTAAATTTATTCTCCAAAGTAAGGAAGAAATCATACATAAGATCAGCTTCTTCTTCTACAACCGTAGGGGGGATTGTTTCCAATAATTTTATTCTCTCTTGTATGCATTTTTCATTTATTATGTGCAGGTAAGTCTCTTTCTAGTCAAAAGATATTCAAGATTTTGATTCGCCATCAATTGTGAGATCTAACTGATTTTATCTATTTTATTATTTTTGAGTATTTGTAATTTTTTTATTTTCCAAGTTTATTATTGTTTTGATTAATTGGGTAGGTGACCAACTATTTAATTATCAAAATAATATATCGATTTTTAGAATATCAAATCTATAATTATTTGATGATTCTAATGTTTGAAACAATTAACAACGTTGGTTATGGTCAAGTTTCTGATTGTTGTTATGAGATTTTGTGATCTAATTTAAATGAATCAAATGTTTTGAATTTATTGATTAAAATTGAGTTTCTCTAATTCTTAATGTTATTGGTGAATTAAATCATATGATCGTATCTATAGTTGTTCATTGGTAAAAAAAATAATCATTAGATCGTATCTTGGTTATCGACAAATTAAGGAAAGATTGATTATTAATACATGTCCGACAACTATAACCAATTTATTCTATGATAATTAAATAATTTTTGCATCGATGATCAATTCAAAAAATCAAAGTTGAGAATAATCTTTTAGTTAGTTTCCTTCTTATAATTTTACATTGATTTCTTAATCTATTTTCCTTTAATTTGAACCCCCCCCCCCCCCCCCCCCCCCCCCTCTTATTTTAATTGTTCTTTAAGAAATAAGTAATTTTTAACCGATCTATATGGATACGACCCTACTTGTCATTAGCTATACAAGTTTTAATTTATTTTTATTAGATTCGACACCCATCAAATTTTAGCACCGTTGTTGGAGATTGTTTTTAGATTTATTTCTTTTATTGTTTTTCTTGTTTTATGGTTCACTCTTCTCGAACTAATGAATTGTTGTACGATCCTAAGCACGCATACAAATTTGTTTTTTTTTAATTTTATTTTAGTAATAATCAAAACTTTAACATTATTTTATTATATTTCTTATAGGAAAAGAGTTTTAGATTTATTCTCTAAAGTAAGGGAGAAATCATATATGAGATCAATTTTTTTCTTATTTAAGGGGATGATTCTACAACCCTAGGAGATTCTTCCCGGCATTTATATTCTCTCTTGTATGCATTCTTCATTTACTATGTGTGATTAAGTCTATTTCTAGTCAAAACATGTTCAAAGTGTTTATTCTTCATCAAAATTGTGAGATCTAACTGATTTTATTTATTCTATTATTCTTGGGTATTTGTAATTTTTATGTTTTCCAAGTTTATTATTGTTTTGATTAATTTGGTAGGTGGCCAATTATTTAATTGTCTAAATAAGATATCACTTTTTAGAATATTAAATCCGTAATTGTTTGATAGTTCTAATGTTTGAAGCAATTAACAACATTGATTATGGTTAACTTTCTGATTATTGTTATGAATTTTGTGATCTAGTTTAAGTGAATCGAATGTTTCGAGTTTGTTAATTTGAATCGGGTCTCTCTAATTTTTAATATTATTGGTGAATTAAATCATATGATCGTATCTATGGTTGTTCATTAATAAAAGAAATAATCATTAAATCATATGTTGATTATTGACACATTAAGGAGAAATTAGATATTTATACAACTATAACCAATTTATTCTAGGATAATTAAATAATTCTTGCGTCGATGATTAATTCAAAAAATCAAAGTTGAGAATAATCATTTGCTAGTTTCTTTCCTATATTTGTTAAATCCTCATTTTTTATTGTTTAATGCATTTTACATTGATTTCTTAATTTTATTTGTTTTAATTTAAAACTCCCCTTTTTATTTCAATTGTTTTTAACAAAATAAGTAAATCTTAATTAATTTCTGTGAATACGACCTTAGTTATCACTAACTATAAGATAGTTATGTTTTAGTTGAAATTTTATTTTTATTGGATTCAACACTCATCAATTAGACTACGACTAATCTGAAATCGAAGTTTAATCAAATCTATAAAAAGGAAACTCTCTCTAAAACCCTTTTTTTTTCCATCAGTAATACCCAAACTCGAAATTTTGGTTAAGGAGCAGCGAGCTTCTAGCACTAAGGCCAACAGTTCTTCGTGGAGCATATATATCTTTATTGAAGTGTTCAAAAATGGAGATGAAAGTTTCTAATATGTTTTGATCAAAAAAAGTCGAAACATATATTTAATTTTAATCAAAATATATTATTAATTTTAAAACAAATGCAGCAGCATTTTCATACACTATAACAATTATATTCGAGGACCAAGGGAGTGCTAAATATCTGTATCAAATAGATAATCGCATAATCTTTTATTACAGTTGTATTTTCGATAATGTTACTACTTATTTATGCGAATATATGCTTTTGCACAAATTTATATCGTTTTGAGGAGAGCTTTACAAATAAAATTTTCTTTCACTGATCAAAAAAAGAAAATACTTTTTTCTTAATATTATTCTTATTTCTTTTTGTATATTTTATTGTTTTAATACATGTTTGTATATATTTAGATGAATTAAAATCAATTTTTAGTACTTCATTTGTTTCTAAAATTAGAAATACATTTCAATTAACAAAAAATAAGTTTACGAAATCTTACAATTCAAATTTGAAACGAAACTTTTTGTTTTTAATAATTTTGAACTGAAATTTCATGAAATGTATGAAAAATACTCTTAAATACATAATTTTCAAATATTTATAAAATATATAAATAGTACCATATATACTAAAAGAGAAATATATCCATAACTTTGGAACATAATTACTCAGTACAGTGAGTTTAAAAGATTAAGTAGTTTTATGCGGAGGATATGATACAGTAAATCCGTGCATGACATGCATTAAGCAAATAGCCACAATTCGATTTCATTCTATTAATATGATTTGATTTCAGTCAACTGGTATGACCAACTCCTATATGTATTACTCGTGCTTCCCGAAGTAGTATATTGTACAAGATGAAATAAATACTACTCAGCTCTCTAGTAGTTTTGAGCCTTGACTTTCATATAAGGTTGGAGTTTATTGCGGAATTAAAATGACATATCCAACGACAAAGAAAAAAACATAAAATCGAAAAGAACGATATGCAAAGAATAATATAAATACATATGAAATTTGTATAAAATATCGGACCACCGCTGCCCCCGTCTCGTACTAATTTCGTCCCTGCTTGGGGTCCACGATTTCATCCGCATGTTGGCAATATGGGCAACCATAAGGTGTTGTAGGGTAATGTTGAGGATAGTCTCCGTCACCATTAGCATCTGAAGTTGCTACACCCATGTAATGTAATATATAATATATAACAGTAACATCAAGTTAGCAAACAGGACATATATAAAGAGTATTTGTTATTTCCTCGTCTGTTTTTGTTAATTAGGGGAGTATATTATTTTATTCACAAAAAGCTCACACGTAAAAATAACAACGCAAACGTATAATTCTCAGCATATGAGCCTTGAGTTGATATTAATGTTAATACACAAAGATTACAAGGAAATATACACAGAGATAGACCATTTTCAATAATACAAGATCAATTATAATTTATAATTATTTCTACTAAGAAAATTAAGACTATAATTAGTGAATACGTGGAGACAATAAATATAGCGAGTATATATTAATTAAAAGAAAAGGCTTACGGTTTTCCTTTGTGGTGGTGGTAGACCCGGTTTCAGCCAACTCTCGAGCGGCCACCTCTGAGCTAATCAGAAGGACAATGGCCAGAGAGAAACCAAGTAATAAAAATGTCTTGGACCCCATACTCCTCTTAAGTTTGAATGATATTTGTAGAAAAGGATGACAAAAGTAGCATGCTCCCATCTCTATTTATAGGCTCCAAAATATAGAAGGGAAAAAGAAGAAGAAAAGAGTATTAATGTATACTTCATTTAATGTAGTTGAATTAGTCTAACGGATGTTGGTTCAACCGATATGTTTTTAAAATGGCTCGTGACATTTTTTATATCTAAACTGTGAAAAGCCTCTCCACCTAAATATCTTGTAACTATATATATTCGAATTTAGATAGCTGACTCGGTCTTTGACAAAGATTTGTGGAATTGCAAGAAAGAGTTTTGTGGAATTAATATATCATACTACACTGCCCAACAAAAAAAGTAATAATAGTTGTGACTTTATATAGTTATACTATTTGACCATGTATATAAAGCACGTGTTTGATTAGTATCTGAATACATTGTGTCAAATTATGTAACATTATTTCATACACTAAAGTTGGTGGGATGTCCATTTTTATTTCGTTTGTTTTCTTCAACTTTAACTGCCCTCTGGAACGGTGAAATCAAGATGGATGTGATAGGTAATACCCTGATTAATAACGAGACTCATTAAGCTTAGACTTTTAGACACCACTAATGTCTTTATTTTGAATGTAATTATCAAGATATTTAAATTTTTAATGGCTAGTTGTAGAATTTTATATGGTTTACGGACTTCAATTTTTTGATGTAACGTCATATGTAATTTGCAAATTCGTTAAAATTACAAACTGTTCCTAGAGAACGAGTCCGTCCGGAATCAATATCGGGTTACATGAATTTATTTGTATGAATTATCTTCATCTTTAATGATTATAATTGTAGTGTTCTTCTCCACTTATCGTTTAATAAGGTTCTCTGTTTAGGGCTGCGATTTGTTATGCATTCTACAGAACTTGCAAAAGTCCTAACCCCAGTTTCACTTTGGGTAATATGTTGCGTCCCTTTCTCTGTACCAAAATCAGTTACATCTTATATTAAAAATTGGTAAAAACTGACAATAATGCTCTGTTCGGTTTGGGGAAAGGTAATGAATTTAATCTATGTGTATTTATTAAAAGGGATTACAAAATTTTATGGTACTTACGAGAGATGATGATGAAATAAACCATTATTTTCGTATGTAATTTTATTCTACAAGAATGATACATTATTTATTTCTTGTGGGACGGTTCCATGAATGCTGTTGTTGTTAAGGTAAATTCTCCTAATAAATGTAAGGTTTCCGATGTATGGTGACAATGTCCCAGCTAGATGTAGAGATGAAAGATTTAGCGAGGTTACCCTATGCTGACGATGACGGCAAATAACTCACGTCCAATGACAGAAGTGTAGAGAATGGTTCCATGAGCTCAGCACATTAAAAGGATCTTGTGACATGATTTTTTATTTAATTTTTAAAAAATTAATAATAAAAAATATTTGATATAAGAATTTATATAAATAGAAGCATTAATTAAAATAAAATATTTATAAAAGATATCACCTAAAGTTTCTTAATCTGCAATGAGAATGGATGACTAATAAATAAATCAATAGAAAATAGTGGAGGACCTCTTAGTTGATTATTAACCTGCAATCTATGATGAGCAAAATCGTTTTAGATCTTCAATTCATCCAGCTATCTCTAACATCATATATCAAGTAGCTCTTACACTTGTTATTACGATTGAAAACAGGGTAGTGACTGTCAATAAAAACATTCCATTCTCCTGAAATATTTAAATGTAGCATTATTATACAGAACTGTTTAAACTTAAGTGATTATTTAAGAGATACACTCAGGAAGTAAAGGTACTAATTTATTACATTCATAGTATGCATATCAGTTGAGCAAATAAAAAGTCCAAGAAACAATTATAATGAACCGGAAAGGGTATTATGGACATTAACAAATAACAAATAAAAAGTCCAAGAAATAATTATTATGAACCGGAAATAATATTATGAATAATTAACAAATAAAAAACACATATAAGATTGTGCCGGATCTTCTTTAGATAAACCAGAGTCCCAGGACTGTTCTTTCTTAAAAATATTCTCACACTCCAAAAAGTGTACTATC
>CM025787.1:30451593-30523918 GCA_014636745.2 Centella asiatica
GGTTATTTATTCCCCGATGGGTTATTTATTCCCCGATGGGTTATTTAATCCCTGATGGGTTAGTTAGTCTCCGATGACGTCACCCTTAATCCCCGATAGTGTTAAAGTGACGTCATCAATCCCTGACGAATTTTTAATCCCCGACGCGTTTAATCTCTGGCGCGTCCAATACACGTATTAGTCCCTGATACTTTCCCGTAGTCTCTGATGGCTAAGGGGATTATTCCCCGATGCACAGTTTGTTATCAAAGCTACCAAACATTATTTCCTTAAGGTTATTTCACGATGTTATTATACTAGATTCAAGTCAGTAAAGTCTAAGGACATCTCATATCTATTTTCTTCCATAAATTATTATCAAGGTATTAAGATGTTACTTGCGTAATTTACAGAATCTTTTCTCGCAAGTGAATTGATTTGAATTTTGTGCAAAGGACTGAGGCAAGTATATTTACACTCTTATATTTGTTTCAAATTAAAGTAAGTATATCTTCATTATTATGCTTGATAATGCAAGTATATTCTTACTCTGATGTTGATTTCAGTTATGCGCATGATCAATTGATTCGACATGCGTACAAAATTATATCCTTTATACTTAAATTTCCTTGTGAAACAAAATGCTATGCTTTAATTCCCGCTAGCATGATATGAATGAAATGCATGGATATAAAGGAGCCTTGACTTATCTGATATTGTTCAATCTTATATCTGTGCAAATGAATGAGAATGTTATGTCCCTTAATTGGGAAGTGCCACATAATTGGCAAGAGGAAAGGAAAGGTGCTGATTTGTTCTTCACCTAACCTAGAGGAATTTTATGTGACTACGTACGTTCACACCAGAGGGATCATGCGGGCACAGTTAGGCCAGCTGTATACCGTATGGTTAGCAGATCCAACGGGTATAGCCCCCGATGGATATTTTTACTCCAAAAAAAAGTTATGCTTGATACTAAGAAGGGTTATACAATTGATTATCATCAGTAACCCTAAAGAATTCTTAAGATTTCAAAGGCATTGATATTGTTCCATCAAGCCTCCCAACAGAATTGGATCTCCTTGAAACACTCGAACCTTTCTTTTCACTAAATTGTCTATATACTTGCTGGGCGTTCATCGCTCATTTTTGTTGAATTTTAATGTCTTGCAGGACAAGAAGTTAAGGCTGAACCCTCGGATAAGGGGAAGGCAAAAATGATTGATTACTGAAGCTGGCTAGCCTTGTGATGCCAATAGGAAGGGAGGGAAGGAAGATGATCTGGGATAGGATATTTTGTATTACAAGATAGAAACAAGATAGCTTCCGCTGTAAATGTAATATTTTGAGTTATAATAACTCCTTATTACTGTTTCTTCCAGTAATTAATCTTTGAATGGATGTATGGTTATCTTTTCCTTCTTATGACGAAGCCCTGATCCAGTGAGGGATTTTTGGGGTCGTCACACCTTGATAATAATTTATGGAAGAAAATAGATATGAGATGTCCTTAGACTTTACTGACTTGAATCTAGTATAATAACATCGTGAAATAACCTTAAGAAAATAATGTTTGGTAGCTTTGATAACAAACTGTGCATCGGGGAATAATCCCCTTAGCCATCAGAGGCTACGGGAAAGTATCAGGGACTAATACGTGTACTGGACGCGCCAGAGATTAAACGCGTCGGGGATTAAAAACTCGTCAGGGACTGATGACGTCACTTTAACTCTATCGGGGATTAAGGGTGACGTCATCGGAGACTAACTTCTTATCAGAGATGCTGGTGACGTCATCAGAGACTAAACTTTAGCCTATCGGGGATTAATCCTGACGTCATCGGGGACTAACTAACCCATCGGGGATTAAATAACCCATCGGGGAATAAATAACCCATCGGGGAATAAATAACCCATCGGGGAATAAATAACCCATCGGGGAATATCAGAATATCACATCGGAGACTACGACTATCTCATCAGGGACTAGCAATATCTCATCAGAGATCAACAATATCTCATCCAAGATTAACTGCAGAGCCTGCTTCTGCTACAATGGAAGACTTAACATGAATATCTCTGATTATGATGTCCCATGATGATGCAAAAAGCATTAATCTTAGCATAAATCTTCGATGTTATGCATGAAAGAAAACTGAATAGAATACTAAGTTCTTACCTCTTCGTTCTCAAAGTGGAATCAAAGCTTTTCTGAGAAAATTCTCCGGTAGAAAATCTCGGAAGTTTTCAGAGATAACAATTTTGATGAAACTCTTAGGAGAGAAATTTGGTAAAGAGTTAGAATATCACTTCGGATGGGGTATTTATAGAGTTAAAAAGCAGTAAGCTACGATTAAGCTTGAAATAAGATAATTGGTTGATTTGGACGGTAAGTACGGCTGCTCATCATGATCTCTTAGCAGCTAAGTGCGTATAAGCAGCTGCTGTCCTTCATGCACAAACTTGCCACCTAAATCATACACGTAGTTATAAAGCTACGTAATCCTTTCATTCTCCTCCTTGTAGATCAAATAATCTTATATGGGATTTGCTAATCCCCTTTAATACCTTCTCAAGGATTTAACCTTAAAATCATGAGTACCACATTATTACTAAATTCCTTTTGAAAATATATGAATTTATCATTCATATCCAAAAGAATTAGACTTCGTGCAAGAATAAGATAACATAAAATAAAATTTGCCACAAAATATATTATCTCAAATTATAAAACCAATTTACAATTTTCGGGTTCTCACAGACTCCTTCTTTTGGGAATGTGGAATAAATAATTATTCTTAAATTGAAATTAAATAAATATAATTAATAATCAGATTATAGAGGAGACTAAGTATAAAATTAGATAGTCAAATGGAAATTAATATTGAGTAGTACTTTATTTAAAAATTTCTTATTGACTTAGTAGATCTTATCCCCAACCTCCCTCAAATATATATCAACTTTAACTTCTCTCTGATCTTATCTCTAAGTTAGTCTTAGTATTAATTTCACTACCCAATAAACCGGTTCCTCATAATGCAAAAGGTAGGTAGAGAATATTGAATTTTTTAATTAGAAATTATTTCAATGAAAGAAATAAGTGGGCTGATATTTCAAAAACGAAAAGGTAAGAAGGGAATATTGATTCCTTCTTAAATGGTAATTATTTCAAAGAAAGAAATAAGTGGGCCGATATTTCAATAAAAAAAGGTAAGTAGAGAATATTGATTCTTTTTTAAATGGTAATTATCTCAAATAAAGAAATAAGGGGGCTGATATTTCAATTTTTTAAAAAAAAGGGGTGCTGGAAAAGTAGAGTACTATGGCCGGAGAAAACCTACTACCGAGTATATAAATACACGTGTGTGTGTGTGTGTGTGTGTATCATCTTCTCGATCTGTCGATATATCTTATGAGCCGCTCTTACTCTCTCTCGCTCTCCCTCTATCTATGCGTAGATTACAAGCCCAGGTTTCTATATATCTTCATATAGTGTTGTTTGATGAATATATATTCATTTATTTATTTATGTGATTTTGTTTGTCATATAAATTGAATTCCCCTCTTTATAAGTTTCTGTTTCTCATATTTCTATGCAGCTCTATTTCTTCTAAAGTTATGAATGACGGCGGAGGTATGTTTGAGGACGGAGATGACGAGGACGATGATCCCCTCGCCAGGTAATTAGGGTTTCTTCTTTTCCTTTGTACATTTGTTGGATCGGTTCAACAGCTTAATTAGGGTTGTTTGATTCATTGAACTCACCACAAAGTACAATTTAGATCTATCCAACAGAATTGAACCAGAAATACAAACCAAATCAAGAAAACTATATATAACGTCTGAAATTCTAAACTAAAATCCAAGTGCTAAGCTTGTAATCTGAAAACAAGATTCTTTGTAAGTAGATTAATGTACAGTTGACTGTTTTCCTAGCATCTATAAATATATTATTCAAATGGAAATTCTAATTATCATTTTCTTTTGAAATATACTAGCTAACGAGAGCCCTTCATATATAACCTTTTAAACAGCTTGGCATTTCCAACAATCCTTTCATATATGCAACTATTTTACGACAAATCCCTTATTAATTGTTCTAAAAGCTTATATACAGGGGCACACGTACCATTATGGGACAAAGTAAAAAACTTTTTTTAATCATATAAATTGGAAATGAGGGAGTATGTTTCTAGTTTATCTTATATTATAAATGTTAGTTACTGAGTCTTTAGTATCTCTTCTGAAACTGTTGATAATAATTTATCGACAGAGATTGGGAAAGGGTGATTTTTCATGGCATATCAGATTCCTCACTCTAAAGGATGGGGCAGCAAGGCTGTCTCCTTGGCATCAGGTAACACAAGCACCTCCATAATCTAAAGGCCATAAACACCAACATAACTCCATAATCTATACTGTTTTTAACTTTTACTGTTTTCATACTTAAGGTCAAGTCTTAATTCTGTCATTTATTTGTAACTTTCTTTCCTAGGACCTGCACTACTGTATCCTGGACATCCCGTATGTTGTACAAGAAGGTAACTCCGACAACTTTTCCATTCAAGACTACTAAGAATTTCTCTAAAGCTAGGCTATTAATTATGAAAGTTTAATCAGTTGATGAAACGATATAAATAAGTCATTTTACATGTATAATTATTTAAAATCACTTTTTACATCTTGTGGACACGTACTATTCTTTAGCTCTTGCCTCTTATTCCACATGTCATACAAAATATTGCTTTTCTAGTTCTTTAGTTTCTTTGCATTAAAGAGAATGGCTGGAAGGGAGTTGTTTATCATCTTCAAGGCAGATACAATTTTCATATAACAAATAGACGACATGCTAAACTTGGGATAGGAAATTTAATTGATCCAAAAACTCTATGGCATGGTTTTTGCATACCTCGGAGAGGAATATTTTTGTTTTGTGGTTTCATATCCTCTCATCTTCTTTGTGATTCGTGGTCTTCACAGATAGGTATTAGTGCATACTTCTTTCATTTGTTCCACATAGTTTAGATCTTCGAGCTTCACTGGAAATTAGCAGTTATAATAATTATTTCCGTCTTAAGCTTTAGAAGCGATCATGATCAGTGGTGTATTAAAGGTTTAGGGTTTTATATCTATATGAAGAGTTCAGCTCACATAACAATAATTTCATTTGTCAAGGCGACAAAATCATAATATCTATCTTAATATGATAAATCCAATGGAGTTGAATTTATATGGTATTGAACATTTGTCAATAGTATCGAACAAACAACATTTATTAAATTTACCAGTTTCTAGAGCCAAGTTATCGTCTTTGCCTTTCAAGATAAGTTTCTCATGGATAAGATTGTAAATTTTCTTATTGTAGGCTGAGATTGTGATATAATTCACTTTTTATTTGTTGGTAGAGAGTTTGTAACACCGTTTGGCTGGAGTGTGAAAAATGATACGAGCAATTACTTTCCTAGATATTCTAGAATATTTCATCGTAAGGAATGAAAAAATATATTACGAACAATGCAACGGTAATACCACCGTCATAATTATCCCTTACTCACGTAAACCATACTCAAATAAACCATGGTAGAGTTATCCTTTATTTATTTTTCCCTCACCTCCCGGGGTTGGTCACTGCTCCTCTCTCTCTCTCTCTCTCTCTCTCTCTCTCCTCCCATGATTGGATTCCTTTGTTGTCTCTCATCGACTCTCTATCTTTGGCCTCCTCTATATCCTCAAGGCACGTCTGTCGTTCAAAACCAGCACAGACGGCAAAATTAGAAGACAGCCACGTCATTCCATTGACAAAAACTACCTTCTTTGGCAGGCTATCGAGTTGATGGATGTTTTCAAGAAGATGCCGCAGAAGCCACAGTACTTCTGTTGCCCTGTAGAGAGAGTTCCCGTGAAGGATTAGCCATAGGTTTAGTGGTAGCCTTTGCTAGTCTGGTAGAGAAGACATTTTCACTTGCATTTTGATGATGCAAGAGACATTATTGAGGAGTATTTAGAAACTCTCCTCAAATTATAAATTCATGGTTCGATGTCCAGCTGGAATGTAGTCGGGCGCCATTAGATCAAGTTGCTGTCAGTGAAGGACAAGCGCGAAGAGCTGCAGGATGGAACTAAAGAACATGCAAGTCGGATTAGACATGAAAATACTGATGAAGAAGCTGTGTTGCTATTGATGACCAATCTGGAAGAGCTTCAAGATAGGACAAGATCAAAATATGGTGTATCTTCAATTGATGAATGCATTGGTGTTTAATTTAACATTTTACTGAATACATTTCAATTGTTTAAATTGTTGAACAACCTCATGTATTGTAAATCATTTGAACTATAGAATGTCATTCTGGTACATTTATATCCCTAAAGCTTTAAGTGCAACTTCTTGTAACCTCATTCAATTCAGTAAACAGTTTTAGTTATTTTTCTCCCTAAATTTATTGCATGTAATTTTTGCCATTTCATATCTATAACTAAGTACTTGTGCTTAGAATAACTGCTCGTGTTTTATGCTATCACAACAACAATAATATAAAGTTAAAAAAAAAAAAAGAAGAAGCCAAAATTGTCATGGGTTGTCCAATTTCTCCCGCGTTCCTCTTCAATATATCTCAATCCTTAGAAATAGTAACAACTCTCATGTCTCTCTTCTACAGCAATGTGTTAAACTTTTTCATACAATATTAATCACCGAAATATGTAGTTTATTAGATCCTTAATGTCAACTAATTTTCATAATATTTCTTACTTCAGATTTTGGGTTCGATTTTGAAGTATACGTCTTTCTAGTTTGTTTACCAAAATTATATTGACTTCTTGTGACGAACTACTGATATCTTCTTATAAAATAGTTGTAAACAAGTGACGAACTCATAAAATACCGGTGCGGATCTTCCGTGCGCAATATTATCTATACATAACTAAAATATTCGTTACTAATTATATCTGTTATTCATAATATATTTTATTTAATATTTGTATTATTTACCTGTATAAAATAAAAAATTTTTAATTCATACATTTATTTATTGCAAAAACTAATTTATAATATATTAAAAATGAATATTATAACTAATATGATATTTCATTTATGCTTTTCAAGTAAAATTATTTAATATGTTTCACATAAGTTATTAAATTATTAAAAATTATTTTATGTAAACAGTAATAAACAATCCATATCCAAGTTTGAATTCGATTTAATTAAGCAGATATTATTCATATTCGTATCCATAATAAACGGATATTAATACGGACATGCATATTCGTATTCGATTGTTTACACCCCTAATTATTGGTTACAACATTAGTCCAAATATTATTCAATTGAAAATTATATGTTCAAATAATAATAAAAAAAATTATGATTTTTTTAATTAATAAAAACATAAAGAAATTTTAATAATAAATTTGAGAAAATATAGCATTATAAATTTCTTTTTAAAATATAACTCATTTTATAGAATAAATCTCATATCTCCCCTTTTTAAAACAAAAATAAATGACGAATCAATTACAAGGACATTACCAATTACAACGACAAACTTTTCCCCATTCATATACTCCTTACTTCCCAAAAAGGATGACATTATCAATTACAATGATAAAACTTTCTCGATTCATATACCCTATGTTCAAAAAAAGATGACTTAAGTATAAAGAATTTTTGTTCAAAAAAGAATGACTTGAGTACATTAATAAAATATAAGTTTATTACTTTAACTTTACAAATTGATATATTTTTCTTTTTGAGAATAACAATAAATACAACTATGGTATTTAAATATTATTATGTGGACACACTATAAATGATATATTAATAACTTTATTTCTTTAAAATGTCTTTTTTAAAAAGTGTACTTAAATCATCTTTTTCGGGCCTGCGTCCATTTTTATAAGTTATATTTAACGATTTTACTTGTTAAAATATAATTATCACATAAAATATTTAACGAGAATTCAGAAACATTTTTTGTATATAGTCATCGCGTTTAATTTTTAATTGTTTATAGTATTTATTATAGAAAAAGAGTACATGAGTAATTTATATCAATATTAATCATAAAATGTACTATTAATATAATTTTTTAATAAGTGTGTAAATAAGAAGAATACAAATTGACGTCAAATTTAAAATAAAAAAAGAAGACAAATTAAAATGGACAGGAGTATTGAAAAAACAATAATCTCATGGAAGAAGTAACCGTCACTATTATACTCCCTTCCACACAAAAAAAATTAAAATTTGGACTTTTAACACTATTCATATTGCATATTTGACTAATAAAATTTTCTCATATTTGAATTTTTAACGACTATTAATATTAAAAGTTACATGTACAAATAATAAGTTTTTCTCATAAAATTTGTTATGAATGTTTAATTAAAAATAAGTTAAGAAGATTATAAGGACAAATTTTAAAAAATATTGCATTATAATAAAAAAAAATTATGCAAATATGTTTTTTTTAAACAAATTTTATTCTCACGTTTTCCCCCCCCTTAAACAGAGCTAGTGTGTAGAAACATAAATAAATAACAATGCCGAGTATAATGAGAAACAAGGCGATACCTTAGAGACATTTAAACGTGAGACTTAGAAGGGAAATCCGTTCACTTTGTCAAATTACACAAAATAAAGAATGGCTATTTACAAACACACACACAAGAAAAGAAAAGAAAATTTCTAAAATTCATTATTCGATCTGGGTCGTCTTCCTCTGGGAGCCATAGTTGAAAATCGACTGGTTCTGAAATAAAAAGTGCTTCAATCAATCAAATTTACAGAGAAAACCTAATTTCTTGCACAATAAAAATATAAACATAAAAAATTTCTCGCATCATCAAGTCTTCTCATAACTTCTCTCGAAACTTGTAAGAAATGATCATATCATCAATGGTGGCATCCATTCTTGAATTTCTGGGCTGCAAATTTTTCCAGCATAACACGAAAGTCCCACAAAACTAAAATTTTCTTCCTCCTGGAGCCATGGCTGTAAATCGTAACAAGAATTGCGTCAAGCTATCACATTAATCTATAAATAAAGCCCTATACCTCTATCTTAGAAACTTGAAGAGGTTAACAAGTACTTCAATAAGCAAAGGTTCAGAAAACATTAACAGAAAAATTCCATTTTTTCAAGTGCCGCAGTACATAAATTTATTTTAAATCAAAATAAAAAAAAAAATGTCATTATTTGGATATATTCTGACAAACTCAAACCATAGATAAATATATATATGGTCAGCTTTTTGTTTTCCAATTCTCTTGAATCTCCGTTTCAATTATCAATAGATTTTTTTCATTGATGGTCTGTATAATTAAATCAAGACAGACGCGATACGTAAAAAAATTCGAATATAGCATAAAATCCAGCTAACAGCTCTGCCTCGAATGTTATAGCATAAAATCCAGCAAAATCTCATGATAATTAGTTTCTTCAGAAAATCATAATAATCAACAAGAGACAAACGAGTTCATTACAGATGTTTAAAATGAAAGAAAATAGGCATTAGAAAAAAAATTGAGTTCTCTAATAATGTCGAACCTGATATTTTTTTCATAATTTGATCGGCCTTCGGTTATTAAGAGAGCTTTAAACCTGATATGACATGAACAATCACCTAATAATACAACATACAAATCAGAGAAACTAATTAAACCAATTTAAAAGAATAAAACACAATTACTAAAAATATATACCTAGCTTGATCTGTCGAACTGATATATCGTCGTCATCTTCTTCTTCAGAATCCCCATTTGTAATGCAATTCATTAGGTTTAGGTTTGATGTTCAAGCGAAAAGGATGGAGGCGGCGTGCCCAAGAGATCAGGGTAGGGCAAAAATGGGGACGGAGGGAAGCGGCAAAAGAAAGAGATAGGGTTAGGGATTTGGAGAAGCTAAACATGCCTTTTATAAGTAGCAGGTTCTTTATATTGACATAATTACTAGGTGATAGTGATATCATAAATATTTACTTCAATTCCCTTGGTAAATGACCCTATTAGACATTTTCAGTTAAATTTTTTTTTTTTTTGGGGTTACCTATTTCAGTTAAAGTTAAATGGAAAGTTGCTGACCTACTACTAGAGATAAGATTTGTAGTTAATTATAGTAATAATTATTAGTTAGAGATAATATCAATTATTATCTAGATGACAATTTGTAAGATTACCTACCCATGTCCAATTTATTGAGGAAAAAATTGAATTTGATTAGTAAAATATTGTATATTTTTCATATGATAAATAAACCTATCCACTTCCAATTTATTGAGAAAAAAAATTGAATTTAGTGAGTATACAATTTTTTTCTTTCATCAATAATCTCAACCGCTCATTGTCATTGTACTCCCTCTATCCGTCATTATTTGTCCTCGTTTGATTTTGATGGTTAAAATAACCATTTTTAAGATGATTTTTTTTGTATATTAAAGTTGACACATAACTATTATTAAAATATATTGAATATACATTTAAATCAACTTTTATATTTTCAAAATTCAAAATATATTTGATAAATTATGAATTTTGAAATTAGTTAATTTGATCATCAAAGTCAAATGTTGAAAAATGGAGGACGGAGAGAGTAGTAGATATTTCTAATATATGAACATATTTATATTAGTTTAATATAACCAAGATGTCATAATAGCAATAATAATATTGTCACAGGGTATTTTTTTTTTTCTGTAAAAATACTAAATTGTAATAGTCGATATGATCTTAAGTGGTATGACAATTGTATTTTCAGTTGGTTTTCGTTTTAGTGCATTTTATATTGTTTTGTGTGTGTTTAGTGATTATTTTTGTATGTATTTTCTTGCTGATATTTTTCAGCATTTATTTAGTTTTTATTGAATTACAGAAGAAAAAAAACATATTATTGGAGTTATTATATAAAAATTGTAGTTGGTTATAAATTGAATTATATTTACTTTTAAAATTTGTGCACAATATGAGTAAGTTTATAATACTTAATATGATTATAATTATATTAATTATAATAGATTTAATTAATTTATTTATATAATTAATTTAAGTATCATTTGTAGTAAACTACATTATTTTTGTTGATAATCATTTTAATTAGATTGAATAAATTATAATTAATTTCTATTGTAATTATTAAAATTATTGAATTCATCCACAGTCGACTTTATTTTCGAACTATTCAATCTTGTGAGAAAATATACGGTAGATTGATAGATAGGTAGGTAGGGGGGAGGTAGGGAATTAGGCAAGTATGTAGGATATATCGTACTCCTTCCATTTTTTTAAAAAAAAGTTATATTTGTAAAAAAATTATTTCAAAAAAAGTTATATTTGAAATTTTTCTTTATTATTTTGCTACAAATTAAAAACTTTTCAATTACAAAGTTATAGATCTCGTCATAACTTAGATTCATAACAAATTTTATGATAAAAACTTATTATTTGTACATTTAATTCTTGGTCAAATATATAAAATTAATAATCGTCAAAAATTTAAATATTGGTTCTTTTGTGAAACAAATTGAGTAAATTAATTTGGATAGGCAAGCTTAAAATTCAATTGTGTGGCCTATTTGAACCTGAACCGAACTGAGTTTGGATAATAATTTAAGTCCCCGAGTTTAGATGATCAATCAGTAACTCCGTCCTATATAAATCCAACCAAATTAGACTAATAAATAATTATATATGATATTAAATTTTACATATTTATGTTTTTCCTTTGTTTATAAATTAGCTAGGTTATTCAATATATATAATTTACTGTTCCCCTACTATATATTTTTGCTACAACGTTTTTGTCTAGCATACTTAAGTCCTCGTATATGATTTTTAAAATGACACTATATAATTTCATTGATGTAAGAAAGGTAAGTTTATATATATAAACGGTGATTACTTAAAATTTGAAAATAGTGAATTATTATTGAATGTTTCTCGATCTAAAATTAAATTATATAGTAACATATATTTTGAATTAAGAAATAATTTTTAAAATTATGTTTCTTAAAAAAAAATAAATTAAGTGTTTGAACTTATTTAGGTTAAGTTTGAACATATACATAATAAACTTGAAGTAAATGAATTCAAATGTCTCACCTAACTCAATTTACAGGCCTAAGACGAACAGATAAATAGATAGATAAATTGATCAATAAAAATTTAAAGATAACATTTAAATTTATAATTTGACTTTTTTATATATAAGAGTAAGACTAATTGACATATAAATTCTAAGTTGGTGAATACCACTTTCCAATTTATTATTAAAAGGAAACTAAAATGTTGTCCATACACATGACACCTTTCCTGTCATATCAAGGAGAACATATATAAACCATCATTTGTTTTATATATTTAGCAAGTAAAATAAACAATCTAATTAAGATGTACAAATTAATAAAAACAATACCAAGATGCATAAAAATGAACGAAACAATAAATGAACGTAATTTCAAAAACAAGGTTGACAACCTCCAATATTAATTTTTAGAGGTCGAGAATGTAATCAAAACATAGAAAGTTGAAGCATGAGATGGACCATCCCAGCTAGCTAGTATTATTCAAATCACAAACGGTCAATATAAAGCTAGTACCACATGGATATAATAGCAATTAAATCAAGAGCTAAACTTATTCTAATTAAATATGCATGGTTAATTAAACCAGAACTCGAAGAACTCGGACGTCCAAGGAAAAGGCAGATTCTTGAGTTGGTGGAATAATTTCACAAACGCAATTGTCATGCTTTTTCACATCGTTCCACTTGCAGAAAGCTTTCCATGCTTTGGAAAGCCACACCCGACCATCGCTCCACACATGAACCTTTCCTCTCCATATCCTGTCGTGGTCATCACGAATACTGACAGTATCTCCATGTTTGAGATCAAACTGCTGGACAATTTTGTATGGCACGTACTGCAATATACATATATATGGCAAATATATATATATATAATATGCAAGTGTAATCACTTATTTAAGCAACAATATGGATATCAGCATGCGATAGTACGTAAAATGAGTTGTTTCCAACATGTATATATGTTATGATATTAGTGAATTCAACAACCAAAGATTTACTTCAGCCAAATATTAGAAAACAATAATGAGGAAGATATATGATTGTATATATATATATAGGGTTTAATTACATACCAACTCATTCCGGTTTGATCTTTTCTGGGTCACGAAATATGGATTATTGGGACGAGGAATTGCGCCACCCTTGAATATATCATCATCATCAATTTTAACTTGTTGCGCATCATCATCATTGATAATACCATCATTATCACCATCATCTTGTCCATTTTCAGCTTCAAAAGGTTCCAGCTCATTAATTAGTAACCTAATTAACATACATTAGTCCATTTTCAACTTTAAAAAGTCTTGATTGATAGTCAAGTATTAAACAATGATTTCGTTTGTTTTAATTTATATTTTAAAAATCGAAAATCTAGTGTAAATTACACGATTAAAATTTAAAATTTTTAAAATTTAAGTAGAAACAAACATCGCATACATATAAAAGAATGCATATATGAAACTTATATATATATATATAAATTGATTATATTTTAAATTTTAAAAATATAGAATTCAAATTAATAAAATGAAAGACTGTTATACCTTTTGGTGCATTCTCCCCTTCCACAACAATTTGCATTCCATCGTTTAGCCCTTCAACCCCATCTTCCCCATCCTCAAACTCAACCTCTTGTTTGACAATTGCTACTGCGGTTGAGAAGCTGAAGTCCTTCTCCCAAGTAGTAGTACCGAACAGTTTGAAATCGAAAATCGATTCGCCATCAAATTGGAAGACAAGAAAGTCTGGCTCTTCGATGTGGTTATCAAACACAAATTCAGGCCATCCAGCTTCGAATGAGAAATCATGAGTTCCATTTTTGACAACAGACACAGGCCAAAGTTTGCCCTTACGATTCCTTAATAATGCCTGCTGTGGTAGCCATCTTTCCATCTCCACAGCCCAAGCATCGGGAATTCTCTACAAGTATATATAATAGTATGTTGTCAAGAGTTACATTGTGGATTAACTCGAATGATTAAAGCACACTTTCGTGGTCAAGGAATCAAACTTCGTTCGCAAGAACTGAGTAGGGTGAGAACTCAATTTGTCGTAAAAGAGCATAAAATGAAATTTTTATATATATATTACTTCCCTGCGTTGTAAATATATGATTTTATTTGTTCTAGAGTAGATACTTGAAAATGGGATTAATCACTCACCCAACTAATATAATAATTTCATAATATTTACAGTTTTATCAATTTGATCATTTAATTGGAACTGGGAGACTATAATCTAAGTTAATCTCCTCTACAAACATAGATATACATATATCCATCAACTTAGAATAAATGTGTTCATGTGACATCTAAGGTCACATTGACAGTATTTAAAATCAATGTTTTTTATTATTTCATACAGATATCTGTATGTGTGGTGTGATGTGGGTGGGGTGGGGTGGGGTGGGGGTGGGGGGGTGAGGGGGAGGGGCGTTGGCCTATGAATATGTGCTCGTGAGAGTGTGTGTATATGGAGAGCGGGAGGAAGGGGGTGGCAAATATCATGATCACTGTAATATAACAATATATAGACATGGAGTTCACAAAACGAGTATTAATGTTGTTTGAAAAAAAATCATGTGTACGAGAAGATATAATTTCTCTCTACAAAGTCAAGATGTTAATTCGTTAACCTAAATATTAATTGATAATAGGACTGCTGAGGTGAGATTCCCTCAGTCCTCAAAGAGATGGAGTGAGACATGCAGAAACTTCACTAGTTAGACAACCTTTACGAATGGTCAAATAATTACTGTATAAATCTCTTTTCTTTTGTCTTAATCATAGTTATTTGTCTTCGATTCATTGAGCTCTATATATTATTTTTGGTCATGATATTGTAAGGATGCTTTTGGTCGGAAAAAATAAAATAACATAAAAATGAAAAAAAAAAAGAGATAAAAGAAAAATAGTAGGAGAAGACAAAAATTAGAAAAATTATGAAGAAATATGAGAATGGAGAAATAGATCGTGTGTAAAATTGTAGTTGTGATTACATGGATAATCTCCATCTTGAAATATGGATTTAAAAATACACATAAATCTGTAAAAATGAATAAACAAAAACATGAACCTTACATATAAATAAAATAACAAATAATATAAAATTCATTTTATTTCCACGTTATTCTATTTCATCAAATCAAACGCAACTTAATTTCTAAACCTCATCGACTGATGTATGACTTGTACTAGTTTGGAAGGTTACGTTTTTCTAATAATTAATCACATTTTTTTATAAAATTATTGTAAGAAATAAATTATATCGAGATTTATAATTATTTGTTTAAGTGATCAATTATTATCAATTATGAGTATTTATAATTTCAAAAATATAATTTAAATTGGTTTTGATTGGCAATTAATACTCTGTATACTTAGTAATTTTTTATTATTATATTAAATTATTGGTAAAACTATATTTGTGTAGGCTTTATTAATATTGCTAATATTTTATGTTATTAATCTTTCTAGTTTTACGCTGTGGTATTAAAATATGAATGTTTTATTTAATAAGAAATTTGCTTAATATTTACATGCATGATTATGTATTTAATAAGTATTCAAATTTGTTAACGACTCTTTAATTAATATTTAATTTGACCTAAGATGAGTGAGTTTTATTGTTCAATTCTAAGTTGTAAATTGAATTTTAATACAAAAATAACTACTACGAAAGCTTTAGTAATACACAAAAAAAATAGCACGTATAAGTAAAATATCATTATTACACTGTCACCACCCACCCACACACACACACAGACATATATGCGTGTGTGTATATGTATGTATTTTCCATGTTTTCGTCCGTCAATATCTACTGATGATTATTGCTAGTAATTTCAAATTAGATTGTTTTTTATTTTGATTTTATGCTACGGTATTTATATAAGGATTTAATTTAGCTTAAATGCAGTTAATCAAAAATTTTAAGAATTACAATTTGTCTTAATTTCTAATTTGAACCAAAATAACTATAAATTTGTTTTAATTAGAGAATTTTATCAATAAAATCTTAGTTTGTCTTTTTATATAAAGAAAGATGTTTGATTTGAATTTCAATAAATTTGGTTTATACTTCTTCTTTTGGGGTAAGGAGGAGTTTACGATATACCCAATGAATTCGAAATTTTAAACGTAACATTTTTTTATTTTATTTTTTTGCTTTTCTTTTTACCAACTTAAGGAATAGTCATAGGAGCAATAAGTAAAATTAGAAATCTATTGTGTGATAAAATGAGTTAATTTTGTATAGATAAATTATAAATTATCTTTTAATATGTGATAAATTGGAAAGAAATTATACATATAATTTTTTCTTCAAAATTTTTAATTTCATGTAAATTCCCCTTGATTAAGTTCAATTTGTCAAATCGTAAAATAACTCTAACATTATATTACCAATTAGTGTGCAAATAATTTAACATTTACATTTCACATACTAAGTTGTTCACACAAAGTTGTAGTTTGGCATAAGTTTGAAATGCGCAAAGAAAATCGAAAAGTAAAAGAATCAAAGAATATGGAAATTAAACCGAGAAAAAGAAAGAAAGAAAAGATTGAAATACTTATGAAATTGAGGGGGGGGAAAACATGCACATAAAAATACCAGTCGTTGTGAGCCATCAGAAGCGCAGCAGGACTTGAAAAAACTTGGAATTCTTTTGGTTGATGGTTCCATCTGAGTGTTTATGCATCAAGGCAACATATATAACAACATCAAAATCAAATTAAAAAATTAAAAAACAAAATAAAACAAATCAAAATAGGGAGAGAGATCAAAGATTTATGAAATAGGGGAACTTATATCTCACAAATTACCAACCTTCTAAAACACAAATAGCTAATTTTGTAGAAGATTTTCAGAGAAGTAAAGAGAATGGAACAATCTGTAGAAGGATAGTTGCAAGTAAAATGAAGACCTTATAAAGACCAGAATTCTTAAAGTTGTCAATTTACTTGGTCAAACATTATTATCTAATGTTTTTGTTATTTCATTCTTTTTTTAATAAAGAAACAGTATTTTCTCAACAAAAGTTAGTTACTTTATTCGCCCACAGAGACAGAAACTACGGTAGACGACAAAAAAGGAAGGTAAAAAAAACCGTAGTTTTTTTTTCTGTAGTTAGAACTTAGAAATGCAAAACAGGATACGAACTTTATAAGAATATTAATTGCAAAAATTCATAAATTTTCAATTAATATATGTTGCATTTTAAATAAATTAGATTTTGTACACAGGTCATTCTTTGCATATATATATATATATATATATATATATATATGCTGCATTTATAATCATATTTAACATTATAGTGGACCTACCTCAATTATATAGCTGGATTGGAATTTAAATTTTATGTATGAATATCTTTGTAAACACACACATGATTAACTAATTTTGTACACAAGGTGCTAACAAATTATCGTATACAATTACGCCAAAAAATATATATATATATATACATCTACCACCTTACCTAGCTTGTGTAGCATTTGAATATCATAAGAACATATAATTTACATAATAAATTTTTATTTTTTAGATACTATATATTAAGGAAGATAATTAAATTGAGGTGACAATCAGTGCTAAATCTTTCTTTGGATTTTAAATTTAATGCTACTAAAGGAAATCATTTATTTAGAGTGTTCTTATCCAGATTGTTTCGAATCATAGTTAAATTTAGTATTGTTAAATTTATAAAGTTTAACTTATCTTTTTGACTTTCATTCGAGATTACATTTGATCTCCAAATTCAAAACTTAATTTTATACCTTTAATACTAAATCTCTAATTGTATAAAGCAATAATGCCTAGTCATCTAAGATATAATGAGGTAGCAATCATTCCTAAAACTTTTTTAGGGTTTAAATTCAAAGCTATTAAAAAATATCCGTTTATAGAAACAAAAGTACAAAAAAAAAAAAAATCCCTTTAGGTGTCCATTTTATTTTATTTTTTGTTTCTCATTCTTTTCGATGCGTGTGTACATGTTAGACAGCCAAATTTTTATTTCTTTTTAAGGTTTTCCGTGATTGAATCTGAAACCAGTGCTTAAATCGATTCGGTTTACTGAAAATAACAAATAAAAAAAATATTTGAGAGAAGTAGATAAATTGGACGATTTTTTTAAAAACTGGTGACTAAACGAGTTTTTAAAAAATTGCATTGAATTTTTCAAATGACCAAATGACTTTTTTTAAAAAAAGTTTAATTCATATGTTTAGTCGTCTATAACAAAATTAAATTGTAATTCACTTTTTAATACCATTATAGACTCATAAAAGTTAGGAATTAGATTTTAAAACATAAATTTTAGATTAAGTAAATAATAATTGTCAAAATTATTTTATCTTACCTTGTTAGTTGTTGTACTAATCAATTTTGCATAGTAAAGAATTATAAAAATTAGTTATTAAACTCATTTATATATTTAAAATATAGTTATATAATTTTATCTTGGCAGAGTACAGTAATATACAAGTATATAAAATAATTTTTATATAACTTTTTTTATATATAAAAAGTCAAACAAAAATCTTATCCAAAACTTACTAAATAGGTATTTAAGTTAACTTTATCACTGTTCAAACTCGGTTCAACATTCAATAAAGTCGATTATTAATGAGTTAGGAAAAACCAAACTAAAATCACTTATCACTTATCAAATTAAAATTTAATTTGTAATCAATTACAATTCTTATTTAATAAACCAATTTATATATGTAGAGTTCTAAATTTTTAACTTTTTATTGTAATAAAATTTTATTAAAATATGTACTAAAATATATAATTATGAAAAACCATGTAAAAAAGTTTATTAAACATTCATCCAAATAATCTAAAAAATACTTATAAAAAATTGAAAAAAAAAACTAATTAAATTGATAAGTTAAACATTATTCCTATTTCAATAATTAAAAGTATACAAATTAATTTGTATAAATATATGATTATGAAAAATAGAACTCATGTTTAACATAAATAACAAAAATAGATATAATAATAAAAATCCGACTCCAATTATTCAACTAACCATGTCTTGATTGACTCGATGTTTAAGTTGGATTCGGATACCTACGGTACATCGACGGGATTTATTGCGTACACTAATATTGGTTTACTTTTAAAATTTTGTATCTTTATATACCCTCTTTGTTTCAAAAAAAAATTAAAATTTTAATAATTATTAATTTTATATTTTTGACAAAGAATTAAATATATAAATAATAAAATTTTCTCATTAAATTTTTTATGACTCTTAAGTTATGACTAAATATATAAATTTGTAATTAAAATGTTTTTTGTAATTTATAGCAAAATAATAAAAAAAATTTAAATGAAACTTTTTTTTTTGAATAAATTTTTTTTTTAAATATAACTCTTTTTTTTTAACGGATGGATGGAGTACTTATTTTCGATGAATGATAGCACACGATATTATTTGTTGAACACAACACCTATTTTTAAATATTTTTTGTATATTCCAAGATCTTTCAAAATTTCTACCGGTTGTATTGAAAATAAGTATCTTTTAAATATCTTTTTAATATATTACACACATATTATTATATTATTATATGTATTGCACTATATCATATTATATTAGATTATATTAACGAATTAAATATAAATAAAGTATTGTTTGATATTATATTGAAAATTAATATATAATATTCTAATATAGTTATATTAGTACACATATATTATATAAATATAGTATATTAATTACATAAATATTTTCTATATAATTTGTTATATGTATTTTTAATTGAATTAATTAATATATTGAATTGTATACATGAATTTTAAATGTAACTAAATATTAGTTTTATATTATATATGAAATAATATACAATCTTTAATTTCATTAATGTATCCATGTGTGTGTGTATATATATATATATATATATATATATCCTCAAGGTTCACCGGTCCCCTTAAGATTTAGTCACCTCAATTTTCGTAAATCTATTTGTGTAGAATTATTATCATCACTGTAGATTGACCGCTAAAATAACTCTTTTAGCAGTCATTTATTTTTTGTATCATCGTATAATTGTATTAAAATAATATATTAGTAAAATAGTACCATAGAAATAGGTTGATGTTAAAAAATACTCTCTTTGTCCAGGTTCATTTGCAACATTTTCTTATTTTTGGATATCTCATTAATTTGTAATAATATCCTTTATGGAAAGTTTTTCATCTTCTAATTTATTCAAATTATATTTACTTTATGTTACATCACTTTATTCCAATCACTTACTTTCTCACTATTTCTACTTATTTTAAATTAATTCATTTTTCACCACTCATTTTAAATAACACTATAGATATTTTCACCAAAATTTCTTTTCTTTTCTTAATAATTATGAAAAGTCTTAAGGATACAAATGGGACCAGAGAGAATATTAACTCTAGGACGGAGAGAATATTAATATTTTAATGAACATGAATCGTATAGGGACTCAGGGTTGACAATCATCAAATACCTTTAATATAGAAAATTATTACAACCTTCTTTTTCTTCATTTTGCACACTATATAAACAAGCTAGAATTTAAAAAAAAAATTACAATCAAAATTAACTATACTAGAATCAACTGGGTTTTGTACATCTAGATCAAAATAAACCTTTTTTTTTTTTTCCTTTTCAATATCTCACTTTGTTCGTTCTTCGAAAGAAATGATCCCACTCATGCTTCTTCGCGGTGCCAAACAAATAATACTTCCAACAATTTTCTTCATCAAAATCAAGACTAGATTTCTTCCCCTCTCTAATCTCTCTTCTAAGTGTTTCCACTCTATCAATTACTCCTTTCAATGTTACATCAAATGCATCTTCAAAGTCTTTGGATTCAGAGCTTGGATCTGCATAATTCACCATAGGAATAAGCCTTATAACCTCTTCTCTCATATTTGCTATCTTATTTCTCGAAATTTGATTCAAAACATCCTCAATGTTAACCTTCTTGTCTTTCACATCTACTTCAGAAATCAGCACCGAATACTTAGAAAAATCTTTAGGTAAATGCCACAAATATTGAACGTATGCCGACCCTGGACTGAAAAAAAACAGGAATACAACCCGCCAATATCGAATCAAAAGTCGATCGCCTCGTGAAAGAATCCCCTGAAGGCTGTAAACAAAATGTTGAAGTTTGAAAACTCTTCATAATGTATAATGGCTTTTGACACTTTTTGTCATGGTTTTCGCATTCTAAGAACCTGCATTTCGTCGATTTAATACATTGATCAATAATCTCACTACGAATCGAATCCTCCATCTGTGGTCTAGGAGCACCAGCAAAGGAGAACAAAATTCTCCTCCTCTGCCTTCTCATCTTGTTCTGCCATTTAGCCACTTCACCATCATTTGAAGGATGAAAATAAGTTGGATATGGAATTCCAAAATCATTCGTATTCCAAGGACTTGATTCTATTGTCAATATTGTAGCATTCCTAAACTCTGGCAACAACATGAACTTATTTCCCCAAGCCGAATCCTCTTCAATTCCTCGCCTAAAATCCCATGTGATTCGCCCTGCCACGACAAAATGATCTCTGCCTAACATCACATCCCACTCGGGCTTGTTCCTAAGCCACTCCGCGACAGCTAGAGAATCAGCATCTCGTACTGAAATATTATGATAACCCCACAAGTATCGCGCAATGTCTAGGCCTGCATAATAGGGAACAAAAACAGCTGCAGCTTTTGATGAATCGTTTGTTAAGCAATGATATTGTTTCATTCTGTTGTGGAATATTATTTCTAACGAAAATTGGTGAGTAATAAACCAACCGGAAGCCGTAAAAACCCTTTGAGGATTTCCAAGTTCAGGACCAAGTCCCATGTTAACCATGTACTGGCACATATCATCCCATTTGCTTAGGGACTTGCATTGTTTGATCAAGTTGTCGTTGAACCGACTAGGAAGATCATGAACATAAATGTACCTTCCGTAACATAAACTGTCGTGATTTTTTTGAGCTTCAATCTCACTCAAAAAGGGTTCGAACTCATCTTCAAGAATCTTAATTTGATCAATATCTTCAAACCAATCATCCTCATCATAGGAGTCATTTCCATACTTTTCGTCACTAATGATACCATTAATGTCACTTCTAGATCCGTCGCTGATTGGTTCGTCGTCATTGATTTTGTTGCTGATGGTAGAGATTTTAGTTGGATTGGGATCGTATGAATCAATTGAATCTGCATAATTGAGGGCTATTGAGGTGTTTACATGGTTGAAAGACCAATCATAAACATAAAGCATTGTATACCAAAAAACAAACAACGAGAAAACTAGCAACCAAATATTATTACGACACCTTGTAATTTTTGTGTTCTTCATCTCTCAATCACCTGCTTGATGGAGTAATCTTGATTTTTGAAATCTGGGACAACTAAAATTGGTGAAACCTCATAGATTTGATACGTTCGTCCATGCAAAACAGATGATGATGGTAGAGAAATATATGATTTGTTAAGAAAATGATGGGATTGTTGAACATGAATCGTTGAAAGAGTAGTATCATCCGATGGATGATTATTGGATGTGACCTTGTTAACTTCATACTCCTGAAGAAACAAATGTATCTACAATTTATACGACATAAATATATGCAATTTATCTACTCCTATTTGTGTCCCCCTCTTAACAAAAAAAAAAGAAAAAAAATTCAACCATTCTAAAATATATATATATATATATATATATATATATATTATATATTTGAGAATAAAATTTATTTATGAAAAAAGAACAATGTCTGAATATTTTTATTATAAATTTATAATACTATATTTTTATCATAATCTTTTTGTTTTATCTTTAATTGTATGTTCATAATAAATTTCTTGAGATAATTTTATTATTTGTATATGTAATTCTCAATCAAATATATAATATTAAAATTTGTCAAAAATTTTAAATTTTAATGTAACTCTTTTTATATAATAGATGGAGTAATAATACGAAAATGGTCACTATCTGAAATTGTTTTAAAAAAAATCAGAAATAATGAAGGTCGGTTTCTTATTAATATTACATAGAGTTTTATACCGTAATTTGTAACAAGAAGTTTGGTAAAACACCCATAATTATCGATTTTAGGATGAAGTAATTATAAACAAAATCTAAAGATGTGTTATTCTGTTTCACTGTATTCTCCTTGTCTATTTCGTCCCGAAACACCCTCCTCCCACAGCTAAAAATAGGCTCTCCACTTTTCAGCATCCATTGTCCGTTCAAGGTGTCCCTAATTATCTGATATTCCCAAACCCCCACCAAACAAAAAAAAAATGGAGATTCCCAAGAAAACACAACAATTCTGACCAGCCCCATCTTCTCATTTCACGGTTTAAGGGCCGTGATGGGGAGGCATCCGATCGATTCCTCGCCGGAGCTCGAGATCACGGTCCACCCCCGGAGAAGTAATCCCCACCGGGTTTCACCATCGCCGCCACGGGCTCGGCCGCCTCGTCCTTCTAATCCTCCTCCTCCTCAACCACCTTACCAGCCTTTTAAGAAATGGTTTGTTTGGTTGGTCCCCCTCATGATTTTTGCAAACATTCTCATGTTTATAGTGTCATTGTACGTAAATGATTGTCCTCACAATTCCCAAAATTGCGTGGGTGCCAACATTTTAGGACCCTTTGCTTTCCAGCCCACCAAGGAGAACCCCCTCCTTGGTCCCTCTGCCAAAACGTTGGTATTCTTATTCTTCTTCTACTTTATTAATTCCTCATTTGCTGCTGTACATAAATGTCATTTTCACTGTTTTCGCTTTTGGGTACCGAATAGGTGTGTTGTGTAACTGGGAATCTTGACATGTTTAATGCAATAGGAAATGTGGATGAATGTTATTATTTTTCTAAGACTTCACAATGTATAACATATTTTCCTTTGTTGTCGTATGCCGTATGTTCAAGATTCCATTAATATTTGATAATTGGAAGTCCGAGATAGTACTGAATGTAGGGTTACATAAAGCTGGCCCCTTTATGAATCATTCTAGTAACGTGGCAAAGAGCAATCCTCGTTGGTAGACGTATAGACGAGGCTTACAAGTTTAAAGTACTAGCAGTTTTAGACATTTAAGTTTGAAGCTCTAGAAGTTCTTAGCAAATAGCCGTCCCCAACTTTATAAACCACTTATCATCCCACTCAAAACTGTGATGGAATTGGGCTGCATTCTATCTTTCATCCCTCTTCCTAAAATTTGCAAATGATGAGGAGATCGTCATGTTTTGATTGCTGAAGGATCTTGTTGGTGATCAGAATGTAAGATGCTGATTGTGAAAAGCTATTGTAGGATACATATACTATTGCAAATTAGTAAATTACTGGTCTTAGTAGAAGCTTGATAGAGGATTACATGCGGATTTGTTATTTAATGTAGTGCTAAAACTACATGCATGAGACAGGCAATTCACTGTTCTTTTTTATATGAACATATTAACCGTCTCTATCTTTTTCCTTGATTTTTCAGTCTATTAAAGATGGGAGCGCTAAAGTGGTCATATGTGGTCGAAAAACACCAGGTATGGCGTATAGCATCATGTATGTGGTTGCATGCAGGGGTCGTCCATGTTGCTGCCAATATGGTGAGTCTGATATTCGTTGGCATCCGGCTTGAGCAGGAGTTTGGCTTTGGTATGTGCTCATCATTCTCAACTTCAGCTTCTTTTTAAACAAACACCCTGCTTGGAAATATGCCATTTCGAGTCTGAAGTTTGACTATTATGCAGAAAAATTTAATTGCAACTCATAAATAGCTTACCTTGTAATGTATTGACTTTTACATTTTGCTACTTTAAAGTAGGGCACATCATTATGTATTGTATTCTTCCTATATACTAGCAGCATTGGCGCATACATGAAAACATACAAACAGTAGGGATTCATACTTCTCAGTTTGGAGTGCTTCGCATTCATCAATTTTCAAAGTAGATTCTTCACAATATATATAATTGTGTGTCTGTGTGAGCATATTGTGAATAACGAATGAGCCTTGGCTCGGATCTTGTTTCCTTTTCCACATCTCTTTTTAACTCTGCTCTTAGCTTGGTACAGCCCGTAAAGGTCATTTCATCAATAATTTAATATTCTATATTTCATTTTCTTGATGTTGATTGCTTTTGTGGTTATGTGGAGCATATATCTCAATTTTTTTGATACAAAAATTATGGATATAAACAGAAGTTCCTATTATGGGTTCTTAAATTAAAACTCAAGCACGTTTATACAAACTTAGTTAAAAGTTTAAAATGCAAAGAAGTTTATGTTAGCTAATGAGTGTCAACTTCATTGAATTAAGTAATGTTCTGTAAAATTAACATCTGCTTCTTACGACAATTTTTGTTAGCAAATCCTCAGGAAGTTCCTTTTTAAGCATACTACTATAATCCATCTCTTATCGATAACTGTTCCGAATTTGACTTAAAGGTAGTTGGTATAGAAGATTTTCAAGTATGAATAGAAAAACGAAAAATATTTATGTCATATTTGACTACCATTCTTTTCCATTGAAAAAATTGTAATGGGTAGTTATGAAGTACATGCAGAGTGGAAGAGGAAGATGAGTGAGAATGTATAGATCGTAATCGAGGAAGTGATGAGGTGCTTGCATGACCGTGCCCACATTAGAATAGGCTGAGAAGAAAGGACTAAGACATGATAACTTTGTGGAACGGGTGTCTGAGTGGAACAGATGTGTAAAATGCATGAATTTTGAATTTTGCAGTTAGTACCATGAATCGTTCGCGTTTGCATTGTGAATAGAAGCTTACAACAACAGTTTGTAAGATTTCGTATATTATGGACTAATATGCAATAGATTCATTAAAACTTATGACAATCTATACAATTACATTATGGACAAACTGGACTATATTAGGTTTATTAAAAATCCGTCCATATTTAGGGGATGTAATTTGATGTTTTCCTTTGACTTGATTGAACTTTATGTCAACAATGGTCTTTCCCTTCTGCGACAGGATTTCTGTAAATCCTAATCAAGTTAGGATGATTCATTTTCAAAGAAAAATTCAATAATGGTGTTAGAGTGTGGTGGGAATCTACTGAAATATTATCTACAAGCCTAACAAGCGTAAGCTGCAATTTAATTGGAGAAGATCTCTTTAATTAGATTTTTTTTTTTGGCTAATAAATTACTATTTCAAAAAGAATGTATCCATGCCCTTTCGTTGCTGTTACACTAATATAATTCCTGAACAGTGCGGATTGGACTGCTGTATGTTTTATCGGGAATTGGGGGGAGTTTGTTATCTGTTCTGTTTATCCGCTTCACTATCTCAGTCGGTGCATCTGGTGCATTATTTGGATTACTTGGAAGCATGCTTTCAGAACTCCTCACAAACTGGACTATATATGCCAACAAGGTGACTAATTACAAGTTACAACCGCGTCATTTTCTGAGCCTTTTTTTCTCTTTACAAGTTAATTTACTATACGTGTTTGTCTTACATTTTTTCATCAGCTTGCAACATTGCTGACCCTTGTTCTTATCATCGCGATTAATTTAGCTGTTGGAATTCTTCCTCATGTGGACAACTATGCTCATCTTGGAGGCTTTATTGCGGGGTTTTTTCTTGGGTTCATTGTTTTTGTTCGGCCGCAATATGGATGGCTCAACCATAAAACTGCTCCTCCAGGTTACTTTGCTCCCGCAGCTAAATCCAAATACAAGACATACCAGTATGTGATGTTTTTTCTCTCTCTGGTGCTTCTAATTGCTGGGTAAGTTACAATATTCATCTTCCTTTAACTTTTTATTTAAATGATGCTTAATCCTCACCAGAATTTTAAAGTTATCTTATTTCATAGTCATCTCCGCTTAACCTGCCAGTCCATGTGTAGAATTTATTGGAACTTTGGGAGGGCACATTACCCTAGTTAAAAATGTATTTGGTTTGTTTGGGAATTGGATAGCAGTGCAATAGCATTCATACCTCTTGAGACTTTTGAGTCCTAGAGGTCTCAGGTTCAAATATCATATTCCCTCCTCTGAAAAAAAAAAAGAATATAAGAAAGAAAAAAAAAATGTTTGTCTTTAAATAAAAAAGGCAACCAACATCACACGCCAGTACCATTAGGAGAACCACCTGAAATTGAAATCTGCAACTTGGTCATTCAATATGTTGGTCACTACGTAGTATTGCCATTGATTACAACCTTTTTTAATTTCAAATGTTTTCTTTTTCTTTCTTAAAAAAAGGTTTCCATTACATTTTGTTGTTTTCATTTTCAGCAAGTAGCTGGTGGTATCTATTGTTGTAGTCAGCAGCTTCTCTAGGAATTCCTGTGCCTCCATTTTAACCTTTTCTTTGACAGATTTACTAGTGGACTGATTTTGCTCCTCAATGGCGTGGATGGGAACGACCACTGTTCTTGGTGTCATTATTTGAGCTGTGTACCTACCCCTTTTTGGAAATGCGACAACCAGTGCAGGGTAATGATTCTGCAATTTTATCTTTTGCATGTTTTTTCCTTCTTAGTTAATCTGAATTTATTCGTCTTCGTTGTATTATCTTTTTCCTTTGCTAAAACCTGGACTGGAGACAACAAAAAAGGAAAAACAGAAAAAGAAAAGGCAGCCCTTCTTAACTGAGTTCATAAATGCAAACATAAGATTAAGATGATCAATTTCAACAACTATGTTTAGTCGATAAAACAGTATTCCGTCCCACTATTTTTTATTGAACTTACACTACACTATCTTTTTTTTCCTTTTCTTTTTCTTTTTCTTCTTCCATGGTAAGTGGAAAAGAGAAATGAAGGGAAGGATCTTTAAATCTTAGGACATAGTTTAACTAGGTGCAAATTAGTCCAGTCCAGTTCAATCCAGATTGATCGGAGCAAATTAATACTAGACGGCTAACCAAAACGAACGATTTATTTACCTCGTTGCAGTTGATCAATCAGAATGGAAGTCAGGTGTCCTTGACATGCTTAGGCAATGGGAAAAGTAAGAATTACATGTTGTCTACAGACAACTCCACTGTTGAGATTGCTCAGCTTTGTACTCAGCTTTGCGATTTATGAACCTTTGCACATACATAATCTCACAGCCATTGAACTATTGAAGAACGCGACGTGCATATGTATGTGTTTATATGCTGAAGTAGCTGTATTATGAATGTACAATTTTTAGTACTTTGTATGAAATGTATTACATAACCAGTTCAGAAACAGGGGAAAGAGATTCTGGCATATTGACTCTCATTGACAAGTTGACAACAAACTGCATATGGAGAAGCCTAGACCATCCATTAATTTCTTGGGATGTGAGAACTTAGTGTCTCTCTTCTTCTTTTTCTTTTCTTTTTTTTCTTTTCGCGAAAGGCGAAAACATTTAATTAAAGAAAAATAGCTATTCAAATCCAAAAGTCTTGGATTTGAGACTACAAGCTGAAAAAATCCGAAGCTAAAAGAAAGCAGAGGACTGAAAATAAGCAGGACTCATATTTGAACCATATTTCTTGTAAAACTTGTAGGACGTTGCTTTTAAAGCTAAAGTTTCTAATTATTCATGACACTGGCATTTGGAAAATCTCTTTTTTCTTTTTTTTTGGGAAAACATTAATCCCCTTCGTAGAAACAAGACTTGAGGATTATATGTTTGTATGTTTCACTAAAAATATGAACATATAAATTTAGTGAATTATATATAAAAAGTTGTCGGTCAAATTAGTTCATTAATTAAGGGCTAAGGCTCGAATTTTGTTACGTTTTTGCAATTCTATTGATTTTTATAGCGATCTACATTGAATATGTTTTCTTCATTAGTAGAGATTTAGGTTAGTAACAACTTTTTGTTTCTCATAATTTAGAAAGATTGGATAACAAATATTCATTTCATCACATAAAAAGAGTTATATTTTAAATTTGAGAGAAGTTTTACTTGAATTTGATGTAAATTTCAATTAGTTTGATCCCGTAATTATTTTAACTATTTTTTTAACTTAAAATGATGCGGTGCCATTAGCCTAATATTTAATTTAGATCTAAATGGAACTGGAGCGTTTTGTTTGATTTAAGCCTAAGAAAAGAAATGAGTGGTTCACTATGTTATATAACGTGACACATTATTATTAAGGAATAATTTATTAAGAGAAATAAACATCAATTATGGAATAAATTGGTATTAAGGCCTTAAGAGGGCCTAACTAAATTGCAGTTAGTGAATGATAATTTTTAAAAGATAAATAAAGTATACAATGCTATTGAAATTTTATTTCAACTCCAAATTCGATTTCAAACTTAAAAAAGAAACATTATTTGAATTAATTAAAATAAAATAAATATTTTATCAAATTAATCGAGATATCACGAACACGCCAAAACAGAAAGGAAAGCAAAAAAGTGCAAGAACTTATATTACGGTCGTCGGTCCGGGCATAGAACAGAAAAAGGGAAAATTTATTGGTCGCGGCTCGATTCTTAATCGTCCGTGAAGCAAAACCAGGTGATTTCTCTCTTTCTCCGTCAGAATTCCGGCCAGTTTCGTATGTTTATTATCACTTCTTACTGCAGTTATACTTTTATACGAATTGAATTTTTGTATTTATATTTTCGTTATTGAAATGATCTTGTTTTCCATCGCATTTTCTATATTGTTATGTTCTTTTCCTTTCTAGAAAGGGAAAGAAAGTAATCAAAAGTATATGAATACTATGAAAAACCTGAATTGCCAAAAATCTGACTTATTTAGGTTTGATAAGGGTTTTTAGATCTGTGAGAACATTACCGTTGTCGTTAAAGGGTCTGAATGGCTACCATTTAGGGCTAATTCTTTGGTAGCCCTCATGAGTTGGTGTTCTATTCATGTATGGGAAGGTAGATTATGTATAGCCAGCCTATTTTGACTATTAAATTCCTGCTTTGGGTTAAGTTTTGAGAATCATAATCCTAGGATTCTTTAATTCTTTATCGAAATTAATACTATGATTGCTTGGGAAAAGAGTATTCGGGATAACTTAAAATTGTCCAATATAACTCGTAAAATTCTTACTTGCCCTCACGTAAGGTACTCAGTTTCTCTATTTAAATGTCAAAATATTCTCCTTTTAAAGTTCTCAACTTTCTCTCTTTAAGATTGTCACTTTCCCTCACTCTTTACAATAAAATTCTCTGATCTTACTCTCTCTCTCGCTCTAAAACTCATGCTCTTTCTTGAAAAAACTCATTCTCTCCGTTCAGAACCCTGTCTGCCTAAAACACACACACACACACGAATTGCAAAGAAGTCCACATGAGTTGGACTGAAATTTAAGGTTGAGGAAGCGTGAAACTTTAGTTGAGAGAGAGTATGAGCTATTTTATTCCAAATTGTTAAATCTCAATCACTGGATTGTTCCTAAAACACTAGAACTAATAGGCCAGTGAACAAATTCAGAAACTAGCACGTCAATTAGTAAAAGCCAATGTGTATTATGTATGCGTAGATTGAACTGATCTAAAAGTTGAGGTGGATGAGAGTTAAGTAGATAACATACCCTATTATTTTTCTGGATCAGGTCCAACGAAAGACTGCTATGGCCGTATGGCTTTTATGATCAAAGAAAGATTTATCTATTCTTTACATCAATTGATGTTCATGAAGTCATATTGTGATATCTAGAGATGTAAATGAACCGAATCGTTGCCCGTTTGGCTTGGATGGGCTCGTTTATATAAACGAGCCGATCTCGAACATGATTTTGTGTTCGTTTAAATTTTTAAGCTCAGCTTGAGCTCAAAAGTTTGACTAGGCTCGGGTCGTTTGCGGTGTTCGGCTTGTTTGACCAATTAAACAAGCATATCTCGAACACAATTTTTTGTTCGTCAAATAAAGTATGTTCGATTGGCTCGGCTTGATTAAGGAACAAGCTTGAGTAGGCTTGGCTCGAGCTAGGCTCGGTTTGGCTCTTTTACAATCCTAGTTAAATCACAAGAAGGGGAAGGGTGGAGGGAACCATTTGAAAAAACACCCAAATAGTTGATTCCATATTCTTCTCTAGTATGACGCTATAATCAATTTCTGCCATCACTTTCGGAATTTTATTCCTCATCATAATACAAACCCCAATCGCTGCCTTCAATCAGGGACACGTCCAAAGTCTAATAAATTGATTGTTAGCACGTCCTTGTTTAACCACAAACCCAACCACCAGTAGTAGCATAATAATCCAAACCAACTATCTGTGGAAAACATCCAGGCCTTTTATTCAAACCGTTAACTCAAACTGCACATTAAGTATATTATAATAGACCATGCTCTTGCCTTCCCACTATCTATAATTAATATTTAAAATAAGAAACCTGATGCATTTCTCTCTGCGGAATCTCGTTAATTTATTTTGCTTCTTAATCTCAATTCTATTTCTGATTGAAAGTGGGCATGAATTCTTAATCTGGAGTTTTGGGGTGGGGGGTGGGGGGGGGGGGGGGGGAGAGAGAAGAAAAATGAAAAAAGAGGGGATTTTGAGCTTGATAAAGGAAATCCTTGAACCCTCCTTGTTAATTTTTTTAATATTAAATTAGAAATCTGTATAAGTGGGTTACTGGGTTGTCTTGCACATCCCGACATAACAAACTTAAGTGTTCATTAAAGTTTTAACAAAATGATAAATTCAGATTTCGTCTTTACCAAAAGGATGACATCAATAGTATAATGATTAGAGAACCCATGTTTTGTATACACCCGGTTGGTTAGTAACTCGGCGAGTTATTGGGCGAATTCATGAGTCATATTGAGTTTGGTGAATTACAAGAACTAGGTGTCTTTTCGTATTTATTTTATGAATACTAAAAGTTGCCTTCCTTTACTAAAAAAAAAAAAATTAAATTAACACCACCTTAGACCACTTAAGCAATATAAAATAAAAACAATCCATTTAAACTTACATCATGTCTCATTTTTAAATTAACATGTAAACATGGCAAAAAACCACAAAGAAATATCAAAACAAAAAATCTAACAAATATAGGAAACACCCCATTTTCAAATTAAGTATGATTATTGAACTCAATTTTCATGTAAACATGACAAAAACGCACCAAAAAATATCAAAACAAAAAATCCAATAAATGTAAGAAACACCTCATCTTTAAATTAAGTATGATTATTGAACTCAATTTACATGTAAAATGTGTCTACAATAAATTTAATTTTACAATAAAATTACAAATTGCGCTAAAAATTCATAACATCTTACACATTTCAAATTTATTATCTTACCACTTCACAAAAATCACATGAAGAAATTTGAGTTTGAAAATGAGCCAACTAAATTTCAAAATCATGTCGACTGTAATTACTATTAAAATGGAGTGTGATGAATTTAAAACACTAATGAATACTATTAGAAAATTTTTGGACATATATTACATGTGTAAAATTGTAACATCATTGTAATTGCACCTAACTTACCCTTGATATAACACACGCAATAACTTGTTGATGGATATATCCTTTATACGGATACACCAAAGTATTACAAATAATTACATTAAAAGCAATAACAAAATGTCACAGTATTATTATAACATCTATAAAAACCAAATATTAAATATATTGTTATGAAAAAACTCAGGTATACATTACATATGATACAATATATAAACAGACATTATAAAACACCTCACAATATCAACAGCCACGAAGCCCGTGTTGGGCACAGGCTGTTGTGCTAGTTAAGATAATAGTAGAGTAACCAATATATCAATTTATAAACATTATGGTTCACTTTATATCGCTCTCAACTTTTCTATCTTAATATATTGTATTTAACATTCTAGTACTTCCTCATTCCTCTCGAGTATTTGGTTTCTCCAGCAACCACCTTTTTTCTATCATTTGGATAGAATTGCTTTTGCTGGTACCCTCAGATTGTCAAAGGTATCTGAATTGCAGGGCGTCTAAGATATTACTCTTATTAAAGTTCAGTTCTGGTTATAGCGGGTGAAGATGGTTCATGCAAACAGAATGGTTGATGAGCCTGTGGTTGTTAACGAAAGTGAAATAAATATAGAAAAAGTTATGAATGAAAAGGGTGCAAGGGAAGGCAAAGACAATGTAAAACATGGACTAAAAGGAAAAAAAGGAAAAGAGTGGACAGGATGCAATGGAGGAAGAAAAAGAAAAGAGTGAAGATGATACAATGGAAGAAGATGCTGAAAATTCAAGAAAAGGAACGAACCAAGAGAAAGTGGAACCGAAGTCGAATGGGAATGAAAGAAGACCAAGAAAAAGGAACAGAGGCAAGAAGGTTATGAAAGGAACCGCAAACAAGGGGGCAAACAAAGATGAGGATAAAGCAGAGTCATCAAAGAAAGAGACTGCAAAAAAGGTTAAAAACATGGGGATGATTTTTATGTGCAGTACTAAAACCAAGCAAGACTGCTACCGTTACAAGGTTTTTGGGCTCCCAGCGAACAAGAAGGATATAGTACAGAAAGTTTACAAGGGAATGAGGTTGTTTTTGTTTGATGTTGATCTGAGGTTGATGTATGGGATTTACAAAGCTGCAGGACTTGGGGGTTTTAATGTTGAACCCAAGGCTTTCAAGTCAGCATTCCCATCTCAGGTTAGTGGAAACCCTTATGATTTGCTTGGATCTCTACTGGTCTTCCAAATTGATGCCTGCATTGACATAACAATAAACATGGGAAAGACATGCAGAAGTTTATTTTCAGCAGCTAAGGCCCTGTTTGTTTTCACCGAAGGCCTCTAAATAGAGGCTAGTGTGGACTTCATAAGAGATTGAGTGAATAATTATGTTCATTCTTAATAAATTTTATCTCTTGGGTTCACCTATTACCTAGAGAAAGGTAAAGTCATCACTTATGTTATCCATCTGGATGATGTTTGGACATCTCCCGGTATAACCCACACATAGAGATACATGAATGCCATGTACCTAGGCCTCCTTAATACTATAATCTATAATACCATTGCCTTGGAAAATGAGTGGTATGTACGTAGGCCTCGTTCTGGTTTGGAGCACTTGTATTATGTCTAAGTTTGCTTGAAGTTTTGTTTAATTTCTAGCATTCCATTTTTATGCTTTATATGTTTGTTGTACTATTCCTTCATTTGCAGTCAGTAATGTTATTACTGTTTTGATATTTGTGGGTTATCGAGACTACCTGATTGGTTAGGTATCTTAAAATATTGCTTATAAATTTTCTCAAGGGCTTGTGCTGCTAAAGGGGTCTTGATTTTGAAATTTGTATGAGAAACACCATGGTGGTGTAAATATAAAACAGATCAGGTGATATTTAATGGTTTTTATTTGAGACTATAGTTTAGCTTCAAATGTCAATTATTTTTGGTAGGTCCGATTTACTGTTTTGGAGGATTGCTTGCCGCTATCTGAAGAAAAGTTTAAGAAGGTCATCAAAGAGAACTATTATTCCAGGAACAAATTTGATTGCCAACTGAACGCAGAACAGGTGTTTTACTGATATATGTTGAAAAATGTCAATATGCCACATTGGCTTGAAAATATTTAGGTTCAGTGCATATACATTTCATGCCTTGTAATGGTCGATATTTTCTTCTTAAGTAGGTGAAGAAATTGTGTAAGCTTTTTGCTCTTGCCAGCAAAGGTTCCAAGGGCCTGAAGGTCGGTAGAAACCTTGTAGCTACTGGACGCACATCCCCAATTCATGACAGAATAAGTCGGTGGGATCAGGATGAAGAAAGGGGATCTCCATTTCGTCGGGAGCAGAGGCTCCACCAGCGTCCTGCCATATATGCAAGAGAAGGTTCTCCGTGTCAATTGGCTACATTGCCTAGAATTCAACATATACCTGCACAGACTCCTGCCCAATTATATGCTCACGAAAGGAACTTGGATATAGACAACTACAGACTGGAACCTATATTAGAGCGTCGTGTTCTTCGGCATGTAGATCTAGAACCAAGGCGTAGAGATGAGATTGAGAGCCATGATCTGGATCCATCTTACAGAGGAAGAATAGCTCCTTCATACTGTGAATCTGTGCACACTTCATGGTTACAGCCAGGGTACTATCCTCCAGCCCTGCCTGCTGAATACCGTCGTATAGGCAGAGAGTTGGACTACTATGCTGCTGCAGATGTAGCTACAGACTACAGACTTTCTGCAGCTTTACCAGCAGAGTATAATTCATCCACGAGCTTAACAGCGCAATACCGTGCTGCAGGTCTACCAGTAGATCATCGTGTACGGTTTTCAGATGCGTATCACTCATCTGCTGGTGCGATGCGTGTCTACCAGCCTATTCGAACCATGTACCGCTACTAGATTTTGGTTGGGAAATAGAGTTAAACATATCAACTCAATTCTGCTCCGCTTGTAAGGGCCTTTCATTATCTTTTGTTATTCGGTTCCTTCTAACTCAAAATGTTTACCGCTGTTAGATTTTTGGCTTGGAAATGGAGTTCACATACCAACTGGTTGCTCTTGCTGCCTTTCTAGATGCTGTATTTAGATGAATAGTTAAAATTTAGGCTGAATCCTCTTTTTTCCCCTTTTTTAAATGGTATTCTGAAGGCTTCTAGTTTTGTAACTCTTCATCAAGTTTACTCTTTATGGGAAATATAAATGAGCCTTTTATTATGATCGTTACTTTTGTTCATTTGTGTTGCTGCCTGATCATTTATATTTTGCATCACTATGCAACTAATCGATCTCTCAGTTGTATATTCTGTTTGCTGGTGTATTTTGCACTTAAAAGACTCCTAGACTCCTATTAAAGGAATTCCTTCTACTCCTCCCACAATCAGTTGGATGTTTGAAGCTTTTATATTCGAAGAAAAAATAAATCTATGAAAGTGTTGCAGTTTTTTATTTTATGTACAATTACAAAAACTTTATGGCATTGATCAAATTAAAAATTAATGTATTTCTTGGGGTCTTAAATAAGATTTTGAGACTTGAGTCGGGTGTTCTAATAATTGTGCCAACTTGAAAAGGGCATTTTCATAGGTTTGCCAAACCCTGACTTTACTTGATTGCTTTAGTGTATATTGCATCCACCTAGAAAGATTGCATTAAAATTACCAATTTAAACTATCCAAAACTTTGTTTTCATCCCAAAATAAGGTATCAACATTCTGCTGAAAATTTGTATTCTTGTCAAACTAGCTTACAAAAGACCATTGTCAACTCCAATTATCCCAAAGTGGAAAATTCTGCCTAAAAACAAATTGGAAGTCTGTTAGTCATCAATAATGCTAATATTTTGATATCGACATATATGCATGACAGCATATGTTTGTTTGACCCATCAACTCCATTCAACTCTTCTATTGTTTGAATCTGAGGAAAGAGGCCTCATGTTCTGCATGGTCTGCCAAACATTTGCGCCAATCCATTGCCAAACAATTTGTCCTCTTATACTAATTTTGATCGGAAAATAATATTGTTGGAGCATATGTTATCATAGCAAAAGGACATTGCCAAAGTAATTTGACATTTAATGACATTTTAAGTTACAAGAATTACTTTTAGTGACACTTACCGTTTTGGCAACATAATTTTTGTTTTGACAATATCACCTTCAAACCCATAGTAAATTGCATAATGATATTCCATCGTGATAAATGCATAGTTTTATATAATTTTATAAAGATTTTAATATTTTTGGTAAGTTTATAAAATTTTGTAAAGTTAAATACGGAGTATTATATATAATACTTCTAAAATTTTAAAGATTCTAGTAAGATTATGAATAAATTTAACATGCGTCACTCTTGCACCTACAGTTGTATTTGGAACCAAACTTGACCGAAACTAATGAATCTTGAAACCATGTACAATATAAGTTTTTGATTCTTTAAATATGGAAGCTTGGGACACCTTTGAATACAAATTTGTGGATTACAATGTAGAGGAGCATTTTGACGTACGTCATTATCAAGTCATTTCAGATTAGATTAAATAGTTCATTTCTACATAGGCAGCTAAGAGAATTATTAATCATATGTAAAGAAATGAAAAGCAAATGTAGACAAAGATAGAGTTTAGGAAGAAACATAGATAAGGATTAAAATGAAATTCATAGATAAGTATCAAAATAATTAACATGTCAATTATCAATAGGCCGCACACGTTCATATACTTTTCGATCTATTAATTTCCTCAGATTCAGATATAAGATGTAGTCAATGTTTATTGATGGCAAATGAAGTTGTTAAGATGTTACTTGATGTTGCCATTAATTATGATTATTCCTTATAATGTATAAGGAGAAGAAAAAACGCATATTCGGGTTGTTAACTCTTGCTATATATGAAGAATGCGACGCTCACTTGTCCAAGACGATTGAAAAAAAGGTCCATTATGGTTTCATTTTTAAATAAATTTAAAATTGTTCGAATTGTGTAATCGTCAGTGATCGATAAACGTTTCAAAACAATTTAATTATAATTTATTTAGTGACAATCATAAGTAGAAAGTTCAACATTTTTTTTTTTATCGGCAAAAGAAAATATATCATTAAAACTCAACAGAAATTACAAAAGAAGTCCAAAAGAGATGGACCGCAAAAACCAACATAAAACAGGAATACCGAACAAGTCAACCCTCAAAACACTGCAACTAAGGATAACAAAAGATTCTTTTATTGATAAATAGTTTATTTGCTATACTAAGGATTTTATGTTCTTGTTAGTTAAATGTTGGAATGAGAATCATAATAAAATGAAATTTAAAAATTAAAAAAAAACAATAGTGAAAATGTGAAATACAAGAACAAAAAATAAAAAAAGTTCGAAATGAATATTATGGTGGAATCTTGAAATGAGCAATACCACAAAAAAAGCAAAGAATGATTATTCTAACATTCGTCACATTTTTTATTCCAAACTCTCTCAATTTTTTTATCATCCTTCTCTTCTATCACTATTTTTTATTCTTTAAATTCATTTTATTGTCATTCTTATTCCAATGAATAACCAAGCGCAACATTAATATTTTATTGCACACTTATAACAAATCTTACAACACATAGCAAGCATCTGGATGTAAGATATATTCAGAATAAAAAATATATACAGACAATCAGATGTAAGGAGCGCTTAGAGTTTTAAGCAAAATCAAATGGCAATAAAAATTTGTTATCATATCAAACAATTTCACTATAGTAAATTGCTTATGCTAGACGGTGGACCACCCAATCTTGTTTGTGTTCCCAAGCTATGTCCTCTGTAGTGAAATTGACAAATACAAACGCTAAGCATATCAAAGTGGAGGATATCAAAACATCATTAGTTTGCCACTAGAAATCAAAAGTACATTAATATTGTTGATTGCACTAACAAATTACATATGTATGTGCGTATTAATAATGTAAATTATTTAATAAATCGTTAATTTTCTTTGTGATATAAATTTGTATAAATATTTAAATACAAAAGTTGAGATTTAAATGTATTTTTTAGATATTTTTGATACTTCATTTCAAATTTATTAGAAAAGAATTACTTCAATTTTAAATCGTATGATTTTTACAAATCTATTTCGTATAAAATGAAATAGGTGTATTTGATAAGATAGCACGCAGAATACTACTGTTGTGTAACAAAATAAAAATTTTAAAAATGACACTAAAATATCAGGAACTGTCCCTCCTGTGGCCCTGCCCTCCCACCATCCGTCCATATAAGTAGTTCATCTTTCCTTCAATCTTCATGCTTAATTCTCATCCATAGATCAGTAGATCAGTAGATCATCTAGTCCATTTCACTATTTTTGTTTTGTTTTTCAAAATTTCCCTCTCTTTTTCTATCATTTTATTCTTTTTCTGTTTTTCTCAAAATGGATATTGAGAATGTGCTTTTCATCATCTCCGTTCTTACTTCACTGTTGCCACCAACTCAAGCAAAAATTTCAGGAGTTGACTCCGGTGGTTCATGGAAAAGTGCTCATGCCACCTTCTATGGGGGCAGCGACGCCTCCGGCACTATGGGTAATCTTTTAATTTTATTTTAGCCTCGAGTCCTCCACTACCTCCTCTCCTACCCACATGTATTTGTTGTACTCGTATTACTTTCTTTGTCGGTTACAAAAAATAGAGTACAACGTCTGTAGTAAAAAATGTGTCTTTAAGTATTACCTCAAAAAATTTCTTAAAAACGATATCTAAAAATACACATTTTACATTTATTTTTTTATTTACACTTTTTTCTTTTACTTTTTTGTATTACTCTCTTTTATCTCTTTAATATGCCAGTTTAAGTATATTTTAAACATCTTCCAGACGAATAAAATCTTTCTTTTTTTATCTTTTAATGTTGAAACAAATAAATTTAAAATGGAGTTTATTTTAAAGTTCAATACGTGTCTCTTAAATTTTAAAATAAGCAATGAGACCCTTTGTAATGAAAATTTTGGCGTATTCAATTCTTTCACGATAAAACAATTTCTTCTATTTTTTCACCTGCGAATCAACTTTATGTTTTTTGTTCAAACAATTATAGGTGGGGCTTGTGGGTATGGAAACCTGTACAGCCAAGGGTATGGTGTGAAAACAGCGGCGTTGAGCACGGTACTCTTCAACAATGGGCAAAGCTGCGGCGCATGTTTCGAGATAAAATGCACCGATGACCCAAAATGGTGCCACCCGGGCAGCCCCTCTATCTTCATCACCGCCACCAACTTCTGCCCACCCAACTTTGCGCTTCCCAATGACAACGGCGGGTGGTGCAACCCTCCTCGTCCTCACTTCGACCTCGCCATGCCCATGTTCCTCAAGATTGCCGAGTACCGTGCCGGAATTGTTCCCGTTTCTTTCCGCCGGTAAAACTCAATCCTGTTATATTTTTCCCACCCTAATTAGTTGGCATTAAAACATATTGCAGATCATTAATCATCTTCAACGAAGTTGAAATTAAACTCCATTTGCCAACTTTTGCATGAAAAACAGGTCATATATGAAAGTATAAAATTTAGTAATTTACATGTGAAAATATCTTGATTCTATCACGTCATGATAATACGAATGAGTTAGGGAGTACTAATCGGTAGAAGCTAATCAACTCTACTGTTACGCATGGTGTTATATTTTGTACAACACTACTCAACGAGCTTGTTAAATTTATAAACCAGTATCAACAATTGATTTTTCCATGTGGCATGATCAGAATATATGTTACACAGAATGCAAAACTTAGTACTACATCACTTGGTACAAAACTTAAAAGAATTGCAACATGTCTAGTTTACCAATTAAGTAACGAAGACTCACATGCCACTTTCCAAGAATTCGCGGAGGGGATGAAACACCACTTATAACAGGCTAACTGTTCCCAAAATAATCCCCAATTAGCATAAAACATGAAATTTTTCCGTAAAATTTTTTAAATATATTACACATGCAGGGTGGCATGCCGAAAGCGAGGAGGAATGAGATTCACAATCAATGGCTTCCGTTACTTCAATCTGGTACTAATCAGCAACGTGGGAGGTGCGGGGGATATCGTAAGGGTGAGCATAAAGGGTTCGAAGACAAAGGGATGGATGAGCATGAGCCGTAACTGGGGCCAGAACTGGCAATCAAATACAGTTTTGGTTGGTCAATCACTTTCATTTAAAGTCACTGCTAGTGATGGTCGCACTTCTACTTCATCCAACGTTGTTCCACCTCATTGGCAATTCGGTCAAACCTTTACCGGAAACAACTTTATTGTCTAATTAATGCATATAATATATAGAAAGAAATGTAAAGCTAGACCCAAAGGAAGAAAATAATAATAATATTGACAATAAGAAGAAAGGAATCCATGTATCATATGTCCCTCATTTAGTTCTCTACAATCCAATAATTTTCACCCCATTGGCGTCCGTTTGTAGATGGTGTGATTAGGGTGAGTTTGAATATGGAGTAGTACTATGTTTTGGTGGGTTATTGGAGAATGTAAAAAGGCGGAGTAAATGATATGGTGTTCAAATGTGATAACTTTGACCATTTTTTTTTTCTTATAGATTTAACAAATTAGAAAAATCTAACTCATCCAAAAATATAGTTAATTGACTCCGCAAAATAATTTTTCGACTAGAAGTTTCGTAGTTCACTACCATGATCTCCACTTGCCACAGGACTGCACTGAATGGTACAGTTCTACCCGAGCCTTCCACGGGCTTATTACGAAGAAATTTAAATCGTCCTGAATCAAGCAATGTCATCATCATATAATTTTAGAAAATTAGTTTAAATCCAAATTATCTTCAATGAATTGAAGTAGACAATTTCCAACCAATAACAAGCCATCTAGCCATATTATCACGACCTACTTACCTCCATTATAGCTCACCAATAACAATCAATTTTCTAGTGAAATTATGATCTATATCAATTTTCACATCCAACAGTTTTGAAGTTTAAGCGAAGGATTAGTCAAACTACATATCAGAGAGACCTTCTCAACTCTCAAGATCTGAAATTTCCTTCACCCCTTTTTTAATCTTGCATTTTTCAACAAACTTCCTGCACTTGTCTGTGCAATGATTGACGCTCACTAAATGAAAGCGAGTTGCAAACATAGATAGTTTGATTTTTATGGATCATAAAGGCACATGTACATGGCGTATTCTGCCCGGGAGACCCAGTGTACCATCACCGTGGCTCCTCTTCCCCAGAGTATTATGGATGGGAGGAGGGCACAAATTCCTAATACAATTTTTTTTTGGGGGGCAAGAGATGGTTTCTGATATTATCATACGAAATTAGAAGCAACAATCGTACCATCACCCCCACAAATAAATTAAAAAAAATCTAGTATTTGCTGATGTAACCAACTACTGGTCCTGTTTGGTTCAAACAATCATTCAATTAATGGAAGCAATGTGCAGTTAGGAATAATTCAATGCTCCCACTGCAAAAATCTCAGTTTTAATAGATCAGTTTCGCTTCTTTTTACTTGTCTTCCATAATCTTAGTATGAATTCTACACCCTCGCTCAGAGTAGCCTTCCTTCCCTCTTTTGTGTTCCATAACTCATTCACTGGGTATCTTCCACTGGGGTTATACTGGTTCATCTCACTTAATGCAGTTGTGACAACCTCGTACAATTCAGTGCCATACTCGTTCGTCAGAGTTTTGATTGCGTCATCTTCTTCGTCGATAACTTCCTGAACATGTCATGCTCGAGCAAAGCAAACAATAAGAACATATAGTAGAAGACAAGGAAAAAGTGATGTTGACAGGATAATGAACTAGAACAATATCCCCAAAAGCAAAATAAATACAAGAATGATGAACATTAGTAGAAAGGGATGCAATCTACATCTATGCAATTAGTACCTTATGCTCTCCATCAACCATAATGACCTTAAAGGGATGCCAGCTAGGATCCCTAAGTTTTTCATCCCACAAAGAAGCATATTCCATTGCTTTCTCTGCTGATTCTGTGGAAGAATACTTTCTCTTTGCAGCAACAAGAAATGGCTTGCGATCAATATCTCCCATTTTCTTGACAGCAATTGAGGCATTTGTGGAAGGCCTGTCCTTCAAACTCTGTCAACGAAAGAAAATGAGAACAACTGGTCAAATTTAGCATCTTACCATGTTGGTAATAAAAAATAAAAATGAGACTTCAGTTTTGTTTGAGAGGTACAAGAGACCAGGAAACGAAGAATATATCTAATGCATGTGCATTGAGGTCACAGGATAAGTATATAATGAATTGTTGGTAATGTATTTTGGATTGAATAAACTAAAACGCATATGAGCTCAATTTATGGCTTGAATAATGCATGTAAAACAAAGAAGAAAGACATAAGCCTTCCACATGGGACTGGAACACAGGGCCGTCCAAATTATCATGTGAACCTGAAAGCTTTAAGTAATAATAATGGCTTCCAGCAACAGTCAGACATGTTGAACAAATATCAGATCTGTTCAAGGAGCAGGAAGAACCCATGTCAGACGAACACAAGCAAGCACCCTGTTGACTAAATCCCTGTTTAATAGAGGAATCTGTACAAATAGGACCATCCATCAGGAGTGAAAAGTTTATACTTTACCGCTAAGGTCTTGAAGCAAAAATTTATGCTGCAAATCTAGAAAAAATTATTCTCTGTATTGCAGCTGATGGTGAAAGATTTTACATCGTGGTCCAATTTGCTGTTGATGCATGGCCTCTCTTACTCTTTGGAGATCTAACTGAGAATGGCATCCCCTAATTAACGGCCCTTCTGTGACTCGCCAAATTCTTAAAAGAAGATCATGCTACATCAGAATTGATGTGTTGTCTTATTGTGAAATGCAATTAGAATAGTGGGAAAAGTAGTTATGTGCAGCACGTTCCCGCAACATTTGGCAGCGCATCAATTGCTCATTGCTTGTTCAACAAAACCCGGTAGCAATAGTGCAATATGATTCATGAAAAATAAAACTTTAGCCTCAGAAGCTATCATTTTAGAAATCCATTCTGCTGGTCCACAGTATTACTTTGTTCATATCACCAGAGAAAAAATGTCAGTCTAAAACACAGTGATATAAATGACAAGGTGAACCACAAACAAACTTACATCAATTAGCTCTTTTCGAGCTTCTTGCAACTCATCGTTGCTTTTTCTCTCCTTTATTATGAGAGCTTGACTTAGAGCTTCCAGATCCTCAAGGTCATCTTGCTTTTCTTTCAGATTTTCTTCTAAAGACTTCACCTTACTCTTAGCTTCCGAATCCCCATTCTCAGTCATATGTCGCCTGACTTCTAAAGCCCCCTTCATTTGCACTATCTCCAATTCTAACTGCTGCTTGTCATCAAGTTTCTTTTGGAGTTCCATAATTCTTACCTGAAGTTCATGCTTTTCTTTCTGCCATTTCAAATCAAGAACATGCAACAGAATATGTTAAATATCAATAATTACAAGTCCAAATTATTCTTTTGGAAATCTAACTCGCCTTTTGAACTTGAAGCAACTTCATCATACTTTCTTCAGCCTTCTTTTGCTCCTTGATTGCTAACTCATTCTACAAATATTGAAGGTCGTATTAGAATATATATCCACTGAAACATCAGAAGTTAATCTAGAATATTGGAAACTCAATGATTGTTCAGCAGTGGAATCCAAGGCCACTAGTAGGAAATCAGAAAGACGAGCTCCATAACCTATTAATTGGACCAAACTGTTAATGAATCACTTGTAAGGGACAAACATCTATAGACGTCCATCAAAAACCCTTGTATCATGTTTCATGTATCGTATCGTATGATACAGAAAATAAAGCAAAATTTGATAATATAGATTCACATATTTTTATAACAAAACTTATTGGGCATACAAGCATTTTAGATTGCTTATGATGTAAAACTTACACTACTAATCTGTCTTTAAACATATAAATAACAAATTTTATTGGATAATTTAGCATATTAGCTTGTTATAATGTAAAAGTGCATTAAAATTTGATTATTTGCCCTAAAAATGATTTATAAATAGGTCAATAGTACTTAAAATACTCTAAAATCTAAATAACTTGATGTTACTTCCAAAATAATCGTAAAACGTATCATTATCGTATGAATTGTATAATGACCAATACTTGTGATACAGTGATAATTCTGAAATGTCCTATGATATGTATTGAATTGTCCATGTATTGTATCGAATCGTACATATCGTATCCTGTATTGTACGATTCTGATAACCATGATGCTAATTGTTCTCTCTGGAAAGTGGAAACTGATGTGTCAGAAAAACATCATGAAGTTTACAGTTCGCTGCTAAGGAAACTCAACTTGTTAATCACAATTATATTTCAATTATATTAATCACAATTATATTATAAAAATGCTCCTAGGAAACTTTAGCCTTTTGTACCAATAGCGATATTACAAGCATTACAGAATAACTTGCATGTCACTCCTTTTGAAAAACAAACATGACTGGATAATTTGCATGTCTCAATATAAAGTTCCTTTATCCTGATTATAAGGAAGTGAAACAAAATTTGGATAATCTACAATATAGCATCCTAAACTTACATTAAGGGACTCACCAAACAAATCAACCAACGAAAAATTGTAACGCATTACAAAAAAACTCAGTCAAGCATTCAATGAAATAATGAATTCAGGGAACTCAAACACAGAGCGTATTACCTTATATTTCAGAACATCCAGCTTCTTTTTCTCATTTTCATTTATATATTCACGCTCTCTTAGTTCCTCCTCACATAGCCTGAGCTCTTCTTGCTTAGTTTTCAATTTTGACATACTTTGTTCATGCGCCAGATAGATACTTTTAAGCTTAGCACATTGCTCTTTTTCCCGCATCATTAGTTCTAATTAACCAAAAACAATTGTAGGATGAGCCACAAAAACATTATAACTTGTAAAAACAAATATGGCACTTCAGAATGTTATCCTAATAACTTATCACAGGCATAGGTGCATACCTTGATTATAAGCTTCAGCCATATCTTCATTCTGCCTCATCACATTCATCATTTTAATTTCTGTCCTGCTTATTCTTCTCTTAATCTTTTCACACTGACTATCCTTCATCTCCAGTGCATTAGTTAAGTTGCAGACAAGCTTTGTGTCTTTTATTTTATTTTCTCTTTCAATTCCTGAAATAGTCTTTAGGTCTGCATTCTTCCGCAGATGGTCACCAACATTATCCTTTCGATAGTATTCTTCATCCCTGGCAATCCAAGCATATAGTTTGTCTCCTTTCTGCCTTCTTGCATACCAATCTCTCTTCCCATGATTATCCACTTCAAATGCATTAGCAAAAAACATTGCATTCGTAAATCCTGCCCAATCTTTGTCAAATTCAACAATGGCAAAGCCTGTATGACCCCTATAGTTCCACAGTGGATGAACCTTGACTGGCTTATAGCCTTGCATTACCCATTCTTCCTTCAGCTTTCGACCACTTTCTCCCACATACCGGCCATCCTCAAGCGTAACAGGAATATTGGCAATTACAGCCATCCATGGATAAACAATCAGCTCTTCCCTGTCTTTGTCTTTCATAGTTTCAACACTTTTGGTGGATAGGGATTCCGGAGCATGTTCCAGATGTCTAGTGGAGGATTTTGTTGACTTACTATTTGCCTCAACCATACTAACCATAGTTTTAATATGTGTGGCAGCAAGAGGGCATATTGGTTTATCACTGTTGCCATCTTTCTTATCCTCTACCAGCTCCGTATTTCTTCTCGATTGTTTAGTTTTATCTTCTTTATCCATGTACTTCTCCAGATACCTTTCCAGCCCCAAATGTCTAGCCTTGTCTTTATAGCTTGCACTTTTTGATTCTCTACTAATGCGTGATGCATGTCTGAGTATCTCCTGTAAGGTATACTCTTTGTTTTCATAGTCCCAGCAATAAGGGCATACATATATCTGATCTGAAACTTTAACTCGATTACGTCCATCTCTCAGATCCTTATAGTATCTATATATATAGTCTTCAAACTCCGGATCTCTGACATCCCTCCTCTTTTCTCTTCTGCTTGCCATCTTGACCTGGAATAAACACACTTCCAAGTTCAGCAACAAAATTTATTGAAAATAAAACTAGAAATTTATCACCCTCATTCCTTCATTATAGCCACATCTTGGTAGATGCTTGTTTCCAATAAAAACCAAACCATTACAAGAAACATACTAGTTTCATATACTGTACTTTCTATGATCTTGGATACTCTAAAATGATGATTTTTAAAGAAATTTAGATTTCTATACACAGCATTGGTGTTAAATTTAGCATAGTCATAACTTGACAGTAGTGAATCTACTTAGAATATAAGTCATGACATATTAGCTATACTTTCTGATGAGTGGTGAGCTTCTGGTGAGAATAGCATTCTTTAATACTGCCATGCATAACTATCTTTCATCCGATGATAGACAGGAATGATATGTAAAATGTGATGATAATCGATTTGAGTTTTCACATATTTGCGTAGGAAATATACATACCAGAATCAGTCGCAAACAAATCTGGCAAACATTAAGACTACGCTTTTGTATATGACCTCTCGTCAAGTAGTGAGAGTCTAAGGTGTCAATAAACCACCAAAAAGTTAATTTCCCAATTTTTCTTTGATTTCAACAATCTAAGCAAATAATTATACACGTGATACATACGTGTAACAGGATTTCTAATGTAACACTTGTTTCCTGTTTAAAAAAAAATGTCTCAACAAATAAATGGCCATAAAGTACATTTACGATCAATAGCCATAACTCAAAAGAGTGAAGGAAATCATTTCTAAAACGTAGTCTATTTCATCTTCGCAGGAAATATAGAGCTGAATAATCAGAAATTACAAATTAATCGGAATTTCAGAACTGAAAACGCCAATCAAACCACCAAAAACAGCAAATTAAAACTGTAAAATGAACGCTTACAGAATCGAAGACATAGAAAGGAATAGACGATAGCTAAAACAAGTGATGATTACACAGCGATCAAACAGAGGAACAGTCATATAAGCTTATATTACAGAGAGAAAACAAAGTACATTGATAATCAGAAGCACATACCTCAAACTCAGAGACGCGAACAGCTAAAACCCTATAATCGTTCCTCTTCGCGGCTAGTAAAATGATCAGGCTAAAATAGCAGAAAACAGAACTCCTTGAAGCCACAGAACTATGAAAAATCGCAGAGCAATAATCAACAGAAACGTGTTGATCAACGGAAAATGCAGAACGATATACGTATATATATATATATAGTGAGAGAGAGAGAGAGAGAGTAAGAAGATGAAAGAGATTTTAGAGAGAGAAAGAGAGAGGGGTTTCAGTTTCTGGAAAATTTGTGTCTTGCCGAGGAAGAAGACCAAAAGTCTGGCGAGAAACTAACAAATATGGTAGTGCTTTCTTTTTATATATGACGTGGAATAAAATATGATATTCGTATTTTTTTCAAAGCGTACAAATCACTAGGTACTCGCCTTAATAGCCGTCGATCTCTATATATTTGGTCAATGACATTAAATCGATGATAGTGCGGCAGCTGTGCATTTACCACAAGCAACGATTATCGTAAACCAACTTGTTCATGTTACTAATATTAAAAAATAGACAAATATTTATTTTTTAATTTAATAAGTAAAATTTAAAATTCTACTTGTGGTCCTTGGAGGTCGAAACAAACAATAATATACGGTAAATTACATATAAATTGAATCCCAATTGTTGTGAAATACTTCTGTGTTTTTTTATGGCAAAATTTTATTTCTCTCTTTTTATCTTTACGTCAATTTTTAATATTTTTTTCATTTTTTTTTCGCCAATTTAATCTTGCATATTATATTTAACTAATATTTTAGTTCTTCCATCATATTTTGTTCATTGTATGGGGGTAATTTTGTCATTTTTTAAGTATAATCTCACAAAAATATTAAATTCATATAAGATAACAAATATGTAATTAACATAATTTTTTCTTTAACATTAAATATAAATTTTTTAATATAAAATAAAATATTATATTTAGAATTTTCAATAATTATAAGAAACAACAAGTAAAAATAAAAGAAATTAATAATTACTAATATTTTTGTTAATTACATAAACAAAATAAATAAACTAAATCTTGAAAAATAATAAACAATAAAATAATACTAGTAATATATGATTCTTATTTTTAAATCAATACATAATATTTTGTAATTAAATGTTCCATATATACAAGTTAAGTATTGAATTAGTTGTAGTTAGAAAAAAAAATGTTAACGTAGGCAATTTTTTCAATAAAATACGGATAAAACAATTAATATTTCTTATTGTTTTTTACTTTATATTTTCTAACATTATAAATTTCTCTATTTTTTTTTTCATATATTACTAGTATTAGTTTATTTTTTGTTGTTATTTTTTAGATTTGGCTTATTTGTTTTGTTTATGTAATTATTGTTAATATTATTAATTATTAATTTCTTTCCTTTTTAATTATTAAAAGATGTTAATATAATATTTTATTTAAAATTTAAAATTATTTACTTAATGTCAAAAGAAAATTATGTGAATTGATAATTGTTATTTTATATAAATTTAATATTTTTGTGAGAATACTTGTGAAATTACAAAATTACCTTTTTACATGAATAACATGTGACTATTTTTTTCATCAAAATAGTATGAAGAGATATAAGTATTAGTCAAATAAAATATGGAGGAATAAATTGACGAGAAAAAAAGAACAAGAATGATATCGAAAATTAACAAAAAAGATAGAAGGAGAGAAGTAAAATTTTGCCTTTTTTGATTATGTGTGCTATACCAACAAAAAATTGACACGTGACAATAGCCGGTACCCGAATTGAAAAACAAGTATTCGTACTCTTCAAATTATACAACGGAAATGGATTTCTTATTTATTTTAAGAAAATGATCAAAAATTAAACTTTGGTTAAAATTTTATTAAGGTAAAATAATTAATCATCCAAGCACTATAAAATGTAAAAAGCTTTTGTTTATTTTCAAAAATAATTCTTAAGGCATAAATAAAAAATAGAAATGAATGTATCGTGAATGATCATTATCTAATTAATTGAGCCAATTTTAACTTTCAAATGATTAAATATTTTATTAATATTTACCCCATTCATATTTATCGATTTAATCATTCAATTTGAATCTAAAGAGTATAAAATTTGATTCAATTGTAAAATTTTATACGATACCATTAGTTTATTAGTAGAGAAGTATCAACAAATTATACTTTTATGGTTTCAAAAATAGGAGATTGAAAACAAGTACTTGTATTAATAAATACTTAAATTGTAAGTCCAAGTCGCATAGTGAAAAAATTGGCATATATCTATCATATTATCTATCCGTTTGTTATATTAAGTTTTAGTAACTGTTTTCTATTTATCTATCTATTTATTATATTAAATATTTAGGGGTCTTAATAACTGTTTTGGTATTTTTGGGTCTGCAAAAAGGTGGGGGGTGGGGGGTGTTGGGGGGGGGGGGGGGGGAGGAGGAACCAATTGGTGAAAAACATGAGAAAGGAGACGCGGTGCAAAAATAAGGATAAAAACTGTTGCATACCATTTGAACTCATCCCAACCATTCTTCGATAACTATCTAAAATTGCTGGAGGTTTACAATTTGTTTTGGCCTTTATCAAGAATGTTAACACATTGCGTGCATCATCTCCTTCATATTATCGGTTTCCAACTCTCAATTTCTTTTTATGCTTTGTTTACTCTACGTCTAGTTACAAATGCAACATGTCTCTTCAATTCAATTGATAAGAGTTAGCGCTCTTTCTTTTAAAATTCTCAATATATGTTCGGATGCAATCAAATGTAAATAGTTTATATAGTTTTTTGCTAATTTATGTGAATTTACTGTTATAACAAAGAAAAAAAGACCTTTTCATATCCGTTTTTTACATTTTTTTCTTATTCACTTTTAAGAATCAATTTGAAAATATATATTTTTTGTGATATTAAAAATCCTCTACATTTATCCTATCATATTTTAGTAAATTTTGCTGCTTCTTTTTTTTTTTTTTTTTTTTTTTTAACCATTTTCAATTAAAGAATAAACTACATGTGCCTAGGCGTATGTTACAATTACCATAAATTATGATCGACATATAAATGCATATGAGTAGGCTTGTGCCCTATTATACATACTAATCTTTATAAATTAAGCGGTTGATTTTCTTAATAATTGTTTGGTCATTTTGAATCATCAATTAAAAAAAGAAAGAAAAAAGCTTCCAACCAACGCACGGAGAAAATGGCAATGATCAAATTTGGGCAATTTCACACAAATAATTTTATAGTTAAAATTGGATTCCTAATTTCTCTCCCTCTCACATATCTCTAATCTCTTCCTTATCCTTCTCTCTCAAACCTTAAGTTTTTCCTTTAATTTTTTCTTACTTTTATAAATCACAATATTTCTTTCTTCAATAATTGGAGTAATTATATTTTCATAATAATTGAAGTATTTTATTTAGCTTTTTGAGTAAAATGTTGAACATAAAATTTTCGGCCGATACAGTAAAAAGAAAAAAATTCCCGTCTAGTTCATGTGTTTTTCCTCTCTTTTCGTGCAGTTTATGGTCTATGTTAATGTTACTGTTTGAGACAATATTATCATTTCAATGTCACCATCTGATGAATTATGTTACTATGTACAATATAATTTTTTTTACAAATAGTAACATTAAAAAATATAATAATATAAACTTAATAAAAAGGATTGAAACATATAAAACTGCACAAAATTTATTTTTATTTACATGTATTGGCACGAAATTGTCCCAATACGGAATATAAGGCCCATAATTAGCAACTCAGGAGTCGAGCGCAGCAGCCTACTTATGATTAGTTGTGTCATTATTTCTGACCTTTGAAGCATTGGCAACTATTTACACATTAACTCGGCCCATTGAAAACTAAGATTGCTTTCATGCAGCTAGGCAGCAAGCTTTCAAACTGTACCGAGAGCTGACACATAATTCATCCCTTTTAAAATCAAAATCAGACATAATTTGTAAAATTTAATAATTTAAAATTAGAATACAATTATTTACTTTCAATATTTTAAAATAAAATATTATAAAGTATACGAAAAATACTCTTACATATAAATTTTTATACTTTAATATTTTATGAATTCATATCATAATTGAAATCTTAAAATTTGTAAATAGTATTACATTAAAAAAAAACATATCTCTAATTTTTGAATGGAGGGAGCCAACTCATGTTTCACACATTTTTTAAAGTAAATTTGTATAGTCCTCCCGTTCCAAAATTAAAAATACATTTCTTTTTTCATTTAATATGATTTGCAAATATTATAGTTTCATTTGTGATATAAATGTATAAAAATTTGTATTTAGCTTTATGATATTTCACTTCAAGTTTATTACAATTGAAAATTTTACTTCAATTTTGAATTATAAGATTTCATAAACCTATTATTTGTGAACTAAAAATATATCTTTAATTTTGGAAAGGGTATAGTATAAACAAAAAATATTTTAAATGAATATTGGTATAATTTAAAAATCTTATGATTATTTTATAATTATAATTATATTTCTCTATTAATATATATTACAGAATAGGCATTTCACCTTTGTAATCTTATTTTTAAAATTATATACAATTTCTCTAACTATTGGAATTAAAAAATTTATATCACATCCCCGATTATCGTAACCAGCAATTATTACTATAGATAGAAAATATAAAAAACTATAAATCTCTCAAAATTAAAGCATTAGAACCAAAAAAAAATATAACTAATTAAAATAATAACTTATTAGTAACCCATATTTTTAAAAATAAAATATATCCATCAATTTTTAAATTTAAAACTAATGATATTGTACACAATAATATGAAATACAAGTATTGTATTTTACACAACAAAAATTATTGAAAATTAAAAAATAATACATATTAAAGTCAAAAATTTTAATCAATTACAAAAAGAACATATGTTTTGCACGTACTAGCAAACTAAGTAAAATATTTAATATATACTTACTTTGCCTAAAAGAATATCCTGCAATGATTTTACTCCGTAATTGTTTTTGGGACGGAAAAGTATGAGGCAAGTATAGCTCTCACTTTAAAATTGTTAAACGAGTTTTAAAATGTCTTTTGCATTTTCGAAATGAAGGATATTTTCTCTCCTTATTTTCAATGAATTTCTCGTAATATTGATTTTTTAAAATAAAGACTCAGAAACGGCTTCACTTGTAACTCCGCTTCGATCACATGTTGGTGGTGATATTTTGCGATAAAACATTTGCTTCAGCTATTTTTGCAATATTATTATTTCATTTAGTTTAGCTTAAATTTTAAGAATTTTAAATTTTTATAGTGTAAATTATATTATCGAAATTTAAAATATCTAAAATTTAAATAAAATAGAACCTATGTTCTTTATACGTAATAGTTTAGTACCTGATTTTTTTAAACGTATTTACAATTAATTCTGTTTACCCTGACGGAATTTATCATCGGCCTTTGTTTGCATTCAATTTCACTCAATATTGATTTTTGAATGCTTTGTCAAAAGATTTAAATATAAACAAAAAAAGAAAAGCAAAAACAAAGTAGTGGAATATTCCATTCAATAGCATGCTCATCGGTTCTGGTTGAAGTTGTTATCGATGGACTGATGATCATTGATAACTAATTCCGAACCACTATGTTAGGCAATTACTTTTTTATTATGATTTTTAAAATTATTTTTAATTTTTAAACGGTCAAAATTGATTATCAGAATATAATTTGAAATTTATTTTTTCAAAGTAAGCATGTTTTACTTTTTATTTTTAACTTATAAATTAACTTTTAAGTAAACAAAAAAATATATACAAAATAGTTATAAATTAACTTTTAATAGTTTTTGTAACTTAATAGTTAATTTCGACTATTTTTTAAGTCATTACGAAATAGGCTTAAGAAAACTTCCTCTATTCCCAAGAAAAAATAGAAAAAGGAACAAAGGAAATTAAAAAAGAAAGGAAGTGGTGACGGTCATGGTGGGGCCGGATGAAGTGTCGGGTATTAATCGTTATAGCAAAAAACGACATTCAAGGCAATTTTTTTCTATTTTCACGCAAATACATTTATAATACGTTTATGTTTGTTATTAAAACGACATCCATTTTAGTTGTGGCCGATAACAATTTGATGAACTAAATAACTATTTAATTGAATAAATAAATTATTAAATTTGTTTGGTTTAAATTTTAATTTGATTGAATATTACTTGATGTGTAACTTAGCGAATAGATCCAAAATTTTTGCTAAAATCAAACCAAATGAATATGACGCAAAGCTGATATTGTATCTTCATCATATAAGGAATTGGACTGCTTAGGAACTATTTAAGGGTTGTAACTTTCATATATTATTATTTAATTCACCTAGTATTTGGTTAACCCAAAAAGAAAAAAGTTGTCAAATTTTGTTATTTTATGATTAGATGTAGGTAATTAATATTTAAAAGAGGAACAAGAAGAAAATCTTTTAATTGGTATATTTTTTTTTAGAATTATTGCTTTTACACTTTTTTGTTACTTTCACACATAAATACAATCTTTAATAGACATAATACAAATATTTGATACACAAAAGTGAGACTTATATATGAAAATAACTAAAAACAAAAGGCAGAGTTAACAATTTTGTAACCTTTTATGTTTATGAGAAGAGAATAGATATTTTATCTTTTTAAATTACTACTTTTTGTTAGTTATTTTATATTTTTATTAGTATAAATAGTTCAAAGAAGTTTTTTTCTTTGTTTATTTATGGTAAATTCAAATAAATTGTACTTGTATCATCAAGCAAAATAGTTAAAAATAGTTTAGAAACATAAAATTCAAAAATCATGTCGTTCAAATGATTCAAACATATATATTATCAAAAAGTTTGCAAAATAGTATTCAAATTTAAATTTAGTATCTAATCATTCAATTTACTTATTTATTCACTTATTTATTCAGCTACTATTCTTAATACATTTATCTTCGTTATTCTTTTTTTTTTCTATGTACGTAAAAAAAATGAAAAATGAAAAATGAAAATTTCAAATTAGTTACTCATTCCCTAGAACCAGATAAACCTTTATTAGTTCTTTTGTTCTCTTCACCATGTAATCAGTTGGCATTTGGCAATGGAACGAATCCTTTACTGTACCTATCATAAACATTTCATACGCATCTCTATACAGTGGTCCAAATATCACTAGAAACTACTAATAATTTTAAAAAGTTGAACTTTTTATTTATTTATTAATAAATATGTAATTCTCAAGTATTTTGACTTTCAGAAGGTGATAATAGTTGGGCAAATCTTAGGACCTCCTCTTCTCCAAGCAATAGTATATTCATTCATACAATTACACGTGGATAATAGAAGATAAATTAGACGCCAGACAACTATTGGTGGATAAAATTGACCGTTGTTATATATCTAGACACTACAAAAGTATTTTAATTGCCTTCTCAACAAAATAAAGTATCCTTTCTCATTATTATTGATATCTCTGCACGCAACTTAGAAAATTGGACTAAGCCGTCTAAGATCAGTTCATGTTTTTCGCACCTAAATCACACAAAAGTCAGTTCAGTTTATTATTTAGTCGGTGAAATATCTCAAAATTTGAGTAACGACATAATACTAAACACCCCACGATAAAGATAATAAACCTTATTTTAATACTCCCTCCATTCTAAAAAAAATTTACATTTAGAAATAAAAAACTTTCATAACTTGTATATCTTGTCATAATTTAAAAATTCATAACAAATTTTATAATTTTTTTTATTATTTGTATATTTAATTTTTAGTCAAATATACAAAATTAATAGTTATCAAAAGTGTTAGGTTTTAGAACATTTGATGATGATTGTCTTTAGATTACTTAGAATACAAATGTATAGAAAGTGTTAATTAGTAACACTGAAGTTTTGTAGCCAGCAGTTATCTCTTTGTTTGTAATTCATTTATTCTTTGTAAAGAGATACGATTATTTTTTATTTGTAATTAACTGCTGGAATGGAGTATCGAAACTTCAAGAAGTCAAGTTGTGTATTTGATCTGTTAGAGTTTGCAAAAAGGCTTATCGGAGACTAAAATAACTGGTCAGAGACTAAAATATTTTGACTGTCAAAGACTAGTTTTTCTATCGGAGACTAAAAGCTTACGTCATCAGAGATTAAAGAAAAATGAATTAGAGACTAAGCTGATGTCATCGGAGACTAAGCCTTAACGTGTCAGAGACTAAATAACACTATCGGAGACTACACAAGCTGACGTCATCAGGGAAAAGTCATCAGGGACTAAACGTACCAGGGACTAAGAGAGTCATCAGGGACTAAATGTATCAGAGACTAAAAGATACGTCAGGGATTAAAAGAAGCATCAGAGACTAATTGTGAATTAATCTCTGATAGATACAGAGTTCGAATTGAAAAAGGAATGTCTTCCACGTAAAGTAAAATATTATTGAAGATGTAGCTGGTAAGGAAACTAATCAGAAATCTGTTCCTATCAAAAAGGAAAGATTGTATTTGATTCGAATAACGAAGCTGAATTTTATTCAGAATAGGAACTGAGTTAAATGTAATTTAGTTGATATAGAAGCTGTAATTAGTTTTACAGAGAGGAATTCAGAAGCTGTATAGATTTTTCAGAGTTTTGTATCTTTTCCTATACAGAATAGAAAAGAAGCTGACGATTACATTATTGTGATTGTTAGGATTTGTATTCAATTGTAAATCAATAAAGCAATTGTTTATAAATAGATTTGTGTTTTTGTTCTTTTTATTCCGCAAGAAAATTTTAGTTTCTTAAAGAACAAGTAATCGAAGAATTTTCAAAGAACTTGTATTCAACCCCCCTTCTACAAGTTCTTGTCATCTCACTGGGAAAACAATTGGTATCAGAGCCTGTAATTGAATTTATTCAATCAAAACGTTTCAAGAGATGGCCAACGACGAAGCAAACAACTCTAACATCATAGCGTATGCGGGAAGTAGAGATGGTGGTACCAGAATCCCTATTCTTAAAAGAGAAGAATATCCAATGTGGAAACAAAAGATGTATATGCACTTAAGAGCGACAGATCCAGATTACATAGATAGGATTGAGAAGGGTCCTTATCTACCCAGAAAATTCATTCCTACAAAAATTGTCGAAGGATCTGTTGTTGCAGAACACTTTGAACTTGCTCCAGAAAGTGATTACACAAACGAAGACAAGTTACAAGTGTTAAAGGACGCTAAAGTGATGAACATACTTTATAATGGAATTGATAAAAATATGTTCACAAGCATCATAAATTGCACAACATCTAAACAAATCTGGGACACCATCAAAGTCCTGTGTGAAGGGACTGACCAAGTCCGAAAGAACAAGAGATCATTGTTGACACAACAATATGAATTCTTTCAAGCAAAGCCTGGTGAACCTATAACATCAGTATATGACAGGTTCAACACTTTGATCAACGACTTGAAAATACTTGGGAAGTCTTATGATAATGAGGATATAAACACCAAGTTCATGAGATCTCTCCCACCAAGTTGGGATCCAAAGACAACAGCAATAAGAGAGGCTCATGACTTGGATCTTCTCACACTGGACAGGCTCTACGGAAATTTAAAGACCTACGAATTTGAAGTAGAGCAACGACAACGCATGCATGGAAAGGATAGAGGAGCTGCGTTGATGGTTGAGACAAACAAGTCTCAAGAGAAGCTTGATGAGGAATCTTCTGACGCTAGTTCGACTGATAATGAAGATGAACTGGATACTGATGATGACATGGAGGAATTCATGGCATTCATGGTCAAACAGTTTAAGAAATTTAGGGTTAGCAGAAAAGGAAGAAAATCATCGAGAAAACCTAACCCTAAATGAGAAGGTCAAAAAGTCACATTCGACTTAAAGAAAATAAGATGCTACAATTGTGATAGGTTAGGGCACTTTGCCAATGAGTGCAAGAAGCCTAGATCTAATGATAGATCTAAGGATGAAAAATCAAGGAAGGACTTTGCTGACAAGAAAGCCAAATCCAAGAGCAAACCCTTGATTACTGAGGGAAAAGATTGGATTGACAGCGATTCTGATGAAGAAGTTGTCAACTTTGCCCTAATGGCTCGTAGTGACGAGTCAAGTGATTCTACAAAGGTATGTGATGCAAATCAGAATTTTAACGTGCTTAATTTACTTGATACATCTAGCATTGAAAGCATGCAAAAAGATATGTCTGATTTACATGTCAGTTTTAGGTCTTTGACTATAGAGCATACCAATGTAAAAGAATCACGTGACATTCTCTTAAAAAGAAACAAGTTTCTGGAAGAGAGATTGACACAGTTTGATACCATCAAGTCTGACTTAAACAAAGCACATCATATGATTGATGCTTTGAAAAAGAGGGAATATTACTTAGTAGAGCAACTTGAAATTGCTCAAGCTAAGATTAAACAATGGAATACTTCCTCTAAAAAGTTATCTGACTTGGTAGGGTATCAAACAATAGGTCAAAAATCTGGACTAGGTTATGATGAAAATCTAGATAAAAGTTCAGATTTAAATGATCAAATTGTATCTGCAAACTCCTCAACTAGTAAGCCAAGTTTTAAAAGAATTAATTTTGTATCTCCTGTTATTGAACCTAAATTTATAAACACTCAAGATCAACATATTACTGCAAAAATAGAAATTGATCAAAAGACAGTTAATGTTGTTGATAAGAGTGAATCAAAAAGATTAAACATTGGGTTCATGACAAAGACACAATTGAATAAAAAACTGGAAGCTCTTCCAGACAAAAAAGCTGAAAAATTGGTGGAGTTAAGCAGAAAGAAGAAAAATAGGAATGGAAAGATAGGCATTAATAAACATACAAACTATGCTAGAATGTCTGATGCTCTTAGAAAGACGTGTCATGTATGTGGTAACCCCAACCACATAGCTATAAACTGTAGGAGCAAAAATAAAATTCCTATGCTTGAGACTGCATCTTCAAAGAAAATAAAAGATAAATCACCAATAAAAAGGTTAGATAATCTTTGCATTAAAACTGAAAATTCTAAACTTGGCAGTCTCTCACAAACAAGTAGCAAGACTATTGATTGTCCTATTCTAGTTAAAACTGTTAAAAGACAATCAACTCAATCTGAGTCAAGTCTTGAGTCTACAACTAGTGAGAAAGGATCCAAGAAAATCTAGGACCAAAAAACTCAAATTAGTTAATCTCTACTGTGCAAGGCAAAAGGAAGAAATCATGGTACTTGGACAGTGGATGTTCAAGGCACATGACCGGAGATAAGACCCTGCTAAAACAGTATGAAGAGAAAAGTGGCCCAAAAGTCACTTTTGGAGATGACAACAAAGGCCATACAAGGGGATATGGCAATGTTGAACATGGAGATGTCATCTTCACAGAAGTAGCACTGGTTGACGGCTTAAAGCACAATTTGTTAAGTGTGAGTCAACTATGTGATAAATGATTTCATGTCACCTTTAAAGAAGACCTATGCCAGGTGTGTGACAAGGAATCTGGGAATGTGATATTGACTGGAAAAAGAAAAGGAAATTTGTATGTAGCAAATCTTATTTCTTTTATTGATCAAATCACATGTCTCTATAGCAAAGCCTCAACTGAGGAAAGTTGGCTTTGGCACAAGAAGATTTCCCACTTAAATTTCAAGAACATCAACAAGCTTGTGAGGAAAGGACTAGCAGCTGGCATTCCACAATTGGAATTTATACAAGATGGTTTATGTGATGCATGCCAGAAAGGGAAACAAAAAAGTGTATCATTCAAGAGCAAACCAGCAACATCAATCACTGACCCACTACAATTGTTACACATGGACTTGTTTGATCAAGTGAATGTGATGTCTATTTTAAGAAATAGATATGCGTTGGTTATTGTGGATGATCACACGAGGTATACTTGGGTAAAATACCTCTTTACAAAAAATGAAGCTGCTCAGTTAATAATTGATCATATCAAGAAGATAGAAACTGAGTCAGGAAAAACAGTAAGGGTTATAAGGAGCGATAGAGGAACAGAATTCAAGAATTCTCAAGTGCTTGAATTCTGCACTGAAAAAGGAATAACTCATCAATTCTCAGCTCCAAGAACACCTCAACAAAATGGAGTTGTTGAGAGGAAAAATAGAACCCTTATTGAAGTAGCAAGGACTATGTTACAAGAGGCTAAGCTTCCCACATATTTTTGGGAGGAAGCTATAAGTACTGCTTGCTTTACACAGAATAGATCCTTGATTAACAAAGCATACAACAAAACACCTTACGAGTTAATGACTGGGAGAAAACCATCTCTCAAGTTCTTACATGTGTTTGGTTATAAATGCTTTGTACTGAGAGATTCATCAGAGTCAAGAGGAAAGTTTGACAACAAATCTGATGAAGCAATCTTCTTAGGTTATTCTTTGTCAAGCAAAGCATACAGAGTATATAATCTAAGAACAAAGGTCATTGTGGAATCAATTCGAGTCATGTTTGATGATAAAAAGATTCCAGGAATGATTGGACAAGGATTGCATGAACCTCTCAGTTTTGAGAATGAATTGGATGCATGGGAATATCCATCAGAGACTACTGAACAACCCCAAGATAGCAATGATCCCTACATAATTGAGGGGGAGCTAACAGTTGTGCATGAAGTGCCTAGAACTAATACTCTATCAGAAAATAGAATGTTAGATGGAACTCAAAAGACTGGTAACATTAGTATCCCATCGGAGACTAATGGTCTACCAGAGACTAGAGTCACTGATGCACAATCAGAAACTATATTGACACCGGAATCAGTAGAAATAAATAGCTCAGGGGGAGCTAATAATGAAGGAGTCAATGGTTCAGGGGGAGCAGTCTCTGATCATGAAGCTAGAATGGATGACACCAATCTAGAAAATGTAGCCTTAACTTCAAGATCAAATCTGCCACGTGCAATTCCATGGTTGAGAGACCACACGCCAGATTTGATAATTGGTAGTCTAGAGGATGGAGTCAAGACTAGAAGTGTAACTCAAAATGAATGTTTATATCTCAGTTTTCTGTCAAAGATTGAGCCAAAGAAAATTGAGGAAGCACTTCAAGATCCTGACTGGATAATTGCCATGCAAGAAGAATTGAACCAATTCACTCGAAACAAAGTCTAGAGACTGGTACCTAAACCAAAGAATAGATCAATTATTGGTGCCAAATGGGTCTTCAGACACAAAATGGATGAAGCTGATACAATTACAAGGAACAAAGCAAGACTGGTTGCAAAAGGATATTCTCAAGAAGAAGAAATAGACTATGATGAAACTTTTGCATCAGTAGCAAGACTTGAAGCAATACGAATCTTTTTGGCATATGCAGCTTACAAGAACTTCAAGGTGTACCAGATGGATGTCAAAAGTGCTTTCTTAAATGGAAAATTGGAAGAGAAAGTCTATGTTTGTCAACCCCCAGGTTTTGTAGACTCCAAATTTCCAAATCATGTCTATAGGTTAGATAAAGCAGTTTATGGCTTAAAACAAGCACCAAGAGCCTGGTATGATACTCTATCTCAATTTTTAATTGAAAACAAATTTGTTAGAGGTATAATAGATAAAACATTATTTTATAGAAAACAAGACTTTGATATTATATTGGTGCAGATATATTTAGATGATATTATATTTGGGTCTACAAATGAAAATCTTTGTAAAAAATTCTCAAAACTTATGCAGTCTAGATATGAAATGAGTATGATGGGAGAATTAACATTCTTTTTAGGATTGCAGATTAAACAATCACCTGATGGAATATTTATCAGTCAGTCAAAATACATCAAAGACTTACTGAGAAAATATGATTTGGTTGATTGTGCACCTGCAAAAACACCCATGCCTACTTCCACTAAACTAGATAAAGATTTAAAAGGAAAGAAAGTTGATATCACTAGTTATAGAGGAATGATAAGCTCTCTTTTATATCTAACTGCAAGTAGGCCTGATATAATGTTTGCTACATGCCTGTGTGCCAGATTTCAAGCTGACCCTAGAGAGTCACATTTGATTGCTGTAAAAAGAATACTCAGATATCTAAAGGGTACCCCAAACCTTGGATTATGGTATCCCAAAGAATCTGATTTTAAACTAATTGGTTATTCAGATGCTGATTATGCAGGGTGTAAGCTTGACAGGAAAAGCACAAGTGGAAGCTGTTAACTTCTTGGAGGCAGACTTGTTTCTTGGTTCAGCAAGAAACAAAATTCAGTTTCTACTTCAACAGCAGAAGCTGAATACATCGCAGCTGGTAGTTGTTGTACTCAAATCCTATGGATCAAGAATCAACTCCTAGACTATGGTATGTCATTATCCAAGATTCCTATTTATTGTGATAATACTAGTGTCATGGCAATAACAGAAAATCCAGTGCAACATTCAAGAACAAAACACATAGATATTAGATATCACTTCATAAGAGAACATGTAAGTGAAGGTAATATCGAATTACACTGGGTAACAACTGACAAACAACTTGCAGACATATTCACAAAACCTTTAGATGAATCTACCTTTTCTAGATTAGTTTCTGAATTAGGAATGTTGAATTATGCCTCTAAAAATTGATTAATTTTTTTTAAACAAGTTGTTTAGTTGTATGCAACTAGAATTAATTTTCTGGAAATAAGCTGTTTTATTAAAACAGAATTTCAGGAGCTAGAATTTTATTTCTGGAAAAAGTTGATAAAATGAATAATCAAATGATTGATTATTAAATAATATAAGCTAGAGTGAGTAAGAGACTAACTAGTCCCTGATAGTTGTTTTTAATTAGTCTCCGACTAAATTAAAAAATTAAACTATCAGAGACTACCTTAGTCCCCGATAGTTAATACTATCAGAGACTATCTTAGTTCCCGATAGTTAATAATATCAGAGACTATCTTAGTCCCTGATAGTTAATACTATCAGAGACTAACTAGTCCCCGATAGTAAATCCTATCGGAGACTACCTTAGTCCCTGGTAGTAAACCCTATCGGAGACTAATCTTCTTCTAGTCTCTTACGAGTGAACAGATCAGAGATTAGGACAATCTCCGATCGAGGGTAAACTGGTAGTTACCCATCCGTAGGAATTGCAAACGTTTCTAACAAATTGATAAAACAAATTTCAAACATCTTTGCAATCACGATCACTCAAAGCTCTGAAATTATTTTCTCTCTGATAATACTCTGCAATTTAACCCTCTTTTAAGTTTCTTCCAAAGTTCACAGATCTCTTGCAATGGCCGCTAAAACAGTTGCTTTCAAGTTTGGAGACTTTGATTTCATTAAGACCAACCATGCAGGGGTGACTGATAAGAATGTCTTTGAAGCCCAGTACCACCCCTTCGTGGATTTTCTTCAAAACTCCACACTAACTTACGCCATTTATGAAGCTCCCGTCCAAGCCGCTGAGGTCATCACGGCTATTTGGTCCACTGCTACCATACAAGATGCAAAAACTGACTCACCTATGGTAAGTTTCAGGTATGCAAACACTACTTATACTATAGATCATACCGTTGTAAATAATGCTTTACATTTACCAGTTTATGAAAATTTTGACTCCCCTGCCTCTGATGAAGAAATAATTTCTATGTTGAAAAAGTTAAATTATTCTGCTGAAATTGGGTCTGTTGGGTCTATTACACGACCCCATCTAAGGCAAGAGTGGTCACTGTTCTTTGACATAATCACTAAAGCTTTTACAACAAAATGCAGTGGATATGATGCTATCACTACACTCACACAACAAATTATTTTTAGTGTGTTGTATGGTAGACATCTAAACATTGGGTTTTTAATTCTGCAAAACTTGTTGCCAAAACTTAAAACCAGTAAAACTAAAATTTATTATGCTAGGTTTTTGATGATGATTGCTTATTATCTAATCCCTAACCTAAATATTACTAGAATGCAAGTTGTACCAATTGTTTTGCAGAGTAAAAGAATAGTCAAAGATGTGAAGAACTCTGCAAAGGTAACTGTTCCTTTATTTTTCCCTCCTATCATGAGATCTACTCTTATTGATAGGCTTCCTAATCTTTACTCTTTGCAATTTTTTGAGGATAATAAAAGCCAAAACCCTGTGAATCCTCCAACAACTTCACCACAACAATCTATAGCCCCCTCCACAGTCTCCCAAAAGACTGTGGTTGTAAAAACCAAGACAATCACAAAACTCCCAATAAAGAGAAAAATAAGTGAGGGAGCAAGTGAGGACGAGGGAGAACCAGAGGCTGAAGTTCCATTTCAGAGGAAAAAGAGAATTATAACCCTTAGCCAAGCCCAATCCAGTGCTTCTCAAAAAGCATTGGAGGCTATAAGGACAAACAGTGAACTGTCACCATCATCCCAAAAGGATGTTGACATTGAAGAAAGTTCCCAACCAGGAACATACTGTACAGAGTCAGCACAAACTCTTGGTCACAATCAAGAGGAACCAATAAGAGAGTTAATAAAACAAAAGAGTGACACAAGGAGTGCACACACAGAGTCATCTATTGATGTTCCTCAATTTTTAATCTCTGAGGAACAGCCAATACTCCCCACTGTACATTCTTCTCCTTTTTCTCCCATTCTTGATTCTTTTGATGTAAATATAACTGATTCTCTTGATTTTTCCCAAGAGGAGCCAATACTCGAGACAAGTTCTCATACAATCTCCATGGATAGCTCCATAGCCCAAGATACACAAAGGGAACCTCCTATCCATGCTGTCACAAGCATTTCTCAAGCCCCAACTTCTGTAGGAAAGAGTGACACCATCAAAATGAGTGAGGCTGTGAGAATAAATAGTGAGAGTCAGGCTCCTGACCTGGAAAAAGGAGAGCACATACACATAAAAGAGAGTCAAGCTTTAGAAAGCTTGGAAAAAGGAGAGCATGAGAAGCTGGGTGCCCAACCCCAGGCAAAAGGAGAGGGTGTGAGCAAGGATGAGATCCTTGAAGAAAATAAAAGAGAGAAATTCTCAGCAGGTAATTTTTTAAAACCTGTTGAGACATCCACCACACAAGAAGCCCAAACTTCCTCTGTTCAACAATCAACTCCAACAGAGGAAATTGGGGGAAGCTCCAGGAAAGGGGATGCCACATTACAAGTTCTTTCTAACATGTCAAATGCAGATTTTGAGATCCTTTATGGCCTTCAACAATCTTAAGATCACATATCTGCATTAAAGACATCCATGGTAAATGAACCTGTTCCTGAAGAAACTGAAGCTGAGAATGTGGACGAGTGGCTTGATGCACAGTTCATAAATTCTCTGGAGGATGCAGCTGCTCAACTAAGGCAGGATTATGTGACCAACATTGGGTCAACAGCAGCTGCACCATCTTCCAAGGACATATTAGAAGAGATAACCAAAGTGGACAAGAAACATACCAAGTTTCACCACTTTTTGGTTATTGGAATTAATGCAGCAGTTGAGGAAATCAAACAGCAGATGGAGATTGAGATAGATAAGATTCGACGGAGTTATGAAGGACACTTGCCAAGGAGGACAATCACTGCCATTGATACTCTTATCAAAGACAAGTCCAAGACTGACAGTAGACTTCAAGCCCTAGAATCCAATGTTAGTCTCCTTCTCCAGAAGCAAGATCGAATGGAACAACTTTTGCTGCAGGCACTACCACACTTGGCTACCTCCTCCAAACCCCAAGATGCTGATGTCAAAAAGGGGGAGAGTAGTCATTTCAAACAACCTCCTGTACAATCCAAATCTATTGTTCTAGATTCAAATGCTTACTTGCAGATGCAGATGGAGTTGCAAGCATTAAAAGAGAAAACATTGAAAGAAAATGCTGCACTACAAGCCTATAAAGAACAAATTTTGAAGAAGCATGCTGATCTTGCACAAACAGCAACAACAACATCATCATCAACAACAACAACAACAGCAACAATTCCCCTTTCTTCCAAATCGACTGCAGAAGCCCCAAGCTCATCAAAAGATAAAGGCAAAGGTGTCATGGTTGAAGAAACAAAGAAAAATTCCCTTACTCAACCAGGACAGCCTAAGCTAATGGGGGATGCTATGAAGACTGCTCACTTTCCCACTCCTATTGAACTTGAGCTGGGAGGGAGAGTTGAGTTAGTTAACCCTCGAGATTCAAGATTAATAGATGCTGATGCAATGCTTGCTCAAAAACTTCAGCAAGAGGAAGATATGACTGCAGAACAAGAGAGGAAGGAGGAGGAGTCTAAGAAGAAAAAACACTCAACAAGGAAAACTAGTACAAAGAAGGTAGCTATGACCAAGAAAAGGACTTCAAAATCTACAAAGCAAGAATCTCCAAGGTCAACTGAGACTGCCTTGGTGGCTGTAAGTGGAATAACAAAACCACAAACAGTTTCATCAAGGAAGCCTTATAAAGTTGATATGGCTAGTACAAGTGAAGTGATCAAAGCCCTGAACAAGAATACAAGAAATATAAATTTGATCAAGGATGAAAATGGCAAGGATTTACTGCATATCTTTTTCAGAGATGGAGACTCTGTGAAGTATGCTAAGCCAGACTTGGAGAGGCAATCAAAAGAAGACTTGGAATGATTATTGTCTACTGTACTTTTTATTACAAAGCTCAACATGGAATTTCGAAGTCAGATCAAGAAGGCTATAAAGGAGATAAAGAGTGTGGACAAAGAGCCAACCGATCTTCCTGAATTAGTACCTCTTGGATTATGGTATGAGACTTTCCATGGTGAGAAAGTTTTCTTTAACTATAACAGAGATATCAACCAAGTGAGTGAAAATCATATAGAAGGATTTATCAAACTTCTTAGAGATGCAGAAGAAACAACAGAAGTTGTTCTGAAAAAGTTGCTGATGGAAAGGTTAGAACAACTCAGGGAAAATAGAAGGAAAAGAAAAGAGTTGTTGAACTAAAGGTATGTTGTTTGCTGTGGAAGTTGTAATTTTATTTTTTTTTGAAGCCAGACTTATAGGATTTAAACCTGAGTGTTGGTGGAAGCTGAACAAAAGATCAAAGATCTTAGTTCAGAATACATTTGTAGTTAGTAATTCTTTATTTTTTTTCTAAGTAATTGTAATATTGAGTTTTGACATCATCATCAACCTTGAAATTATGCTTATCATTCTGATATTCATAATTAGGGGGAGATTGTTAGGTTTTAGAACATTTGATGATGATTGTCTTTATATTACTTAGAATACAAATGTATAGAAAGTGTTAATTAGTAACACTGAAGTTTTGTAGCCAGTAGTTATCTCTTTGTTTGTAATTCGTTTATTCTTTGTAAAGAGATACGATTATTTTTTATTTGTAATTAACTGCTGGAATGGAGTATCGAAACTTCAAGAAGTCAAGTTGTGTATTTGATCTGTTAGAGTTTGCAAAAAGGCTTATCGGAGACTAGAATAACTGCTCAGAGACTAAAATATTTTGACTGTCAGAGACTAGTTTTTTTATCGGAGACTAAAAGCTTACGTCATCAGAGATTAAAGAAAAAGGAATCAGAGACTAAGCTGATGTCATCGGAGACTAAGCCTTAACGTGTCAGAGACTAAATAACACTATCGGAGACTACACAAGCTGACGTCATCAGGGAAAAGTCATCAGGGACTAAACGTACCAGGGACTAAGAGAGACATCAGGGACTAAATGTACCAGAGACTAAAAGATACGTCAGGGACTAAAAGAAGCATCAGAGACTAATTGTGAATTAATCTCTGATAGATACAGAGTTCGAATTGAAAAAGGAATGGCTTCCACGTAAAGTAAAATATTATTAAAGATGTAGCTGGTAAGGAAACTAACCAGAAATCTGTTCCTATAAAAAAGGAAAGATTGTATTTGATTCGAATAAGGAAGCTGAATTTTATTCAGAATAGGAACTGAGTTAAATGTACTTTAGTTGATATAGAAGCTGTAATTAGTTTTACAGAGAGGAATTCAGAAGCTGTATAGGTTTTTCAGAGTTTTGTATCTTTTCCTATACAGAATAGAAAAGAAGCTGACGATTACATTATTGTGATTGTTAGGATTTATTCAATTGTAAATCAATAAAGCAATTGTTTATAAATAGATTTGTGTTCTTGTTCTTTTTATTCCGCAAGAAAATTTTAGTTTCTTAAAGAACAAGTAATCGAAGAATTTTCAAAGAACTTGTATTCAACCCCCCTTCTACAAGTTCTTGTCATCTCACTGGGAAAACAAAAAGTTTAAATGTTATTTTTTATAAAAGAGAGGGAGTAATTTTTTACATAGAGTTACAATGCTAAGTAAAATTTGTAGATGCTAATATTATATTAGATTGAGATATGGTTAATGTTATCAAAACCGGACTGGATCGGCCGGTTCGACCAGTTTAATCGTGAACCGACTATAGGTCTGATTGGTTCGATCAAAATTAGCGGTTCAAGAAAAAACTTAAAAAAATCGGTCGAACCAATAAATCAAGAAAAATCGGGTTTTCTCTTTTTTCTCTCTCTCTTTTTTTTTTTGTTAAATGGGTTTTCTCCTTTTGTTCTTTAAACCGTGTCTTTTGTCTTTTTGTCAACCGGTGAGTTGGTTTAATGAATTTTAAAATATTTGATGAAGTTATTTTGATTTATAAGAATATTTATGATTTATAAGAATATTTTTAGTTTACTGTGAATTTTTATATAAGAATATTTATTATTTATAAGAATATTGTCAGTTCACTATGAATTTTTAAGAATATTTATAATTTATATAATATTTTTCTTAAAAAAATAATAATCTATTTGAACCACCCGTTAAACTCAATTAAACTGTAAATCAATTCGATCCGATTATTATAACATCGGATATGGTGAATAATGCATCGGTGTAACTTTGAGGGGACATATTTGAAGTAATATTTTAACCATGACGTTTATGTAGGCCAAGAGACTATAAATCTTTGTTTTTCAACCAGGTCAAATATTTATATTATTTGAAAATTTTGGGCATGCAATAAAATATAACTTTATGTGAACTCTTCAATTATCTGACTAGATTTTCTAGGGAAAATATTAGTTCTGTGGGCAAAAAATGTCTACTCAGGTCCATCTTCCTCAATGAATCTGTTCTCGAGTAGATTTTATAAAATCGAATTGCACTTTTATTTAAGTCGTTGAAATGAAATTAATCATTGACTTTCTCAATACAGTGTATTAAAAGCTAATTCACAATCTCTTTCAGTACACAACAACGAAAGATTTAGTACAATTTTTGAGCAAAAATTATGTTATATAATATATATGCATGACGTTATTGTCGCTAGATATTTTATGTAGCCATATAAAATCCCACGGCTGAAAATTTATCTCATTATTCACACACTTATGTGTAGGAATGAGATAAACTGTTCCAAAAAGATAGTACATCTCCTGCTATAATAATATAAAAATTTGACATTTCAGACTTTTATTTTGTTTGGACCCCAGTATTGAAGGTCTAACCTGTCCGCACTAATATATTTTCAATAACATGCAATTAGAAGTTGACAAGTGTTCTGTTATTAATTTTTTAAATAAGTGAAATATAAAGTCCTTATTTAAGAGGGAGGAATTTTTAATAAGTTGGAACACCAAATATTGCTCGTATTATGTCATACTAACTCATCTCCTGTATTGAGCCATGAAATCCTAGATAACAAATTTAAAATATGATACAATGGATGTATTATCTAATGATACAGGAAAATTGATCTTTATGTGTATCTCCACAGCGTAAGATGCGAAACTCGTATATATCGAGTATAATTAACATAACCAATACAATTGCAAATTTTATAAAATATTCATAATATATTACAAGTTTTATCATCTATCTAAATTTCACGCTAATCATAAAGTATATGTATATTTTTTGTCATTACATGAATCATAAAGTATAAGCTCAACAACTCGTGAAAATCTCCTTACAAAGTTAAAATTGACTTCCAAGAATAAAAAGGATGAAGTGAGATATGTATATATGTTTGTGGATGTTAATTGATGATAGTGCATCTGGGAACTTTCCACTAGAGCATGTGTTGTTTAATCATCTCCACCTACTAATCAAACGAGCATGTGTACGTGTTAGACGTTTCAATACGTCGACCTTAGCTTATTCTCTTGCAAAACTAGCTAGCCAAGTTCTTTTTTTTCTTTTTCAAGTGTTGTTATCGACGAAATTCCTCGTAATATATATTATCCTAATTTTCACCCCCTAAAATTTAATTTTTGGACCTAGAAATTGAAACGAAAGTGCTCTAGCCGATGGTAATAATTGGAAAAGCCCCTAATAATAATTTCAAAACAATAAGTTGGAAGTATGTAGTAAGAACTAGTGTTACTGTTTTTATGTATATGTTTGATTAGACACAATATATATGTGGTCCTCAAATTTGAATTTTTTTTCTTAATAGTGAACAAGAAGAACACGTTATATATATATATAATGGGTTCTATTTATATACCTCGACTATAAATAGGTAGCCAGTATCTTCAAATTTTCATCAGCCACTCACTAAATGAAACCTGAAAAGGCAAAAACAAAGGAATCGATCTCTGCAAAATGAAAGTTTTTGTGGTTTTCTTTTTCGGGTTTTTCTTTTTTAATAGCTTATTCCTTTCCCATGCTCTAGTTCGTCGTACTAAATTTGTGGTATGTTTAGTGAATTCATTTATTTAAAGTGTTAGTTTCCTTGAAGTTAATTGTGATTTCATTTGTTTCAGTTTAAATTTTAGAAATTATAAATTATTATAGTATAAATTGCAATGTTATAAATTTATTGCCTCGTTTGTTTCAACTTAAAATTTTGAGATTATAGATTCTTGAAACGTAAATTATACTCTGAGAATCTAAAATTTCTAAAATTTAAACCGAAACAAAACATACCTTATAATTTTTATAATTTAATCTGAAACAGATGAGACATGTGTAATTATTTCTTAATAATATATATGCCACTTCTTATTGGTAGAAATGTATAACTGAATTAAAACATACTCCTATGTATTTGCATCCCTATACATTGTTCTAGTGTTTTTATGTAGTTTATATATATATATATATATATATATATATATATATATATATATATATATATATCTTTATCTCTCATTCGCAGATGTCATTGTTCAATTTCCGTGGGGAATCAATTTATCTCTCATTCGCAGATGTCATTGTTCAATTTCCGTGGGGAATCAATGAGCAGATCTTTTCACCAAACTTGACACCAATAAGATGGACTTGAGTTAATTAATGTCAGCTCAATTAAAGTCGACATGACTGAACTCTCGAGAGCAACTTGATCTCTTTCTAAAAATTCGTTCATGTTTTAGTTCAATTAGGACTTGACCTGATTACAAAACTCAGATTATTTTCATAGTTTAGATTCTAATAATAAATATTATATTATTAAAATTTACGACCTTTCATTAAAATTATATCAAGCTAGATTTTCATTATATTGAACTGTAGTCATTATCTTTTAGGTTTAATTAGTGGGAAATTATTATTATTATAAAACAACACGCGCGCATGACGCATGCATGTGTATAAATTTGCAGGTGCAAGACACTCCTTACACCAGACTTTGCAGCACCAAGAATATCTTGACAGTTAATGGGTCGTTTCCAGGTCCCACTCTGTATGCTCAAAGAGGTGATACACTCATTGTCGATGTTCATAACAACGGCACCCAAAACATAACCATTCACTGGTATGACAAACAAACAACATATATATATACATATACATATACATATATATATATATATATATATTATCATCCATATATAATAACTTTTTGTATAAATCCCACTTTGTTCCATTAATTCAATTCCACGTCTAGATGGTCCTCTACAACTTAATGCATGTATTTGATTAATCTCCAATTATGTGTGATTAATTCAATTTAACTAACTCCGGTTAATCTCTGTCTAGGCGCTTTTCATTCTCGTTTTGGTCTAAATATCTTTCACAACACTGAGCTTCATAATACGTGTTTCTAGATTAAAAAGGAAAAATAATTCTTTTCCGCTTTTATCTCAGTTTAGACTCCGGATTTCATATCAAACACACACGTACATACACTAAAACACACACACACACAAACAGACATACACATACATCTATATAACTTTTGTTTATAACTGTTGTGCAGGCATGGAGTAAAACAGCCAAGGAATCCATGGAGCGACGGTCCGGAGTTTATAACACAATGCCCTATAAAACCAGGAGGAAGATTCACACAAAAGATCATATTATCTGATGAAGAAGGAACATTATGGTGGCATGCTCATAGCGACTGGTCGAGAGCAACTGTTTATGGAGCCATTGTTATTCAACCAAAAACTGGAACAAAATATCCTTTCCCTAAGCCTCATAAAGAAGTTCCCATCATTTTAGGTACCAACACATGCATCGAACTCTTTCTATTTATATATATTTACTCCTTTCTTTTTTCTTTCTTTCTTTTTTGGTGTTAAGGAGTTTAATTAATTATCATGCTAATAGAAATATACGCTAATGAATACGGTGAAATTAAATAAATAAATAATAATGGAAATTGGCATGCAGGGGACTGGTGGAAAAGTGATGTGCAGGAAGTTCTGAACGAGTTCCTTCGATACGGTGGAGATCCGAATGTTTCTGATGCTCTCACCATTAATGGTCAACCTGGTGATCGATATCCATGCTCTAAACCAGGTTTGAATAATATATATATATATATATATATATATATATATATATATATATATATA
>CM025787.1:30523928-30604342 GCA_014636745.2 Centella asiatica
ATATATATATATATATATATATATATATATATATATATATATATATATGTTCCTTATTAATTACTAGCATTTACTTATTTAACGAAATTAATTTTAGTGATTTTTTAAAATTTTATATACCCATAATATATGTGTGCACGAGCAGTGTGCATATGTTGTGCCTAGAAAGATTGATAATTAATAATCTAGATATTTTAGCTTGCGTTCATGAATTATATATTGCTTTGAGAAAAAAAATCACACGCAATAGTCTCGTAATAGTGATGTTGAAGCGCGTCTAGTCATGCCTAATTTTATTTCAAAGATTTTTACATTAATGATCTGTTTGTTAGTCATGTCGGAAAAGAAAATTGAAAAAAACAACAGATCAAAAAAAAAATTGTCAATCATGATGGCGCTACTATAATATTCCCTCGATTCATATGTATTTACGCGTATTTGTTGGAGAGAGAAATATATTCTCTTTTATATCTCGTTTTCAAGTTTTAATAAAATATTAATTATTTAATTTTCTATTACTTACATTTTTTATTTGTTGTTTTTTTAGTTCAAATATAGGCTAAAATCAATAATTAATAAAAATAATTTCATTTAATTTATTAATATTATATCATAATTATCCTTATTTAATATGTTTGGAGAAATGAGATGTTTATATATTCTTGAAATATGAAAAGGGCAATAAAGAAAAAATAATTTTGTCTTTGCATTGATATATGAGAAAAACAGCTAAAAAAAAAAAAGAGATAAACTCTAGAAAAACAACTAAATAAAAATGAAGGGAATATATTACCATTACATTTACTATTAATTTGTTCGCATTTTATTGTTTTTAATAAATTTTTAAAAGATAATATTGAATTTTATATATCTTTTTAGTCGATTGATAAAATTAATACATTTTTTTCTTAAAATGACGTGTGACAGAGAAGGGATGAGAGAGTTATATTAATGCTTTTATCCACCGAATATTGTCGCAATTTATCTTGTGTTGAATAGTTCAGTGTCTTTATGTATACTAAATTACTAAGCTCGAATTACCTCGAAAACCTAACAAACTGAGGGGGGTGGGGGATGAATGAATTACATAATAAATTTTCCTTTGCTCATTAATACTATTTAATAATTACTCACTTATAACTCATTGATCACGTTAAATTCGACTTTGTAACAACTATATGTGACTTTAAGAAGACAGTCCGCAAATTGATATGAGGCCGGCTATGGGTGCCTATGGAATTTGAAGATTTATATGCTTACAGTAATTTAATTAATCTGTTCAAAAATACTCTCACCGATCCTCAATAATTATCGTTTAAAAATTTGTATCGGTCAATTTAATAAATATATTTTTGATTTTAAATTTACACACACACACATATATTTATAATTATAATATTATAAAAAATAAAATATATTATAGATTGTATGAACTTTCTTGTAAATATAATTTTGTCATATATGTATATATTTATAAAATAAAAAAAATATTAAGTCAAACATAGGTTAACTTTGACCAAGATAAATTCATAAATGTTAGTTAATTAAGAACCGAGAAAGTAACACATAATGATAGATATAAGTAGTAGGGCGCACATATTTTAGTACCATAATATATAAAAATATATTAATTCCAAGTATCAAAACTACTGCCTTCATGGTATATTTACTACCAAGATATTCAAATTTTAAATAGACCAACCCAATAAGATTTTTATAATAATCAAATTTTCTTTTAAATTTTTGCTCACGTATAATATTAATCAATGAAATAGATTTAATATTTATCAAATTATTATTATATTTTAAACATATAATCCAACACATATAATAGACATATATTTGTATTAATCCACGTATATCGCTAACTACAAATAACTGTGTGTATTTGATGCAGGCACATTCAAATTGCTAGTAGACTATGGCAAGACTTACATGCTCAGGTTAATCCACGCGGGCATGAACAACATTTTCTTCTTCGGAATAGCAAACCACACCCTCACCGTCGTCGGCACCGACGCGGCCTACTCCAAGCCATTAAAATCAAACTACATAACCATCTCCCCTGGCCAAACCCTAGACCTTTTGATAGAAGCAAACCAACCTCACGACCATTACTACATGGCTGCCAAAGTTTACATTGGTGCCAGTAGGGCTACTTTCAACCCCACAACCACCACCGCCATTCTTGAATATCGAGGAAACTACACTCGGTCTTCACCACCATCTTTACCCATTCTCCCAAACATCACAAACTCCACCGCATCACAAGACTTCACTGCTAGTCTTCGGAGTTTAGCCACTCGAGCTCATCCTATAAACGTCCCATTGAAAATACACAAGAAGTTTCTTTTCACTGTGTCTATCAAATCCTTCCAATGTCCTAACTCTACCACGTGCCTTGCGCCAAACCATTCGCGATTTAGAGCAAGTGTAAACAATATAACTTTTGTGAACCCGAAAATCGACATACTAGATGCCTATTACAAACATATTCATGGTGTGTATGGTGATGATTTTCCGAGTAATCCGCGTTTTAAGTTCAACTACACTCAGGATGTTCTTCCAGCTGCACTCCGAACGCCTAGGAATGGGACAGAAGTTGTGGTCCTTCCATTTAATACGACGGTGGAACTTGTTTTCCAAGGAACAAACTTGTTTTCAGGGATAGAACATCCCATGCATTTGCATGGACAAAGTTTTTATGTTGTTGGATTGGGACTTGGTAATTTCAACGAGACAAAAGATCGTTCGAGCTATAACCTTGTTGATCCCCCTCTAATGAACACCATTGCTGTCCCTAGAAATGGATGGGCAGCTGTCAGATTTAGGGCAAATAATCCAGGTATATTTTATGTTTTTAAATAATTATCCTTAATTATTTTTAGCAAATGATAATTATATTAGAGTAAAAATTATGTTGTCAGAGTAAGAATCGTAGTTATGCAAGTATTACTAAAAGTATAATTATATTGCTCCCATAACGTAACTTTTATCCCGATAATATTATTTAATTTACTTTATATTTTAGTTAATATTGTTTTTTTTTTTTGCAGGAGTATGGTTGATGCATTGCCATTTCGAGCGTCACATAACTTGGGGAATGGAGATGACATTTATTGTTCGAAATGGAAAAGGCCATGGAGAAAAGATGTTGTCACGACCTCCAGATACGCCACCATGTTAAAAGATAACGCATAAATAAACGTGTTCTATGCATTTAAGTTCATTATTAGATGCAATAAGTATTTTATGATGTTGCACTAACTCAAATTTCAAGTGTATTTCTTAGCAAATTGCTAATTTTGATATTTATTGGTACCGTAATCATGCAATGGTACTGAAATAAAGAAAGGCTTGTTTATTTAAAATGTCTTCGGTCATGGCCTCATTCTCAATTAACAACAAATCAATTCAATGGTTGAGATATTCCAGCCCAATACATGTGATAAGATAAGGAGGAGAAGTAAGTTTCCCCAAATAATGCTTCAATATATACAGAAAAATTATATAATAATATGGAGGAATTTCTCCGTTTCAAAATTTGATATATATTGACCTTTTGTTTATCAAACAACGATATAATAAATTTTAAAATTAATGTAATTGATGAAAGTTTTAAGATATAAATTATGTTGTGGTGGAAGGTTTTTGTTATAAAATTATGGTTATTGAATTAACTAAAGTTAACTAAACTGATATCAACTTTGAAATTTAAAGTTGTGTTTGTTTAACTCTTAATATATCTGAATAGACTAAAGATTTGAATATCTTCAGATGTTATATTGTTCAGACCGTTTGTTTAGGCTACCATTAATTTATCTCTTAACAAATTTAGTTTTATATAAATCCAATAAACCAGAAAAATAAAACTGAAAGGATTAATACCATATAAAATAATAAAAAAAATTAATTCAAATATTTAAGACAAAATATTAAATAATTAATTAAATTTGTATTTAGATTCAAACATAAATACTTAACTGATTTAGTAAATTCAGACTTAATGAATTTATTTAGATTCAGACACTTAATGAAACAAACACAACCTAATATGTTAACATATAATTCAAAATAAATATCTCGAATTTTGAAGCATATGATAATATTGGTTAATAGTTTGAAAATATTTTTATGGATATTATTTTGTTTATAAATCATAAATCATATAGTTTGTGTGTACTATATATATATATATATATGTGTGTCCGCGCGCCTCGAAATATATGAGAAACAACTACATTCATCTGCAAAAGGTCAATAAATATATAGAAATATAGACGCATTTAGAAGTTTGACAAATCAAATGGCACTAAATTGACCACATTCATAGAAAGGAAATAGACTTGTTCTCTAGAAAAATAAAGGTTACATATTGGTTGTCCATTTTCAAACAAATAGGACAGTTTTGTCATTAACTCCAAAATAGAACAAGTTATCTTTTCATCTTCTTTCCTCTTTCCTTAACGGGATATGAATCATGAATGTTGATTGCCTTTTACATGTTGAGGAAGAATAGAATTTCTGATGTACGTGTGGGACCATCATCATCATTACAGTTAATAATTGACAAAAATAAATAAATAAGAGGGGTGGGGTGGGGGGAGGTCCAGAAACATATATAATTTCAGTTAATTTGGATATGAAAGAGTTTAACAGTACAGAGAACAAACAATGTCGCCGATATTAAAATGTTGTAATCAATAACATATAATGAATGTGCAATAGCATTAATTAATATTTGCCAATGAGATGATCTAAACAACTTGGTTTTGAATTTCAGGTTTGAGTTTATCAAAGTGGATTTTAATTTAACGTTGTATAAGAAATATCAAAATTATTAGGATTGAAAAGATCAAATATTGGAACGTACTCTCTACAGTATGTAATTTGAACAAAAGTTGAAAATTTCTGTTTTTGAGTATTTGATCTCTTAACTTTGATTCTGTCGAACCAATGTTTGGCCTATAATTCTTTCGGATAGATACGCTGAATATTCCATAACCAACATGCCTTATTATTATTTATTTTTTTCGCTTTATAAATATTATTCCTCCGATTTTAAAATTTAAAATACATTTCAATTTGACTTGACCGTTAGTCTCATTGATTATCGACTACCTCTTTTAAAAAAATTGAAAGGTTAGAGAAACTTATAAACTAATAAATGTGTGTGGTGAGTAATTGAAAGGTTAGAGTTTTGAAACTTGTAAACTAATAAATATGTGTGTGGTGAGTATGTGCATAAGTTTTAAGTGGTGAACTCTTTTATAACAAAACAAAGAAGAAAATATATTTCAGTTCACACAAAATAATTTTGTGAAATGATATAATTCAAAATTGGAAATAAAAATTTTAATTTAAAATTTTTAAATGAAATATCATAAAATATATATAAATATTCTTAAATTCAAACTTTTATACTTTGTTATTTTATAAATTTATATTACAAATGAAATTATAAGATATGCGAATTGACTCACATTAAAAAATAGACATATTTTCAATTTTGGAAACCCCCACTTTGAAAAATTATGAATATGAAGCGGGGAAGGTGGTTGGACGGAATATTATTATTTACGGACTATTTTGTTTGAGATCATGTTTGAATGTGTAACTTCATTTATGATTATAAGTCAAGCTCAAACAGTTAAATCTGATTTTCACAGTTATCCACTTATAATAAATTAATAATAATCAATAACATGTGCAATCATCGTTAAAAACTAGATTAACACAAAGATAATATGATTAAAGAATAGGAGAAATCTGTTAAGATTACTGAAGGCATATTTAAAATGACTTAAAACCATTGTTTTCGAAAATGACTTTTCAACATTTATTTATATACGCAAAGATGCACACCAAACTTGTAAAAGCTTAGAATGAGAAATTCATTGGTTCCATAGGCGCCAACAACTTTGTTAGGTGGTTTTAGAAATTAGTTATACACTTGTACCCGTGTTTTCTTTTTGGCTTTTTTTGTTACAATGTTGGTTTTTTTTTTTTTTTGGGAACGGAGGGGGTATTATATACTTTATGTACAACTCTGAAAATTAATATAATTATTGAATTGCTTCTAAATTTTAAAAAAAAAATGAAAGAAAGAAAGAAAAAAGAAGAAGAAGATAGTTTAACAATTTAGACGCATGCATTATACTTTTGTGTACTTTCGTTTGACATGCTACTTGACAGAGGAGTCCATATACATTCGATAGGCATGCATGCATGTTCTCCAATTGGATTAAATAAATTGTGAGGAGTACTAACAAAAAACTTACATCAATAATTTTTTTTAAAAAAACTGAGACCGAACAACGTGTTTCTCGACATTTTTAATTGATAATTGTTGCACAACTATCAATTATAATGAGCACGACTGCAAACTTTCCTGTCAATAATTATGAAGTATGCATTTGTATATGGAATCAAATTATTTTAGTAATTCTTGTCAATTTCTGTTAGAACTTATGATGCATATCAGTATATATACATAGTAATTAGGTTGATAATTTCCTCTTCGATCTCTTCTTGCTACTTAGTTAGGTTGTTTAATTATATAAATTTTATAAGGTCGACCCATGATATTTAAAAAACTTAAGTTGAACAATTTTTATTTTAATATTGGGCCTAATAAAATTTGAAAAACTTTACACGGAATTCAAGCTATATACTTATTCAGTTATGGTGACTTCTGGACATTATATCTCCGGCCACTATGTTACCATCTTAAAATGTTGATAGAGATTAACAATATTTGGCCATCATATCATTTCTTGTACAATTTATATATATATTTAAAATTTTAACGATAATTAATATTAAGGCAATATTTCAACTTTGATAATATGAGGAGCCGTACACACATATTAAAAGAATATAATCGTGATATAACATGTGTTTAAGATAAACATATAACTAATTTTTCTAAAAAATAAAAAGGTCGAGAATTCAAACATCACTAGAACTAGTTATAAGTATACACGTCGACATGTGAGTTTTAAACAATAATTTTTGTAAAAAAAGAATTATATAGAATGATAAATAAGGTTATATAGCCATAAAAAAAATAGGAATTAAAATTGTTCGTTCCAAAAATCAAGAACTGAGATTAGGAGCTAACTTGTTTGTTTACTACTTTTTTCTTATGGATTAAAGTTAAAATCTAACTTGTTACTTAAAGTTAAAATGTGTGAAAATTATAAGTTAAAAGGTGTTTTGATGAAAAACAATTACCTAAAATAAAAAAAAAACTAATAGAAAGAATAACCAAAATCCAAACAATAACAAATACTTCTTAAATGTTAGATTAAATATTACAAGGAAAATCTTATTTCCTACAGAATATTTTTATCTGAAAAGTAACTTCTAATAAAAATTAAATAGGAAATGAACAACTCGTATCTTTTCATATAAAAAGCACTGAAAATGATTATGGCCTTGTCACTCGACCTCCACCGGTACGTCCTGCAAACGTTAGGCGATATGCGTCGGAAGAATATATCCGTATTGAGTACTATTCTAATGCTCATCGCATGAACCTCCGATATATGGAGAGAAAAAAACCTCGGACATAAAAATTGGATGACAAAATTCTTTAACACTTGAACTAATTTATAATTTCAAAGGAAAATTAACAAAAGTAAATAAATTTAATTATTGACTGAAAACAGTCAAACATATTTATATATTTACCCTCAATTCCTATTAAATATATTTATTATTGAAATAGAAGGTTATAGATCGATCATCCCTCCCCTCCCCTCCGCACCACACACACATATATATTCAATCAATTTTGATTTGAAAAAGGAAGTAGCCTAGCAAAATGATAATTATAGTCTTTAGATCCGCTCTTATGCATGGGGACAACTCCGGTTACCGTCGTCTCCCTTGAATGAATAAGTTAATAACATATGTACGTAAGATTATGGGTTAACTCAAGTGTTTATAAGTACTCTTTTATAATTTAAAAATAAAAAGATCAAATCTCATAAATAAGAATTGGGTTAGTTGTGGTGAAATTTTGTTGATCAAAAAAAGAAAAAAAACATATGTATGTATACATGCTTTTCCCAACTCACAACTTTAGTTTATCTCATTTGATTTGTAATGGATTTATCATCTACTCAACTTTTTTGGCCGGCAAGAGACACAAATAAAATTTGGGTAAATTTTATTGCATTATTTGTGCTTTGGTATAATTTATATGGCATCACTTATCATTTAAAAACTACCATATAATCACATGTGATTTTAAGAAAGTAGCATATTGTCACATGTCTGTTGCGAAAAATTAAATACCGATAAACAACAAATTTGTCAAAGAATTAGTGACGAATAAGTGATAATTTGTTAAACTTTTATAACCACAAATAATTATTTAATGAAATTTAAACGACAGTTGATAAAATGTAAATCCAACTATAGGTAATAAAATACAATTTTACCCATAAAATTTTACCAGGCCGGTTTGTTCATTAGAGTGTTTTATTCACTTTCGCTTTAGCGGTTAAATTTTGTAATAGTCGAGTTGACTTTTTGTATTTTCATCATGAATTCATATTTTCATTTTTACTTGTCAAATCTCCAAATCCACTTGTAAAACATCTTCAAACTTACACGAACGCACACACACATATATATACGACTTTTCAAAGCATACATGGAACGCGTGCATGGTTTTGCCAGACTAGTTCTTCACTAACTAACTAATTACAGCCTTTACATTTATATAAATAATTTAAGAAGTCAAAAGTAAATCATTAAAAAAAACGAAAAAAATCATACTAGAAGCATAATAATTCTTCTTGTTTTATCTGTTTAATGATACCTAACTACATAGACCTCAATTTTTGAATTAGAAACACGTTTTAAGAAGTCTTTTTTTTTTTATTTCATTTCATGCCCTCTCGTTCCCTATATATACCTAAGAAACTTTCTCAAAATATCAAACAACTTTGTTAGGGAATTGAAGTACTTGAGGAAGAAAATTAACTAGATATTCATTATGAGAGTTTTAGCACTTCAATTTTTTGTTTTGTTATTTTTTATTGGTATTTTCGCTTCGGACGCTCTAGTTCGCCATGCTACATTTGTGGTATGTTTAATGAACTACCTCCAAGTTCATATATTCAGCTAGTGAAGTCCATTTGATTACATTATATATATATATATATATGAATAATAACTCTAGGGATCATCTAGGACGATATTAATTTATCTCTATCTTAATTTGCATGTATATTTCCTAGCTATTATATATGAACTAAACACACATACACACAGATATATATATATATATGTGTGTGTGTGTGTGTGTGTGTGTGTGTGTGTGTGTGTGTGTGATAGTATTTACTTCTTCAAGTCGCATATATATTAATTATAAATCATTTGTATCAAAATTTAAAAACCTTAATTAATACCGTATATATGAAACATATATTGAACTTTTAAAGCGTTTTAGTATTAGGTTTTGAGATGTAGAAGTTAATTTGAAACTAATATATGATCTTGTTCTTTGCAGGTGCAAGATACTTCATACACACGACTTTGCAGCACCAAGAATATCTTGACGGTTAATGGGCAGTTTCCAGGTCCAACTCTATACGCAGAAACGGGCGATACAATCATTGTTGATGTTACTAATAGAGGCAGCGAAAACATAACCATTCACTGGTATGAAATATAAAGCTTAAATTTGTTGATTTTACGGTTCGGTTTGATTCAGCTCCTTTCGTTTCTAATTCCGTTTAGTTTGAGCCATTTGGTTCCAAATTTTTGGTAAGCCTTTCCACCAAAAAATATATATTCAGTAAACTTAGTAAAGCACACCTCTATGAAAAATGTCTTTGTTATTGATCAATTATTAGACAAAACTATTCTTTACTAAATAATTTCCATTTGCACATATTCAAATATAGTGCGGACGAATTCAAATATATTTGTGTATAAGCAACACCTTTCAACTAGATTTACTTAATATTTTGTCAACACCCATGATTTTGGACATGAATTTAATATTAAAATTATATATAAATTAACTTAAATATTTGTGGTACGTGCAGGCATGGAGTAAAACAGCCAAGAAATCCATGGAGCGACGGTCCAGAATTCGTCACACAATGCCCTATCAAACCAGGAGGAAGATTCACACAAGAGATCATATTATCTGATGAAGAAGGAACATTATGGTGGCATGCTCATAGCGACTGGTCACGAGCTACTGTTCATGGAGCTATTGTTATTCACCCTAAAAATGGCACAAATTATCCCTTCCCCAAGCCTGATGGCGAAATGCCCATCATTTTAGGTACCAAATTATATTTTATTTTTTTACCGATCCATCGAGTTGAGTCTAATATAATATAGACGCTTGCAAGCTTTTGCAACATTTTCTTTAATCGAAACAATTATATTGAATATGACTCGTTTTCTATATATTATTGAATTTTAGTTTAATTGATAATAAATTGATTGGGATAGAAATGGAATGAAATGGCAGGGGACTGGTGGAAAAGTGATGTCCAAGAAGTTCTGAATGAGTTCCTTCAATTCGGTGGAGATCCAAATGTTTCCGATGCTCTCACCATCAATGGTCAACCCGGTGATCTTTATCCATGCTCTAAATCAGGTATATATTCACTCACCTGTCACGACTTACGCATCTTTATTCGATCCATTTGTTTTTCACTTAAATTTAAGAGATTTTAAATTTAATAGTATACAATTATAAATATCAGTAGAATTCAGAATTTCTGTAATTTAAACCGAAACAAATTGAATTATTATATTAGAGTATAAAAATACACACACAATATGTATGTGTATGTATATATTATGGAGTATGTATATGTCTTGAAGTATGAAATGTGGAACATAAAGAAATAGAACATCAGAATAATTTATTTACTATTTATATGTGACCAATATATACAAAATAATTAAAGATTTACGTACGACGGCAATAGATTTCGGATATCTTCTACTATAAATTTTAAAATGACTCGTTTGGCCATTTACATATTAATCTAGTATCAAACAGGTGGAATGTTCCGGCCACCCCAACTGCCTTCTCCAAATTGTCTTTAAACTAATCTATTTCAATCATTTTCTTGATTTTATTCCATACTATGTTATTTTCATATCAAACAAACACCATCTTATTCCAAAATCAATATAATATTTAGTCAACATTCCAATAAATTTAATCAATAATATTTTATGCACAAGTTGTACTATTAATTTACCAACCAAAGACTTTCTACCTATGCAGGCACATTCAAGATGATGGTAGACTATGGCAAAACTTACTTGATCCGATTGATCCACGCCGGTATGAACAATGTTTTCTACTTTGGAATAGCAAACCACTCCCTCACTGTCGTCGGCACCGACGCCGCCTACTCCAAGCCATTAAAATCAAACTACATAGCCATCTCCCCTGGCCAAACCCTAGACCTTTTGTTAGAAGCAAACCAGCCTCTTGACAGTTACTACATGGCCGCCAAAGTTTACATTGGCGCCGGTAGGGCTACTTTCGACGGAACCACCACCACAGCCATTCTCGAATATCGAGGAAATTACACTTCATCTTTGCCGCCATCTTTGCCCAATCTTCCGAATATCACCGATTCCAATGCATTACAGAATTTTTCGGGTGGTCTTCGGAGTTTAGCTAGTGCTGATCATCCTATAGATGTCCCTAAAGACGCGAAAAAAAAGTTATATTTTACATTGTCTATAAATTCAGTACAATGTGATAACGGTACTACTTGCCGTGCACCAAATAATTCTAGGTTTAGGGCATCTGTGAACAATGTTACCCTTGTGATGCCAAAGATTGACATATTGGAAGCGTATTATAGGCATATCATGGGTGTGTATGGGGATGATTTTCCGAAAAATCCTCCATTCAAGTTCAACTACACGGCGGCTAGTCTTCCGGTGGCACTCCGGAGGCCGATGAACGGGACGGAAGTACGAGTAATACCGTATAATACGACAGTGGAACTTGTATTCCAAGGAACAAACTTGTTTCAAGGGATAGATCATCCCATGCATTTGCATGGACAAAGTTTTTATGTTGTTGGTTGGGGGATTGGTAATTTTGACAAGAAGAAAGATCCTTTGAACTATAATCTTGTTGACCCTCCTCTAATGAACACTATTTCAGTCCCTAGGAATGGCTGGACCGCAATCAGATTCAGGGCAGACAATCCAGGTACACCTTATAATTTAGTACTTCTTATTACAATAATTAAATATTACTCTTAAAATTCAACACTTGTATGTATTGAAATAAAAGTTTGAACTAAGTAAACATAATTTCTTCATCACAAATTAAATAATAAATTTTTACAAATCTAGTACGAGCAAAATCAAATGCAACTACTCCTTTTGTGTATCGTTATTATTCATTGTTCTTGTAGAACTCATCGAATTATAAATGATTGAATTTTTTTTTCCAGGGGTGTGGTTTATGCATTGTCATTTTGAGCGTCATGTAACATGGGGAATGGGGATGACATTTATCGTCAAAAATGGGAAACAGTCCGGAGAAAAGATAAGGCCGCCGCCTAGAGACATGCCACCATGTTAGAATAATTAAACATTGTTTTTAATAAGTTTATTATTAGAATGTAATAATTGTCTCATTATTTTATATGAAGCCATAATTGGTTTGAAGAAGTTTTTGTCGATCAAACATGTATTTTATATGTTATTGTAATCATTCAAATAAAAGTAAATAAAGAAATGTTCGTTTAGACTTTTCCACAAAGAGTCTAATTTGTCCTCTGTTGTCACATATCCAATATCATTTGAAGCTAGCGTTGTAGTAGATGAAATTATTCTTCTTTCAAGTTACTAAATAAATCGAGTTCAAGTTCTTCTTGTTTTCTAACTCTTTTAACCCCTGCAGCCATCTACTATTACTTATGCAGGGTTATTTTCTTGTTCAATTCATTCATTTCATTTAATACACAACTACGTTTGATGCCTGTGCAAAGCACATGCCATTTTGTTTTTCTTTTCTTCAATATTAAAAAAATCATATACTTGTATTTATTTTCATATACATATTTTATATGTATAAATTATACATTTTTTAAAATTATGTAGGATAAAACATATTTTTTTAATGCTTTTTTAGTTATAATTATTTTATTGCAAGTAAATATAGTTATCTTTCAAACATATAGTGAAAGTAATATGCCCTCAAGCCAATCACGTTAAAGGTGATGGAGTATTTATTTTGTAATTTTATTCATTTATTAATAAAAGAATTTTTTATTCAAAGGCGTTTATTTATATGTTTAAGTTGTTAAATATATTAACCCATAGTTTAGAGTTATATTTTAGGATCATGATGAGATCATGCTAATGAGATCTAAAATATGTTAACTCGAAACTAAAAATGTTCCTAATCGTAGGATCACTAATAAGGGTGTTAGTGAATCCAGAAAGATTAAGTATATACTGTGCTTGCTCTTAATAAGAGGATGATTGATCTCATAATCATTTGTGTGACGACATTAAAGCAAGTATGTAGGTGCTTATTAGAGAATAAGTTCACTGAACGTGACTCGCTTAAATGAACACCTAATGAAGTTTTATCTGCTTGTCAATAGGAGTTCATCTAGTGATAGTTGTACAAGTGATCCTTAGACTGGAGATCGTTGCGGTTATTTTGTGTACACACTACTACAAAAACTGTCTTATGCGACGCCTTATTTGCGTCGGTTTTTTAATAGAACTGTCGCATATAGTAGTGAGGTGGCATTGTCGTAAAAAAAATAAAAACTATTTGCGTCGATTTTTTTACATAACCGACGCAAATTCTCCGAAAATATTTAAAAAATAAATTAGTTTACCATTTGCGTCGCTTAGTATAAAACATCGACGAAAATAGTGTTGATTATTTGCGTCGGTTTTTTTAAATAACCGACGCAAAAAATGTTTAAATAAATTAAAAAGAATTTGCGATGGTTTTTTTAAAAAACCGACGCAAATGATTTGTGACATTTGCGTCGGTTTTTTAGTACAACCGACGGCAAAGATGAGAAATAATTAAAAAAGATAAACAAATTTGCGTCACGTCGATTAAAGAACCGACACAAATGCTTTAAAATTTTAAAAAATAAATTATTCAAACATTTGCGTCGCTTGATTTAAATATCTGTCGCAAATGTTTATGGTATTTGCGTCGGTTTTCTTCTTTGGCCGATGCATATGCTTTAATAATATTAAAAAGTTTATTTAGGTTAAAACTTTTTCTATTTTGGCCTAGTTCGTAAGAGATGAGAGAAAGCAAGATCGTCTTTAGTGGGAAACTTGGCTGAGATTTTGCAGGTTTTTTTCTTTAGTGTCTCCGTCCGAGAGCTCAGCTTTGTTGTGTAAGGTAATTGTTGATTAAAATAATACATTCATCACATGCATTATTTAAAATAGCAGTATGTTTGCTTGAACTGTTGTTTGTCCGCATCTTATTTATGATAACTGTACAATCGTTGTGCTTACTTAGTTAATCGTTGTGGTTATTTAGTTAAACATGGATCGTCAAACATGGATGTACAATATATTGCGTAACGATGACGCATATGTGAGAGGGGTTAACGAGTTTATTATATGTGCGGTTCGACACCAAAAAATCAGAAAGGAACATGGAAAAGAAGACATGATTGTGTGCCCGTGCCGCCTTTGTGGTAATTTAAAAAAATATTTGAACGCAGAGACAGTGCGTGAACATTTATTTCGTCGGAGTTTTAAGAAAGGTTATACGAAGTGGATTTGGCACAGCGAGGGAATAGAGTCTGATATGACTGGTAGCTCAAGGTCGAATTATGCAACCGAGTGCGATAATTCGGTCGATAATGACAAAGATGATGTGGACATTGATAGGGTGGAAGATATGATACAAGATCTCCAAGACCATATGATGCCACAACCGGATATATTTGAGAGTTTGGTCTGCGATTCTAAGAAACTTTTCTATCCCGGGTGCAGTGACGACTTGACAAGGTTGTCAACAACTTTGAAGTTGTGCAAGTTGAAAGTCAAGAATGGATGGAGTGACAAGAGTTTTACAGAATTGTTAAAACTTTTAGGAGAAATACTTCTGGTGAATAACAAGCTTCCCTCTTCGACGTACGAGGCAAAGAAGATGTTGTGTCCTATAGGTATGGACGTGAAGAAGATACATGCATGTCCAAATGACTGTGTGTTGTTTCGAAATGAGAATGAACATTTACACACATGTCCTAAGTGTGGAGCATCTCGGTACAAGCGGGAGGATAATGATTTTTCTAAGGATGATAAAAAAAAGGGCTCCTAGCAAGGCGGTTTGGTATTTGCCCATAGTGCAATGATTTAAACGCCTATTTACAAATCCAAAAGATGCATAACATTTAAGGTGGCATGCGGAAGGGAGGAAATCATATGGGATGCTTAGACACCCGAGTGACTCTTCACAATAGAGAACCATTGATTATAAGTTTCCTGAATTTGGTGGAGAAGTTAGGAATCTACGACTTGGACTTTGTACGGATGGGATGAATCCTTATGGCACTCTAAGCTGTCAACATAGCACATGGACAGTTCTTTTGGTGATTTATAATTTTCCTCTGTGGTTGTGTATGAAGCGCAAGTATATTATGTTGTCCTTGTTAATCTCAGGGCCTAAACAACTGGGGAATAACATAGATGTTTATCTTGAGCCGCTTGTCGAAGATTTAAAACTTTTGTGGGATGAAGGTGTGACGGTGTTTTATGCAAATACTCAAATGGATTTCACATTACGTGCGATGTTATTTTGCTCCATAAATGATTTTCCGGCTTATGGAAACTTGTCAGGGTACACTGTCAAAGGAGCTAAAGCATGTCCACTTTGAGAAGATGCTACTATTGACCATCGTCTAAATAATTGCAACAAAAATGTCTTTATGAGTCACCGAACATTTCTTCCCCGTGATCACCCTTATCGTAAGATGAAAAAGGCTTTTGATGAGCATATCGAGACTCGAGAAGCCCGTTTGCCTTTAACTGGGAAAGAAGTCTTTGAGCGGGTTAAGGATATTGATGTTGTATTTGAAAAGTTGTATCAACCTCCGAAGCCGAAGAATCTGTGGAAGAAGAGATCTATATTTTGGGATCTGTAGTATTGGGAACAAATACAAGTTAGACATTATCTTGATTTTATGCATATTGAGAAAAATGTTTGTGACAGTATCATTGGGACATTATTGAATATACCGGGAAAGACAAAGGACGGGATCAAAGTCAGAAAAGATATGAAAGAAATGGGTATACGACTAGAGTTAGCACCGCAAGAATCGGAGAAGCGTACATATCTACCTCCAGCTTGTTATACTTTGTGTAAAAAAGAGAAAATTGCATTTTGTCAGTGTTTATTTGGTGTGAAAGTTCCATATGGATATTTTTCAAACATCAAAAGGTTTGTGTCGATGAAGGAATTGAAACTCGTGGGTATGAAGTCACACCATTGTCATGTGTTAATGCAACAGCTACTTCCAATTGCAATTCGAGGGATATTGCCGAATCACGTGAGACTTGTTGGGATGAAGCTTTGTTTTTTCTTCAATGCCATCTACAGCAAGGTGATTGAACCCATCACGTTAGATAAATTACAAGCTGATATTGTTGTCACACTATGTCAATTTGAAATGTATTTTCCACCTTCATTTTTTGACATTATGGTACATTTGGTTATTCATTTGGTTAGAGAGATTAAGTTATACGGCCCTGTATATTTGCGGTATATGTATCCTTTTGAGAGATTCATGGGTATATTGAAAAGATATGTGAGGAACCGATATCGGCCAAAAGCTAGTATAGTTGAAGGATATTCAGTTGAGGAGGCTATTGAATTTTGCATAGAGTATTTAGCAGCTGTCAATCCTATTGGAATTCCCAAATCTCGTCACGAGGGAAGACTTCATGGGCAGGGTACATTGGGATCCAAATGGATCTCTCCTAGGTGTGAACTGCGCGATAAAGCGCATCTCTTTGTCCTGCAACACATGACTGAAGTTCATCCATACTTAGATTGTCATGTCAGTTTGATTAGAAGGCAGAATCCTTCAAAAAGTGGCATTTGGGTTACAACTGAACATAATTGCTCATTTGTTGGATGGTTTAAAGACCGTGTAATGTGCCAGTTGTCAGATACACCAAATGTCGTTTCTAATACGATAAAATGGTTAGCATATGGCCCCAACACGCTTGTTCAATCTTATGAAGGTTATGATGTTAATGGATATACGTCTTACACCCAGCGTCCAGATGGAAAGAGCACTATGCAAAACAGTGGAGTTACCGTGGAATCTTTATCAACATAATTTTTCAGAGGCAAATCTTCAGGATCGAAAGATGTGAAACAGGCATATTATGGGGTGATTGAAGATATTTGGGAGCTTGAGTACAGAGAATTCAAGATTGGTCTCTTTCGTTGTAAGCGGATTGATATACGTCGTGGTGTTCAAAAGGATGACTTAGGATTTACTTTGGTAGATTTTAGTCAGTGGGGTCATATGGACGACCCATTTATACTCGCAACGCAAATGAAACAAGTATTTTATATCGAAGACCCCGCCGATCCTAACTTTTCAATTGTTGTTCAAGGCAAGAGAAATATTCTTGGCATTGATGATGTTGTTGTCAAAGAGGAGTATAACCAATTTGATGAGAATCCTCATTTCTCTATGCGTCTACCTACCCAATATGGTGATGATAATGGAGAAATAAACTACATACGTAATGACCATGGTGAAGGGTTATGGATTGATCATGGAAAATAAGCGCAGGACTTGAACGTTTTAATTTGTTTTATTCCAATTGTTGTAAAATTTTAATTTATTTGTAAATTGTAAATAATTGTTAATTGTATATTTTAATTTTTTTTATTCCGATAATTGTAAATTTTAATTTATTTTTATTCCAATAGTTGTAGCTGATTGTTTACTGAAGTCCATTTTATATATATATTTCTGGTTAAGTATGGGAAGTAGTTCTTGGCAACAATACAACAATTAAAGTGGTCTATAAATAAAACCACATGTCAGCTTATAATATTTCATAAGGCGTGGCCACACCTTACAGTAGTCCCATGTTTTTGAGTACTTAAGTTATCCCCTGTTTTTGAGTATTTCAATCATGAGAATTTGCGTCGGTCCTCTTAAAGAAATGACGCAAATATAAGTTTATGCGTCGGCTTTTGAAAAGAATCGACGCAAATACCCGATTTAAAAAATAAATTATTAAAACATTTATAATAAGTTGGGTAATTTCGGACATTAGCCGAGGGAAAAAGGGCATCGGAGACTAGTGACGTCATCAGCGGGTAAATTTGTTCATGCGAGACGAACGCTGACGTCATCAGAGTCTAACTAGTCTCCCACAGTTATTTTGTTCATCAGAGACTAACTAATTTGCCTTTTTATGTATTGTAGTTCTTTGGTACTAATGAACTTCAATATGAGTAAAATATTAATTTTCCTTTTAGATTATTAGGTAATATATTAATATAAATAGTATATTTAAAAAAATAATGAGTTCAAAAAAATAATCAGGTATTTGCGTCGGTTCTCTTAAAGCATCGACGCATATGTTGGGTTAATGGGTTTATGCGTCGGTGCTTTAAAAGAACCGACGCAAATACCCGACTAAAAAAATTAATTATTAACACAATATTTATATTTAATAGTTAATAATAATATAGTACTTATAAAATACAATAATTTCAGGTATATTACCACGTATGATCATGTATTTTTTACATTAACATAGAAATATTAATTTGCCTTTTAATGTATTGTATATTGTTCTATTATAGTTTATAGCATATATAATATATATATATATATGATATTATATATCATTTCTATATATATAAGGTGTATATATATATATATATATATATATATATATATCTATATATCACATTTTTGAATTAATCACTATAATCTTTGGTACTAATGAACTTCAATATGAGTAAAATATTAATTTTCCTTTTACATTATTAGGTAATATATTAATATAAATAGTATATTTAAAAAAAATAATGAGTTAAAAAAAATAATCGGGTATTTGCGTCGGTTCTCTTAAAACACCGACGCATATGTTGGGTTTATGCGTCGGTGCTTTAAAAGCACCGACGCAAATACTCGACTAAAAAAATTAATTATTTGCGTCGGTTCTATAAAGACCCGACGCAAATGTGAGGTTTATGTGTCGGTGTTTTAAAATAACCGATGCAAATGCTAATAATTTTTTTATTTTTATATTATTTTCATTTCGTGGCATATTTTTCATTTGCCCCTCTTACCGCCTATTCATATCCTTTTGTGCGGCATAACATTTGTTTTGCCCTAAATCTTCAGAAGCTGCATACGAGCTGCATACATTTCCAGTTCAAGTTCTTAATCTATACAAATACATTTCCATTTCAGTTTCTGGTGAATACACTGTAATCGATCGGCTTCGGATTTGTTACAAGTGAAAGAGGTACATAATTTTTTTTCGCCTAAGTGCCTTGTTGCCTAACTCTAACTCTGTAGTTTATTTTTAAATGTGATTTTTTTTGACATTTTCTGATGTACTTTGTAGTTTACAATTATCATGGACCACCGAAGTTCGAGTGACAGACCTACTAAAAAAACATCTTGTGATATATGTGTTCTATTTGTGTTTTTATATGTTCTGTTTGTGTTTCTTTTGAATGGAAGCACTGCGATATACTATGTGTTTTGTTTGTGTGTCTTTTGTTTTTCTTATTGGGATGCACTGTAATTTTTGGCAATATTTTTGCATTTTTTTATGTTGTGTTACAAATTGGTACCTTCTCATTTTCTTCATGATTGAACTATATACTGTTAGTTGGGAATTTTTTTCGCCTAAGTTGCTTGTTGCCTAACTTTAACTCTGTAGTTTTTTTTTTAAAATGTGATGTTTTTGACATTTTCTGATGTACTTTGTAGTTTACAATTATCATAGACCACCGAAGTTCGAGTGAGAGACCTACTAAAAAAACTAGAGGTCCAACATCTTGCAAAACATTGAAAGAAAAGTCCGCAAATAAACAATTGCAGAAAGTGATTGAGTTTGATGATCTCGGTGTTCCCATTGGAACATATGCTGCGGCATTCAAGTCGTACATTGGAGTACTAGTTAGAGTTCAGGTTGACATAAATATTCAGAGTTGGCAAGAAGTCAGTGATAGACTAAAGGATACAATTTGGGAAGATATTAAGGTATGAATTGAAAATAATAATTAGTTTTTTTAACATATATTGCCGTTCAACTTTTATTACAAGTTAGTGATATGCATGATTTGAGTATTTCAGACTGAATGGAATATAACGGATGATGCGAGACGGAAGGACGTATTAAAATCTGCAGGAAAAATTTGGAGGGATTTCAAGTCAAGGTTAGTCTACCGATACTTGCGTGTAGACAAGGACCCATGCGAGAAATATGACTTCATAAATCGAGAGCAATGGGATAAATTCACTCATGATCATCAAAATGAAGAATTTCAGGTACATTCTTTTCATTATTTATATTATTATTGGTTTTCAGATAATATTATGTTGAACAGGGACTGTTTACTCATATTATTGTTTTATTTTCTAACAAACTAAAAGTGACAAGACACGTCAAAACCAGAAGTTTAATGAGTATCCATATTATCTGGGAAGACATGGATATGCAGCAAAAAAATCGAAGTGGATGGTTGATGACCCTCTTCATTCTCTGCCTTCGTCCGAATCAGTTAATTCAGAAATTGTATCAACCGATCGAGCTGATCGTAGTTACGATTGGATTCGGGCAAGAGTTAGGAAGAGGGATGAAGGTGAAGGTTATTATTTTCCGAAGGACGAGACTAGGGATGTCTTTCAAAAAATGGTAAGAGTAATTTTGTTAATTTAAAATTATTTATATTTACAGTTATGCTTAAAATATTAATCGTTAAATTGATTTTGAAACAGTTGGAATGAAAAGACAAAGCCTCTGAAGATTCGTGGACTCCTCAAGGGCATGATGACATATTGTCACGTGCACTTGGAAAGAAGGAGCACGGAGGGCGTGTTAGAGGGGTTGGAGGAACAGTTCGCATGAAGGATGTATTTGGGACAGACAGAGGCAAGTCCCGTAAAGCCGTAATATCAATGGATGAGTTGTTTACGATAACTCAAGAAATTGAAACAAATGTGGTCAATCGACTTGCACAGCAGTACCAATCTCAAATGAATGAAATGGCTATGAAATACAAAGACCAGATTGGTACACTGCAAAGTCAGCTTACGAACGTATTAAATGTAATGAGCCAGTGGGAATGCCTATTCCCCAACAAACTCCAACAACTCCAACAACCGACGTGATTCACAGTAGCTCTCACTCGGTGGATCCATTCTTAGAAATAAAGGTATACTTATTTTTACTCTTTTCTATGTCTTTCAATCATAAGTTATCATATAAGTGCCCTATATGATCCTAACTGATTTTTTTTTATATAATTTACATAGAAGCCGACTCCATGCCATCTTTGTGTCATCCTTCCTGAGATCGGCAAAACTATTGTGGCTTTTGGGATCGTTTTTGCATTGAATGCATCGGGTGTCGTTGTTCATGGTACTCAAATGGAGGTCAACAATGTAAGAGTATCCATCGATGACGTTCGCCCTGAATTTCAACAAGCTCCTCTTCTCGTCCCTATGTATGAACATACAACAGTAGATGACGCATTAGGTAGCTTTGTTCAGTGGCCTAAACAACTTGTACTGTTGGGGCAGGTAACAAATTTCAAAATAACATTATTAATTATAAATGATTGTTGTTAATTCATTAAATTCATGTAAATGTTATTGTTTAACACTTTATATCTAATTAGGATCCCATCTTACCGGGTAAGGATCATTGTTTAACAAAAATAATGAAGTTCGTAGCAAAGGGTCAACTACTCTTGTTGATCCGAGCTTGAGTGAAAAATGTAAATATTTAGCACAAATAATTATGGGATTGCCTTCCTCGGACTTAATTTCAGTGCCATTGGATTATGACAACTGCATTGAGAAGGAAGATGAACAACTTATATACATCGCGTGCGAAGATATCATCCAATTCTGTAGAATGGAATGGTTGAATATAAGTGTCGTACAAATTTGGATGAGGTGAGACTATAATTTTCATACATTCTCATTTATCTTTTTTTTTAGCTGATATACAGGTTTATTTTATAAAGTAACTAATGAGTAATTTATATATTATATTTAAGGTACTTGAACGAGATAACTAAGGAATCTAATGCATTTGGATTCCTGTGTCCTCAAGCACAGGCAAATGCAAAAAATGATCCAGATGTGTCTGCTCGATACATTGCGTCAATTTTTCTAGGTTGCCGGGGAGCCAAATTCATCTTCGCGCCGTACTTCCAAAGGTAAGAACATAAAAATGGTGGGATTAACTTATTGTAGCTAGCTTGTTCATTGATATAATTTAACATTGTTATTTAATTTGTAAAAATGTAGTGAGCATTGGCTTTGTTTCTCATATCTTGTGAGCAAAGCACAGTATATGTGTACGACTCATTGAAAAAGGAAAGGAATATGCCGATAAAGAACGTAATGGCAGTGTAAGTAAATAATATTTTAGTTCCTAAGTTTTTAATATAAGTTAAACGTGTAAAACTCTTTTAACATATTTATTTACTTATAATATATATAATTTTGTAGGGCATTTAAATCATATGTTGCTCAAGGTGGCAAGCACAAAAAGAACAAGTTGCAATGGTGTACGAAAGAGGTTAAATTATAAAATACTTGCTAACTTATCTAAACAAAGTTGATTTTGTTGGTTCTTAATATAATTTCTTATTAAAATTTTAATCAACTTGACTATTTATATAGTGTCCTCAACAAAAAGGAAGTGTTGAATGCGACTACTATGTCATGAAGTACATGTATGACATCGTCAAGTTGCATCAACGGGCTCCCTTTACAAAATGGACTGAGGTATATTGTTTTTAATTATATGCATGCAATTAACTATTTCAATCTATTAACAAATTAATTACCTTGTATATTGCTTTTAATTATATGCAAAATTGTTTCTTTTTTATTCTTCAGGGTTTGAGTGCACAAGAGTCGTATACTCAGTCTGATCTTGATGAAATTAGAGACCTGTGTGCAAATTTTTTTATGAGTTATTGTATGTGACCTAATATATTTGGACAATTTGTACATTTGGACATGCAATTTGAACAGTTTGTAAATATGCCTGTTTTGAACTGTTAGTAAATTTGGATTTGTATATGTTCCTGTTTTGCAAATATTGAAATGGTTGGATTTTCTACTATTTTGGCTTGTTGTGGCATATCGAGTATCCTTTTTTATGTACAGGTTGGATATTTTATTTTTTAAAAAGAAAATTTAAAAAAAAACAATAATTTACGTCGATTATTCTAAAAGAACCGACGCAAATAGATTGAATTATTTAAAATATAAATTTTTATAAAACAATAATTTGCGTCGGTTATTTTAAAATAACCGACGCAAATATATTAAATTATTTTTAAAATGAATTTTTATTAAACAATCATTTGCGTCTGTTATTTTAAAACTACCGACGCAAATAGATGAAATTATTTTTAAAATTTTTTTATTAAACAATCATTTGCGTCGGTTATTTTAAAATACCCAACGCAAATAGATGAAATTATTTTTAAAAATAATTTTTATTAAACAATCATTTGCGTCAGTTATTTTATAATAACCGATGCAAATTACACTATTATTTGCGTCGGGTTTATAAAGGTCCGACGCATATTCTTTTTTTTTGCGTCGTGTGTTTAACCGATGCAAAATATGTAAGTTTTTGCGTCTTCTGCATATGCGTCTCCTCATAACCGACGCAAAATGTGTTAATTAACCGACGCATATGATCAGTTTTGTACTAGTGAAAGTATATAAGTGTATGTTCGGGTATAATAAAGTGTACATGGAGATAAGTGAATGATCAACAAAGGATCTACTGCTTCCAGTAAAGGAAGAGAATGTTCTATGCGATTCCATTAGTGACAACTCGGGAATCTCTGGCCAGAGTGGAATGATAATTAGAATGTGTTTCTAATTAACATTATATTGAGTTATGCATCTATGAATCGGAATACATATGATTAAATAAAATAAGACTTGACAGTAATTCCATGTTTTATGTTTAATCGGGACATTGTATGGTAGAAGGATTGAATTGTACGGTAACTATTCACTGAATAGATTCTTTGTGATTAAACATTGATTTCATATTATCCGGATAGTTATGATATGCTGAGAGGTATCCCTCATTAGAATAAGTATAATTAATATAATTAATTATATTTAATGAATTAAAGTGTTTAATTCGTATAAATAAAATTAGAATAGTTTTAATTTACTTTATTTCTACAACCGGCTTGATATTGAACCTAAAGGGTCACACCATAAAAGGGAAATAATAAATTATGAAGATATTGGGAAATAATAATAATTAAGTAATTTAATTTGTACCATGGTGGAATAAATTAAATAGCTTAATATTTATAATTTAGTATTTTAGAAATACTAATTATAAATAAATAAGAATTATTCTTATATTATTATTATTTAATAAATAATCCAATTCCTAAGTAGTCTAGGAATTATATTAGAAAGTGGTGTTATTATTTAATAATAAATAATCCAATTTCTAAATGGTTTAGGAATTAGATAATGGAGTTTTATTATTATTTAATAAATAACCAATTTCTAAATGGTTTAGGAATTAGTTTAGGGGTTGTCTATATAAGGAGACTTATAATAGATTAAACCCTAATGGTCATAATAATTGATAGCCTCCATAATATTTGTCACCAAAATATTGTGAGAGAAATCCAATATTCTTCATAATCAAAATTCTCTGGTGGATCACCTTTAGAGTACTACACACTTGAGTAGTAAACGTTAGATCCAATGGAACAACCAAGAACGTGGAATAAATTGTAAGACGGATTAAGGTGATCGATTGGAGCGTGAAGGATAAAGATTGCGGTGTTAATTCGTGCGTAAAGATTCTACATCAACGTCGTCGAATTTACAACGATATGATTTTAATCCTTCCTCAATTAATAATATTGTATAAGGTGATTCCTAGGATTGAAGAAAAATTTTAAATTGCTATTTTTTATGCTTCCGCTTCGTTGTCTAAATTTTTCTGCACTAACATATAGAACATTTTTTTTATTGTTTTGAGTTGCATTTTTTGTTTTTTGATGTACTTTTTTCAATTATTTTTGAAAACTTAACATATTTTGATTTTATTAATCCTTTCCATATTCCAATTTCAAATCAAAATATGAATTTTTTAAAATCAAAATTAAATAATATTTGAATATGGAGTCAGACTCAACAAAATCTGACTTAAATTTATATAAAAGTCCTTGAAACATCACGTGTCGACTTAAATTTATATTAAAGTCCCTGAAACATCACTCGTCAATAATACATAAACAGCTCTTCCACTGCACATCTTAAATTTATATTTCAGCAAGTTCTTGGCCGGGGCACAGACAAACAGGATGGTGAAGATACAATGAAGCACATGGTTGTAAAAACTACAGCTACTGCCTGTATGTGATTCCAAATGATAATTAACAAAACTGTTGCTTGTTACAAGTAGATGTAGCAATAACAATTTAAACGGTAATGGAATCCAAATCGGTCGAATAGATTCGAACTAGCCAGTTTTTAACCAAATCGACTTTACAATCGGTTCAATTTTGGTTCATAAGTTTTTGCATCGGTATCGATTCGGTGAGGTTTTGATATTCATTGTGAACTGGTGCTGCGAACCGCATCACACTAATACTTTAAGTTATTAAAATATTTAGTTTAAATTTATATGCACTGATTGATTAATATACACATTTTTATAATAATTATTATTGTTTCATATTCATCAAATGTAGTTTTAAAATTATCTAAATACTAATTTTAATCCATAAATTTTACTACATTACAAATTCTATATTATATAATTGTATAGTTCTTATATTAAATATATGATACATAATTTTTTATTATTACTGGTGTGGTTCGAACCGTTACGCTGGTCAGTTCGGTTTTGGTTCATAAATATTTTAAACCAGTACCGTTGTGCAAGATTTTTTTTTCAAATGAGTCCGCTCTTCATGAACAATCCGTAGCACCTTGCCTTCACCCCCCGCACCCGTCTCATACAAAAACCAGAACCGATCCCACCATTGTCATCCTTAAGCAAAAGATCATAGGTGACGAAATGGTTTATACAATTGCCCATTTAGTTCTGCTTTCCTCTTCTATATCTCAGTGTTAATATATCATCGATCCATGGCATTTATACTATATTATAGCATACAAATGTAGCCTATTTGAAACAAAAAATTTCAAATGGGCGAAATGCTTCACACAATTAACCGCTAGTTCTATGTCTGAGAGGGGTTCCTTTTCACTTGGACTCGTTCCATTTTCTAGTCACACTCATCAACTTCATATTGGAGAGTACTGAAAGAAAACAAAGAAGACAGTAAGTACGATGTTATGAAGCCATTGAACATATTAATGAACTTGCAGAAAGTACTAGACCAGAGTCTTGTCTGGTCTTAGATGATAGAAATACTGTACTTGCTACACTAAGAAAATCACTAGTATCATGTCACGTCTTACAGAAAATACAAGAATGTAAAGTAGAAATAAGAATACAAACAAATAGGCTCTCATGTTAAAGATTACCTAAAACCAATGTTGCAAAAAACGTTTAGTGAACTCGGGCATTAAGGAATCCCCTAGCGCCTAAACGAGGGTTTAATCGCGATTAGTCGGAATTAATTAGAGATATGCGGAATAAAGCGTAGACAGTAAAGAGTCACCTAACGTTTAGTCGGAGGGATTAATCAGTCTAGGTGGAGATTTTACAACAATGCCTAAAACTAGTTCATTGAGGTCGTCAAATGAAGTACAGGAATATGGTATGTTACAGAAGCAAACATGGTACACTAGAAGTCGTTATTTGAGGAATATGATTGGGAATTTGGGCCTAACTACTGAGATTTTCAGTCATGCCAATAAGTTGATATTTTAGAACATATTCAGCTGATGTTCGAGCATTTCATAATAAAGTAGAATATTAATACTTCTGCTATTGAATATAGATAACAAAGATATATTTGGGTACGATAAATCTACATGATTGATATGTTGACATATTTGGGTACAGAAGTACAATTACACAGTTTGCTAGCCTAAAACTATATTCAGTAACTCTGGCCATGATAACAAAGCAAAATAGTATAGTTCAGAGATGATATTGAAATAGCACATGTTGAAGACATATCACATACCTGAACCAGCCACAAAATGACAATAAACCATGACCTGTTCATAATAATCCAGGGTTACACCATCTCCTCTAAGTGTAACACATGCTCTGCAAGAAAACAAATTATAAAGAAATAATATACAGAAATTCATTCCACAACTAGTGTTTAAGGGAAAAAAATCACCAAAGGTGGATAATTAAATGTTTAAATAACCCACCAAACGGGTAAAAGATACCCTGCCAATTTTTCCTTAAATAAGTAATGTGAAAGGGGTTAGCCAAGCTCGCTGAAGGAGGAACAATAATATCCCAACAGAAAGAACATGGGGTTTTGAGGTTCTCTACATAGCATGTATGATAAGAGCTGAGGTAGCTTACCACTTCTAAGGTATCTTCCAGTTGGCTTAAGTTCTGAACTAGCAGTAGATGCAACACCATAGAGGAGAGTGAGCTCATACAAAGTAGACAAGGCCCAACATTCTATGGACATTCCCATGCAGCAGTAAACTGCCTTACCCCTGCTTCTAGGTGTTTAGTTTGCTTATCTTTCATTATGACTTGGTTACCGAGTTTGCTACTGACCTGGGCAGCTCAGATACTATCCTTCCTTGGTTACCACATTTACTAAAGATCTACTGAACATTTAATACAGTCAATTTTTTCCCAGTTGTTATGTCAAGTAGATGGACAAAATTCCATACTAAACATTAGTTCAAGCTTCTTCAGATCTTACATAAAATAACAATTCTATTCCTATTCGAATATCAAATTATTGTATTCCAATGAGAGAGAGCGAGAGAGAGTTCCACCTGCAAGAAATAACCGGATTAAGTATACAGCAATACTTGGGGGTTCTTTTTTCATCGTACAATACTTGAGTGTTTGACATGTCTCCCACCAAAAAGGGTAACCTCCAGCATCAATTCAAGCAGAGACCCAGGCAGTTCTAACACCCACATCCCTCATGGAAGTTCTGACCTTTGCTATTTTGTCCCAATACCCAGCAGCAGCATACATATTGGCAATCAAAAAATAATAACCAGGGTTCTGAGGTCTCATTTCTAACAATTTCTCAGCTGCCCATTCCCCTATAACTGGGTTTCGATGAATTTGACAAGCTCCTACAAGAGTGGCCCACATTGCTGGGGTTGGCTCGTATGGCATTTTTTTGAAAATTTCTACTGCATTTTTTATTAGGCCAGCTCTCCCATAGAGATTAACCATGCAAGCAAAGTGCTCCGGATGAGGAGTTATTCCATAAAAGCTTGACATTTTCTCAAATAACATCTGACCTTCAAAGACAAGACCTGAATGACTACAAGCTGTCAAAATAGCAACCATTGTTATGTGATCTGGTTTTATTTGGTAACTGATCATTTCTTCAAATAGTTTTAGTGCAGTTTTTCCCTCACCTTGCATCCCATACCCAGCTATCATTGATGTGTAAGTCACTTTATCTTTCTTGGCCAATAAATCAAACAATCTTTTGGCTACTGAAATTTTTCCACATCTTGCATACATGTTGACAAGAGCATTCCACAACAGCAAACAATCCTTGAACCCTTCACACCTAGTAATGTAGCAATGGAACTCTCTACCTTGTTGAAGATTTGCTACTCGAGCACATAAGGGTAGAATGCTTGCAATAGTGACATAATTAGGTTTTACCCCCAAAAACATCATTTGTCTAAATAGAAAACAAGCTTCCTCAGATTGATCCCAGCGTGTGTAACCAGAAATGATGGAGTTCCAAGTTATAATACCTTTGACTTCTACTAAATGAAACAAATTGCTTGCATGCTTAAGGTCCTTACACCTGGAATACATGGTAATCAATGAGTTTGCCACTTCATCAGATTCATAATGATAATTACGAACTGCTAAACCATGAATCTCCTTCCCCAAGTTTAACAAGCCAATGGAAGAACATGCACCTAAACCAATGATCACCGAAACCGAATCCAAGGAAACTCCACAGTTTCTCATCTGACAAAGTAATTCAAGAGCCATTATATAGTTGCCGATCCTCAAGCACCCCCCAGCTATGGTATTCCAAGTTACAACATTCAGCTCAATACTCTCTGCCCGCATGCGTTCAAGAATCTCAAAGGCTTCAGCCCACATTCCCTTGTACACATAGCAGGAGATCATAGAATTCCACGAAACTAAATCCCTCTCAGGCATTTTGTCAAACAAAATACGTGCAACGTGTACTTCCCCACACTTCCCATACATGTGAATTAAAGCATTTTGCACACACAAATCCCAGTCAAGACCACTACAATCAATAGACTTATTCACCTCCATTCCAAAAACAAGATTAGATTCCTCACAACAAGCTTTTAGAACTGAAGAGTAAGTAAAATTATCAGGTCTAATCCCATAACTCACCATCAATTCATAGGCGGACAGAGCAGCTCGGGAAAACCCAGCTCTAACATATGAAGAGATCAGCAGATTCCAAGGAAAAGGGTGCAAGATATTTGAATGTTCAGTTATATAATGGGCATCACAGAGTAAACCAAACCTAGCATAAAAGATGACTAGTTTGGGAACAAATACAGGGTGCTTTTCAAGACCCAAAGAGATGATATAAGCATGAAGTTGCTTACCTTGCGAAAGATACTTGAGATCGGCACAGACTAACAGAAGTCTTGATAAAGAGTGTACAAAAAGATCACAAGAGTCTGAAAAAGAACACCTTTGAATTGAAGAAAACGTATTTAAGGCTTTTTGCAAATAGCCACGGCTTGCATAGTCCTTAAGGGTTGTAAACAAGAAATATATCATTAATTCATAGCTGGGTGCTAATGCGAACACATTAGATTCATGCAAGTTGTGGGAAGTGGTTGATGCTTTGCTCTAAGCTTCAGGATGCTGAATTCTTCATTTCCACTTCTGGGAAATACACTTCTGTACTTGTCATAGAGAAAGATACACTTCTGGTAAATACACTCCATTTCCTCCCACACATTGCAGGCAACAAAAAATTAAACTCGCTGCTTTTGCCAACCCCCGCTGATTCATCCTTCTGTGTTCTACCTCTGCTTCTGCTTTTGCTTCAATAAAAGTAAAAAATAATAGTTAACATAGAAAAATTTTAGCAATTGTGGAAATTGCATACCAGGGTCGTAAAATTGAGAATTGGCTCTCTCCAGACCCTTCTTCCCGTGTCATTTTAGGGAAAGCGAGGAGAAAATAAGAAAAGAAGAGTCGTCAATATCGGTGTTGTTTAGCTTTAAAAAAAAAGACTTCATATTCAAAGGGAATTCTCTGATGCGCTTGTTGCAACTTGCCCGACATGCTACGGTGCCCCGGGGAGCGGGTGGAGTCCATATCCCCGCGGAGCAATGGTGGTGTCCGGATCTAATTATCTATTCGGCAATTCATTATCAGTCGATACATTTTTAAGTACAAATTTTTTTAATAATATTCGTATTTTTAGAATTTTCTATGTAAGCATATTTTACTATAGTAAATTATTATTTTCAAGTTATTATTTTTTAATATATTTTTGGTATACTTTATAAGTTAGTATTATAAGTTACTATATTTATAAAAATATACTTATAAAACATATATTCTTAGAGAATTTTATATTTCACGGTAGACGGAGGTAAAATTATAGAGTACTTTCAGGTCTATTTATATGAAAGTATAAAATTTCCTTACAAATATTACCTAAAAAACCTCATTCCCTAACAGTGATATTTTTTAAAAAAATTGCCATATGTTTACACTTTCAATTTTTTTTTCAAAGCCACCATTATTGTTATAACTCCGTCTTCTTAATTATAACTTTGTAATTACAATTCTTTCAGGCTATAATAGCTAGTGTTACTATTTCAGTGTTATTATGTTCATATTACTGTTTTATAGAATGATAATAATCATATTGATCTAAAACAAATCCAAACATATTATAACTTCAAATTCAAATAAAAAAACATAATGATAATTTATATATTACTATTCATATCTTATGTATATATATATCGAATGTTATTATTGTTTCCTTGTAGATTGAGAAATTGACGACGGTGATGAACAAAGGCAGGAACAATCGGGATTGTGGAGGAGAAGTTGGAAATACGATGAAGAAACCATGTCTGCTGTAAATAAAAGGATAAACTTGGTAATTTAACTCCAGAAAGAACAGCAAGGGAAGACACATTTTTTGGGCTGAACATTTTGGAAAATATAAACCATAAGAAATATCGGCCCGAAATTTAACTCTAAACTAAAAGCCTTGAAACACTGCAGAAAGAAAAACAATTTAAGGTCAAAGCTACTCAAATAATATATTATTGGGCTCTTTGGGCTCCCATCCAATGATGGTGTTTGTTTAATATGGGTTTGTATCCATTAGTAAAACAAAATGCAAAAAGAAAGGGCTCCTCTATTCCTTTTTATTTATTACTCATTTTTTCCCCCAAAATTAAAGATACATTTTTCTTTAATGTATTACCATTTATAAATATTAAGATTTCATTTATGATATTAATTTATAAAAATATAAAAGTATAAAAGTTTGTATTTAAGAGTAGTTTTCATATATTTCATGATATTTTATTTTAAAATTCTTAAAAGTAAAAAAATTCATTATAATTTTAAATTATAGAATTTAAACCTTGTTGTTAGTTGCGAACATGGGGACAATGTGGTCTCCGGTCGTATCTCATCGGGTTTTGATCGAAGAGGAAGCATAAAGCCAAGTTACCTATCTCATAAATAATGACGCACATAGCCTTTGAGATGACGTTTTCTTCCTAAGGTTTACGTTTAATTTTGTGGATAAAATTGAGAAAATAGCAAGATTAATGTTTATATCGATTAAACCCAATCGTGTAGTTGATATAAAAGTCGACAAAAACTAGGATACGAATAAATTTGCATATTACAAAGTTGAAATCCTTTAGGATTGTCAATTGTTATTATACTTGGGCACTAAGAAATTTCATAGGGGCCTATATATATAAGACAAGTTCATGACCTACTCTAAGTACATACTAAACCACAATCTTAGTTTCCTATTTCTTGTTATTATTATGGAGAGAGACAATAACTCTTCTTCTACCACTACTACTGCTACTACTTCAATATCATACATAAATTCACTCCCAATCGTGAAAGCTACGAGTTCGTTCATCAAATCATGTTGTTCATCGGAAACATGTTCGGTGTGCATGTCCGATTTTATTATCGACGAAAACGTCGCCGTTTTGCCGGAATGCCTCCATAAATTTCATGCAGAATGTGTTGTTCCATGGCTGAAAAAAAGCAATACTTGTCCGGTTTGTCGTCACAAATTGCCGGAGGAGATCACCACCAGGTCCAGAATGACTAATTTTAGGCGTAAACCAAGGATGCGGTGGAACCCTAATTTCGTTGGGAAACAATTAGCATCACGTATACCGATGCCGCCATAATTATTGATTTCTCAATGTTTTTATTTGTTGATGAATTTTTTAGATGAGATCGTAAGACTTTGTTGGGAAATTCAAGTTTTTGAAGTAAAGATAATGTGTATTTTTTCGTTACTTGAATGCTACTTTTCGGGATCTTCAATTCGATACTTGATGATTACTAATTTTGTAACTTTTCTTGATTAATGAGATTGTTGGATGTTGTATTTTAAAGTTGAGAGTTTTTATTTAGTTTGCGTAATCATAACCGAAAGTTGTGATATGAAAATACTTTAACCCAAGTTGAAGTAATAATTAATATCGATCAATTCGTATGTGAAACTATATTCAATCAATTACTTTTAAAAATAATTTATTTTACGTAATTTTAACCGTACGAATAAATAGAACGTGAAAAAATAGGAGAATAAAGACACTTTCCTTTTAGGCTGATTTTGATGTTGAGCTGGTCTTTTTAAATGACTGCAAGACCGAAATTCAAAACATTATAAAACAAAATCATGTTGATAATTGAAATTTGATATAACTATTATAAAATACAGAACTTGAAAAAATTCTATAGTAGAGAAGAGCCGAGTCCTAAAATTGACCCCTGTTGTAGTGGCGGAATACATACTTGTACAGAGAACTCTTGGCAATTATTTTCTGTTTGAAGCCCTTGATAATTGGTCAAACAGAACCCACAGTTGAAGCGTTAAAAACCTCCTCCAAACTCTATGGGGCTAGTTAATATGAAATTCCATTTTCCGAATTATCTTCTATATTGTTGTTCTAAAATGTTAGCATTCAGTTTTTTCATTTCATGCATTAATAAAGTTCAGATGTTATACCACTCTGTATGAGTTCAAACCAATTTCTTTTTTTTTTAAAAATGAACCAAATAAATTCATTTTAGAGTAACATATCATTCGAAAACTTTTTGGAACTTCATCAGTAAGAACCAATAGAGACTTACCTATTTTTAAAAAATTTTAAAATTCAAAAAAAAAAAAAAAAAACTAGGTAGCTTATATTAGGCAAAATATATAGTGCTTGACTAGATATCTTACTTATATAGAAATTTGGAAAATATTCAATCCAAATTCAAAAGCAATCTGCTTCTATTTAATCTTTTCCAATTCAAAATATTGATTTAACAATAAAAACAAAGTAAGATATTTGAAAATAATATGCTCTTGCATTGATCATGCATGAACAGACCTTGTTTCATATTCAAAAACTATTACGACAAAGTCCAGGTATATCAGACCTACAAATGGGACATGTTTTGTTTATAGTACACCACCCATCAATGCAGCTAGCATGGAAGGCATGGCTGCAACCAGGAATAACACGACAGACATCCGTATACGCGAAATCCTTCAAGCAAATGACACATACACTGCAGTAGTTTGAACCTCTTCCGCGGCTTTTCTCAGCTGAAATGTTAACAGCGACTTCCCTTACTTGTGGTGGCAATGGTGGCTGTCTGGTGGTGGCGGCAGTGGTGGTTCGAGTATCAGCTGGCTGCAGTCTATGTCTTGGTGTGCTGTAGGATGACACTTTCTCTAGTATACTTGATAAACATGCATAGCAGATGAAAGATATAAAGAAAGGTACCAAAAAGAAGAGACAGAGCAGTAGGGACGTGTGAGTAGTGGGATGATTATTATCTAGATTATTAACAGAAGGAGAAGGTGCGACAGGAAGAACCATGGCTAACATATATGATCAGTTTGTTCTAGTTAGAGAGAGAGAGAGAGAGAGAGAGAGAGAGAGAGAGAGAGAGAGAGAGAGAGAGAGAGAGAGAGAGAGAGAGAGAAGAGAGATGTATAGAGAAATTTGTTATGATATCATGCAACTTAGTCTAACCTTCCTGTTCTCTGTTTTTAAGAGCAACAATTGGTCCAATTGGATAATTGTTAGTTGTTAGAGAAAATAGGAAGTTATTTATTATGTAATTATTGGGCTTATTGTAATTTGTTATAATTTAGGTTAATTGAAAATAACGATTAAAAAGCAGAAGTGCTCCCCTGAATTTACGTTCTATTATTGATCCTAACCTAAATATTACTCCGTATCATTTGCTATAAGAATGATAATGATAACATGTGTCTGATGAGATTATCATTTAGCAAGGTTTAACACTATTCGACTTCTTAACAAGTTCTTTTTCTTTTTTGGTGGGAGACTTCTATTTATGTCGGATCTTTTTCATTTTATCTGCTTGTAATTGTGAATGTTATGGTTGTATGACATTGCCTAAAGATAAAGAAATATTTGAGACATTTTGAGTATATAATTCTGTCAGGCAACCAGCATTCTAAAATACAAAGCTCTACATACAAAGTAGGCAGGCCAATGATTTTAATAATAATAAATTTAATCACCTATCTTGAGCTGAAGAGAAAGTTCACATATTGTTGAATTTTCTGATTTCCTCTGCTAAACCTTGAATCCAAATACAACAGTATTCCAAACTGTTTGGAATAGATTAGACATATACTCGATCAAAATACTTCTTTAGCTCCGAAACTGCTCAATAAGCTTCAACAAACTGTAAGTCTCAGAATCTGGCCTGGCCCCTCCTAAGATCATTCTTCTGAGAAGATCTGAATCATAAATGTTGGCCTTGACATATGCCTTAATGAAGGTATTGTAAACAAAAGTGTACTTGGTATAATTTGCTTTCTTCAATTCTTTAAACAACTTCTCAACATTCTCTATATCACCTTTTTCTGCAAATATTTCAATCATTGAATATGTCGTCTCCAGCCATGGCGTTGATTGCCTGATCGTGGTGCTGGTCATGACATCCGTACCCAACTCCAGAGTTTTAAGACATTCCTTCACTAATCCTGCTTTCAAGCAACCAAGAGCCAGATGTTGATAAGTTATGGCATTTGGCTTGCAACCGTTTTTCTCTATTTCTCTGTACACCCCAGTTGCTTTACTAATGAATCCATGTTTGCAATAAACAGATATCAGAGAATTAAACTGCTCAGTGGACTTCAACCCTTTATTTGTTTTCATTTCAAGCCAAAGCTCTTCAGCTCGACTAAGTTCCCCAATTTTACCAAATGCTTCGATTGCCAGCATATAACTCTTTGACCTAACATGAGTAAGTTGTTGAATAGAAACCCAAATTCTTTCTAACTCTTTCTGCTTCCCCAAGTATCCATAGAGTATAACAAGAACGTCTAGTGTTGACCAGTTTTTTCCTGTCATACTCTTCTCCACAGCTTCAACATAAACTTCACAGACAGTGTACAACCTAGCCACAGCATGTGCGGTTGCCAAAATGCAGTAAGTTATTTCATTTGGTTCAACTTGCGCTTTCGTCATATCCTGATAAACCTCTACCAATGTTTCAATACTGTGCTGGTTAGCTTCGATTTTCAGCAGAATATTAAACGTGGAGACATGTGGAGCCACTTTATCAGCTTTCATCTGTGTGAGAATCTTTGGAATGGCTTTCTTACGTTTGGGAGACGATTGAAGAATAATCAGCCGATTGAAGATTAAGTGAGAGATAGGATGACCAAGCTCTCTCATTTTTCTCATGTAAGCAAGTGAAAGGGTCATCTTGCCCTTATCCAAGCAAGCTATTACAAGATTGTTGTAAAGCAACTCGGTCTGGAACTCAGATGGGACACTGGAAAAGAGTTTCTCCCCTCGTGAAACCCCATGAAGCTTAGCAGTGAATTCCAATAGATAGGAGTAGTCTAATTGTTTTGGCCTGTAGGGTTTTTCCCTGATCACCCATTCCATCACCTAGTGATAGTTGCTCATCAGTATCAACAATAACCAATATCAATTTAATTAAAAAGCACTCAAATTTGTATTATATCACATATTGCTTATAAATAGAAGTGTGAAACAGAACTAAATAGATTCTAAGCCTACTATGCACTGCACCCACCTAAGAACCCTCTTTATTTCAAAATTAGGTTATACAATTTGAATTTTTTGTAAAATTCTGAAGTTTTCATTTCAAAATGGCCACAATTTTTTTTTTGTACTTTTCTAATAAAAATAAAAACGTATTCTGTATATAATTATTGCAAGCAAACTAAAAGGTTTAACCATGAATTTTTTTATTCTTTTTTGAATGTCCTAGCTATCACAAGTGTATTATCGGTAACCTAGAGAGGGATCTCCGGAGGGGAAGGGGGGCAACCAACCTTCTTCTCTTCAATCAGCTACCAGCTACAAGTTGATTCCTCGTCCTCTATGTTGATAAAGGCTAGTCATTCCAGTTGGACTACGAATCATATTGGTGTTATTAAATTCTAAACTACTCACTTAGGATGTCAAAAACTAAATTAAATTTCGTAAAAAAGTCCAAATATATCTATTTCTTTGGAACAGGAGCCTTTAGAATACCATATTAACTACGGCGGTAATTTCAAATTGCAACCACTTACAACATTTTCTATCAGGCATAACAACAAACATATTGCAGACAACTATAATCAGCAAGATCATCGGGCAAACAAAAAACCTCAAGGGCGCGTTTGTTGAATTTTCGCTTGCGCAAACGATTGATAGTATGGAAAATATCGCCTCTATGAACTGGGAAGCCGTCGCCCATCCAACTCCGAAAGGCAGAGCCAACAGATTCTCCTCTTGGGACTCTCTCAATTCTCCAACACAAACTCCTGGACGGTTCTTCTTCAGAAGAACAACTTTCTTCAGCAGTGGAATTATCAGCTGCCTGGGAACAGAAGCTGAGATTAGGTTGAGTTGGGTCGGCAGTCCAAGAGATGGAAAGCGTTCGTCGAAATGCTCGAAAGAACCTTCTTTCGCTTAGACGTATTACAGTTTGCATACTTGAATCACATACTCACATTTGTCGTTTCCTGCCGGAACTTGTTTTGAAACTACCATGCCAGTCACATAGAGTTTATTCAAAATTAATAAATTTTATTAAGTAATAACCTGTGTATTTTAAATAAATTAAGTTTTTTTGTAGTCTAGACACGAATTTCAGCTTATATAAATAAGTTGACCTGAAAAAAATGGTAGCAATGTTTATTTTTAAATAAGAACTTGTTCAACAATTTTGTACAACAGGTTATGTTTCCTAAAACAGACTATCAAAATAAGTTTACCAACGGAAGGAGTATTAACTGGAACCGAGTCATATACTAGATGAACCGAGCCTTTTGATTTTGAATTATGAAGAACCAGAAAGGAAAAAAAAATGAAATTTCTGTAATTTTTGTTTTCTGTTGTTACTGAGTATATAAAGGGAAAAACAAAAAAAAAATTGTTTCATATTGCAATCTGAAGCTGACTCTGGTATAGATTGCGTCGACTAGTACTAATGGAATATGAGTTCCATATCCAAATTTCACAATTCGAGAATATCATTCTCTGAACATGTATATTCAATCCCAATATAACAAGCAGCTTTCATTTGTCTAGTCAATCCCCCCAATAAAAGGTAAATGTCGTTCGTTTGGGTGTTTGACATGTCTTCCACCAAGAAAGGCAACATTTCAGCTCCAACATCAATCCAAGCACAGCCTGGATCCTTTCTGACACCCCAGTCCCTCATGGAAGTCCTAACCTTTGCTAGTTTGTCCCAACACCCAACAGCAGCATACATGTTGGCTATCAACGCATAATAACCTGGATTTTGGGGTCTCATCTCTAATAGTTCCTCAGCTGCCCATTCCCCTATGTCTATGTTTCGATGAATCCGACAAGCTCCTACGAGAGTAGCCCACATTGCTGGGGTTGGCTTGTATGGCATTCTTTTGAAAATTTCTACTGCCTTCTCTAGTAAGCCAGCTCTCCCATAGAGATCCACCATGCAAGCGAAGTGCTCCAAACAAGGAGTTACACCATAAAAGATTTGCATTTTCTCGAATAACATCTGGCCTTCGACTACAAGGCCTGAATGACTACAAGCCGTCAAAATAGCAACCATTGTCACATGATCTGGTTTTATTTGGTACTCGATCATTTCTTCAAATAATTCTAGTGCAGCTTTGCCCTCTCCTTGTATCCCATATCCAGCTATTATTGATGTGTAAGTCACTTCATCTTTCTTGCTCAACAAATCAAACAATCTTTTGGCTACTGATATTTTACCAGATCTTGCATACATGTCTACAAGAGCATTCCACAACAGCAAATAGTCCTTGAATCCTTCACGCCTAGTAATGTAGCAATGGAACTCTCTACCGTGTTGAAGATTTGCTACTCGAGCACATAAGGGCAGGATGCTTGCAATAGTCACATAATTAGGTTCTACCCCTGAAAGAATCATTTCTCTAAATAGAAAAGAAGCTTCCTCAGATAGATCCCAGTGTGTGTAACCAGAAATAATGGAGTTCCAAGTTATAATATCTTTAATTTCTACCAAATGAAACAAAATGGTTGAATGCCTAAGGTCCTTACACCTGGAATACATTGTGATCAATGAGTTTTTCACTTTATCAAATTCATAATAATAACTACGAACTGCCAAACCATGAATCTCCTTCCCCAAAATCAAAGAGCCAATGTGAGAACATGCACCTAAGCCGATAATCACCGCAACGGAATCCAAGAAAATTCCACAGTTTCTCATCTCACAAAGTAATTCAAGAGCCCTTTTATAATTGCCAGTCCTCAAGCAGCCCCCAGCAATGGTATTCCAAGTTATAATATTCAATTCAACACTCTCTGCCCTCATGCTTTCAAAAATCTCCAAGGCTTCACTCCACATACCCTTGGAGGCATAGGAGGATATCATAGAATTCCACGAAACCGCATCCCTCTCAGGCATTTTGTCAAAAATATTGCGTGCAACATGGACTTCCCCACACTTCCCATACATGTAAATTAATGCATTCTGCACATACGAATCCCACTCAAGACCACTACAATCAATAGATTTATTCACCTCCTTTCCAAAAAAAAGATTTGACTCCTCAGAACAAGCTTTTAGAACTGAAGGGTAAGTAAAATTATCAGGTTTAATCCCCTTCTTCACCATCAATTCATAGGCAGAGAGCGCCTTTTGGCAAAACCCAGCTCTAACATATGAGGAGATTAGCAGATTCCAAGGCAATGGGTGCAAAACATCTGAATGTTCAGTTACATAATGGGCATCATAAAGTAAATCAAAGTTAACATAAAATGTAACTATTTTGGGAACCAAAACAGGGTGATGTTCAAGGCCCGAAGAGATTACATAAGCATGAAGTTGTTTACCCTGTGGAAGATACTTGAGATTGATACAGGCGAACAATAGGCGGGATAAAGAGTGTACAATAAGTTCAGAAGAGTCTGAAAAGGAATAGCTTTGAATAGAAGAAAATGTTTTGAAGGCTTTATGCAAATGGCCTTGGCTTGCATAGTCCTTAAGGGATGTAAACAAGATATCTATCATGGATTCAAAGCTGGGTACTAATGTCACTTGCATAGTCTGTAAGAATGAAAGTTATCGAAAGCTGTTGTTGCTTTCCTCTCAGCTTCAGGTGGCTGCATATTTTGTTTCCACTTCCGCAGAATACAGTTTTGTGTTTCTGACAGAGAAAGTGGTGTTGGTAATGAAGAATGTGAAGATGGCCTACAATGTATATAACTAGTGAATACATGACTGCACCACTCGTAGTATCCACACAAATAATGGTATGTGCTCAAGAACAATCTTGCAGCACCAGAAAATGAATCAATTCATTTAAACAGCTGGAGGCAAAATGAATAATTTATTGTGTTCCTGCAAAGTCAATACCAAAATCTATGAAGTCAATGCTAGAAGCACAAAAACTATGAAAGCACAAACAAAATGTAACCAAAAAGATTTGTCATTCGTGAAAAGGCAATAACTTTTGCTTAAGCGACAAAATCAATTTTATTAGCTCAGTTACAGCAATATAGGTTTTTAATTACATGAATCAGAGAGTTTCAACAAATTGACATATACCAAGAATATTAGCTACCGCATGAACACATTGTACAAAATTAGGGAAAAGAGCTGATTAGAACAAAAGTGCAGACATCTAAAATAGTAAAAGAGACGAACAAAATAAAAGTGCGCAAAAAGAACGGAAAATCCGTACCGTAATTGGGCAGAATAGATTAGCTACGCATCGAATACACCCGAATGTCACAGCGAAACTGACATAACTCATAAATTTAAAACCTTAAGTTTTCCCCAAATCAGTAAATAGAAATCTGTTCTGCAACCTGCGCTTGCCCCCACCAGCCGCCGCCGCCTCCGAATTCCGCTGCCGCTTCTGCCTCCGGCAGTTGGCCGACGCCACTGCTCTTCTTTGTATTTCGCGGATTTCCGCCTCTCGCGCTCTGTTTCTGCCCTTAACAAAATTCGAAAACATAGGCTCCGGTTATTTTGATTGAAATGTTGTGTGAAAAATCTACTTTTTTTTTAATTATTATTATTCTAAAGAAAATATTTCATAGAAAAATTGACTTTAATGTTTTATTAACTAATTGATTTACGGAGACAAAAAAAAACCTATGTGAGTGTGTAAAAATTCTAGGTTAGGATTTTAAATCTCAAAAACTCGTAAAAACTTTATGTTAGGGTTTTGAATCTTTTAGGTTAATAAAAAATTTTGTAGGATAATTGATAAATGTATGTATAAGTTTTTAGATCGTAATCTTTGTTATAAAAAAAACTAAGTGATTTACTGGTATTATTGTATTACCACTACTTTTTTATTTATATATCATAATTATCATCAGACAAATTTACATTAGAGATGAGATGTATAAACGAGGATATGAAGTTGTAAAGTGATTTAATGATAAAATTATATATTTAGTGATTTAGTGATAAAATTGTATATTTTGTGCAAAGGTTTTACGTTCAAAACTTCTCGGCAACAATTTCGAACTTTCCAACACTGATTATCATTCTTAGAAAAGCATAAAATGAAGAAGTAGCATACAATCCTGCCGGTACAACTGAATATATCTCAGAAGGAATTTTGATTTTTTTTCTTCTATTTATGACATGATCTTAAACAAATTTCAGCTTGTTTAATGTTAAACTACCTTTAACTGATTTTGTTCAAAATAAAAATTCAGAAAATGAATTTACGAAAATAGGATGTGATGTATGAAATTTTTCTTCCATTCTAAACTATATTTTGCTTTCAAAAATTTCAGAAATTTGTCTATAATTTAGAAGTGGAGTAGAATTTTTTATTTCCTTTCTACCATGCTCAATACTTTTTTTTTTTTTTTTGTTACATCAATACTATGTTTAATAGTTATAATACCATCTTCATCTTCACTGATTACGAGTTTCATAGATTATGTGATACCCTTAGAAAAAACTGGTTCCAAGTTTCTTAAAGTCTCAAAGTAGATTTGACTTTTTGAACTTGTAAGTAATTTTATTGAAGTCGAGAATCAAATATTATGAAGTGAGGATGAAGATTTATTTCATCGATTAAATAAATAATAAAGTCTCAAAAGCACACATGATTGTACACAAGAGGTTTGATTTTATTGTACACAATGGAACCAATCAAATACTATGTACTCCCTCCCTTTAAAAAAACAAATCTACATTTGGAAAAAAAAAATTATTTTAAAAAATATTTGCATTTGAATTTTTTTTTTATTATTTTACTATAAATTAAAAAACTTTCAATTACAAACTTATAAATTTCGTCCTAACTTAAAATTTTATAATAAATTTCATGAGAAAAACTTATTATTTATATATTTAATTATTAGTTAAATATAAAAAATTAATAGTCGTCAAAAGTCTAAATGTTGCTATTTTTATGGAACAGCTAGAGTAATATTTATTTGTTGTTTATCATAAGAGTACTAAAGGTGGTTAAAATATGTTTTTAAGATCGAAAAGAAATACAAAACTTGTGATAGTAGAAAATGATCGAAATAAGAAGATACAAAATTGGAGTAAATTTTTCAATACCAAGAAAGCATAGAACAACATACATACATTCAGTACACAGATGGAGACACAAATTAAATAGCCAAATTAGACATCAGATGAATCCAAGTATTGGATTTTTCAGATGTATTAATTGGCAGCGGTACGTCTTATTCCTTAAAACATAAACACAATCCACAATTACAAACTGCTTTGTTTTGGTACTCTCGATCATCATCATCAATCATCTCCATTTGCTGGTAGCGTTGATCATCAACACTTGCAGGGGTCACAAGTGCAGCTCGATCCACACTTGCAAGCATCACCTCCTTCTGCTCCATAACTCATCTCCGACCCCTCAGCAAAACTGTAATATATAAATAATAGTCCAATTTCATTTTGTTACATTGATCTGATACAAATATTTTAATAAAATAGCTTAATCAAATATTCGTGAAAAATAATGTATCGTACGTTTTCACCGGTGCAACATCGAAGATGATGGCAGCAGTTTTGGTGTTCTCGATGTCAACGTGCATCTTGCATCTGTAAATCAAATATTACAGTTCAAAAAACAATTATTAATTTAAGCCGAAATAAATATGTTGGTCATTTAATAGAATAAGTTATGAAGCGTACCCTCCACCGCTGCCGCACTTGCAGTCGGAACCACAGTTGCAGTTGGATCCGCAGCCAGACATTTCTTCGATTAAAACAAGGAAATGAGTAGAGAATTAAGAAGTGTGAAGTGAATAGTATTTGTATTCAACTAAGATCTTCTATACTGGGATGTAGTCACTACCTCCTATTTATAATGCAATATAGATGGAAGAGTGTGCATCCGCACCGTACACGTGTAATGATCCGAGCACGTTTATATTAAATTCTAAAATTTATCGGCTTCTTCTTACCTAATTGATTTCTGATGCGATTTTGTTTTGGATCACTAAGCCCCTCATTTTCACCTATCAATTCTTGGTGAAATGTTTATAATATTTTATTGCTAATAATTTGTTGAGGAATCTATAATCTTGGTTGTTTTTTTAAAATTTTTCTTTGTTTCTTTTCATGTTGTCTCATTTTATGATCATAACTTCCTTTTTATCAACCACCACAAGGTTAAAAAAGGCGAAAATTTCAAAGTTTTGATAATCCACATGAGATGAAAATTAGATAGAAATGGTAAATCACATATCCTATTATAATTTTATAAAGTTCAAATAATCGAATTACGTTATAGTTGAAATTGAGCTGAGTTTGAGTTTTAACAGGTTTGAATAAAATTATCATCTCTACCTGAATCTTTGTCATTGATTTTCTTTTTTCATTTTTGGTTATCCAAAAGCCGCCTGATAGCAACTAAGTCAAAACAAATAAATGGTCTTCGTCAAGTTATTTAAGTTAACTGCCGTCCGTAATTAACTTAATATGCAAACCTCATCTCCTCTACATAAGTCAAAAAATTCTCTTGGAACAATGAACAATTTTAATTTTAGGAAGATGACCCTTGTTTGTTTTATTTTCTTTAAATAAATCTCTCGTATTTTATTGATGCATAACTCTCACATTTCGTAGTGGAATATACTAAGTAATATATTATTTTTCACTAAGTGTAGTGAAATTGTTCATAATAATCTATTAAAAGTTATCCACGTATTCATCTAGTTTTCACCTTCTATGTGCATCATCAAACTTTGAAATTTTCGCATTTTTTAATCTTATGGTGGTTGATAAAAACAAAGTTATGATCATAAACTGAGACAATATGAAAAGAAACAAAGAAAATTTTTTTAAAAATGACCAAAATTATAGATTCCTCAACAAATTATTAGCAATAAAATATTATAAACATTTCACCAAGAATTGATAGGTGAAAATGAGGGGCTTAGTAATCCAAAACAAAACCACATCAGAAATCAATAAGGAGCCGATAAATTTTAGAATTTAATATAAGTGTGCTCGGATCATTACACGTGTACGGTGTGGATCCACACTCTTCCTTCTACATTGCATTATAAATAGGAGGTAGTGACTACATCCCAGTATACAAGAACTTAGTTGAATATAAATACTATTGACCTCACACTTCTTAATTCTCTACTCATTTCCTTGCTTTAATCGAAGAAATGTCTGGCTGCGGATCCAACTGCAACTGTGGTTCCGACTGCAAGTGCGGCAGCGGTGGAGGGTACGCTTCATAATTTATTCTAAAATATCTAAAATTTAAGTCGAAACAAATGAGACAAAGATAATTTTATATTATAATTTTAATGTTGGTTAATTTGTGGGAATATTTATTTTATTTCATTAATATTTGTCTTTTGAACTGTAATATTTGATTTACAGATGCAAGATGCACGTTGACATCGAGAACACCAAAACTGTTGCCATCATCCTCGGTGTTGCACCAGTGAAAACGTACGATACATTATTTTTCACGAATATTTATCTAAGCTATTTTATTAAAATATTTTTATCGGATCAATGTAACGAAATGAAATTTGACTATTATTTATATATTACAGTTTTGCTGAGGGGTCGGAGATGAGTTATGGAGCAGAAGGAGGCGATGCTTGCAAGTGTGGATCGAGCTGCACTTGTGACCCCTGCAAGTGTTGATAATAACATGCACCACCAACAAATGTATGGAGATAATGATCAAAAGTACCGAAACAAAGCAGTTTGTAATTGTCAATTGTGTTTGTGTTTTTGGAATAAGACTGCCAAATTAATACATCTGAAAAGTCCAATTGTTGGATCTATCTGATGTCTAATTTGACTGCTTCATTAGTGTCTGTATTTGTGTACTGAATGTATATGTTGTTGTGTGCTTTGTTGGTATTGAAAGCTTACTCCATTTTCATCTTCTTATTTCCATCATTTTCCATCACTTGTTCTACTATTGTTGAGACTATCACATAAACATTTTTTTTTTTTATGGTAATGAGAGGAACCTTCTCGTACCAGGCATTGATATATATTCAATGTTTAAAAAATTTGTTCAAATTAAGAACGAAAACTAGTTGTTCATTCTCTATACGTAATTAATTGAAGAATCTTGAGACAAAAAATAAAAATAAGAAAATAAAAAACTACATAAATGTAACTAACTGATTATTTTTGTTAATTAGTGCCCTTCGGTCTACTTAATCTTGATGTTTGAACAAAACTATTTAGTGTTCATTAATTTTGGATGCTAAGATTTTAACAAAATGATAAAAACTCATATTATTTAAGAATAATCTCACATGCTCAACTGATCAATACATCACACACATTTTTCGTAAACTTTGATGCAAATGTGTCACCTGAAATACTCCTCAATAATAATCATGGAGTAGAATAGTCCAAAAGAGAATGAATTTTCTTTTCTTTTCTTTTTTTGATAGAAAAAGAGAACGAAAATTAATTCAATTCAATGGACTGGGTTACAAAATTTTGTTAGTTAATTAAAAACTGTGGATTAAATTTGGAAAATACGATCAAATAACGTTACCGACTACGCAGGCACCAAAAGCGGGATGCAGCAGAACCTTACCCAAATCTTTTTTATAAAAATACATGAAAACAATGAAAAAATAGATATCGGGGGAATTTTTGTCTTTACAGGCTGTGCTTTTTCTTTTTTTTTCCTTTACATGAAAGACAATTTTTTCAATTAAGAGTCGATTAATGGCACTGATTAGGTATTACTTCTATTATATCACAAAATTCACTCTAAGTTCAAATACCTTTCGTTTTCCAATAAGGATTATATAAATCAAACGGTTATATAAATCACATCCACTTACACCTCTAAACACACTTACCACTTTTGTAACAATTACATCCCCATCCCACCCCACCCCACCCCACGGGAGCAATTATGTCACAAAACCCTTCCACCGCCTCCACCACCAATTTCAACAACCCCTCCACCTCGGCCATCACGTATCCCGATGCAACATCATTCATAACCACACTCGAAAAGAAGAGAAAAAGAAGTACTAGTTCTTTGTTAAAGCACAAAGTTTTTAGCGGACCATGTCCCATATGTATCAATGCAATTGAAGTGAACGAAAGCGTCAACATATTACAATGCAACCACATGTTCCACGGTACATGTATTACCGCATGGGTGCTTCGGAGTAACACGTGTCCGATGTGCCGCCACACATTGTACCACAACCACCAACCCCGTAATGTTCAGCCGCCGCCGCCGCCGCCTAGGGTCGGCCGTTCGCCGAGGATGTCTACTGCACCCACCATGAATTTGATTGCGGCGGTTCGTTAAGCAAATTACTGGATAATTCTTGTGAGTTAATTTCTTGATAATTTAAGCGCGGCGTGAATATTAGGGTTTTTTTGTTTGAATTTGAAATACTTATTAAATTTCCGTAACTTCCTCCAGATTGAATATATATACGTACGATTAGTTTTGTTTTATATATTGTTATATGAAGTTTTCTTGTTATCTAATGCAAACAAAAGTTTCTATTAAATTGATGGAATGAATTACCAAAACAAGATCGAAGCAGCGGGTAATTCATTTATTTATTTTTTTATAATTTTCTGGTTTAATAGCACTAGCCTTTTCCGTATTAATTTATTTTTTGAATTTTTTTAAGGATCGATGGGAGAAGATAATGCTTTAGATGAATTCTTATTCAATATTTTAGATTTTGAAACTGTAACCCTAATCTTTTGGAGATGATAATAGTACGTGGCAGCTTTTTTCAAAAAGATTTATTAGCAATAATAGTGATGATAATGGAAAAAAGATATTTATCTATGTAAACATGAGTTTAATTCCGTTCTCTCTCCTCTCTTACGCTACTATTGATTCCCAACAGTTAAGTGATCAAATATCCTTTGATATCTTCTGATATTACGATATTTTCCTTATAGTTCGATGTATGGGGTAATTTATTTAGTTAAGACCCCTTCTTATTAAATTATTAAGAAAGCAAAACTTGTTTTCTGTTTGAAAATTTTGTACTCATATTTTCATTAAATGAATATCTTAATTGATATGAGAACAAATTGACTTTATGGACCGTTCATAAATCTCATAAACATTCTTTTCTATAATTCAATGCTCTACTGTTATCAGTATTTCAGTTATCTAAAATATATACAGTTTTCTGTTTTGTAGAGATAGTCGGAGTGTTTTTTTTCCATTTGTTATTTTTCAAAAAATTTCGTTCTAATTTGTTTAGATTATCTTTTTTTGTTATGAATTAGTATGTTTTTTTCAAGACCCCTGCTTCCTCTCCGTCCCAGCCGGAAGATGGACACTACAGGTTTAGATTTTTTTTTGGCTACTATGTTTTTCTTGTGGATTTAAGATTGAATTTTCAAAAGTAGTCTTGTCTATGTTAAAGAAATACAATTTCGCGAGAGGTTAGTATACATTATATGTTACGTCCGTTAATCCAAGAGTTGTTCCCTCTGAAGGCTAAACTAAGATTTTAGATTTTATTTATAAAAAGAAACGATTCATTTCACTTGTAAGCATAAGTATGTATAGATTATCTCTGGTGATACGTTAACATATGGTGTACGAACGTGTAATATAATGTCAGTGTATAAGTTATTTGATGCCACACCAAAATAATAATAATAAGAAGAAGAAGAAGAAGGAGAACATTTTGGAACATCTTGTGTTGTGGATGTAACAGATTTGAAATTGGACTAGGTTTGAGGAACATACATATCGTTTATTGACTTACACAATATAGTATGCTCTAAACTTGGCACGATCAACTCTATAGTATCAAACATTCCACCTCACGTTATGCTTCCGCAGAGAATAAATACAATAAATCTTATTCTATCTGATTTAAAATTAGAGATATATTTTCGTAATGTAATATTATTTGTAAATTTTAAAAGTTTATTTATGATATGAATTTTAAAAAAAATCAAAGTATAAAATTTTATATTTTAGACTATTATTCGTATATTTTATGATATTTCACTTCAAAAATTGAAAAAATGAAAAGAAAAAAAAAACCTTCACTCCAATTTTGAATTATAAGATTTCCCAAACTTATTTGTGTAAACTAAAATGTATCTTTAATTTTGAAACATATAGTAGTGTATTTATTAAAATAAATTGAAATTACTCTAGTAAATTAATTGCTCTCTATTAATGTGCTCTCAAAATCAATTATTGTTACCATATTTGATTGCCTATTATCCTAGAACTAATAGTAAAAGATATATTTAATGTACACTTTTCAAATTTATTACAGCACATTGAGGACATTGACAATGTAATTTTTTGTGGTTTCCAAATAAAAAATGCTATTTCCAAAAACCTTCTTATAGTTTCACATGTGAATCTTATATATTGTGCGTTTGTACATATGCATGAAAGATTGTATTAAAGGAGAAGCATGAAAGATTGTATTAAAGTGATATCTCACGTAAAAATATCAAAAAAACCCTTTCTAATTCACTTCAAATATTGAACTTTCCTCTTCGTGCAAGTAATTAAATACGGTACATATACAACACCAGCTGCTTAACATTACCAACACGGAATATTTGTCTTAATTTCTCAACATTAACCACACACACACGGGGTATAGATCGATATCATGACGCGCAACCATGTCAATAGCGCCTCTACCACCGGCAGTGTTACCAACGCTTCTACGGGCGCCGCCATCACGCATCCCGATGCGACAACATTCATGACAACCCTCAAAAAGAAGAAAAACAGAATAACTACTTGTTTGTTGAAGAACAAGGCTTTTTCAAGACTATTTTCTAAAAAAAAATGTTGACGTGAACGAGAGCGTCAAAATGCAACAATGCGACCACATGTTTCATAAAGCATGTATGACAGAACCCAAATTGTTCAACGACCACGACCACAACAATGTTGTTCCGGGGGCAGTTATGACTACGTGGTCAAGGCCGCCGCCGTTGCCGCCAACTAGATCCACCACAGATTACACGCTAGAAGGACTACAACGGTCAGATGAGTCACTACAACGTTTAGATGAAATACTTGATGATGTTATGGTGCGTCTTGATAATCTTATGGCGCCGTGAATGTTTTGCGTGCAGTTGAAGAGATTTATTTTTAAATTTTTGTTTCAAAGTTAGGCAATAGTATATGAAGAATTCTTAATTTTTAAGTTTTAGTTAGTTTTTAATGTAAGCTGCCGCCCGTGGGAGATCACTGAATTGGGCAAAACACGAGGAAGTAAGCTACGTTTGTTTTTCTACAAGCCTACAAGTAGTTTATGAGGTTACAATTAATTAATAGATCTTTCTTGTTTGGTTTTGAAGATTGTTTTTAAACTGTCTAACTAATACTAATTATGAAGAATATTTTTCCTAATTTAAGTTTTTTTTAATGTATATATGTGTTGAATGAAAATTTCGAGACTTAATTTTGATTTATATAAATTTCACTTAGTCGTACAATGTGAAACTTTAGTCCTTGTTTTTTAAAAGTTCTTTTTTTTTTCCTTCCAGTGTTATTGGTAAATCATTGTCAAAAAGGTGCGTTTTCGTTTTAACACGTTTTGAAAATTTGTTGGAGTGCAAATTATGTTTAACTAAATGTAATTTGCACCACACGAAAATTTTAAATCCTAATTAATCTTTTATAAGGTGTTTAACAGTAGATGCAATAATGAGTGCAATTAATTCAATTTGTAAGTATCATCTGCCTTATTTAAGTTTAGCATGATATTACGAAATGGGATAATTACGACGGCCCACCGTATGCAAATATAAGAATTAGGCTTTTAGCATAAGCATAAAAATAATTATCTTCTTCTTATAATTTTCGTTCTATCGAATTATTAATTACCATTAAATCACACTATGGTTTGACTGTAGCAATTATTGTTAGTTGTGGTTGGCCACACTTCTTCTAGTGACGACTATCTTTGTCCATTCATTTTTAAATTGTTTGTCACAACTGATCAATACAATTTTCTCTAAATTCCTTTAATCACTATATTTGAGACTTAACTCAAGATAAAATAAACGAAACGGGCAAGGGGAAAAAAGAATTGATTGTACATTCTGAAATTTTCAGAGAAAAGAAAAATAAATTGTGCACAAGTCTTATATTTATTTTGTCAAAATCACTTTCTTTGTATTTTTAAAGTGAAATAATAAAAAATCTTCTTGGTCTCTTCTTAAAAAATAATTTCTCTTATATTTTTTATTAGGTTGAAAGTTTAAATCTTAGCAGCCTTCCTTATTCGTGAATAATTTATAAATATCCTAAGAGTTGTGTTACGTATTCCTCTCAATTGGAGAATATCTGCTCAACTTAAAAATTTTATAATTTAAAAAAGAAAAACACTTCGATATAATATATTCTACCAATATCAAATGTTTGAGTGAGTCCTAATACAAGTTTAGTGTTTCTATTATATGTTTTATTTTCTATTACATATAATAAAAAGTTGACAAGTGATTTTTTTAAAATTTTTCAATAAGTGAAATTTTAAAATTTTATTTGAGAGAGAGAAACCTTACTAGGTTGGAACATACAATGTAACATATAAATTGGTCCCTATTTTGTTCGTTTCATGGCTATATATTGTAATCACTTTCGATTTTCTCAAACAATTTAAATTAAAATCAAATATATCTTACTATAATAGATCATACTAAAATAGATAACTTACAGATTCTAAGTTTAAAATAAATTAAATTTTCTCTCAATCAAAAAACTTACAACTAACTTGACACACAAAAATGCTGAGAAATTATTTTCATTTTAATTGGTTGAATTAAAATTCACCACATCAAAAGTTAATGCTTGAGAAGCAGAGGTAGGTGGCGGGTTTGTGTTCGCGACTTTGCGGGAGGGATTGCTGCACTTTTTCAAGTGTGAATAGTCTATTTTTATGTTTACAGAAAATTACAACCCACGACAGGTTGTCATTTTATAAGCTCTTATATCTCTGGCCCTACTTTGTAAATGAGAGGCTTAATATTTCTTCTCCTTTTCCAGCCTGATATTTATTTATTTATTATTATTAGTTTTTTTTCCTTGTGAGATTGTTTAAATTTCACACGTCCACGCATACACTAATAATTATTTTATTTAAATTTTTTAACTCAAATGTTAGTATATTAGATTTTAAATTAATACCAATTTAATAAATTTTAATGGATCCAATTGTTATAATCTCAAAGTTTCTGATAAATTTTTAATCACAACATAATTTGTATAAAAAAAATTATAAATTACATTAATTTTGAAATTCAATAAATATGAATGTTTTGTACATGTCTATAGAGTATATATTGGTATCCCTACTACATTCTTAAAATTACTACATATCGTATGAAATCATTTTATTATGTGACATTTTATTTATAATAATTTTTATGGTGAAACTGAGATGTAGTATGAATATAAGAATTTATTCATGTCCATAAGTGTTGGTTCAAAATCTACAAAGCTCTATTATGAAAAAAGCAAAACCGAAAAACAAAAAAAAAAAACATCTATTATTGTTTAATATATATTAATTGACAAATTCAGTTTTAGGGACAAGATCGATTACACTGAGTCAATTTTTTAATACTTGAAAAAAAAAATTACATTGACAAAAATACAACAAAATAAAAAATAAAAAAAAGTTGTAGATGTACAGAACATTGATTAATATTACATATACTAAAATAATTACAACTTAAAAAATATTAAAATAATACACTTTATCTTATACTAATATTGTAGGCACATGCCACGTACATACAAATTTTATTTGTTGTTTTTTATATATTAATTTTTCAATTTTATTGAATAATTACTATCTCAACAAACAAATAAATTTAAGAAATTAAAGATCTTTAAAATTATGAGGGGAAATAGGAATATAGAAATAAAATAGTGAAAATATAGTGAAAGAGGAGGAAATTATATTGAGAAAAAAAAGAGTAATTATAGGAGAAAAAGAAGGAAGGTGGACATGTGATTTTATTTTAGAAATTAATAATGATGTCATAAATGACCAAATTAGTTATTCTAAGGGTAAAATTCTCAATATAATAGATAAACCAATATTCCCTCCCGTTCCACCAAGAAAATATATTTAATTTAACCGTTTGGAGTCAATCTGAAAACCATAAAATTTGTGATCGATATAAATTTATTAAATTTAAAGTTAATAAATATCATAACTGTGAAGAATACCTAGGACACATTAATGCTCCATCAGTCTTTTTTTTTAGCTTTTCAGTTTTTCAATTTTATAAGTCATCATAGATTTATGAGAAATAGAAATATCTTTCCTAAGATATCCTTTAATTTCTTATCCTAAAATACTGCTAATTACCTTGTAATAAATACAATAAAGGATAATAAGGTAATTATATGGTCACTAATTATAAAAAGACAAATACAATACTTTTTGCGTAAAATAAAAACCCTATAAAATAAGACAAAAAGAGTACTTCAATATTTTTATAGATCATTTAACTTGAATTTAAAGTCAAAGGCAAGACCCTTTTCGTTTTACTAATTCATAAAAGATTGAATGCATAGCATAGCGTAAATGAGCCAATACGAATTAAGGTTGTAGATTGTTTAAATTTGATTTATTGAATAAAATACTTCGTATGATATCATTCCTTTAACGATCGAGGCAGACATGATATTAAATTGAGTCAAAGCAACTTAAATGAATATTATCAAAATATTTGTACCAAACTAAAAGAACATAAGGAAAATTAGATAATCAATAGAATTTCTTACGAATATACTGGTAACTTATATCATTTATCTTTAAATATTAATTAAATTTTCAACCATGCTATCACAAATGACTTCAAACCATTTTGATTCATTCATAGGATCAAAAGTTTAGACGACTACAGCCTTTTGCACCCCAGCTGCCTCTCGAGAGAGTCCAGATCAGACGTTTCATTTAATATTTTATCTTCTATCTTATCATTTTTTATAATTAATATAAACATTTTTGTAATTTAAAATCATAAAATAATGTGACAATGTAAATAAAAATAAAACACAGGATGAGATACAAGAGACTTCAAACCACCTACTGAGAATTTAAATTTTTCGTTAGATCAATAATAAATGCATAACGATGACCAAGTAAATGCAGAAAGGAATTTATTAAAAAAAAAGGAGTTTCTGACTCTTTTCATATCCACTCTAGAAAATGTGAGTAAAATGCAACGAGCACATAACGACAATCATCACGATGATCGCATAGTTGTGTTTGTATTGTATCATGAACGCCAGAAAACATAGTTCAATATTCCATTTAGGATCGTAGGCGATCTAAGATTACCGACTCTCCGACCCCATTTCGGTGCACGATTGGAGAGTTCTATGGGCCCGCCGCTTTCTTGAAAAACGAAATTGAGGCTCTTGTCTATGCGGTTAAAAATTTAGTTGACAATGAAACTTTCCACGGCGGAGTCAGCATTGACGCTATTTATTATTATGGTAAATCAGTGTATCAAGATGTTAATCTGAGATCTTATTTCGGTTCGATACGTCCACCTACGAGACTCACCTTTGGCTTTCGTCTCGGTAGGTGTCTTATTCTATATTTTCGGATATGAAGTCTCATTCGAATCTTTAGACAAAGGTACTATTGAGATATTGGGCCCGTATGGTATCTCGTACACATTCCGACGATTAACCGAGCAAATAAGTCAATTTCAAAGTGGATTTGTTGTGCGAAGAGTGCGTTATGACCCGAAACAAGAATATAACATTTTAAGTAAAAATAAAATGTTCGAAAACAAGAAATGATACTGTAGCACTACAACAAGCATTACGAGTTGGCTACATCTTAAACGAACTTATGATGCAGCTCGTTAAAATCAAAACCACCAACTTGAACTTATGTAACAGAGTAGTATGTTCAATACTTTATGTTCTAATACTTCCCCTGTATTTTTCAAGTTAACATTTTTCAAGTTATCTTGATCAATTCTGGTCGATTATACCCTTTCATGAAGAGTTAGTATATTTAATACTTAATTCTTACAAAATGATCGTGTAGGAGGACTCCAGTTCTACAAATTTTGCCTATAACGAATCAATCAAAATTTGAGGAGGCTTTAATGTAACTTTAAATTCTGTAAAAATAAAATAAAATTATGAGATTATAAGTGATAGTGAAAATATATTTGTTAAGACCTCTTTATTTATTGTAACTGTGAAATCATATATTTTCAGTGTACTCATAGTGATATTATTTAGAGTATTAAGAAAATAAGATAAATTATTGTTTATTGAGAGATTCCAAATTTTCAATACACTTATTAAAAGAACAAAAATGAAACACTCCCTCCGTAGAAGCACGTTAAGAAGAAGAAATAGATCAATAGAAAAATAAAAGAAGAGAGAGCGTAAAAAAGAAAATAAATTTAAATATGGTAATGCTTTTTTAAGAGTAAATTTTGTAATATTTTTTCACTTCTTAAAAGAGTATCTTAAGTACACTTTAAAAGTATCTTAAATACACTTTAAAAGTTATCTCTAAAATAATGTTTAAAAATATATATTTTTATATCTAATTTCTCTTCTTTTATTTCTTTTCTTTTCCGTCATTCTCATTCTCTTCTGAAATATTTTTAAGTATGAATCGTTTCGAAGACGGAGATATTATATTCAAGGCACCGCGTTGAGGAGAGACGAAGATAAATGTAATGGTTACACCGTTACAGTAACAGGTAATAGCGACAAGTTACAGTAGTGCAATATTCAACTTATGAGACCCCACCCCATCATCCTCCTCTCATCTTTCTTTCTTTCAACAAACACACTCACACACTCACACACTCTCTCTCTCCTCTCACTTCCGCACTCCAAACCACCCAAAAGCCTCACTCTCTTGCCTGCAAGCCAAGAAAAATAAAGAGAGAATGGCTACTACTTCCCATCTTTCCCATTTTACCCCTATCACACTCCTCTATTTACTCCTTATCTCCTCCACCCCCTCCTCCATTCTCTGCATCACTAACCTCACCAATCTCCTCTCCTCCTACCCAGATCTCTCCGACTTCACTAACCTCCTCCTCTCCACCACCGTCGCCGACGACCTCACCCGCCGCTCCTCCCTCACGCTCCTTGCCGTCCCCAACACCTTCCTCCGCCGCTCCCCCACCTCCTCCTCCAACAACATCGCCGACATCCTCCGCTACCACGTCCTCCTCGAATACCTCTCCCCAAGCGACCTCAGCCGCTTCACTCCCGCCGGAAAACTCATCACCACTCTCTTCCAAACCACCGGTCGCGCCACCAGCAACTTCGGCTCAGTCAACGTCACCCGCGACCCCACCACCAACACCATCACCATCCTGCCCCCTTCCTCCTCCCCCTCCTCCCCCAACGCCACCATCCTCTCTATCATCAAAACCGTGCCCTACAACATCACCATCTATTCCGTCAATTCCCTCCTTGTCCCCATCGGCGTCGATCTCATGGCCTCCGAATCTGGTCCCCGATTAGGCCTCAACATCACCAAAGCCCTCATCGACGGCCACAATTTCAACGTCGCCGCCTCAATGCTCCAAGCCTCCGGCGTCGTCGAAGAATTCGAACAAGACGAATCCGGCGCAGGCATCACCCTCTTCATCCCCACCGACGAATCATTCTCTGATCTCCCTCCCAACGCCAGATTTCAATCCCTCCCAGCTGATAAAAAAGTTGTGGTCCTCAAATTCCATGTCCTCCACTCTTATTACCCTCTTGGTTCACTTGAGTCGATTGTGAACCCGGTTCAACCAACACTAGCCACTGAAGCTATGGGAGCCGGAAGCTTCACATTAAACATTTCGAGAGTTAACGGCACCGTCGCAATTAATTCAGGAATTGTTCAAGCTTCCGTTACTCAAACGGTTTTTGATCAAAAGCCCGTTGCAATTTTCGGGGTGTCCAAAGTTTTGTTACCCAGGGAGATTTTTGGAAATAATCCCATCACATTTACCGGTGGTAGTGTAGTGGGTAGTAATGCTCAGCCGCCGGGTGTCCCGGAATCGCCGGAGACGTCACCGACTGAAAACTCCGGCCAATTATCGTCTCCGCCGGTGTTTCAAAGGGAAATGAGATCGGAAGCTACCCGGGTTAGAAAGGTGCATTTTTGGTATGTGTTGTATATTTTTGTTGTATTTATCTGTATGACATTGAATTATTTTTCTTCTTTATGATTATCAAATTCTTTTTTTTTTCTTGATTTTTTTTAAACACGGGGAATTGAACTTGGCTAAGAAAAAGAAGTAGCCATTTTTTCTTTGTGGGGTTGATGAGGGAGATGTTGATTATTGTTTTTTTTATTTTATGTTATACTATAGTTAAGATATCCTAAACAATGGAGTATATTATTCTTTTCTTATCTTATCCTTGTCCTTCGAATCTGCATTATTGCTCGTATAATTGTTGTAAAGTTGATTAGTATTATGTTATTGTAAAGAAATTGATTAGCGCCATTGTTTCTATTATTGATTTTAGCTCAGTTTGTCTCCCTTTAGTTTCAATTTCGTCCTGCTTTTTGCCATTAACATGGTCAAGAAAAAAAGGGCTTTTTCTCATATATGGTGAAAATTTTAACCTATTTTTGTATACACAAATGTGATTGATAATTTTGTGGTTATTCTAGAAGTAATGGTGCTGTTGAGATTTTCAAATGTTTTAAACGCAGATGGTGATGAAAGTGAGAGCTCATAATTGTATTAAATCGGACCGTGCTCACACGAAAGTGAGCTCAGAATTGTATTAAATCGCACAGCACTCCCTCACCCCTGATACAGAACATACTAAATTTAGTTAGCTCACATAATAACATACATCTTGCTAGTGGTTGTCGTATACTAAACACGAGTTGCATAATATTGTAGACTTTGCCATTGCTAGTCAGAAAATCTTGTACCTACATTTGTCAACTTAAAACTGAATATTTATAGGTCAATATTAAATACTTCTTGGTGTTACAACATTTAGTAATGTTTTTTAGAATTTAAATTTTAAAAGTTAAAGTTTGGTGATAAAAATGTAGCATTAAGAAATAAAGAAGTGTCACCAAAAAAATAAAAATAAAGAAAGAGTAAAAGACGAGAGCTTTTGGTATTGGAAATTGCTTGCATAATGTGACCAAACAGCTTTTGGAACCAGTTTGGCTTCTCTAGATAAGTGGGGGAGAAAATACTCCGTATTAGGAAAGTGCAGTTACATACAATACATGATGATACGCATGTATTCTATATATAGTTATAGAGTAATTTGTAGGATTGTTGGAGGGTAGGATGGGCAAAATGTGAAATGTTGTTTCTGCTATACAGCGAATCCTGTGTTGGATCCTAATCGCACTTTGCTACTAGAATGTGGGGGGTACCCTACGTAATTTGTGGTGCAATTTGATGACAGAAAAGGTTAAAACAAAAGTTTGTGGGCCCCGCCAAGGTGTTTTTCCCTAACCTCTCAATTTCTATTTTGAGCTGTGAAAAAAGGGGTAAAAGTAAGAAATTTAGGGTTAAATAAATAGGGTGAGTATAATTCATAGATAGTATGTAATATTTGGAGTTTTTTAAAATTAGTAGTTATAATAATATCTTATTATTAACAAAAAGTTGTTTATGATTGAAGTTTAATTATTATTTTTTATTGTTGAATAGATAGATTTTAGAAGAAACATAATAAAATTAACTGGGGGTTCTGATATGTCCATTGGGTAACAAAAGAACTGGATAGTTTTGTGTGTTCCGCTCAACTATAATCTATTATATTTTTGTTGGAGTAAATTGTTTGTATTATATATTCTGTACAAATGTGAACCACAGTGTACTATTCATTTCTTCTTTTAACTTGACATTTGTTATTTTAAACACACAGATTTATTGGATTCCTTGTTATTATGCAGATTTTGAACAATAAACTAATATTACTTTGTGAAAGGATAATAAAATTGAGAAATGAAATGTTGCTTAGATCAGCAAGACATTATTTGGAAGAAAACTGAAATTTTGTAAAAGCTGGAGGTACACGCGTGTGTTTGCCGTTGGATTGTTTAGCTGAGTCGCACAGTGTACGTTCAGATCTAACGTATTGAATTACTTTATCTTACTTTTGGGAACAGAATGAGTAATTAACTGTTGTCCTGAAATGGTGTGATACTTGTCAGAATCTCCATCTGCCCGTGCACATTTACGCACAAATTTAATGAATTCAATTTTACGTATTTCATAGGAAAAACATAATAATAGTCGCTTAAGTGAAATTTATGCATATTAAATAGGTAAATTGATAATTAAATGTAATTTTAAATTACAATGTTGTTACTCTTATAATAATTAATTATATTGTTACTTTTTAAAATTATTCAGTATATTTTTCATAAATAATAAATAAAGGTAATGTAAAAAATTTGTTCATTCATTTACTTAAATTATCACAATATATGAATTAAAATAAAATTTTAATAAATCTCTAAACTGTGAATCAGTAATGAACATAGAGTATTCCCTTTTCAATTTTACCATTCATACATGAAAGAATGCAACAATATATGTCTAAACTCAAGAAAATACACTTAAGGGGAAAAAAACTTGTACACAAAACATAGTGTACAAATATAAATGATTAAAATTTAGGGTTAACTACACCATTTGTATCCTTAATTTAGATTATCGTATATATTTAGTATCTCAGTTTTAGTTTTTGAATATTATATTCCTTAACCTTTTTTTTTTTTGCACGACAAAATTTTTCCAACTGTTTTTATTAGAATCCTTTAAAATCAAACTAATTATCGACTGAAAATTTATAAATGTGTACAAAATTCATACATGATATACAAAAAATTGTAAAAACAAAAATAAATACAAAGAAAAAATTGTGGTAACGCACGGTAAGTGTAATTCATTAATTCATATACATTTATATATGAGTGTGTGTGTGTATGTGGATAGATAAATTTCATTTTTTACATAAAATACTCAAATAATATAATATTTAAGATAAAAATGTTAAAACCACTGCAAGAGAATTACTGCATTTTTTTTACTCCCTTATATCTTCTATAATAAACTACAATCTTATTTTAATTCATCAAACTATATCTATATAGTATTCATTTAAAAAATCATCATAATACAGTATATGTATGATATGTAGAAAGTAAAATCCGAGTACAAAATGTGCAACATGACCTAAGTTAGGGATTGATCAACTTTAAGAGACCTACATTTTAAAAATTAATTGTTCAAATTTTAACACATATATTTGTGTATTTTTGTTTGTATAATTTATTGTTGTATCTAGTAAGGAAGAACATAAAATTAATTTCGGAACCGAAACCGCACCAAAAACATATAAAACCACACCAACAGTTGCGATTGTAGTAACGGTTTTAATCTTCCAAATTAGAAGTATATTAATTTCGGTTTCTGTTTTACACTCTTTCCGCACCAAAAACCGCACCAATATTTAAGTTTAATTGTTTAATATATTAATATGTTATTATTTTACACACACACACACACACACACACACATATATATATATATGTCTATTTATATTATTTGTTGGTATGAGTATATGCTTATGATAATTATTTATACATAATTCATATTATATGAATATTAATTTAATTGAATATAATCTTGATAATCTTAATTATCATGCTAACGAACAATCGTCTAAGTGAAAATTCAATAACTTGATATTTCAAATTCTATATTGCTATAAGTCAATTACATTATAATTTGTTAACGAATTTTTAAAAATTGAGTTTGTTTATAAAGTCGTAAACGCTTGCAATATTGAAAGCGGTTTTAAAACTGAAACTGTCTCATTTAAAATCAAAATTGTAATATCAAAACTATACTGTACCAATTAATTGTTGTTCCGGTGGTGGTCTTAGGTTTATAAAATCGTACCTTATTGGTTGCGGTAGTAGTTTGTGCTACAAACCGTACCAAATCACACCATTTTCTCTCCTAGTATCTAGTATTAAATCAAAAGAAGAAAAAAAAACTCAAGAAAATATGATGGGCTATTGGATCATATGAATCATTGGGCTCATAGCCCTTATTAAAAAGCATTAGGCCTACAGTAGACAGTGTGCAATCCAAATCTCGACGCATTCGGCACATGAGCTATATAGAAATGAGTCAAATGACACATTTTTTGCTTCCCATAAGAAGCACAATATGAGTATATAAACTCAAGTTTTGCCAATACTATTTTCTTTTCTTTTTTTGTCAAAAAACAAAGTCTAACATTGAAAAAATGTATCACGTTATAAGTAACAAAATTTTCAAGCCCTATTCGATGTAGGAAATAAAAGTTTGGTAGTAGCAAGTAGAATTTGATCAAGATTTAAAGATTTCACCGAGTAAGTAAAACTGTGTAACAAAAAAAAAAAGAAGTAAAATTGACTCATTTTGTGAGAGATTGTGTTTTTTGAGTAACTTGGAAGTCGTCCCTTTATTGTTTGATGCACCATATATTTTTTAACTCACTTAGTTAAATATTGTCTGATTTGAGTGACTCATAAGTCATGTATTTATTGTTTGATGCATCATATGTTTATTAACGACTTTAATCAATATCGAAATATCAAATTGGATTATAGAAATATGAGTTTCAAAATAAATTTGTGTTAATAAGAGAATTAAATTACATGGCCTTTCTTTCATTTTAAGTTTTATTTAAGAATAAATCTTGAAATCATAATCTTAAAGCGACTATTACGGGGGAAAAAACATCATATTCACCTCAAATCACTAAATTGTACTTTCATTATTTGATTTCACTCGGAATTTTTATTTTCTATTTAAATTTTTATTCTTAGCCAATCAAATAGTTACTCATTTTCCAAATGATCAACAATTGATGAGGATAAATTTAAAACAAGAATGATAATCATATAAGTATATACAAATTATTCATCAAAGTTCATATATTCTCACGTTTATGGAACAAAAATTGTACGTTTTAGACGGCCTTAGCAAACTGTAATTTCAAAGGACTCCATTAACACATTGAGCATCCTCAACTAGTTGTTGGTAGTAAATAAGGCGTATAAGATAAGGCCTTCCTACAAGCTTGTGTTAGTCATTTGGTTAATTGGATTATGCCAAATACGGCAATTAATATCAATTGCATATCCAACCAATTTTTTTATTTTTTTTTGTTGTTACATATCAAACCAAAGTTTGATTGATAAGATTTCGTCTAAAGTTGGCTTTCCTCGAGAGTACTCTATAGTCATTTCGAAGATTTGTGGATAACTTTCTTAAAATTTTAAAGTAATTTTTTTATATTAAGGTGTGCCTTCATAATTGATAGACCAATTCAACAATATTTGTTATTATTAATTTGACTTAATTAATCAATTCATCTAGAACTTTTATTTTCTTATGTGTTTGTTTTCTCGCTAGTTTTGAAGTATGTACCGTCTAGAACCTTACGATTATTATCATCAATGTTTTAGAATATAAAATAAAATTTATTTTTTTGAAAATAATGATTTTGACTCATTTTCACACTTAAATTAATGTGATTTGTTTAAGTAAGCTATATCTCGTAGTTTCTTATAGACAATTTAAGCATAATTTTATTGATTAAACTAGATGAATTCATATCAGTTCACGTTTGGAAATGAGTTAAATCATATCTTCAATGGTCAAAACTAAACTTATATTATAATCTTTCTAATTATAGCTAGGAAATGTTATATTAATTGTCTAGAGTATTGATCACAATAACAAAATATATTTATTTTAATAATGTTCTCAAGTAAACAAATTTTCCTGATTTTCGTAACTTATCACCATCAATCTTTAAAAGTGAGAAGAACTAGATTACATGATTGTCACACCAAGCGATTAATTCTCAATATCATTTTGTAATTGTTTTACGTCTGAATAGAAATCAGAAGCAACCTTATAATAAAATATCCATAAAAAGATTTGTGAATATCCGGAGGTAAAGTTATCTTAAATTACTTTTTTAATTAGTTAATAAATTACTTTTATTTTAACAAGGATTAAGAACGTGTTTAACCACGACAATTGCAAAAATATAAAATTGAAAATATTAAATAACGAGCTTTATTGAAAGAAAAATCTTTATTTGCCTTTTTAAGTAATAAAAAAACAATTAATATATTTATAGCATTAATAAAATGATATGGGAATGAAATGAATTTTACACTATATATTAGTTCATTTATGTGTAAAATTCATTCCTTACTTAATTCTTTTTTACAAAATTATAAATATTTTTAAACTTATCCTCCTAAATTGAAATTGTTCATTCTATCACAATCAAAATTTTACACACAATTCACTATTTCTCGATCTCCATACTCCACTCATAATTTTATAATCTTTGTCTTTTATCTCTTTTTTTTTTATCCGCTTATTTTATTCTCATATTATTCATTTCCATCCCACCGAACACAACCTAACATTCTTAACTGGAAAGATAATATTGTTGGGAAATTTAGAACAACGTTGTCGCTACAAAGAAATTCTCAAAGCACATAGAATTGTTGGCCATTTTTCGTCACGGACTGGACTAAATTGCTCCATCCTCGTATGTCTCATCCTCGGCCTTATTTGTTTTATAAGTGACATGAGATTTATTCTTTAATTATTTTATTAAATAATTTAAAATAGATACATAAAGGAATGAAACACTGAATGAAAAAAAAAATTGGGACAGTAACGCTCCATTTGATAAAACTGAATAAAAGTTACTGAACTAATAAATAAGTTGAATAAACTGAATAAATTAGAAATTGAAACTAAATCTGAATACTAAATTTTATCTTTTTGATAATATAAATGTCTGAATCATCTGAACGACATAATTTTTTAATTTTATCTTTTACGTTATGATTCAAACATAATTCTTATCTAACATTCCCATAATTAAATTAGAGATTATTTCTTCGTACAATTTATATAAAATATAAAAGAATAACCAACAAAAGTATTAATTCAATTTAAAACATAAAAAATATACACTCTTCCTAAACATAAAATTAGAAAATTATTATTTTCACACTCTTTTTGTTTTTTTGCTATTTCCACACATGAATTTTATTTTTTATACATTAAATATATACCTATACCACGTATATCAAAAGTTGAACTTTTACGTCGAAATAACAAAATAAATTTGAACCATTCTATAAAATTATACACGTATATCAAAAGGTTGTACTTATATCACGTATATCAAAGTTTTATAACCTACAAGTTGGTTTGATTTGGAGAATGACCTTATGCTTACCGATTCAGCATTATTTTGTAGTCGATCCGGTCAGCCATGGTTCAACAACATTAAGTTCAATTAGAAATTAAATCAAACATACTTAATAGCTAATTTATTCAATTAAGTAATCATTGAGCCCATTAAGTTGTTATCAAATATAGCCTAAAATCGTATTCTTTGGTCTCTATTGGTAAGGATTCAAATTCAATACCATTGAGATAGACTCATATTTTAACATTATCTATTTTCATTTAAGAATAAGTTTTTTATTTCATATTGGAATGAATTTTATGTTTTTTTTCCTAATCAGAATAGATTTTCATATAATATGGATTTCATATAAGATTTGAATTTCGTATAGGATTTGAATTTGGTGTTATTTTCAATTCCTTTTTGAGTTTCTAACATTATGTTAGAATCTATAAATACAATAATTTATTGTGTTTATGAAAAAATCCTAACTTTAGTTATTTACAAGATTCTCTTACAAGGAGGTGGGAATATTATGTAATTATTGAGAGTTTATGAGGTAAATTAGCAGAGTATGAGATATTTCAGCATAATTGTATCTTATGAAAAAATTTAGTATTATTATTCAGATAGACTGGATGTAGCCTAATTTTGGGTGAACCATTCTAAAATACGGTGTTCTTGATTTATATGTTCTTGTCTTAAATTAATCATCTTATTTTATTAGTTGAGTTTGTGGAGGGCATGTGTAATACGCTGAATTCCAAATTTCAGGATTTGGTATCAGAGTTTTGGTGCGCGATAGAATTCTTGAGATTTATACGTGAATTTTGAAAGATGTCATACGTCTATAACTTAGACTTTGAGATTGAGAAGTTAAAAGGTAAAAACTTTGAATCATGGAAATTCAAATTTATTGATCTTCTTATTAAACGAGGTTTATGAGATGTGATTGAGAATCGTAAGCTAGTAATTGCTGCAAATAAGGAGAATAGTTGTTCTTCTAATGTAGTAAAGACGATGACAAATGAGCAAATCACGAAGTGAGAGTGTTTAGATCGGAAAGCGAAAAGTTTGATTCGCTTGTGCCTTACGAATATTGTTTTGATGAAAATTGTCACAGAGAATAACACAAAAGATCTTTGGATGAAGCTAAATTTTTTTTATCAAGTTAAGGATCCTTTGGTGGTGAATAAAGGCTGAGATCAAAACAAAAATGTAAGGCGTGATGTTAGTAAATTTCGATTATGTAGGAGAGCAACGAACATTGATCAGTCAAAGATGCAATGCTAAAAGTGTCACGAGCTTGACTACGAAAAGAAAGATTGTCCTAACAAAGCGACTAAGAACAAATGTGATTCCAAGAGTAGGGATGACGACACTAGAAATTTATATTTAGTTACAACATGCATTGTGCAATTCGATTCTGATACATGATATTTTGACATGAATGTCTCTTTTCATATGACTTCTCATCGTGAATGGTTTAACTATTATGAAAATTATGATACATGAAGCGTTTATTTGGAGAACAAAGAGATGTTGAAAATAATGGATCATGGGAAAGTGATAGAAAATATGGTGAATTTTATGGGAAAAGATTATCAGATATATTGTGTTTACTATGTTGAAATATTCTCAATGGTGGCGAAGTTGACATCGGAGAAAATTTATGTGTTGCAATTGAAGAGATTTGTTGCCATTAAGGAGGATAATTGTTGATCAAGTTATTGTTACATTTGCATTGACTGGAGCAATCTTTTCAGATGTATTATCAAAGGGTTTACTTATTTGTTCCAAGTTGGATTTATACGATGTTAGGATGATTCTTATGCTTATGTCAAGTGACATATCCAAAAATATCGATTACAAAGACAACTTTGGCTTAGACAAAAAAAGTATGTTGAAGAAATTTGGAAGATGTAGAACATGGTTGTTTGCAAGTCAGTTGAGACTCCTGAGCGAGTTGGAGTAAGGTTTGTTCACTTGGTGATAGTTGATACGGAAGCAAATTATATGAACTTCGTTACTATGTTTGATAGCATGGAGGAGCTCCAGTTACATATATCTAATGTTCAGGGTTTTGAAAATCAAGTTAAGGTCATTGTTATGTTGTGTGTAAAGTATTCACAATGTGAGAGAATGTTGAGATTGACTCATACTTCTAACATTATTTATTTCCAATTAGGAATAGGTTTTCTATTTTCTATTAGGATGAGTTTTACTTTTTATTTCTAATCAAAATAAGTTTCCGTATAGGATTTGGATTTGGTGTTATTTCTAATTTCTTTTGGATTTCTAACACTATGTTGGGGTTTATAAATATAATGATTTATTGTGTTTATGGAAAAATTATAATTTTAGTTTTTTGTGAAGGTCTCTTACAAGGTATGATGATATTTTATAGTTATTGAGAGTTTGCAAAATAAATTAGCGGACTACCATAATTGTATGTTGTGAAAAATTTAGATCAATAGTAGTGATATTCAAATTTGTTGGACGTAGCCCAAGTTTGTGTGAACCAAGTCAAAATACAGTGTTCTTGATTATATATTATCGTCTTAACTTCATAATTTTATTTTATTATTTGAATTTATGGAGAACACATACATTAAATTTCAAATTCCAACAAATACTCATTTTCTCAACAACTACAAAACTAGTGTTTTACTCTATTTGTGTTAGAATTATAAAGTCCTAAAATTCGAATTGCAATGCAAATTTGTAGAGTTTTGAAAATCATGAATTTTATGTACCCTGTTGTGAATTTTACATGTTTCACAATATCAATAGACTGCGTAACTTGGGAATATTTCACAATTATAGTAGAAAACAATGCAACTCTGGGAGGATGACTTAACGTTTTAAACTTATTTCCATAAATCACATGATATGTTGAGAATAATATAAGTTCGGTAATATGGCAGAGTTTATGTCGAGTAAATTTAGAAGTCAAGGTAAGTATTCAAATCTATATATATAGCATCGGAATCCTCGAAATTAGTGTCATTTTACTTATTCTATTTAATACTTTAAATGTTTTTTTTATGTATTTTTATTATAATTTTTTGTAAAACAAAAAAAATACATTTTTAAAAACATTATAAGTTACTGTGGTTATTCTCATAATGAAAATGTTATTACAATTTTTTTATAAAAATTTGAATAACCTAATTTATAATGTTATCTATATATAGAGAGGAAAGGAGACGCCAAAATTCATTCATATTATAATGTCCGTAATATTTTTGGATATCTTTCTTTTTTAACACCTCATAACATGATGAGATTTTTAATGATATGATAAATTTATAAATCTCTACTATTATTTTCATAATCAGAAAGTGTCTACATACAACTTTTTCTCTCATCGTATTTTAATTACTTATATTACATATTTACACCTTAAGGAATAAACAATAATAAAATAAAATTTATATATAATATATAAAAGATATGGAAAATAAATGACCACTTACTTCCGCAGTCGGTTTATAATAATAATAATCATAAGATGTATTATAACTTGACACAACTTCTGTACAATTAGATTTACATAAATTAGAGTAACTATGAAATATGTCTTTGAATAGTCCACTATTAAAAAAATCATTATTTGATAATTATAGTAACAGTTGAAATATATCCCTTTTTCAACAACTTGTTTCCTGTTTTTCCTAATATATATGTTGTTTAAAATTTTAATTTTCTCTTTAATTATTATAAGAAATGTGCACTATTTTATATAAATTTTTTTTACTAAAATAAGGGAAAAATAAATTTGTGTATAAAATAAACAATATTATTGATGTCCCAGTGTATATATATATTTTTAAACATTCCATATGATTATTTCTTAAAAACTATATTAAATAAAAGGTTCACTATATTTTTGATTTAAAATATTTTAGGAGGTAAAATTTGCAACAAATTTATTTAGTAAAAATTTACATTGTTATCCTAATATAGTTGAATATATATTTTTACTTTCTGAACACAAGTGTATTGTTAAAAATAAATTTATACTTCTATGTAACTAGTATTAATCACATAATTAAAATGATTTTTTTAGTTTTATTTTGGTTACATAAATTATAAATGACCTAAATTACATTAAAAAAATTTATTATATATAATATACATCTTACTATATATAGTAAATTATTTTATAAATTATGTTAGGAAAATAATAAGTTTGTTAAGTAATTTTTAAAGTTTTAATTATTTTTTTATTGCTCAACATTTATTAAATTATATCACCATTAATAAATATATGGTGTTTATAGTGTATAATTTTATATAATAAATAAATATAGACTTATTGTTAATGAAAATAGTTTCTCTTTCACAACTTTATTTTTATCATTTTTGTGCTACTAATAATGCAAGATTTAAGATATATATATTCTAAATTATAAATTTATAGGTATTTTGTTTTTAACCTTTTAATGGAAACTATGTCTTATATTTTGAAATTCTAGAAACTTGATAAACTCTGCAATTCTTTCATATTTTATCTTTTGATATTTTAAAATTATCTAAAATAAATTATATTAAAGGTTATACAATTCATTTAAGTAATTGAAAAAATGAATAATGAAGAAGAAATAAAAACATTAATTCTTATTGCAACCCAAAAAATATGATAGAGAATATATTTAGTAATAAATTATATTAATATACAAAACATATATATCAAAATCATTAAATCTAAAATTTTAGATTAATAATTAATGAAAGCTCATTTTTCTAATTTTATTCATCCGTGAATAAATGTAGTAAAATGATTTAAGTTTTCAACTTTTATTCTATATTTTTCATAATATTTATTAATTTATCGTACTCTGTTTTATAACAATATCAAATTATATAAAAAATTAAAGTTACTACGGTTTAAGTTTAACAACCACGCTTGACACTTTAAAAAAATTATAAATTTTTATACATATCACAAAAATAATGGCTAATTGTATTAATATGAGAGAGAATTAAATTAATTACTCATTCAAAAATGGAAGAGATAACGGGTGGAGTGATGTGAGAGAGAGGGCGGGGGGTTGTATTTTGACCTTTTTTGGTTGAAGTGGAGCCTAGAGTGTAGGGGTAAACATGTACTCCGGAGTAAGCACACAAGAGGGAGAAATAAATTGGAAAAAACAAAAACAAAAAGAATATTGAGGAATGTAAATTTATTATTGGAAAAAATGTACATTTCTCTAGCTCTCTCGTTCTTCACCGTCTAAAACTAAAAAATGATGGACATTCGCTGCAAGTTGTGGCTAACATGAATCTCAAAGAAAAATTTATTTAAAAAAGTGAGAATTTTATTTGACACAATTTATAGTGGATATAAAAATTTTACGAATTTCAATCACATGAAGTATATTTATGATCGTATTCTTTTTTTCATCGTCATTGACATTTTATTGAAACTCTTAACCAAGTACCTATTTATGTATCACTTCAATTATAAATATGATTATATTTTTCGTTCATTTAACATTGCTATGAATATTACTAATAAAGTGAAGATGAAAGTGAACATCGTTGTACCTATTTTAAATCATAAATTTGTGAAAAAAGTTAGGAACTTATATTTTTCGTCCATCGTAATTTATAAAAAAAAGTCAATTTATGAGTTATAATAAACTGTCAACGATGATAAATCAAAAATTTTGATGAAAAAAATATTCATCCAATTTTTTTATTTGCTACAAAATTTTGACAAATGTAAAAGTTTTGTAGTGGACGTAAAAAATACAACAAAATGCTATATATATATATATATATGTATGTCATATATAGAATGAAGACAATATATGCAGATATGAGGCAATGGAGTATGAGTGGATATATATGTGTGGCCATTTTCAACACACGTATTCCCTTCGTATCGAATAGAGTTAATTACACAAAGAATTTATAATTTTTTTAATTTTTAACACTTTAATCCCATAATTAATATTTTAACAATTAAACCATTAAACTAGTTGAAAATGTATAATAGTGACCTAAATTTAGCCCTAGCAACTTAATTAATTAAAATATGTCAAGACATCGTATTTGAAAATTACTATATCACTCAAAATATAAAATAAAAATAAAAAGATTACCAAATAAGATGTCATGTAAATTTTTAACTAATTAAAATTGGGTCTCAGGTTAAATTTAGGTTATTTCTATACAAATAAAAATAAAAGAATTACCAAATAGTGTGTATGTCATATTTTAACTAATTAAAGTGGAGTTTTGGGTTAAATTTGAATCATTTATACACATTAATTATTAATTTAAAAGTTTAATTATTAAAATATTAATTGTGAGATTAAATTATTAAAAATCAAAAAATTTATAGGTTTTTTTATGTCATTAACTCTATCAAATAATACAATATATTTTTGGTTGCTGTCATCAAGATCGTAAATAGTTTATATATGTTATTCTACAGAATTCGACCAATTTCTTGAAAACCGTTATGTTGATGTATTTTTATAAACTCGCAGATGAGACAAGAGTTAGTCCTATATAAGTTGTAACAAAATTTTCAGCTCATATTTCATCTTTCATATTATTTGACACTTATAGTAGGAGAGGAAGTATAACATCTTTTTATTTCAAGAAAATGTGTATATATATATATATATAACCTTTTGTGTGTAAAGTGTATAACTTATTTTTGTAAGAAAATTTTAAAATGTTTATGGAAGTACAATAATATTTTAATGTATTTAAACAATTTTAAAAGTACATCTGAAAATTTAAATTTACTTGTAACCCACGAAAAAAGAGAGATAAAGTATATAATCAATCCATCATCCATGTTAAGACAATAACACTTACCTAATTCATAATCTAAACTATATGAAATGAATGCATGTTGGTGATGTAGGAATGTTGTTTCATGATGATTTAGGTTGCGTTTGAATTGAAAAAATGGATGGAGACCGATGAAAAAGAATGGAATGGACCGACACCCTTATTAAGCTAGCCTTGCCACCATCTTTTGTTTCGGCTGAAGTGGACAGCATTACTACAGAGATATATAGTCAAAACAAAATACATATGGTGCCCAAACTATATATGCCTAAAGTCCACTTGTTTTTTTTTTTAATTATTTACCCAAAATTAAAAATCTTATTAGACATACTTAAGGGTATTTTAAATGTAATACTCCATATAATTTTAGACATTCTTAAATTGTTTTATTGAATTTAAATGCTTAAGATAAAAGTAATATTCATGATCTTGCTGTAATTTAGCATTGACTCTATAAGATTAAATAATAGATGATAAAAAAAGGCAGGAAAATTTCTATTGAGTTTAAGAATTAATTGAGAGTAAATATAGCTTAAGGGTCATAAGAATCTGAAGTTTGTCCTTCAATATATACCTACAACAAAAGAGAGGTCAATGCATCACTTAATATTGTAATATCTTTCTTGATCTTGAGATACTTCAAGATTTGTTATAGTTGTGTACAAACATCTTGTGGGTGTTCATAGTTTAATCGCATATATTAAAGTTAATTTATTCGGTTTCAATAAAGTTAACAAACATATATATTATAACTGATTATCATGTTGTTTTTATAATTTTGTTAATTAATTGGTTGAGATACGATATATATTGCCTTCAAGATTACAAAAATCCTTGCGGGGCTCGGCTGTATCTCTCTCCCCGATAGAAAAAAAAAGAAAAGAAATGTGTTTCATTCACTTCACATAAATACAGCAATTACGAAACTTCGCAGGTGTTTAAACTGCTGTATTTAGTTTGGCTTCCACGAAAGTCTCTTTTATCACTTATGTCTACGGTCCACCCCCTTATACGCCCCCCACCCCACCCCCACCCCCCCTCAACCCCTCCAAAACCAAAGAAAAACCCCCAAACCCCCAATGATTCCCTTCGTTACAAATTATCAGATTATTCGTATTTTTCAAAAGTCAATTTCAAATATTATTCAACTAAAAAGTAAAATTATATTTTACAAACTTTAAATCTTATACTCGACTAGTAGCACTACTACTTGCCACTCACCAGTTCATAAAAATTATAATTCTTTTAATTAAATTTGAATGGATCATCTTATAGTTTGAATTGGCAAATAGTCAATTGACGTTTCAAAATTCAGTCTTGATCTTATATTGGAGAACTCAAGGAATATATATTATCTTCATTAAAAATAAAAATAGAAAAAGGAAAAAGGCACATTCAAACTTCTGTAAGTACATTTCCAAAATCTATAATTTATTTTTCATACTTTGATATCAATTTAGTTAATTTTGAATTTTGCAGATTTTAGTATCTCAAAGTACATGAAAATTCTAATAAATTAAAACCATTTTCTTTCTTAGAACTTTTACAAAGTTATACCATAATCTCAGTTCTAATTAGGACAACTTGTATATATAAAAAACAAATGTAACTCTCTTATGGAATGACATAAATATTTTGAAAAACTTAATGGCTGAGAAGTGAAGGTAATTAACTCTAGAATCTGGACCATCCAATTAGTTTTCCAAAGAAAAGGCACCCCAGGAATAAGAAAGAACTATATAAGAGAAGACCAAATAGCAATAAATAAGAAATGGAAATATATATACGCACAAACATGCATCATCTTTTTTATACATTTATATGAGAAGCTGTTTCAAAGATGACAAAAAGAAAATAAGGGGTGGGTGGGTCAAGCTCAGGCAAATAGATTGTGGAGAAGGTGGCATGGGAGGGTTCTCCACTTGCAATATTGAATGATGAATGCTTTGAATTTCTTATATATATTGAATATAATTACAGAAGTGGAAATTTGGATTTTTTCCCTATTGTTTAATTAGTAACAACCTAGTCTCTTTTTGGGCACCCAATTCTTATCTGTATATTTACACAAATAATCAACCATGACAATGAGTGTTGTCTACGTCTGACTTTTTGTTTCCATTTGTTTTATTCAATTAGGCCCTTTTTTAATCTTTTCCTACTTGGGTTGTTTTCTTTATTTTAAGATTTTATCTCCAAGTTGGGGTTCTCTTTTTAATTTAAAGTACTCACACTAAAATTTTTACATTTTTTAAAATTTCTATTATAAGGAATTAAAAGTTAAATAAAATAAAAATTATCTTTACACTAGAATCTCTAAAATGAGTCTTTATATTCATAGCTAAACAATAAGTTTATAAATTGAGAGATTTACTGTTCCAATCTCTCACATATATAAAAAGCCAATTTGTAAAAGAGAGATATTGATGTAATTAAAAAAATAAATATAAAAGATATAAAAAGTTTAATTTAGTAATAGATAATTTTTTATTTCTTTTTTTGTGTGTGAGTGCTCTTATAACATGGCTTTCCAACTTGGGCCATTAATTAAAAAAGAAAAAAGATTATCCTAACTTAACACCATTTATTCTCCTCAACTAAAAATTGGGAAGATATTTTATTTTTTGGATCAATATAAAATAATTCATTATATGCTTCATTTTTTCTAGAGTTGTCACGTGTCCGTGTTGAATTTATTTTTTTGTTAAAAAAATTAATTATAAGCCAATTGTTAACACTAGAAAGAATGAAGTAGAAGATTGAGAATAAATTGGAACAATCCAACTAACTTGTTGAAATTTCAATGAATGAAATCTTATGAATTGTAAAACTATTAAGAAATATTACATATATCTTTTTCAAAGCTATATATATTACACATTATAATTGAGCAAATTGGCATTTATTATTATTATTTAATTTTTTGATGGTATATTTATTATTATTATTTAATACTTTTGTGGTTATAACATCATGATTATTTTTGGTATAGAAGATCTCATATTGAAATGGGGTATTATAATACTCGCTCCGTACTTTGATATAAGTCTTTTAAAAGATTTTTTTTGTTCTATTAAATAAGTCATTCACACTTTTTAAGAGTATTATTAAAATACTTATTCTCAAATTACCCTTAATCATAATTTATTAATATTTTTGAATTGTGCACATCACATCTTTTTCTCTCTCTTATTCACTCTATTAATATAAAAAAAATTATTGGAGAACATAATATTTATTAGACAGAGAACATGGTTTTCAAATTTCATGAAAGGTTATTTTAAGTATGTTATGTAAATTTTATATATTAATTTACAATTACTTAATATGTGTAAAAATATCTAAAAGGCTTATACATAGAGACCTTTGATGACAAAGAAAACAAGTATATACTATATCCTTTTGGAACAAATTCAATTAGAAGAATGAAAGTTAATGCATGTAGATTGTTGATGCTCAAAAATTCAGGTATACGGTTCTCACGATTCTCAAGAAAGCTTGCAAAGACAGAGAACACTAGTTAACCCAACGACAGTTTGTCGTTGAGGGAAAACTCTAGCGTGAGAGTGAGTATCCTTGACAAATCAATGGAGAGGGCCTAAGATTTTATGTGTGAGAAAGCACGAGAGCAATGTGTGTTGCCACATACCTTTATCCTTGATGGTTGATATCTATTTACACTTACTCAATAACCGAGTATTATGGAAAACCTAAGTTGACATAGATTAGGTTTCGTTGTCCCTTTAATTATAGGAGATCTCATACACATCTTAATCAGTTATGAAATTATACATGCAATATGACCACCTTGTGACTTCCATGTTGGGCCTTTAGAATGGGAACGACACCCATGTATATCTAACTAGGCTTAATAACTCATGACTTATTTTTTTGGGGCCCAACATGGCCCCCTACTCCTATAGTAAATATGTTTTGCTATGCAGAGTACTTATATTAAACCTATTAAAGCCCAAAAATAAAGGCCTCACAAATGTGGATTCATATTTATTAATGTCCTCTAACTCATTTCGATAATTATCGCGAGTCTATGTGATATAATAAACTCCTTTAGATATGAACGAGAAGCTCACTCCATATGAAGGATAGATCCTTAGGCACAGTCTAGTTTGAACCGACCCAGAGTTAAAAAATTAATTAAGTAGGGTGGTAATAGTAATATTAGCTTTCTTTAGTGGGAATGCAACTGCAAATTACACTTGCCTGTGGAAGGTAATCATGGTGTATGCCTTATTGTTCATGCATATTAATTACAAGGAATAAACGTGCCCCCTAGGCTGCCAATCATCTCGGGCATCGAGGAATATGGTTATGAACCCCTTAATCGAAGATGATCGTGTGAAGGGAAGAAGAAAGCTTTTAGACTTCAAAATTATACGGGCCACATAAATAGTTATAAGTTAAGGGAATTTACCCATCTCACTTCCTTTTACTCTAATTTTAAATTCTCAGAGCAAGAATTCTGCAAATACTCTCTACAACTTATTCACTTTCTACCAACAATGGTTTCCTTTAACTCACCCCAAACATAATTAACTGCCCAAACTGAAAAGGGCACCTCTGGTTTTTCCCACCAAGGGGGTGCGAATGCCCACATCCCCATCGCCCAACCTTTGAACAACCTTATAGCAGTCACGATAACAACTCTCTCTACTCTGCTAAAAAAGAATCCCATTATCCCCAAACTTTCAGTTGTAGTGAAAAGTAAGACCAAGGATAACCTGGAGAAAGGGAATAGAGAAAAATATGTCAGCAACCCTGCCTCGAAGGTCATCAATGAGCCGAGTGTCTTGACGAAGGAGGACTTGAGGCTAATCAGATCTAAGTTCTACATCTCGAGCTAGTTCACACTTTGTCTCGCGATCGATTATGAGAGATGTATTGGCTGCCTGAAGGGGGAAGGATCCCTATAAGAGAAAAGATGCTCGAATACCAGAGGAAGCTTAACATCTCATGCCCTTAACTCTACTAGAGAAAGTTGTTAAAGAAAATCAATGCTCGGGATAAATTGGCAAAGTGGGACAGGGAGTTGTCTTAGGATCAAGACTTTCTGCACAAACACGAACATAAGTAATTCATCCTATAACTTGTGTTAAGGTGTTATTGGTAACTTCTTAAATAGTGGATAACCAATCTTGACATGAAAATTGTTTATTTTGGAACAGTGGCCGACGTGCCAAAGGATGCACACAACGAGGCCATTGTGCAGGCCGTAGAAGGAACAAAGGAAGGTCAATCCTCTCGTAACATTGAGAGCCCGCCTGCCAAGGCAACCAGGGTCCCAAGATCATCATTTGGGAGCGTTCCGACTAGGGGTGTAAACGAGTCGAATACGAGCGAACACTAGTATGCTCAGATTTTACTATAATAAAATTTTCAATACTCGAATTCAAACTTGAGTATTATGCCAAATATTACTTTGATGCTTAGATTATACTTTAATCGAATTCAAGCTACTCACGAACTACTCGCAAGCATTTATATTTGATAAATTTTACAAAATATAAATTATATTTATATAAGTTTCCAAACTTTATTGTGCATTTTATAAATGTATACATCACTCCTAAAATAATTTATACAACATATATTATATTTAAATAAATTATTTGGATAAAACTAGCCCTAAAATTTTAGTATATCTTATGATATTTTAGTATGAAAAAAGTAATCGAACTACTCACCAATATATTCGAGGGAATATCTTCGTGCTCATATTCTACTCGTTAATTTATCGAAATTTAAATATTCTATCAAGTTTGGTACATTTTCATATTAAACTCGAGTCGAGCCGATTAATTTTTGCATCGAACCCGAGCAATTTCTGATTGTTTGGATTCTTTTACAGCCCTAGTTCCGGCAGGGCTGGCCAAGATCAAATTGAAGATGGCCAAGATCAAATTGAAGATGGCCAAGATCAAGAAGGTGAGGCCCACCCCCACGGTGATAACCTCTAATGAAGTTGAGGTTTTAGTGGTGAAGCCATTGAGCTAGAGGACCGTGGGCCAATCTATCTCAAATTATCTCCAGGACGACGTAGATGCGCTGAGGGAAGGGATTAAGATCTGGGAAGGGTCATCGAGCAGGAAAAGGGTGTAAATAGAGGTCCTTCCTCCCTCGGATCTAGATGCCCTGACTCTCAAGAGGGCGAAAAAGGCTTTGCATCTTCAACCCATAACTCCCAAGAGAATAGTCACCAGTGAGGGTGGAGAGGTCGTGATTCCCAAGTGGAAGCCTAACACTGGTCTCTTGTATACGACAAGCTACTTTAAGGACTCGTAATTTTCCATAGGTCTCTTCAACAGCTAGAAGAGGCCCGCGGACAAGAGCATGTATCAAGGGCTTCCACTGAGGACTTGATCAAAGAGGACTACTCCACTTTGGGAAATGTATGTATACCTAGAACATGTTTGTAGTGTATATCAAAGACTATCATATCTCATCCTGATGATATTACTATTGTTCTGTAGGCATCTGGGTCCTTGGCCTTTTTGAAGTATAGACTTGCCTCGAACATCCGAGACAAGAGGCATGCTAAGTCCTCTCTCAAGCGACTTACAGAGGAATGAACTAAACATTCTAAGGAGAAGGTTGCCTTCCCGACGTAGTCACCAAGGTAAGGAAGAAACTCCAAGAGAGGGAAGAGCAACAAGAGAGGCACTTCACAAAGAGCTTATCGAGGAGCGTGCGAAGAGGCATGACGTAGAGAAAAGGCTCAACGACGAGTATCTCTACTCCAATCGAGCCAAGGACCTCCTTACGGAAAAGGGCGAGCTCCTTAAGAAGTAAAAGGCCGACATGAAGGGTCTCAAAGACCAATTCGAGGCCTTTGTGCAGAAGATGCAGAGTCTTCCTCCTCCACCTCCTTTTTTGGCTTCCACTCTGCCTCAAGATGTTAAAAGTGTCGTGATCGAAGAGTTTCATTCCTCGACAGAGTATCAAGAGGAGCTCAAGCAGAAGACAGTGGATGAATACACTAATGGATTTATGTTCTCACAATTCTGTGTAAAGATCACTAAATTTGACTGCGAGGAAGTTGGGATTCCCGATCTCAACAACGAGGCCAGAGTAAGAAGTTATGTGAGCTCTTCGAGGCCGAGCTAGGTAAGAATGGCAAGGCATGGCCCTCGAATCCTTAAGTTATTTTCTATTTTTTCTGTATGTAAAGATTTTCCTTTTGTAATAAACTGTATGGTATATATGCAAGAATTAGTTTCCTTTATATATATTGTTGGAATAAATGTAGTTCTATGTTTTGCTATTGGTTTTATTTCTTAGTTGTATAGATGATCCCTACTTAAAGGTAGTAAAAATGAATTTTGAACTAACTTCGAAGTTACCGAGAGGAAGCAAAGATGAGAACACTTGTATGTGGGAATGAAACTTGATCTTTTATTGATAATAAAGGAAGAAATAAGTACAAAAGGAATAATTGATTAAACACTGGCTCAAACTGAGCTTGTTAATTACTAATATAATTTTCTAAGTTTAGTGGGACGCCAAGTATTAGGAATTCTTCGGCCTTCTAAGGTACAAGCAAATTTGTTAAAGACTTCGACAATTCTGTCGGACCATTCCCAAGTTGGCATAAGCTTTCTTGTTTGTTGCGGTATGGAGGCCTCGGTGAGACGTATGGCATAGTTACGAACGTTGAAATGTCGAACCTTCATGTTTTTATTGTAGTGTCAAGCTACCTGTTGTTGATAATGGGTCATTTTGATGACCACGACATCGTGTACTTCTTCCAACAAATCTAAGTTGATTAACGACCCTCATCATTGAGTAACTCGTTGACATTTTTAATGCGTATAGAGAGGGGCTTCTAATTTCAACTGGGATAACTACCTCAGACTCATATGTAAGTTTAAATAGGGTCTCCTTTATGGGTCTTCAGGGTGTTATTCGATATGTCCAAAGGACATGTAGGAGTTCTTTTGGCCACTTGCCATTTGCATCCTCTAACCTCTTCTTAATTCCTTGAATTAGAGTTTTGTTTATTAACTCAACCTGACCATTGACCTGAGGATGTGCAAATAAGGATCATTGGTGTTAAATTCTTAGGTTGTTGAAGTCTTAGCCTTTGAATTGAATACCTTGATCGGTAACGATGAATTGGGATATTCCAAAACAAAACACAATATTTTCTATGATGAATTGTAGGCAATTGACCTCGGTTATTCAGGCCAAAGGTTTCATTTCTATCCACTTCGTCATATAATCTATAAAGTTGGATTTCTCAGCATTATCGTAAAAATTAAAAAACTTTACTACAATTTATATTGAAAAAATAGATTGCGACATATTATATGTATATAATTCCACCTATATTTTTTAGTGTTCTAAAAAGCGACTTAGGCGACGGCGGTACCCCATATGCATAAAATTTCATTAGGCACCCAATTATGTGTTGAATTAGTTAAGTGACTAGTTAGGCGGACTAGGCGAATACTATGCAGGCTACGTGGTCCGATTAAGTTTTATTTTTTTCCTTTCTTATAATCACTTGAAATAATAATAAAGTTTTTATCTTTTTTAAATTAGGTAACTAAGTTGGAGGTTATAATAGATATTTTTGTTATACTTAATAGAAATTAAGTGTTGTAATAGACGTTTCTTTTTTTACTTTAATGTATTTATGACGTTTTTTCCAATTTTGTTAATGATATAGTTTTCTACTATTAAATAAATGTATTTTTTGGGAAATATTATTTTTAATTATTTATTATATATATATATATATACATATACATACTTGCTGCATTTAACCACCGCATAATAACCTCCTATTTATCTGCATAATTTTTCACCTATAAAATCTAAGTGTTCCAAAATTGATTATTTACATAACTCCACGTATAATACTTTTTACAACACTAATATTATTATACCATTCAACCCTTATAATGTCGAGCTGTGGTGGGTTTATGAGACTTCAAATTCTGTCTTTGAACTTTTAAAAATTTCTAAAATTGCAAAGAAAAATAAAAAATAGAGAGTTGAGAAACAAAAACCACGCTAGGCCACGACAAAAGATCCTGAATTCACATTATTTACAGTTTCGGTTTAAAAAATAGAAAGTCAACGTAGAGACAGATACGTACATATATACATACATATATTATGTAGTACGTAATACAGTATATGTATATTTGGAGTATATAATAATAAAAAAGTCAATCTACCTAAAATACTACAGGCTATAAGGTGTAATAAATAAGCATATATTAATGTAACTATTCTTACAACCACCCCACTTCCCCAAATTAAATATCTTTTTCCAGAAATAATTATTATTATTAATATTTTAAAGTGATACTCTCTTCGTCCCTTCAAATAAATTTTTTAGGTTATTTTTTGTTATCTCAACATATAAGTTATTTATAATTTTTTAAAAAAATTTAATAATTTATTTTCTAAAATACTTTCAATTAAATATAATTAAAGTAATTTATTTAATAGAGATAGAAGAAATATTACTATCGTACATTAAAAAAATATAAAGTTATTTTTGACATTTTATACAAAATCAATATAATAATTAGTGATTTTTTAATATGTGTAAATTGTCAAAAAGAAAAAACTTGTTTGATGAGATTGATGAAGTATTTTTTTATAAATTAAATATTTTATTTTATTTAACAAAAAAATTAAAATTATATGAAATATGTAATATGTATTCCTAAACATCATTTAATAGTACATATAATAACAATTACTTTTG
>CM025787.1:30604742-30779225 GCA_014636745.2 Centella asiatica
TGAGTTTGGGTCATAAACAGGTCAACCCGTTTAAGACACGACTAAAATAACCGGTTGACGGGTCAACCTGTCAAAACTCATTTATGACTCATTTAACCCGATTATCAAAATAAGAATATTTAAACATTTTATTAAAGTAATCATGTTATATTTTTATTGTTTCTTTTAAATTAACTAATTAAGTATACATTATAAATTTGAATTAGACTAAATATAGTCAATTAGTTATTGATTAGTATATATAAATTTGTGAATTATATTCACTAAGTATATATTGACTTAGTAAGTCATATATATTTAACATTCTTATTTACCATTCTAAAAATTCTAAACTCACCTTATAATATTAGTTATTGGTTAATATATATGAAGTGATAATTTTTTCTATATATACATTAAGTTAATATATATATATATATATATATATATCAAACATAGAAGATGAGTCTAGACTGTAATTAAGACTAACTTATATAATTTTTAATGAATAATAACAAATATAATAATAACTAATAATTATATATATAACTTATAAATTATTAAATTATTTTATATAGATTAACTTACAAAATAATATTTATAACAAACAAAAAAGTAATGTGGTGGAATATTTAATTTGTAATAAAGATTAGTTGAATGAAAATGAAGGTACTAACTTTTCTTTAATTTATTTTGTTATATATTTGTTGAGTAGATTGTAAAATACAAGAACTAATAACATTTTATTTTTGTAAATTCACAAATGGCAAAAGAGGTGGAAGAGTTTATTGTCAATATTGTAGATTTGTAGATATGAATGTCAATATTTTATTTTGAATTTTTAAGACTTAGTACTCTTATTTTGGTATTTTGGATGTGAAATTTGAATTACATATTTGTAAAAAGTTAATTCTTATTCGGGTTATATGAGTTATATGATTTATTCAGGTTATACGAGTTATTTAGGTCATTCGGATTATCTGGGTCATTCGAGTTATCTGGATTAACCGTATTATTCGTGTCGTATCGTGTTATCCGTTTAAAAATTATGTTATATTCAGATTTCATATTTTAATCTATTTATTAATCGTATATAATGAATTGATCCGATACGAATACGATCCACCAATTCATTTTGACACCCTAATTGTGATGAGTGATGAGAAAGAGATACAGAAGATAGTAGAACTCCGCAGAAGAGGCTTGGATTTGAGTCGTCAGAAAGAATAAATCTATTTGAAAGCATCGTATTGACAATTTTGTCCCATAATCGGTGGCAATGGTTGACGCTCACGTGTTAGTTGACCACCCCTCTATCGTCACGCTCACCATACTACTCTCGATCCAACGGTGATTTATGGCACACATTTCAAGGCTCTAAATGTGATGTGTGAATGAAGGGATTAAGTGATTCACTACTGCCTCCGTCTATTCATACAAGTTTTTTTTGACGATTCATAAATATTAGAAAAAATATTAATTATTATATTAATTTTGTATAAAATGTTAAAAATAATATTATATTTTTTTAATGTACAAAAGTGAGTATTTCTTCTCTTTATTAAATAACCAATTTTTACCATATTTAATTGAGAGTATTTTAAGAAATAAATCATTAAATTTTTCTTAAAAAATATAAATAACTTATATGGTGAGATAAAAAAAATAAGTTGAAAAACTTATTTTATGGGACGGAGGGAATATTAAGGTTTGTATAAGTTTATTTTGAGAAGTTTTCATTAATTCCATGTTAGTACTTAAATTACTATCAAAAGTATTAAAATTATTAAAAAAGTACTAAAATTTTTATTAAAATACTAAAATTATTATAAAAAATATTAATGTAAAAGTGTAAAATATTTGTTTGATTGAAGTGAACTTTTCCCCCAAAATGCTACTAAAATATATTTTTCTCTACTTTTTTACCACACCAACCGTAAGTCACAATAATCAATCTACTTATACAATATTAAACTAATTAAATAAAATAATAAATCATATATCTATTTTATGGGATCGCTACTAAAGTAGTTATAGTGAAGATGACACTTTTAAAAAAAAAATATGCGACTTTATTGATTAAAATTAGAAGTATAACTCTAATTTTAAAATAATAAAAAATGTATCTTAAATTTCAAAACGAATATTATACCCTTGGACCTTATGTTTTTTTTTTTTAACTTATTCAAATAAATGGTAATCATTTTTACAATTGCAATTGATTAATATATCAATTTCTCATTGAACTTATTAAATTTTTTTAAATTCATTTAACAAGTAATTTATATATAAATTGTAGTTATTAGTTAATTGGACTCTCAACTACAATAACTAACAAAAATTGGGTAACCTACGATTCTTAAGAAAATGAGAAGTTCTGAATAAGAATTGCGTTTGGATTAGAATATGATAATAACAAACTTGGAACCAAATTTATTGTAACTAAAATATTATAAACAAATAAATTTATAATTAGAGTTTTACAAACTAAATTAAAGTTTACAAATAAATAAAATTTATTTGCCTTTTCAATATAAAGAAAAACTTGCTCAAATCTTATTACACCTTATAGGATAGCACGGTTTATTTATTTTTAGTTGAGTGATATGTCAAATTTTGTTCAAGTTACTTCCCACTAAAATTTACATGTAAGAGCAAAGAATGTTATAACACTCACATATAATTATCATTAATTTAAGAGTTCGAGTTTTATTAATTATTTTTTTAAACGAATAATTTATAAATATCATAGTAAATTCTCAAAGATGTCAATAATATATCTTGAAATAAATGAGCGTCCTGATTTAAACTTTTTTATAAAGAAAAAAATTAAAATTTAAGAAGTTAGCATTATCAAACGAAGTGTGCATGTGTTTTGACTTTTGATTTTCGTTCAAGCTAATAACGCACACTTTATAATTGCATGTTAAAGAAAACATCGAGATTTCCCTTGTTAAGATTACTAATTATTATTGACAAACAAAAAAATCTGATAATAATCGGTACCAGAAACATCGGGGTTGGGGGTGGTGAACTTTAAAAAAAAAAAAAAAGAAAGGGAAAGATGGAGAAAGTGTAAATGGTCACTGGAAAAGAAGAGGAAATTGAATAAACGTAGTCGACTATTTATTAGTGCGATTGGCAATCCTCATTGTTTCAAATTACTAATCAATTACTCAGTCTTCGATAGGTGCACAATTACTCAATCTTCGATTGGTACTAATTTCAAATTTTAATCTTATTAAATGTTTTGAACTGCTCATAAATTGTATTTCCAAAAAATATATGAAACTTAAATCGACTTAATCCCTTTTTTTAAAGCTTAATCAAACAGATTTTGATTTGAATCTATTAGACCAAACCAAGTAGATTGTAAATATACTTTTTCCTAAAATGAATATGTTAGTTTGACTTCAAAGTTCAAATGTCAAATTAATTGTTTTTATTCTAAAATTACTAATATTTTATCGGTATATATTGGTGTGAAAATTTTATAAAATTAGTTACAATATTTAATTTTATAATTTTTAAAATATAAACATTCCATCTAAATTTTAAGATCGAAAATGCGGGAAGAAATGAGGATTATTGATCGGCTTTTGAAAATGTACTTATATTTTCTTTTAACAGCAGAAATATTTTTATCATGTTAATTTGGGGCACAAGACGAAAATAGTAGTTAAGATACTGAATAGATGATTCATCGTCTGTTATATATTTTTATAAATCAACACTAAAATTATGATTACTAAATGTAGAAGGTTGATTTTTTTTTTTAAATAGGCGACAAACTAAAAGATTTAGGTTACGTTTGGATTGTAGTAATGGGACGAAAGAGAACAAATTTAATCAATGCGTAATTATTATATGCATCACAAAAATTTATAGTCCTTATAGGATATAGTGGTATAATAAATAATTCATTTCGAATGTAATTTCATTTTTTATATAAAAAAAAAAATAATACATTACTTTTTCTTCATTAAAATTCTACATCTTATTTTTTCTCATCACTCTTTTCACCAATAAATTTCACTAAATTTATTCTAATTTTTAATTTATTATCATTCTCATTTTATTTACTCAATCTAAACTAATCCCCGCAACAAAGAAATGTATCATAAAATGAAACAGCCAAACTCGTTGAGAAGGCGAAAAGCAAAATAGATTTTACTCCATTGACAATAGAAGGCCAGAATCCGTTAACAATTACTGTCACTCTTTACTCTCTCTTTCAGCACGTGATGTACAAACTCAAATTGTCCGCCTTCCGTTTCCGACCATCGTGACGTGGTCCCAGGTTTACTTTATCCGTTTTCTAATAAATTCAATTAATTTTATTACACGTATATTTAAGTGATTATTTTATATATTAAATATTTTATTTAATTATAAAAAAAATTAATAATAATAAATATTTTAAATAAAACTTTTAACTAAAATAAAATATTTAATATATTAAAAATTAATCTAAATATACATATACAAAAATTAAATATTACTCAGTCATTATAAAACGTAAAAAATATAATATTCCCTCATATTTATAATAATTGTTGTTTTAATTTTCTTCACATAAGTTTATTTAATATTTTTTATATGTTAAGTTTTATATTTAATTAAAAAATTAATTAATATTTAATATAAAAATTAATATTAAAATTAATATAAATAAAAAATTTAACATATAAAAAATACCAATTAAACTTTATCAAAACACAATTATTCTTAAACGGGGAACAAGAGTTTTGAACTTTGACTATACAAAATGTATCGCGTGAATCACACTCTCCCCCATCGAGACTAACATTTCAAAAATCAGAAAACTCGTACTTCTTCACCTATTTTCGCTTTACTTAAATTCTCTCAGAGTTGGTTTCTTTGTCAACTCCTTCGCTTTAAAAAACAACAAAACAACACAAAAAATCAAATCCAGAGAAATAAATTCAATAGATGAAAATTCAATACGCATTGCTTTTACTACTAAAACACAAATAGAAATGCCAAAAAAGTGAGTGTTTTATTATTTCAAAATCACAACAACATAAAGTCAACGCCTCTCTCTCTCTCTCTCTCTCTCTCTCTCCCCTTCATCTTCTCCGTTACTTCTCTCATCTTCTCCCTTCTCTCTACCTTCATCTCTAAATTTTCCGAGTAATTGAGATGATTTTTGAAATTCTTGGTATTTGACACCTTAACTGTGTGTGTTTTCAGTGTTTTTCTTGATGGGTAATGGTATAGGAAAGTTCAGCGTCTGCTTCACCGGAGGCGATTTGGTTCGCCGGAGAAAGGACCTCGCCGTTGTCATATCTGACCCACTTGACGATCTGGGTCACTCCTTCTGCTACGTGAGACCCGACCCATCTGGTCTTTCGTCCTCCAAAGTCCACTCCGATGAAGCCACCACTTTCAGGTCAATCTCCGGCGCCTCCGTCAGTGCCAACACTTCCACCCCTCTCTCCACAGCTCTGGTCGATCTTCATTCTTACAATAGTATCGATAGAGCCTCGGCTTTCGAGAGCTCTACTTCTTTTGCCTCTGTTCCTTTGCAACCCATTCCCCGAAATTCAGTTTATTCAGGGCCTCTGCCCTCGAATTTCGGGGCGTCGGGGCCTATGGAAAGAGGATTTGTGTCTGGTCCTATAGAACGAGGATTTCTATCGGGACCCCTTGATCTTGAGAAAAGCTCCTCTGGTCAGTTTCAGAGGAGCTTTTCTCACGGAAGCTTTGCTTTCCGACGCAGATCAAGAAAAGAATCTCTAATTCGAGTTGTTAAAAGAGCAATTTCGAAGACCATATCTAGAGGACAGAATTCAATTGTTACTCCGATTAAAGGAGTTGTTTCTTTGAAAGATCAGGATTGGGTTGTTGGAAATGAAAAGAACAATGAGTTGACTATTAGTAGTGTGAATATGAGCAGTGAAGGTAGTTTAGATGATGATGATTCATTTCAGAGCCAAAATCTACAGTGGGCACAAGGAAAAGCAGGGGAAGATCGAGTTCAGGTTGTGGTTTCTGAGGAACATGGATGGGTTTTTGTTGGGATTTATGATGGTTTTAATGGTCCTGATGCTCCTGATTATCTTGTATCTAATTTGTATGCAGCTGTTCATAAAGAGCTCAAGGGTTTGCTGTGGGATGACAAGTTTGATCAAACCATTACTAATTCTTCTATCCCTTTGGATAGTTTTAGTTCAGAAAAAGAGTTTGTTTCTAATGATAGTGATAATTCTCTAGTTATTGAAGAAAAATCTTCGAGGGATAGGACTAAAGATGGATGTTCAAGAAATATTGAGCTAGAGAGTTATCCTAGTGGAGCTGGGGATGTGAATTTCGAGACGAATCCCAGAAAAAGAAAGGGCAAGAATTCTAAGATTAGGTACAAAGGGCCAGCAAGAAAATGGGAGGAGAATCAGAGAAGATGGAGGGGTGAATGGGACCGCGAAAGATTAGAGCTTGATCGGAGATTAAAGGAAGAGCTGAATCAAAATGGGGTTGGAGGTATTAATCATGCTGATGTACTGAAAGCTCTGTCTCAAGCTCTGAGGAAAACAGAGGAGGCCTATTTGGGTATTGCAGATATGATGCTTGTGGAAAATCCTGAGTTGGCTTTGATGGGCTCTTGTGTTCTTGTGATGCTAATGAAAGGAGAAGATGTATATGTGATGAATGTTGGCGATAGTCGAGCTGTGTTAGCGCAGAAGGCTGAGCCAGATGTTTGGCGACAAGATTTAGAGAGGATTAATGAAGAAACATTGTATGATCTTGAGGGTTGTGATGCTGATGTTTCCTCAACAATGCCAAGCTTAACTGCTTGTCAGCTCAGCATAGATCACAGTACTTCTGTAGAAGAGGTATAATTCCTAGTATGACTATTAAGTTGTTTACTTCATCCAAGAATTGTAATTTGTTTCTCTTTTGCTAATCCATCGATTGGGATTGATATATGGTTGTTTTTCTGTTTCTCTTTTGCCTAATTAATGTTGCATTTTACTCACAGGAGGTTCAACGAATAAAAAACGAACATCGTGATGATCCTTGTGCTTTGATGAATGATCGTGTGAAAGGTTCATTGAAAGTCACTCGAGCTTTTGGAGCTGGTTTTCTTAAGCAGGTATTGTTAAGGATAAGCTTTACATTGGACCAATTTAATCTTTATAAGAAGATAAGAGTAAAATGTCAGTTGTTTTTCCCATTTAGATTCTTGTATGAAAAACTCCAAATTTGATATTTTGTTGGTGACCAAGTTATCCCTTTAATATGGTCCTCAAAGTGCGGAAAGCAACTTGCCTTTCTATTTTGGGCAAGCATATTTCTTGAATGAATTGGCTGGTTGTCAATGTCTAGGATTATAACAAGATTTATATTCAGTTCGAAAATAATGATTTCTCGGCTAATTGGTTTAATGGAACAGTCAACTGGAGAAGGAGATTGGAAGGCAAACAAACAGAACTTTTATGATTCGATTTGCACTTTTAGCCTTTGGCATATCATTTTTGGGGATATTTTCTTTTTGCCTAAAAAGTAAAGCTGAGAAGTGAGAACCATACCACGGTTGTGATATTTGCCATTGTCACACTAATGTTGATGGTCTGCAGTTCCTGTTTATGTTCTATGCTTTTAGACACAATCTAGTGACTTCATTCAGTGAAATAGTAATGAAGATTTCAGATATAGTAAGATTAATAGCAGGATTGCCTTATGATGCTAGACTATATTCCTCTTAGTTTTTAAGTTGCATATATCAATTTTCTTGAGCAAGTTTGACAGTGAAACTCATTGGCATTACAATTTATCTGCAGCCCAAGTGGAACAATGCACTTCTGGAGATGTTTAGAATTGATTTTGTTGGATCTTCCCCATACATCAACTGTCTACCATCCCTATTCCATCACAGATTAGGCCCTCGAGACAGGTTCTTGATACTATCATCGGATGGGCTTTATCAATATTTCACAAATGAAGAGGCTGTTTCAGAAGTTGAACTTTTCCTTGCGTGGTCACCTGAAGGCGATCCTGCTCAGCATCTGGTCGAGGAAGTTCTCTTTCGTGCGGCAAAAAAAGCCGGTATAATTCTCATTGCTTAACAAGCTGCAGTTAAGTCTGTAACTAATCAATAAACATGTTCTTCAAGAACTGATTTGGCATTATACTTTGTTTTTGGTGCATCCCAGGTCTGGACTTTCATGAATTGCTGGAAATACCTCAAGGGGATAGGCGTCGTTACCATGATGATGTTTCGATAATTGTTATTTCATTGGAAGGAAGGATATGGAGATCCTGTGTGTAATTAGGGGAAATCCCATAGATAAATGATATAGAGGACAGCTCCAAAAAACAGAAAAGGGGCACCCATTTTTGATGTTTTTATCCTTGATCACCATTGTAGCATACCAGTTTTAAGACATGTCTAGTGGGAGAGACATAGCTGCTCAATGTACAGGGTGATGAGGATTTGTAAAGGTTTAAAATTTGCTGCATGTTGATTATAAACTGTCATGAAAAAATCTATAAGTTTTTTAATAAATGACATTCCTGAAAAGAAAATTTTGTTCATATTGGTGTCTTATGTTCTATTGTTGCTTTGTTCATGAAATTCATCACAAAGATTTTTTTTCTCTCTAGTACCTTCTTAGATCAAGATAAATTAGCTGTTGACTTGTTGGCTTAACTTGTTCTGTAAAACTTTTTTTACAGTATGAAATTAAAATGAAATAATTTATAAAATATCAAATATTTTTTGTGGAAATAACTTTTACGAATAAAGATATCTTTCACGGTTGATTACCCACAACTTCCGATGAATAAATAAAACTTAATATTTACAAAATTTGATCATAAAGTGATCCGAGTATTAGTCAATGACTTTCTTATTCATCTATATAAAAATAAAATAACTTTTATTGGGAAATACACATAATACAGTAGGAGTATCATTTAACAGTAGTGTTTGAATTGAATAATTGCATAACCAGCAGAAAAAATATCAAAAGTCAAATAAACCAGCCATGTGCAATCTTTTAATTTGGTAATTAGAGGTTGAGATAGAATTCATCGCTTCTGATTTATTTGCCTGTCATAAGAAGAAATGATATTAGTACTATCTTTTATAATAAATATTGATGCAAAATTACATATTTATCATTTATTATAATAAATAATATAATGATTGAAAATTAAATTAACATATTAAATATAAGGGTAATATAAAAAATTATCAATCTAAATTTTTTTAAAAAATTTTATGTAATAATTATTTTTAAACAAATAAAAATATCAAATATAACATATAAAACTGAACTGAAAGAGTAAAGAGACGGACTTTGAAAGAGCTGCCCAAATTTGGAAATCTGCCATTCAATTCTCAGTTTGACTATGGAGTTTGGTCATGCCAGAAGAGGGGTGCAACAAGAGGCTAAGGATGATCTTATTTTAATTATCGAACTCTAACTTCTAACCAATTCTTGAAACTTCAGGAAATAAATGAAACTGGCAGGTGAAGGATGAGAGGGTGGGTATCAGATTTCAATAAAAACCTGTCATTTTGTATTTATTTTTTGTACCAACTTCACTAGTTCTCTTTTCAATTTCCATGGTTTCTACATTTAATTCCCTTTTGAAATGTCTTCCTACAAACTTTTGTGAAAAATAACTCCAGTACCTTTGCCACTTGTCTAAGAGGGCGGCGGTTCCATGTTACTCAACGCATTCGACTTTTCTTAAAATAAATTTTTATAAATGTTAAATATTTTATTTAATTATTATTTTTATTCATAATAATCTTCATTTATAATATTTTCTATTGTTAATTTTTTAAAAAATAAATAAATTTTTTAACATGTATAAAAATTCATCTAAAAGTACGTAAATAAAAATTAAACGACAACTAAAAAAATAGAGGGAGTAATATATTTAGTGATTTATTAGTTATTTGGGATGTTATGAAAAATAAATGTATTTGTTTCACCTCTATTGTACTAATATATAATTAAAATATAACCTCTATTATCTTAGATTATTGACTTTGTTTATTGATTTAGACGTTTAATCTTTGAACTTATGAAAGTTTTTCTTATTTTATTTGTCAATAAAGATTTTTATTTAAGATCTCTAAATATGTCGTAGATGCTTAATGATCATCATCTCTCTGTTTTATCTCAGTCAAGTCTATGTTTAACAATGCTTAACGAGAGCAAATTCGATTACGAAAGTTTTTCTTTATTTAGTATCCAGAAAAACTTCTTTATTTGATAATAAAAATTTCTTTTTATGAGATTTCCGTATGCAACAAATGTTGCAGATGCTTAATGACACTGAACTTTTTGGTGCTCCTATATGTATTTATAAAGTCTTAAATTTTGAAGTGTACTATTATACTAAAGGCAACTTGTAAGTACATTGTCACGGAAAAAAAACAACAAAGCAACAAGAATTTGTAAGAAAAAAGTAAAATTAAATTAAGGATCACAAATTGGTCAATAATACTATTGTAAGTCGTCTTTAACGTCTGTGACATACTTACACTGCAAATTAATGTAACATGTCCTCTACTAAATTTTTTGCAACAAAAAGTAATTAAAATTGAAATCAAATATAAAATGACAAATTTTCTTTATGCTTTGCACAACTTTTCTAATACTCTTAAGAACAATTTCCTTGCGGATTGCCTTGCTCATGGTGGGATGAATATACGGACCTTATCATATCCGTTATCGGAAAGTTTGAGGTTGATTAGTTCGAACTTGAACTAATTTTGACGTTGATTAAATCAGATTAGATCGGTCCTTATTAAAAACTTCAAACTAAATTAATTTTGAACTGAGTCAGTTCTAGATAGGTCGCAGTCTTTTTATTAAAATCTAACTTTTTCATGGATAATTTCGAGACTAGTATACTTTCAAGTACAAAATTTTGTAACAATATTTGTGTTTTTTTACTCTTCCATGTAAGCATATTATATATGTGATAAGTTCTTATTTCCAAATTACTATTTATAAGTTACTATTTTTTAGTATATTTTCAGTATATTTTATAAGTTATTATTTGTAAATTACTATAATCTACAAAATACACTTGTAAAGAATACAGTTTTTGAAACTCCTTTTTTATTTATGCGATTGAATTGTTACAATTATACTTATTATACTTATTACAAACTAATTGGAAGTAGTTATTACCTATTGTCTAAGTTAGGCCAATTTTTTATCTTAATATTACAGATTTTTAAAATTTTACAGACCAATTTTAAATTGAACTGATCCTTTGTAAAACCAATCTTTTCGACACCGGTGCAAGTTCGTTTCAATCCGAAATATTTTGATTAACATCTTTTTGTTCATTCATAGCTCTCAGTAAGGTTTTAGATTCAATTTAAAATTTCATTAAACAAAGGATCTCTCTAAATTACCATATACTACCATTTTTTAGAGAGATCCTTTGTTCAGTGACTTTTTATAGATGATATATTACCACCAAAAAAAATGTTAGAGATGATATATTACCATTTTCCACAACAAAAAAGGGCTGGTCATAAAAATTCTACTAGAATAAACTAATAAAGTCAATAGACACACAAGAAGAAAGTTTCAAATCCAAAGCAGAAAGCCCGCCCCGCACTATTATGCAGCAGACTAGAGAATAGAGATGTTGACCTCTAAGTTGAATACTAGTACTAAATAAGAAGTTCACACCAGATAATTTATGAAACGAAGATCAAGATCTGAGCCTCTCTTTCACTGTTCACTTATACATATACAAATTTTGTTTTCTTTCTACAATTGCAATTTCCACATTCTTTATATAAAAGTCTACTTTGAATTCGTCACCCCTTTATGTTTTTGAATCTAAGTGTCCGATTTTCAATATAATATTTGATTATTTTTATTTGAATTACATATGCAAAGCCCACTTCACTAGATTTAGAATCAGTTTGTTGAATTATTGGTCTTTAGGTGGATCAGTTATGATCTTTATCTCCAACTCAATCCTACCCTTTTCAAGAAAGTAGGGTTAGTTTTCTTGGAATTTTCTCATTTGTGTGTCCATTAATTTTTCTCATATCAAACATGTCAATCTTGGGCAGCAGCAATACTGGCGATACAGGGGCTCCATTTTTTCAGGAATTCAAGAAACAAGCTTCTTTCTTCTTGAAAGAAAAGATCAAGACTGCTCGATTGGCTCTCACTGATGTCACCCCAGCTCAACTGTAAGCTCATCTTTTAATTGAACAAGTTTCTAAATCATGAATCAAATCATGTTTGTATCCTATGGTATCAAAAAGGTGGAGTCTTCTTCTTCTTTTTTTAATTTTCATTTTTGTAAATTAATTTTGGATTTTATTGTTGGTGTTGGGGTGTTGGAAGATTGACAGAAGAGGCAACAAATGGAAATCCATGGGCGCCTGATACGCGTACTCTGAAAATAATATCCAAGGCAGCTTTTGAAGTTGATGATTATTGCAGAATTCTTCAAATTCTGCACAACAGGTTGATTATTAAGTTTGTTCTGTTAATTTGTTTTTAAGGGTGTAATTTTCTGGGATTTGTTTGACTTGTAATTTTATGTGTTTTAATGTGTGTCTATTGTTTCAAATGTTGTGAATTATAGATTGGTGAAATTTGACAAAAAGAATTGGAGAACATCATATCAGGCACTGGTTGTAATAGAGCACTTGATGACCCATGGACCAGAGAGTGTTGCAGAGGAGTTTCAAAGTGATAAAGATGTGATTAGGGAAATGGGAAGCTTTCAACATATTGATGAAAATGGGTAAATTTTTGACTTATCCATAGCAAAAGTGTTGTGCAAAAATCTTCCATTGCACTGTGTGAAGCAGAATAGATTTTGTACTACCCTTCTACTGCATAGTATAGCAGAATGTAGTGTAAGTTCTTAATGGAAGGTTGATACTTGATAGCAATACATGATTGCTATGGTTCATTTTCCTTGTTTTATGGGTTTTGTATTCATGGGCATTTGTTTAATTTTTTTGTTGAATTTGTTTGTTTGAATATGCAGATACAATTGGGGCCTAAATGTAAGAAAAAAGTCTGAGAAAATATTGGTACTGCTGGAGAAAGGAACTCTTCTCAAAGAAGAAAGAGATCGAGCTCGAAAGCTAAGTAGAGGAATTGAGGGGTTTGGGAGCTTCTCCCAAAGAACATCATCAGGCCAAGGGATTCTTCGTGAATCGCCTTTCGCAACATATACAAGGTCTAATTCTCAGTTTGTCGAAATCGATGATCGAGAGAATTGGTTTTCATCCTCCAGCAGCGAAGAAGGATCTCTAAAAACGCGGTATGAAAGATCTAATGCTATATTTGAGGAGAATGTAAGCATGGTATCAAACAAGAAAACGGAGAGTTTCATGTCTCTTGATAATTTTCATGATAGTCAGCAACTTACAAATTCCAATAATAAGACCAGTTCCAAAGAAAATGTAGCTCCTAATGAGGAACATATAACAGCCGGATTTGATAAATGGGACTTCACTGGGGACTTGAATCCGCTTTTGGGCGATGAAAATGATGATTCCAGGCTTAATACTGTCATGGAGGAAGATCATCCATTTAATGATGCTGCAATGCTAACTACCGCATCACTCCTTTCTACTAAAGATCAAATTGTTCAGGCAATTTGAGATTAGATGGTGGTAGGATTGAATGAAGTAGACATCTTCTGCAAAGACAAATACTTTTTTACCTTGTGTGTTGTAATTTCAGATATCACCTAATCATGTGTAACTCCTAGTTTCTATAGTGAAATCTAGCAGTAACAGGAGTTTTAGTTATGCTTGGGAAAAGTGAGCAAATGTTTAAACTTTTTCAAATTCTTGCAATAATCAATGTGTTGATGAAGCTTGAGTGGAACTATACTTTTATGTTTAATTCTATCACTTAATGTTGAGGTTTATGTTGTTCCATGATCATTGGTCCAAAGGGCATTGATTGAATGGTTTGCTTAAAACTGGACTTCACTCGACAAAGAGTGAAATTAATCAGTTCTCCTGTACTTAATTGTTGGAAGCAGTTAAGGAATCAAGATTTCTTGTTCTTAATCTTGTAATTATTAACTACATGGCTGCACAAGATACACATAGGCTATTCAGAACAAAAGGCTTCACCAAGAATCCTAGGACAATTATTTGCTGGTACTAAATTTTACATGAGATTACAAGAAAATCTGTTTCTTTTTTAGGTGTTGTCTGCATAAGCTTACTTACACGATCTTGGGCATTTCATAACAAGTTGTATCTATTGTGCTGTAAAGGATTTCATGTTTAAACTTGAAACTTGGACTTCAGGTAATTTTCAATTTTGAGATTGGATGCGAGTATGTGGGCTGAAATGGAAGATTCCATTCAATGCTATGAGTAAAATATTCTCTGCATGTGTTGTATTGACATTTCGTATGACTGGACCTTTCTTAATACTATTTCTGAAATATTGCCCATAAAATATTTTGTCAAGTCCAAAAGTTCATATCTGAAATAATGAAGGATCTGGTTGAGGCTCGACAATTGGCAGGAAGGCTATATAGATTGAGCAATGCTAGGGATTCATATGATTTCTGGAGATTTTATAATGACAAGAAAATGAAATGAGCTAGCATTTACCAATTTTAGATTGTCATCACTGCTTGGGATATGTAAGAATTAAGAGAGCATCAAAAAGAAAATAAAGGAAACCTATATTAAAATTTGTCACTGCCGACACAAGTTGAATTAAAACATTCACAACACATTTCCGTACATTGTCACACCAATAGTAATAATTAAGGAATCACACGTAAATACTAAAACTTATACGAGTGTATCATAAACTTATAGAGCATATACAAGATAATCGAAATTCAATTTCATCAAACGCAAAAACTAAATATTATTTTCATGCCAAGGGCATTGAATTACTAACGAACTATATCCCTCATCCTCTTCTGATCCTTCTTGTAGGTCATTATTCGGTACACAATGACAAGGAAACTAAATTTTTACTAGTGATAGAACGGAAAATTGTTGTAAAGTGAGAAACTGCGAGCACGATGTACGTTTAAAGAAAAAAGAGGTTACTGTTCTTCCACTTCCGTCGTCCTATAGAATTAGAAACATTTCCTGTGCACAATTGATGGCCCAGACTCGTCGTACTCTGCCTTTGCAATCCACATCTGCATTCAATATGAACAATTTATCATCAGAACTCCTGTACTCATGCTTCACTCAAGTATAGTTTGAAATAGTCGAGGGAGGCAGATAGAAAAATCTAGCATATATCAGAGCTGATGCTTAAAGGTTTAGACACATATTAGTAAATATCAATCACCGTATGATTTAGTGTTTTACTGTTTTCAATCAGAGATATGATGAAGACAAGGTCTCTATCTTTTTCCAATGAAATAGCAATAACATGAATTATCTATAATGTTTATATAACCAGGACATCCAAAAGTAGATGTATTTCTATTTTCAGGCAATAAAATGACACGAAATTCCTAAAGTTCCACCACTTTTCCTTCAATATATCTCTAATTTAGGGATGGGGGGAGTGGTAAATATATTCAAATGACATTTTAAATCTACCGTTGTTAAAGGACAAACCTGCTGGAAGGTGCTAAGAGAAGCCAAGATGGAGCCTCCAATCCAAACACTGTACTTTCTCTCCGGAGGAGCTACAACTTTGATTTTCATGCTGCTTGGGGCCAATGCAGTGATTTCCTTGCTCATACGGTCAGCAATACCTGGAAACATGGTTGTCCCGCCACTAAGGACAATGTTTCCATAGAGATCCTTCCTAATGTCAACATCACACTTCATGATGGAGTTGTAAGTAGTTTCATGAATTCCTGCAGCTTCCATCCCAATCATGGATGGCTGGAACAGGACTTCTGGACATCGGAAACATTCTGCTCCAACTGTGATAACTTGCCCATCAGGCAACTCATAGGTCTTCTCAACAGAGGAACTAGTCTTAGCATTTTCTAGTTCTTGCTCATAGTCGAGTACAATATAAGCTAGCTTCTCCTTCATGTCCCTGACAATTTCACGCTCTGCTGTGGTTGTGAAGGAGTAACCACGTTCAGTCAGAATTTTCATGAGGGCATCAGTGAGGTCACGACCAGCTAAGTCAAGACGTAGGATAGCATGTGGAAGGGCATACCCTTCATAGATTGGGACAGTGTGGCTGACACCATCACCGGAGTCCAAAACAATACCTATGGAAAAAAAAAACAGCATTGTAAGTCCTTGTGATAAATTTTGTGCATATAACCCAGATATTATCTAATTTTGGTTGAGCAAAAAGCTACAAATTAACATCATCTTCCAGGGGATTAACAACAGGTTACTTTTAAAGCAAATCGTTGTTAATACAGACCATCCATGGCACCATGAAAATGAAATCATTCAAATGCTTACCAGTTGTACGACCACTGGCATAAAGTGATAGGACAGCCTGGATGGCAACATACATGGCGGGAGCATTAAAGGTCTCAAACATAATCTGGGTCATTTTCTCACGATTAGCCTTTGGATTAAGAGGTGCTTCGGTGAGAAGGACAGGGTGCTCCTCTGGGGCTACACGAAGTTCATTATAAAATGTGTGATGCCAAATCTTCTCCATGTCATCCCAATTGCTCACAATACCATGCTCAATTGGGTACTTCAAAGTTAAAATTCCACGTTTGGACTGAGCTTCATCCCCAACATACGCATCTTTTTGTCCCATGCCAACCATCACACCAGTGTGGCGTGGTCGACCAACAATGCTAGGAAACACAGCCCTTGGTGCATCATCACCGGCAAATCCAGCCTAAAATCAACAATTTGAGGGAAAAAACAAAGTCAACTGCTAATTACTGGAGTTGTTAATCTAAAAACTCAGCAGATACAAATGGCTCAAAGTTTTTATAACTTAAAAAGTATAACTTTTGATTTGTTACCTTAACCATTCCAGTTCCATTATCACAGACAAGTGGTTGGATATCCTCAGCGTCTGTCATCTTCTGCTAACAGCTCTACAAAATATCAGCATCAGTTTATAAAAGCAAGGTAAGAATTTTTTTTATTAAATAAATAATGAAAATAAATAACAATAAAAGAGGGTAAAATTCCAAAACGTTAATATTTGAGAGTCAAGTTGGTAGAAAATCAACAATATTCATCATTCAAAAATCCACAAGGCGGGCATGCAGGCACTCATTCATTTATACTGAATGAACCTTCAGTATTAAATCAGTCGCTCAGAATAGGGATGATTATATAATACCAACAGCATCCATAACACCATTAATGCATAAATCACTTTTACAAAGTGTCTCCAAGCCAATATGTTTGATGTAACAAGGCTTTAGGTCAAAATGATATGGCAATCTGATGACAACATTTAGGACCAGTGTACTGGGCTGGTCCTTGAGACATTTTAATTAGAGGTAATAGTGACTTTTATTAGTCCTCTTGTTACGGTAAACTACATTACACGTCATTCCCTTAATAAAATGTTAAGATTAATGAGGGAAAATCGGAGATTCTGGAAAAGTAAAAGGTAACCCAAAGCACATTGATCTATTTTTACAATACTAACATAACTACTGTCTGATACGGAGTACTTCCTTTGTCCCGTTGATAGAGAACTATATTTTTCTTTTTGAGAATATTGATGTATCTGTAGAATACACCCACATACAAAATCTTCAATGATTCTTTATCAGATAAAATCATCAGTTTATCAGTTGAATGTCTTAAAAGTATGACATGCACACCTCTATCTTCAGTCTTCACACGAAAATCTAATGCTAATTCTCTAGAATGGTGGCAGTATAACTTGATATATCTCAAAATGAAACTGAAAATCTAAAGACGAGAGACACTTGGTTTAAATGATCTGAGAGATATAAAGAGAAATCTAGCACTTTGCCCAAATATGGAAGAAAAGTCGCATGCATTATTGAATTTATAGCATCCATTATCAACAAATGTTCTTAATGTAACGAAAAAAGTGAAAGATCGACATTACATTCTATTGAGCCGTGTTTGAGCTATCAAATTTTGTCCAAAAAACAAAATAAAATGAGGCACAGTATCATGAACATGAATCCAAAATACAACAATCGCATGTGCTAAATGTGTATAAACATAATAGCTAGAATCAAACCGTCACGAGCTTAATAACAACAATGGCGATAAATTTAATATTCATAGACATTAATCTAATACAACAACATAATCATTACGAATGCAGGGTAATACTCTTCATCAATTGATCTCATCAGCTCCAAAAAGTTTAAGATGCAAAAGCAAAACCAACACAAATCCACATGCATGTAAAATACGCGAAATCGGGGGTCGGGGGGCGGGGGGGGGGGGGGGGGGGGGGGGAACTTAAAAAAGAAGAACGAAGTTGTCAGACCTCGATCGGAAACAACTTCAGAAATGCAGAGATTCTCGCATCAAACAGATGAATTACAATACAATGAAGCAGATCATATAGAGAATAGAGACGATTAGAAGAGGAACTTCATGAAGATTATATTGGGGTTGTTGGTTTGGGGATGGCGCGGGCTTAGTCGGGGGAGATGGAAATAAAAAGGTATGAAGATGAAAATAGGTGGGGCTTAAATGAGTGTTAGAATTCCGTTTGTTTGTTTGACCCCTACTTTCTTTCTACCATTGTCTACTTATCCGTTAATTTTGGGCTCACCATCCATGCTCCTCCTGACGCGTGTTTGCAACTTCTTGGGCTCAATTATCTATCTGATCCATTTCTTCAGGAAATTTCAACTCTTTCTTAAAAAATATTTTTTTTCCAAAAATCAATAAAATAAGAATAATTGTTTATATATTTTTTCTGCAATTCCAGAAGCAAAAAAAATGGTTATTGCATAGGTGTTTAGGGAGGTGAGAGACTAGCACGTATAAATATAAGGGGTTAATAGTGTAATTTCATATTGTTATAATCATGCATCGAAAGTCCTCGTTACATTATTTATTTAAAAAATTTTACCAATTGTTCAGGTTTAATATTCTCTTTGTGTAAGATATAATGACTGATCATCAATTTTGAATATTTGAAGTCAAGAATTGTGGAGATTATCTTAATTAGTTAATTCTAATCAATACAATTTACAAGATTTTATGAAATACTGATATCAAATTTTATCATCTAAAAGTTTACGTGAATCTCATAACTTTTATTTAAAAATAAGTTAAATTAACTTAAGATATCTTAAATTGTTATTACATTTTTTAATTAACCAATTATTTTAATCGAATATTTCTATTTTTAACGTTTTATAAGTGAAGGAAGACTACGTTCCTCAAGAATAAACAAAAAAGAAAAAGACAACTGAAGAAGTCGTATTTCTCAAAGCTAACAGTTATCGATAATATACTTATTTGTAAACGATTACTAAATTATTAACAGTAGTATATACGTCCTAGTTTCTCTATTTTAATATTTGTTTATTCTTTTAATTTTTAGCATTATAAATGACATTATAGCGAGTGTTATAGTTATGACTATAGTTAGATGAGAATTATATTTCTACCTACATTAGAATTCCTTTTCTTTAAAGAGAATCATGGGTAAAAGAGAATTTGTACAAGAACAATAGTTAGTTATACCAACTATAACTAAATTGAATTGAAATATGTGGAATAAAAAAAATAAAATTCTAGCCGATGAATAATTTAAAAATGTGCCCCATCTAATAAGTTTTTCTTAACAATGCACATATACTAAAAACTTATTGATTTTTATGTTTAATTTATATATGATGTTAAAAATAATCTTGTACTTTTCTCAATACATAAATTTAAATCTATCTCTCTTAAATAACTAATTTTCACTAAATATTGTTGAGTATAGCATAGGGGAGAAAAAATATTTAATTTTCTTTAGAAAAGTTTAAATCTCTTATATAATAAAGTAAAAGAATTACTCTAAAATGACTTATCCCATGCTAGGGAGTAGTTTTTTATTTTAGTTTATTTTGCGTGTAAATACCGCTACATACGTTTAAAGAGAATATTTAAATTACAAAATGACTATTTTATAATGAAAAACGAGACGCATAACAAAAAGGGTTAACAGAAAATATCTGAGTCATTGAACTTGAAAGACGAATTACCTACGCTGTGAAATTTAGATCTATGAGACGGATTAAGCTTGTTATGGTTGCTTCATGAGGGTTATGATAATGTTTTTGTTGTTTCTGACTCGTGTTCTTCAGTTAAATCTATTTCTTGTTGTAACTTGGTCAGTAATTAGGTTAATTTTATTAGAAATATTAGGATAGTAGGTTCCTGTTCTAATGGTTGTATGGTTCGTCAAGTAAATAGAATCCTTGTATCTAGGGTTCATCGTCAAGCTACCAAAGCTAGGAAAGATGTATCTTTAAACTTTCTTATTTACGTTGTCTTTGGTTAAAACGAATGGTTTGACATGTAAATAAAATGAGTGGATGAGAAAAAAAAAATAAAAGGTAAAAATTACAAAAATTATAAATGAAGTATGAGAATGAATGATAGATTGTGTGTAAAATTTTAGTTGTGATAAAATAAATAATTTTCATCTAAGTGAGTGGATTTAAAAATACACATAAACTCCATTTGACATTGTTTTTTTCTTAACCAAACGTAAGGTTGAATTATCTCTTATGTATTGAATAAATAAAATTGTATTTTGTGATATTGTACACCTCAACTCAAACCCATAATTTTATAAGTTAAAAAGAAAATTAAAACAATCTATTTCTATCTCATCTCAACTCAAACTCACAAACTAACCTTAGTACTTCTCCAACCTCCATCTCATCCTTTGTATAGAAGCTGTGGTTTATGATGTGTGGGTACAAAAAATTAACATTATGGACAAATATTTTTTATATTGACAAGTAGGTGTCACTTTAAAATTTTATTAGGTTTTTTTATATTAAATTTAATACTTATATTTCACTTTTTTATTTTAAATGATACTCCATCAATTACAAAATTAGAGACACATATTTCTTTTTTGGTTATTATAAAATTAAAAATATATTTTTATTTGTGAACTATAAAAAGTAATGGAGTTTTTTAAATATCATTCCACAATTTCACTATTTTAATTAACTCTACTACATTTACTACTTGGTAGTATCTACCATAACTTATATTATTATTAAACAATATGATAATAGAAATATATTTAAAATATAAAAATTATTTTTAAAAATTTTCGTTTTAAAAACATATTTCTAAAGAATATATTTTAATGCAAATGCCCGAAATGGAGGGAGTATATTTTAACGCAAATGCACCGTGCGTGCAGTTGACTAGTTTATATTTATTAGTAGGAAACTATGGGGAGCCTATGAAAGGGTTTTCAGTTAAACTTTTGTGTGTAAGCTATATATTAGTCATTCAGATTTTTGAAATTTGGTTTCGAAAGAAATTAAAAATCTAGTGCAACACAAAATTGAACGTATAAAATATACATGGGCTAATATGTTTAAAGCAGATTAGTATTAAAGATTTGAGTATTGGAATAGAAAATTTAATTGTTAATAAGATAGAATGGATAAATAATATATATATATATATATAGAGAGAGAGAGAGAGAGAGAGAGAGGACTAACCTCCATTGACCGTCGTCCGTCGAGTTATTCAATTTTCTTTCACCTCCCTCTAGGATTAAAAGGAATTAATGAGAATTCGCAGATGATAGTTGAGATAGTATGACAATTAATTTTAAAAAGTAATTGGTAGGTGGCTACATATAGTAAGCCGGTTGGTCGTACAAATTGGGGTGTAATTTACTTTTTATGTGACATATAATTTTAATTAAAGAAAACATATCGACTTGAATTAAAATAAAAAGATAAACGAGAAATTACTAAATTAAAAGATTTTGTCTTGATATTAAATTTCTAAAATGAAATTTATATTTCTTTTGGAATTGTATGTAGATTAAAATTTTGTTTTATTTTTGCACAAAATTCTATTTATGGAATAAAAAAAGTATGACCGGACTAACCGTAACAACTCCACCCATATAACAAGAAAATCCCCTACATACTCTAATTTATACTCTTGGAAAAATGGTAATTCTGGTGCTTATTGGTTAAACATTGACGAGATAACTTTCTACTCCTCCATTGTTGATTGTTTCTACCAAAAAAATTGCTGAAATATAAATATTACTACATTGAATTTTTTTAATGAAAACCGCAAGTCTCCCCAAAAAATTGACGACTACAGTCAAATAAAATATTTATTATTCAATCATTATTCTTATTAATCCTGAATTATGTAAATTTTATATTAAATATTCAGCACTTGATACTTATATATTATATATCAATCACTTATGCAAGTAACGCAACTCCCAAAGCCCCAAGTAACCCAAAATAGAAATATTACAACAGCATTTCATACAAAAAATGGACACTTCCCCATCCTTTTTTTGGCCATAGACAGTCCCACGAAACAAAACCATAATCTCAAACTTCGGCCGGACAGGAGCGTCAGTGGAGCCCAGAAGAAGAAGTCAAAAGCGTGTGAACGACATAATTGACAAAAACAAAATAGTAGAAAATCTTGCAGCCCTGTATTCATATAAGATGACACAAGAAAAGAAATTGACTACATAACAAAAACTGGGTCCCACCTCACAAAACACAGGCTTTCTTTTTTCTTTTCTTTTTTTCCTGAACCATAAAAAGGTCGAGTTCTAAATTGTGCCTCAAAAGTCATAACTCTAGTAATTATCAATTTTGAATATAAAAAAAATTAGAAGAAAAGATTGAAAAAAATAATGTAAGCCTATCTCTGAAATAAAAAGTGAACCAGATATACCTTCAAATTAAAAGTGGGCGATGTGTTATTATTGATTGAATAAATGTTGGTATCCCTACTAAATTCTTCCGAAAAGTTAATTTCCATAATATTGAAAAAGGGTTTGAAATAAGATACTCAAGGAACTAATAAGTAGAAATCAGATCAAAGTGGAACTCAGATAATCAAGAAAGGACTAAATTTTAGGTTGATATGATCATTAGCAGAATGGAGTTCTCTTTTCTTGTATAAATGAAGTTTCCCTGCAATTCTCATTTCAATATATATTCTAAAATCATTTAATAATGCTACACCAAAACAGGTTTTTCTTTACTTTCACTCTCTTTCATTTAAACACATTTGAAGTACATACAAAATAATGGGACATTATGCATAAAGAGAGATACAAGTTGGGGTCAAATTTCCACACAACTTGGTTGACACTATCAAATTGGTAGTATGGCTGTCATCTTCTTTAGGTAGCAGACATTGAGGAATAGCTGAACCTATACTTTCACCAGAAGAGGATGAAAAGAATATTTGATCTTTCTACTCAGGCTAACTAAAAAGGACCTTAAAGCATCACCACTACTTCAGGATGAAGTAAATGAAAACTAAAAGAAAAAATATATATTACTACAACAATTTGACCACAACATTTTTCTCACCAAACCAAATCTGCAAATTCACTTAACTTGCTTATTTCCTGCTCTATGCAGATGGAGAAATGAGATTTTCTATACACCCCCTTTTCTTTTCCCAGAACCACGAGGTAGCAAACAACAAACGGATTTCCAATGCCAAATTAGTTGGCACTGTATCACGGACTCAAGGTTTATCGACCCATTCACTGTCGACAGAAATTCTCCCCGAGCCACGGGTACCCATTCTGCTAAATGAGCCTGCGGCTGATAAGTTCTTGAAACTGCTACTGCCCTCGCTGCAGTTGCGGAATTTCCTTGATTTTTTGGGGTTGGAGGAAGCAAGTTCCTTTGGGTCGGTATCCATGTCAATTTTAGTCTTTGCGACAACTAATTGAGCTATGCTGCTTCGGCAAAATGGGCAAACAGGAGCAGTTAGACAAGCTGTTGTAGGGTTGGGTTTATTGTGGCAGCACAATGCTAGTGTACAGTGAGCACACATCTGGTGGCCGCAGTCTTGCACTTCAATTGTGCAGACTTGATCAAAGCATATGCAACATAGATCAGCATCGCTAGCCTGCATTAGGGGGGTATTCCCAGTGTAAATAACATACAACACATACAGATGTGTGACTTTTAGAATATATATTTATTATTGATCTGGTATCTATTATTTCTATTTTATACACAGTACTTAGTATTTGTTTGTTGCCAAATAAAGTGGGTCAAAATACGCGGACCACATCATGTAATCACAATATTACATATAATGATTCTGAGTGGATTATTAGGTGTTTCACAGCAGTAGTAGGTAAACAATTCTGATTAGGTCAGAGTTTGAATTGTCATTAGATTATATGAAAGTTAAAGCTTCCTAATTTAGTTTATGACTAGAACTAACTTTGTGGCCAAACCACAGGACCTTTTGCAAAAGAAGATGAGAATAATATAGGTTATTAATATAATAATTTCCTAAGTTCAAACATTCACACAACAAGTGGGGGCATATGAGATTGAAGTAAAAGACTTGCATAGCATAGACAGCGTTTTCTATGAACAAGTCAACCTAGATATTTTCACAATAAGATAACTAATTGGTCATTGTCACACTTGAAACATGGAAAAATATCTCTCTTCCCAGCAGATGTTTGCTTAGGAGTTAAAAACATATTGGACTCTACAAAAACTTCATTCCCATTTTTTGTTAAAATTTCATTCACAGAACTATTCCAACAAGATTTTTACAGAGCTAAAGAAAATTACTGCTCATGTATTGATTTATTTTTTGATTTTCTACCGAAATAAAGAAATTAATTAAAGAACTACAGATATTAAAGAAAAACCCCAACCCTTTAGCAATAGATATAGTAATTCACCTCTGAGATATTATCATCATTTCCAGCATCAGAATGAGATGGAGATGGCACAGAATATACTGTCCCCTTCAAAATGCATTTCTCCCTTTCCCTGTTGACCTCCATTAAGGCCTGCTCCAGTAGAACTTTTGCCTCCTGATTTAGTTCACCAATGAACTTCAAAGGTGACGGCCAGACCATAGGTTCAGCTGACGAAGGATTCAGCAGAGCAGCACATTCTCCGTGCTTGTGCTTTAGAGCAACTACATACGGTATTCTCCTGCCAAAAGGGAAAAACGTAAATAGAAGAATTTACTTGCATATCTTCGGTAAAACCTGTTGCATTAACACAAAATCTGATAAAGGGAGAATCACATGTTTCACAATTATTCTAGCTTAGAATTCAATAAAGGAATAAAAATTACTTCTTCACTACAACAATTTACACAATGTCAGCTGAAAATCACTTTAACATTCAACAAGAAGGAAGAAATTTTTTATGCTAAGCATCACTTTTCATGTCTGCAAAAGTCAGCATAAAAGAACAGCCTCATATGCAAGATGACTTTATTAGAGGGACTTGTAAGAAATTGTTGAGATATTAGGTCAAGCGGTAGCATCTTTACGTTGCAAGTGTAGCCTTCCTGTCCCATGGCCAGCTAAAACAACTAAACAAGACCTGCGTTTTGCAACAAATATACACCTAAATATCTCATAAAATTTTCAAACAAAAGAAGATAATGAAACAATACCCAGAAGAATCTCTTTGAATCCGATCTGCACCCCAAGCCAAAAGTTCCCGTATGCAATCCAACGAACCCCCTCTAGCAGCCAAATGAAGTGGAGTGCTGCCGGGGAAGCTGTAAACCAAAATTCAATCATTAGGAAACAAAATTCACACCTCCAGATGTGTACTAACATCAAAACTTGATAGAGTAATTACCTATATCCGCCAGTTGAGGCACAAACCAGAGCTCCGTTGTCCAATAATTGATGAACACAATCAGGCCGTCTTTGACGGGCTGCTAGATGCAAAGGAGTTGCACCTTTACCATCTCTAATATTCACAAAACGAGCAAATCCCCTGTTTATCCAATTCAGTTCCAAAAATACATAATAAAGTAGAGGTAAATAACAAATTCGCTATGTACCCAGATGAAAAGAGGAATTATTCAATTTGAGATAGACTGGTAGAGAGGCTCACCAAGAAACAGCTACATGGGAGGAACGGGCAGCAGAAAGAATGGCTTCTAGGCAGTCAGTATGACCATAATAAGCAGCATAATGCAAACAGGTTCTTCCATTGAATGAATCAAACATCAGAATCTGACCAAAAATTGAACATTAGCCATCAAAATTTACATATTTTATATAATAATGTAATAATAACGGCAAGATGATGCATAAGTAGACAGAGTGGGGACTGACATACATTTGCCCCAGCTTGGATGAGCCTCTTCACGCAAGCAATCTTCCCATGCAATGCAGCCAACATTAGAGGAGTCTAAACCAGTCCCACCCAATTCCAAAAGTAAATCAAATATTCAAAGAAGAAAACGAAGCAAATACGGAACAAATAATGCTACGTAAGCTAGACAAAACTACGTAGTAAAAAAGTTTAATAAATACATAGTTTTGTAATGAAATAACACTGTCGAGTGTTGTTCATATAGAATACAATGAAACTGAAATCAAATGAAGCACCAAAAGGGAAAAACAGAAGATGAACGTCACCTGCTTATAACGATTCCCCAAATCAGGATTAACGGACCGATCCAAAAGCAGAGAAACAATCTGAAATAAGGAAACCCCATTTCACAAAAATCATAACCCACCAAATTCACAAAGAAATAACGAAGATTGAAACATAAAAATATCAAAATCCAAACAAACCCACCTCGATCTGGCCATTGGCAGCAGCAATATGAAGTACCGAGTGGCGATCGAAGGAAGTAGTCTGATGAATGAGAGTTGGGTCTCTGTCCAATAGAATTTGCACGGTTTCCGAATCCCCAAATTGAACCGCACTGAAGAGACCATGTTCGTCAGTTGTTCTGCAACTCAACCCCTGACCCATCTCTTTCCGACTGAAATCTCTCTCTAGAGATATAATTAGAGTGAGAGAGAGATAGAGAGAGGGTTAAAGAGCTGGGATCCTGAGGAGGAATACTTCTTCACCACCTTAATGATGCAGCGCCGACGGTAATAATGGCGATTGGTGGCGCTTGATGGCTCATTGGGAAAGTTTACATTTAAATAACTACAAGAGTAGTAGCAGTCGTAGTCTAGTTAGAGAGAGAAAGTGAGAAGAGTGTGAGGAAATGGTTGTTTTTTTGAAGATTGATGCTGCCCGATATGAACGGGCAGGTCACGGGGCCACGAAGGCAAGTGGTTTAGGGAGACATTCTTTTTTTCTAGAAATATTTCAGATTAAAAACGTATAATAATGTTTCTAATTGAAAATTAGAAAAAGCGAAAAAATAAGAAACATATGATATTATATACATATTACATTACTTATATTAACCGGTGTCGTAAAAAACGAGCTAGGCAGACGTTTAGACGGAATCAGATAATATACCTTTGAATATGGATAAATCGGAAAAAAAAAAAGTCATAGACACCTTAGGCATTTTTAAGTGGGTTTATGCGTTTTTAGGTGGTCATAGGTGCCCCTAGACGGTTTCAATATTTTTTAGTTTTTATTTTAAATAATTAAATTAAGATTTTATCTTACTTTATTTTTTAAATAATAACATTAACACGAATACCTTAAAATTTTATATTTTTAAAGTTCAAATAATGTATATACTAAGATTTTTAAACTATAGTTTAAAAAAATTGTAGTTTTATATCTTATTGAAAATTTCACTAGTTTTAGTTTTTTTAATTATAATTGTTTTACATTTAAGATTCATTATGTGATTCTTGTTTAAATCTTAAAATAAACAAAAAGTTGAACTATTAAATGAAAACATAATAATAAAAATAGAAAAAAAAATATATTAAAGTGTCTAGAACCTGCCTAAATATCTGCTTAAATTCTGATTAACTTAACCGTCTTATTTCGGCTATCGTTTTTTGTAATATTGATGTTAAAATCATTTATTCTTAAAATTTACTGGTAGCTAAAGTAAAAAAATTAATTAATTAATAAAAAACCTTACCACATAATTAATTGGTGTACCAGAATATGCATGTGTGCGATAGTTTATAGGCATAACAAAAAAAAGAAAAAAAAACCGAGGTGAACGACCCTGACTTTTAAAACCGTAGTCTTACATGAACAGATCAAGTGTTATTAAAACGACCAACATAATAATAAATGTTTCTTAATGCTAGGCTGCTAGCCATTGTATTGAATAAGACTACGGCATATTAAGCAAAAAAATTAAAAAATTAAATTACATTTTTTATATCTTTTCAAAAAAATTAATTTTTGAACTCTATCAATATCTCAATTATATAATTACTTATTTTTGTGAGAGATTCCATCATTTGGAAATTTACTGTTCAAAACTATTAACAAATTTTTTATTTTGAAATTTTTGATGTAGAAATAAATTTTATTTTTTGACATTTTAATAATTAGATATTATATAATATGTAAAAAAATTAGTCCGAGTGTTCTAACGTAGCCAAGAAAATTGTCAAAGAACAATATCAAAACCTAAGCTTCGTTCTCTATAATGTGGAGAACAACTATCGTTTGAGAACAAATGCAAAAAGTAAATTTAACTAACAAAAGAAAATCGATGAAGTGCGAGATATGCTTGAATTTTTTTTTAATTTTGCTTAATAAGAAATTGAAATTAATGGAGGCTCTTTCAATCCATAGACAAAATATGTTATAAATTTTAAGATTTAAAATGACTTATATATTATTTACCAAAAAAAAAAAGAAGAGCAAAGGATAAATTACAGTAGTCTTTAAAGACTATCTAATCAAGAAAGGCAGTTATTAAAATTTAAATACTCAGTCAAATGATAATATTTATTGAATATTATCAACTAAGCTGATTTTTGTTGACAAACCATAAATTTTCTTAACACTTACAATATTCTCTATAAATATTTGTTATATGATTTATTTTGGCGCTGTGTTTTTTTAATCTTTTGGTAATAAGTACAGGTTACTTTTCAAGACATGTCCATCATACCAAGTGATGTATCTTTTCTTCTTCTTTTTCATCCTCGAATTTAAATTCTAGTTGAGAAATATCTGTTGGTTCTAAAAATGATACTTACGTATGAAAAAGGGCACCAAGAACCTGACGGGCAGCAGTGAGATATTTAACGGGCAGCGATGCCCCCAATTTTCCATAATTAATAATAATAACAATAATAATAGTAAAAGGAGTGGTAAGAAATTTAAGATAATATATTCACCGTCAAGTGGTGAGTCAGTTTTGCTATTCATTGGTCTTCTGTCCAATGCACGAGTTTTCACATTCTTACCTTAAAAAATATTTATTCAGATTCCTGGCTACAGATGTCTCCACTCTTTTTACTTTTTTTTTTTTTTTGTGAGGTATGGAGTGGAAGTTTATTAATTGCCATTATCATTATATATTCCTAGCTTAATGGAGTGACATTCAAGGATAATTATGGGTGTTCTATTTTAAATTTGCGAAAAAGTTTACAAGACACTCATATAGAGAGTTTATAATTTTGTAGGATTTATCATTGTTCAAAAGAAAATTTGTTTTTATTTTTATTTTCAATAGTGTAGACGACAGTTCTAAGGAGGTTCCTCCTTGTCGGTCTAATACTGTGAATAATAATAATAATAATAATGATAATTGAAAGTATTTGATGATGATTGGAGTACTGCTCTCTTCGTTTTAAAAAAAATTTTAACACTTGGTAATGAAATTTGTTCTAAAAAATAATTTATTTGCATTGTTTTTTTCTTATAATATCATATTTTTCAAAATTTGTCATTATAATTTTTTTATATAATCTTTAATTTGACGTTCATAACAAATTTAATGAAAAATTTTATTATTATTACATATAATTTTTTGTCAAAAATTCAAATATTACTATTTTTTAAAACGAATGGAATATTAATAATAGTGGTAGTCCACTTACAAAGGCTGTGAGAAGAGTGGGAATGGTTACCTTTGTTTTTTTTTTCCTGGAAGATTGAGGGCAAGTGTTTGGAGGATATCTTTCTAATGTTTCAAATTTGAAAAGTGTATTGTTGCTAACTATATATATATATATATATATATATATATAATGTTATAAGTAGATGTTATACAAATATAATGTTCTCTTTGCTGTAATTGATCGAGGGTAAAGTAGAAAGAAATTGAAAGTCGAATGAATTATTCATAACTACATGTAGGCCATATTTGAAGTTGTAAAAATTAGAATAACAAAGTTGTTAAAAAAAAAGTCTGTTTTCTTATTTTGCTTAAAGAATAAATATACTTGTAAATAACTTTTCTACCATGAATAACAACATATTAAAACGTATTATCAATAACTTATATATAAAACCTGCAACACCGTTCTTATTTTAAAGTTTACTTAGTCGATTAATATTGACTCAATTAAATTGATTATAATTTTGTTCTATCTTTTCTCACACAAAATTTTTTCCTTTTGGTTTTCTCACACGAGTCATCCGAGTGATTTTCGCACATTGAATTTTAAAACAAGATCAAAGCAATTAATTTAAGGAGGTAATCAGTTCAAACCACGGTAACAACAAATGATACAACTTCAAACAATTAATCGACATTAACTCAAATAGTTTACAACAAAAATCACCAATTTCACCCAAAAAAACAAAAAATACATCACAAAAAATCCCATATTATACAAAATGTAAAACTAACAAAACATGAAAAAAAAAATGAAAAAGAAATCAGAATACTTACAAAAAAAAATATTTTAAAAAGAAAGGCTGATAAATCAACAAATATAAGAGAAAATTTCACTACATAATAGAAAATTTGAAATTCATTATATATGAACCAAGTACATACCTTCGAGTACAAAAAAAAACTCTTAATTACAACAACAAATCGAACTGAAAATATAAAATCCAACCAGATCTGGGACACTTCTTTTAGCCACAGAGGTATAGCAGATATAAAATAAAAAAAATAAAAAAAGGGAACAAATTTGAACAATAAAATTGAAGTAGTGAACCAAGGAGAAGAGAAAAGGAAACGGAGAACAAGGGAAGGTGGGAGTAAAAGTAAATATTTTCTCATGTTGCAACTAAAGGAGATCCGAAAGAAGAAATGGCAGAAGGAGAAATGGAGAATAATGTTGTGTTGGTCGAATGAAATATAATAATATAAGAATGAAATTGATAGATAAAAAAAATAGATGTGAAAGATAAGTATCACAAAGAATTATGAGAGGAGTATGTGAATGAAGAAATGAAAGACTGTGTGTAAAATTTTAGTCGTAATGAAATAGATAATTTTTATTTTGAAATATGAATTTAGAAATACACATGAACTTGTGTAAAAGAATGAAGTAAAGAATGAACTTTACACATAAATAAACTAACAAATAATATAAATTTTATTCTATTTTCATGTTATTCTACTCTATTAAATTAAATGCAGTCTAATAGATAAAATTCATTTTACTCTCATATTATTTTATTTTATCAAAAATTTATTATAATGGGAGGGTGGGACATGGGAGGGAGTGAGGGAGAGAGAGCATTCGGGTTTGGAGCATGAGAAATGGAATAAGAAAATGAAGAGGTGGGTTGCAAGGGGTGGGTGATAAATTCAATCGTGTGGGTGGGTTAATGTGGCCCCTTTTTCCTTTTTGGCCCCTTCTTCCTCTTTTTTGCTTAAAATGAAATGGTGGAATTGCTATACAAAATCAAATTTTTTAAGAAAACGAAAATAATACACATACAAAAATTGGTTTCTCATTGCAAAATAATATACCGATAAAACAAAATAAAGACTTAAAATATCGTAAAACTAATTACAACGTGCAGACATATTTAATCTTCGCATAGATTATCTTTTCAAAAACATGTTTATAAATTTGTTAATACTAATGATAAATATAAATTTATAGTTGGTATTGTTTCTAAACAAGAACAAAATATTTACAAATAGTATATATATTTTAAACAAATATCAATAAAATTTTAAAATATAATATAAAAAACGTATCCGTGTTTGCACAGGTAACTAAGCTAGTTCAAGTTAATTTAGAACATTAACTTTACAAATTATTTACATATAACTATTTCCTTCGTATTTTTAACTTCAATGAGTTTTTTTTTTATCCTTTTTCAAATTAATGATTCAAATATGCCAGCCTTCTAGTTTGTATACGTGTTATATTTATCCAAAACATTATGATAATCTTGATGTTGCCAGTTCCCATATTTTATGTTTGGGCGTTAAAAGAAGGAAAAAGAAACGAAAACAATTAAAATTATATATATTTCATAAAAAAAACTATCAAATTCCCTCTCACTTAACTTATTAGTCCTGATTCTTACATCTAACTTTTAAACTTCTTAACCTCCATTCATCATTATAATAATTAATGGAGCTTGCGACTTTTTTTGAAAGCAATGAAACTAGTGACATATTAACAGAAATGGGGGTTTAAAACTCATTATCAATCTTTTTTTATTAAAATATAGAAATGAGAAATGAAATTTTACCAAATGTAAAATTGTTCACTTTTCGCATTCCTTATATGCTCCTTTTTTCAAATTATTATTTATTATCAAATATAAATTACAGTAAAATTTAACATAATTAACAAGACTCGAACTCTCAATCAATGAAATACTTGCTCAATAATAATATATACTCTTCGACATAAGGTAAAACAACTTAATTGAACATAATTTAAATTTATATTTTGCATGATCTTTGGCCATAATTTCCTTGATGCACGCAATAAATACTGATTGAAGTAGGTAAGAAAAAGAATTCAGATAACCTGTAAATTGTCCATGTTACCACCAAAAATTGACTGATACAATCACTAGTCATTTGCCTATTGATTTAATATAATTAGTTATTATCTTCAAGAACTTTGTTTTTACAATGTTTACGCAACAAATTTTGACCTTTACCAATATAAGATGATGAATTGTACATATAAACAAATATAATATTTAATTAGAAATATATTAATCGAAGTAATTAACGTACAATAGTGAAGATTCCCTTGACGTTCATATTTAGCTTTGTTGTCTCATTGTCTGGAATTAGGGTAATAAACTAATTAATGTCGCTCGTGTTTGTTCTGTTTTCGTATTATATTAATGTGTATAGCTCCCACTACCTAATTTTTTTTTTTAGTATTGTTATGTAATTCAAAAATAATCTTAAGAGTTTTTTAAAACTTTTTATTATATACGCAGTATTTGATGATAAAAGTCAGATGTCTGACATGAAATTGGCAATTTTTCACATGAGTAACCCAAATGCCAACATATAAACTCCTTATGAATTAATCAAAATTTTAATTTAAAATACGTTACACAAAAAGAAACCGTGTTGAAATAACTACGATAGTATATAGTATATTCCATATTGAGTATAAATTTAAGGCATAAAAAGATTAGTTAATAAATTTAAAGGGTCTCCATGTATCATGTATGTACTCCTCCCCAATTAGATTGAATTAGATGATTCGTCGCAATTTTTGATATATTTTTCAAATATATATATATATATTCAAGTAATTCTATGACTTAACATGTCTTACTTTTAAGCTTTATACAAAAAAAAAAATCAACTTAACCAAAAGTAAGAGAGATCTATCAATAATTAATGCAGATTCTAATAAATTTGATTGTGAATTATTCTTTTAAAATAAGAAAAGATTAGTTTTTCTATTTTTCCCCTTTCAATTAGTTTTTTTTATGTTTAATTCCTTTTAATATTTTTCATAAATATTAAAGTTTGATATATCCTTAGTTTGTTTTTTTTATGGAAGATGTTATTGTTTGAAAACTCTCGTATACACTTACATAGCCACATATCAAGTAACTACTTTAAAAAAAAATTATTAATTCTTAAGAGTCGAAAGTAAAATTTCAATTTCTTATTATAAAACTTATCATTTAGATAGATGTATCAGTTTGGCGTTAAATATTGTTTCGCTTCTTTCAAGTATATACTCTAGCAAGAGAAAGCTTTCAAGAAACGTTTTTCTTTTGTGATGTATGCGTATATATACCATAACAGTGACGTGTGACTCGTGTAAGCTTGAATCTTGGAACTAGATTCTAACATCTACAAAGATTCTTTGTCATTAATCTAAGCAATAAATTTGGTATATACGTTTCTTGTAGTTATAGCTAACCTAATGGAGTGTGTACCACCGTATATAGTGAAAGTGATGTGTTCAACTTGAGTATAATTTATTTTTGGAAGTGATAAACTTGAAATAATTGAACTATGATTTTCAAATATATAAATGATAATAATATTTATATCTCACACCCATATTGTTTAAAAATTATTGGCTCTACCTAAAATCATGTTTTAGGTTTAATCAGTATATGTATAATTTGATGTAATCGGAAATTGTGTGTTTCCTTCTCATCCACTACCCCGCTCGCCCACACACACAAAAAAGAAAAACAATAGAGGATTTTGTGAGTGTGTGAGTGCATATGTGTTTGTGTGTTAAAAACTTTAACTGTCTAGATATTCTAAATTTAAATATCCAAATACTCACCATTTTTTTAATTTACCAACAAAAATTTAAATATCTAAAATGACATATTTTAATTTAAGGGACATACTATGTACATCTTCCCTTCACCATTACATTATATTTCATACTCCACCATCAATAACTGAATGTAGCTATGGGTACACTCAAGTGCCCTTTTGGTTTTGGTTTTAAATGCAATTAATTGATGCCTGATTTTATCCATATATCTTATGGATTTCAAATACCTGTTACAATCATATAATAAGTTTTGTTTCTGCCCATCGCAAGAAAATGATGGAAAGTTGCCATGTATAGATGTTATTTATCTTTTTCGTAGTAGTAAATAGTTTACATAGGTACCCTAATTAATAATTATAATTAGAAATTACACAAATAAATAGTTTACAAACATACGTAACCCAACTCTGATAAAAATATGGCGCGGTACATGTAAAAGGATGCGCTATACGTTAACGTTCATGTGTGTGTTTTATATGTGTGTGTTTATATGTGTTCAAACATGGTGAATTCAACATAAGACGAATTATCCAAGTTCTGAATGAATTGGAAAAAAAAGAGAACATTTTATTATTTTGGAACAAGACTAATAACTACGACTTTGCTTAATTAAACTATGGAGTCAATTAAAGTTCCCGTCTGATTTGTTTTGTCTTTTTTTTTATATATATATTTTTCTTCTTTGAAATTAGTGTTTCTTGACGAGTTCAATTTTTTTCCATTTGCCAAAATAAATTGCGTTATTAGTGCAAATGTTTGCTCTTTGTTGTTAAATTGACAAACTAATCATTCTTTTTCAATATATTTCAACATTATAAAAGGAAAAAAATTCTTCAATTTTCTTTACAAATGAAGAGTGTATGTTTGTTCGTACATTGAATGGTGGTACAAATAAAGTATAAAACTGCACAACATTTTTATTTAGAATATTATGTAAGTTATGATATTTATTTTGTGTTAACCTAGAAGTGTTACATTTATATTAAATTAGAAGTTCAAAAGTTTACAAGTCCACTGGAAATTATTTAATTACAAGAAATTTATACCAAGGATATAAAATAAAAAATAAAAAAATCAAAATAGAAGTTGAAAAGATTTATACGCAACTGCATGGCCCCATTCATGATTCAATTGGAAAAGTCTTAATCGGACGATGATTCTTGTTTCCATTGAAAAATAAAATAGAGAAGTTAGATACTTTGTCACATTAATTCTTACTCAATTTCCCTTTAGTATAAACCATGAAGATTAGCAACCCACTCCACACGTTTACATTATTACAACATGAAAATAAAATTTATTTTATATCTTTTGCGAAAATTGAAATTCCATCAATAAAAAATGATTACTCGAGTAAAATTTAAAATTTTTCGTTAAGCATATAAGCTATTATAATTTGAATATTATAATAAAAAAAAGATTACTAATAAAGTTAAAGATACGAATGTTTGTGTGTGCAATTGTGGTTATCATTGCATCTAAGTCATATATCCAAAATTAAAATAAACACAATATAATATGAATATTATATTTGAGGAGTTATAAGCACAATATTATAATTTATAATATAGTTCATAATACTAATACTGTTCTCCGAATTTAAAAAATCTTATAATCTTATAACCAATAACGAACTTACAGCATGAGAATTGAATTGGTCAACGGGTTTTAACGTGTAAGAAGCTTCCGGCCGTCTTTGAAAAACAGAAAATCATAAGTTTCCCTATGGTTGTGTTTACGATGTTATACTACAATTACAATTAAGAGATTTTAAAATATAATTGTATTGTTAATCTACTAAAATTAATACAGTAAGTGTCTGTTTGTTTCACAAAAAATAATTTTTTAGAAAATATTTTTCGTATTTTTCATTATTTGTTAGGCGAAAACGTTTTTCAGAGAACGTTTTTCGTTGTTTGTAATGTTTACGGAAAATGAAAAGAAAAAAAAACATTTTTCAGTTTCTTTGTATTTCCTTAAACTTTTCTGGAAAATAACTTACGGAGTTTAAAAGGAGAAAATGTTTTCCGGATAAATTGGTAGAGTTGTTTATCACTATATATATTTAATAATAATAACATAATAGTAATTATAATATAAAATAACATAATAACACAATAATATAAATTACTATTAAATAAATAAATATTTATATAATAATATAATAAAAAATAAATATTTAATATAAAAATAAAATAAAATAATTATTCATAATAAGTGATAATAACCTTTTATATACATAATAAAGTAATAAAAATAATAACATTTTCCTAAAAAATATTATCAATCAAACACTGAAAAATGATTTCTCCGGAAAACATTTTCCTAGAAAATATTTTTCCAAAAAATGTTTTTCTCGGAAAATATTTTTCAGAAAACGCTTTCCGAAAAATGATTTTTTTAAAACAAACGGAGCCTAAGATGGCATTTATGTAGTTTACAATATTTATGGAGTAATTGTTTCGTTAATCAAAATCCAGAATTAAATTGAAATCACATTTTATATTTTTATGATTTGATTTATGTTCTTTGAATTTGCTTCCTTCGTCATTTTTTTGTCGAAAAAAATTTAAACACAAATTTTGTTTTTTTGGTGTGGAATGGCAGAGGTATTAATTATTTCCATTTTATTTAATTTCTTTTCATTATACTGTGTTTGAATGATTTGAAATGGAATACGATGAGAATAAATTTGATGAGTAACAATAAGAAAAGATGTAAAGAAATTTTGAATAATTGTACACAATAGAAGAAGATGAAATAAATTATCTCCATCACAATAAATATCAATGTATTTCTGTTGAGAAATAATGCAATTTTTCTTTATTGTATCTCTGATCTGTTTTTACTCATTTCTCTAAATTTCCTTAACAAAATCAACAGTATTTTATACTAATTTCATTCGTACAAATTAGATGCAAGACCAAGGTACACTTATTTCTCAATTGTCGAAATTTTGACAAGAATAAAATTGCATCTTACGTGGAATGATTTGTGTCAATTTGATACGTAGGTCATGCTCAGAGACTCAATTGGACAGGTGTTTTTTTTATACCAAACTGGGGAGCTTTGACTTGGTGCCTCTGGATCTTGATTTTAGCAACAATGGTCAAGATTACACCTGAGTTGACCAAATATGGACTTAGCCAACTCTGTTTTTTCTCGCTTGTACATCATTTTTAGACATTTAGTCATTAGTTTTCATTCCATTTCGCTAAAGGAATTATTATGTTCCAAAATTATAAATATACGTTTTAGAATAGTAGAATTAGAAAATTTTGCTAAAGTAATTATTATGTTCCAAAATTATAAATATATATTTTAAAATCGTAGAATTAGAAAATGTTTTTATTTTTGAATACGTGAATGACATGAAATTCTTAATATGTCATCATTATTATCTTCATTGCTTCACTATTTCATTACACCGATAGTGATTTGCACCATCACTAATATTTACTTCCAATAATATAGTATAATCATAAATAAAAACACAACATTATAGATTTATATAGGATTTAGAAATTATTTTTGAATTGTGTTATTTTTAAAATGTATTTTTAATTTTAAAATGAAGAACTTAGTTGTTAATAATCATTATTTTTGCTTGATTACAACATGCCGTCGGGGTGTGAATTGTAACCTCATGCCGAAGCGGTGTGAATTGGTGGGCGTTGAAGATCATCAACTGCGTGTGAAATTGTGAATGCAAGGTGAAGAAAAGTAAAGGAATGCGGAGTTCTCCTTGTTGGGCTTGTATTGAATTTCTATGTTGGGCCTCTAAAGACGGGTATAACAAATATTGAACTAGTGTTTTTTATTTTTTTTCCTTTGTCCTGTTTCTTTATTTTTAATTGGAGATTTGGAGGGTATAAAATAGGAGTAATTGAGATTAAGAATGTTCTATAAGTTTAGGATTACGACGGTGATATACCATAAGATTCAACGATAATTCACGAAGATAAATGAGTTATCCGATTAATTCCATGATAATAATATTTTGTTTATTAAATGATTGATTAACTTTTCTATTGCAATATATAAATCATTCTCAATACAAATAGTGGAGAGTTGACAAATGTTTCAATTTTAATTTTTTTAAAGGAGAGAAGTAAAAAATAATTTCAAAAGGAGCAATTTTGAAAGAGTTAGATCCGAAGATGCACTATATAATACATTAGGCTAATCAAAAGATATACTATATAATATTTTAAGATAACCTTTCTCAAAAGATGTACTACATAATATTTTATAGAAAAAACCTCTTTAACGGTCTCAAAATTATATCAATTTTGCATATTTTGTTTCGAAACTTTTTTCGCAACTTATTTGGTATACAAACTTTTTAAAACATAAGCAATCAGGAAATTTCATCAATTACTTGTTAAATTTGATAGAAAATACACTCATGCAAATCACACATGTAATTTAAAAGAATAAAATGGTCGATGTATATCATATGTAAACTCACATGTAATTTAAAAGAATAAAATGGTTGATGTATATTATATGTAAACTTTCTTTTCGACTGTTCTTGAGTTATATTAACTTTGCAAATTTGGTCAGGAACTTTTAAATAGAATTTTTTAATAAAATAAAAACTAAAAATTAAATGTATGATTCACATTAATATATTTTCTGTTAAATTTAACAAGATATTAACAAATTTTACTGATTACATATATTTTAAAAAGTTTATATACTAAACAAAAAAAGTTTAAGACCATATGATCAAAACTGATATAATTTGAAAACTGTCGAATAAGTTTCCTACTTTATACTATATAATACTTTAGGCTAACATCCCAAAAGATGTATTATATAACACAATTAGGCTAATTAAAAGATAGTATTATACAATATTTTAGACTAACCTTTCCAAAGGAAGTGACAGCTTACTTCTCTTATATAATTTTAATTATTTTCTAATTTCTAAAATCAAAGATTACTTGAAATTCAAAAGTAATAATTCATTGATTCTCAAAAAGTCAAAAATAAATTTATTAGAAAGAAGAGCGAGAAAACAAACATGTGATTGTGAATGATAATCTCCCTCTCAAACCTAAAAAGTGAACAAAATAGTAAAGTCGCACCTCTCTTTCACTCATTCTCAGGCTAGCCGGAAAGATAAACCACCGTCGAAAATACTCACGAAATCCACCGAAGGAGGACGGCGGCTAAAGTCCATCCGCAACCAAGGCGATCTCTGCAGTTTGTAAGGTTATTTTGATTTTTGACTCTACTCTACTTCTTTTTTTTCTTTTCCTGTTTTGGTGTACAACTACAAGTACTCCTTGAAATGTATGTATCTCTAATTCATAATATTTCAGTTTGATCGCAGTATTGAAAATGTGATACTATAATTTAGCTGAAGTTTTAAAGGTTTCGAAAATTGTACCTAAAAAATAAAATTCCATTTGATTTGATACAGTGATTGCTTGATACGGAGTAACACATTTGTCTATACACACAATACTGCTAGGAGTAATGTAGGTTGTGGTTGAATTCTTGGCATCGTTTAATTGAAATGAAGGAAACAAATTTCTCACTCTGAGCCACAAACAAAGTTATATTTTTAATATTAATATTATATGTTTGATTAAAAATTATCTGTTTAAATAATAATACTTTTTCATAATATTGTTTATATGTTCGGTTAATGATAAAAGAAAGAAGATTGTAGCAAAATTTTTAGAAAATATAACATTATAATTAAAAGCATTATACAAATAAAACTCTTCTTATGTAAAGAAAGGATCGAGAGAGTAATATCATCTTGAACATAAATTTTAAATGGATGGGTCAGATTATGGGACTTTGGAGGAGCCATTATATAGCCTTCCCATGAAAACATAGTGAGAGTCTTAAATTTTCTTTTTTATGTGCTTCCACTAGTTTCCAAAGTACTTAATATTCCACAATCCCTTACCATTGTTTAAAGTTATGTGTTTGTGTGCGTATACTCCTATTGAAGCTGATATCTGATATGTTGGACCACTCTTATTATAGTTTTATCCAAACCATTTATTTGTGGGTTTACCAATTGTAATTTGTTAGAATGTTGTCACAGTAATAGCACGACTCCGCAGCGAATTCTACTTGTGGATTTTGATACAAAATTATACTAGCAAATTATTTTATTCTAAATAACTTTATTTTACAAAATCAACCACTTTTGTGTTTTACTTATCTTTACATATTCTGTCAGTCCTCTGGTATGTTAGGTAGAACTCCATTGCCTGATTTTAATGTATGTTTTGTTTTAATTGGCAAAATTATTCCTAATATCCCGCGGTTCTCACCCAATGAAATTTGATTTCTCGACTTAAAGGTTGAAACGAAAATACTCTTACTATTTGAACTAACATGAATTTTTCTAATATATGTGTGTGTAGAGAGTTCTGTGTATGATCTTACTCGTTACCTCAAAATTTTTCTGGTATCACTGATATACTTCATATGGTTTCACAAGACTTTATTGGATCCCAATGTGTGTGGATAAGCAAAGGGAGCTATGTTACATCTCAAATAATTTTTTATTTTTAATATATAGTAAATGTAATTTAATGTGCGCACAACATGAATATCTCTGTTCATACTCCTCTTTGTTGCTAAGACCAGAAATTTGTAAGATGGCCTCAAAATCAACTATAAGCTTGGAAAATCCTTGTGGATGTAAACTCCAGAAAGGTAGTCTTTGCAGAGTCGGGGAAGGATTTGGCGGACTTCTTATTTGGACTGTTGGAACTTCCCATAGGCGGTCTCTTGAGGGTTCTATCTCAGCAAGGCATGGCCAAGTCTTGGACTTTTGGTAATGTCTATCAAAGTATGCAAAATCTTTCTGCTGAATACCCAAAAACTGGGCAGATAAAGCGCATTCTCGTGGAACCAACGATGTCCACTTGAAACATCAATGGCACCCCTTTGATGCAGCAGTTGGGATACCGAAAACCTGAATCCTACTCCTATTCTTATAGTTATGATCTTGTCGAAAAGGTGGGACGAAATGGTAAATTTTATGGTTTCGGATGATCTGACAGTTAAGCCGTTATCTCCCATTTCAAGCATCAGTCTTATGAACAGTCTTGGAGTTGTAAATATTGGCAATTTGGAAGAATGAATTGTAGAAATCGACATGACATGCAAAAGGTACCTTAATTTGGACACATTATCGTTGTTTGTGATTGAGCATTCAAAGTTTTTAATCTTGTGTAATTGTTTTCGTTTTCTTTGACACTGCATCAAGCTTTGGAGCCGGTGAAGACATCCTTCGAGTCGACCACAGTTCTCACTGATGTGATTGTTCGAAAGAGTACCAACAAAAAGCGAAAAGACTATCGAAGATGAAGCCTTCCAACATCATGCATGCAAGCAAGCAAGCAGACTTGTTTTCTTAGAAGCTATAATATATAAAATTATAAATAATTAGTGCGAGCTCATCTCGGAAAGTACCACCTTTAGTTTAGTAAGTCTCAAGTTAAGTAGATTGTAGATAGTCATTGTTGCAAAACTGGTTTCGGTTGTTTCATTTGTTTTTATTATTATTATTATTATTATTATTATTATTATTAACAGTTAAAATAAGAAGAAAATCAAGAATAAAAAGAGAGATTTTGTGGTTGAGTAATGAATGGAGGAGTGCTGCAGAAGCAAAATTTCGGAGTGTTTGTGGAGGGATTAAGAGGGAGTTTTGATCCGGTAGGTTTTAGGATTATATGTTTTATATGATATTGTATATAATATGTATAATCTGATATATACAGATAGAGTTACATTTTATTTCACAGAATAGGTTTATGAAATCTCATAATTTAAGATGAAATTGACTTTTCACAGAATAGGTTTATGAAATCTCATAATTGACTTTTATTTTTAATAATTTTGAAGTAGAATATTATGAAAAATATAAAAATTACTCTTAATTAAAAACTTTTAAACCTTTAAGTTTTTAACAAATTCATATCACAGACAAAATTATAAATGCGATTTAGATGGTATATTACGCTGTGGAAATGAACTTCCATGACCTGAAAGAAAAATGGACTTTGAAACTAATATTTCTTCCATGACCTGAAAGAGAAATGGACTTTGAAACTAATATTTTTTCGGTTACAAAATGAGTAACTAACTGTTGAAAAATAATTAGGCAGTACAAAAAGTAGTCTCTGACGGCCGACAAGCAAATTGCCTTTTCAAAAGCATAATGTAGCCATTTAATTTGACTAGTTAGCTTGCTTTTCCATATAAAATCATCTTTGCATCTTTCATTCCAAATGAAAAACAATTCTCATTCAAATTCTCATTAATTTCCAATACTAACTCTATACAAAATAAGTTTGTGAACTCTCTGTAAATCAAAATTAAAATAAAATTATATTTTTAATAACTTTTAAGTCGATTACCCTTAAATAGAAATGTCTGTACTTTTATATAAGTAAAAATAAATAAAATTATAAAATTCACAAATGTTATTATATCAAAAAAAAAAAAATATATATATATATATATATATCTAAATTGTAGAATGACGGGAGTGACCCGAAACTGAAGAGGCCGGGCCGACCTTATTACGTAAGGGGTGAGTGTATAAGTAATTCTCTTGTATGTACATAATTGTTTTTCGAAAGTGAAACCACCGACCAAAATTCTCACAAGTCCACCACCAAAAGAGGGGGAGGGCGACTGCGGACGTTCACCAACTGCAGTTTGGTAGGTATTTTGCTTCTTACATTTCTCTGCTTCTTCTGTATTTGATCTGTATATTGCATAGTACTTATGGTGATGATTTTTATCTATTTATCTTCTTTTTTTTTTGACAGTTTCTATTTTTTATCTTCTAAGTGAAGATTGTTAGTCTGGATTTTACATAATGCTCCTCGTCCAATTGTTGAAAATCTTCTAATATAATTTCAAAACCTGATCCTACCCAAAAGCAATTACCATTATGTTCATTTAAATATGATTCCTGGCTTGATACTTGGTCCTTTCGGTCGCTAGAAGTAGTTTAAGCGATAAAAGTACTCCTTTATGATCTGCTCCCGCTCTCTTATGATTGGGTGAGTAGTAGTAGCCTAGTAGAAATTTCGCCGAATAAAAAAATATATGAAGACAATTATTAGCAATAATCCTGTTACAGAGATATGTCATCTATTTAGCCACTCTTTGAGTTCTACCAACCCCATGTTTTGGGGGTTTCGCTATTATAATAGCATGACGCTACACACACTTTTCCTTATTGTGATACACAAGATCTTACTTGCACATTATATTAATTGTAGTATAACTTTTCAATTAACTACAAATTCCAATGGTGTGTGTGTTTGTGTGCGTGCGTGCCCGTGTTATGAAGTACATTTATACGGATACTATAATAATTATCCTTAACTAGTTCTGTGACCTCTCCTATTTCTTGTGTGTGCGCGTGTAGAGAGGGAGAGAGCTCTATTGCCTCTCAACAAGAATTTCTTAAACACATTGTAGCCGTACATCAAAATATACTGACAAGATGTGAATATTTTATACATAATACTCTTTGTTGCTAAACCAAAAAATTGAAGGATGGCTGGAAAATCAATAAGCTTGAAACTCCTTGTGGACAACGATTCCAAAATGGTAGTCTTTGCAGAGTCAGGGAAGGATTTCGTGGACTTCTTATTTGGACTGTTGGAACTTCCCCTCGGCGCCCTGTTGAGGCTTCTAGCTCAGCAAAACATAGCCAAGTCTTGGACTTTTGGTAATGTCTATCGAAGTGTGCAAAATCTTGATGCTGAATATTTACAACTCGATCAAACCAAGAATGTTCTCTTGGATCCACAAATGTATCCTTCCGGTACCAAGGGTTCGGCATTGATGCAGCAGCTGGGATACCGGAAGCCGCGATCCAGCTCCTACTCTAGTTATGGATCATCCTCCAATAAGGAGAAAGAGGTGAATGGATATGTTAAGGAGTTGGTAACTTATATGATTTCGGATGACCTGAAGGTGAAGCCTATGTTCCCCATTTCAAGTATCAGTCTTATCAACAGTATAGGCGTTAAAGATGTTGGCAGTTTGGAAGAAAAAGTTGTACAGATTGACATGGAAAAGGTATCTTATTTTTTAACACATGATCCCCATCTTTGGTTGAGTATTTGAGCTATATATTCTTGTTTGTTTTTTTTTTCCTTGTGTTGTTGATACTAGTGACTTTTATCAGGCTTTGGAGCTGGTGAAAACCTCCTTCGAATCCACCACAGTTCTGACCGACGTGTTCGTCGGAAAAATTGAACGGAAAATCTCCTGAAGATGAACCTCTCCAACTTCAAGCACATCATTCAAGCAGATTTACTTTCTTTAATAAGTTGTGTCCCTTCACCACCTCGGTGGGGTTTTATTTAGTAAATGTTGCAGTTATGATGACAGCATACTTGTTACGTAGTATGTGAAATTGTGAACCGTCTGAATGTTGCATCTCTTTTAAAGGATTGATTTGAGCTTTTTTTGTTCCGTACGGAATGCAATAATTTCAACGTTTCAGATTTTTCCAATTTTCACTCCATTTATTTCCCTAAAATCGATAGGTTTTCTACACACACAAAAAAGAAAAAACATGAATGAGTAGACAGCTACAGTCAAAACAGGTGCTTGGCTTTCTTGCTGCGAGATGGACTGACCAGGTGGATTTGCGAGGCAGTTGGTGTTGCCTTATAATGGGGTGTTAGCAGTTTTAGTAAATGGGTTCTGCGATTTCAACTACGAGCCAAGCGCATCAAATGACCAAAAAGGGCGATTCACGGCATCTTAATACTGATTATAATAACTAGTAATCGGGGGCACGTAACACGCAAACCCGGGCGCAAATTTTTATTCAATTGCATTCATATCATTTGTAAAATTTATTTTGATTTTGTTCTTAATAATTGAGACATAAGCGTACACATGTGACAAATATTTTATTTCTTAACCATTTTGTTATATATCTAACATTAAATAATTTAAATTTTGATTTAATATAAATTCATTATTGTATATTGAAAAAATAAAATAAATATTTAGTGCACGTAATTGTTGTTCTTCAAATATGTCTCCTATTAAGTAGGAGATGATAACCGTTAACCTTTTGAAGAATGTAATAATTGAGGAATTGAAGACATTTAGGACTTTCCTTTTGCAGCAAAATAAATAAATAAAGAACGTAGGCTTCCACGATCTATTTACAAACTTTAATTGAAAAAAGAGCTTCATGCTTTATTATATAGAAGATAATACAGATTTATCTTGACATATACTTCCCCCGTTCCAAAATTAAGATACATTTATCTTTTAATATAATACTATTAAAAAATTCTATACTCATTTATGATATGAATTTATAAAAATATTTAAATATAAAAATTTTCATCTGAAAATATTCATCGCATGCTTCATAATATTTCATTCAAAGTTATTGAAAATAAAAAATTTCACTTCAATTTTAATTTCGAGTCTATATCACCATATATCTTAATCTGCTCTCTCTCAACAGTTATCTGAAAATGTACAGGAAAGGTTAAAATTTCAAATTTGACTTCATAAAAAGTACAGGAAAGGTTAAAATTTCAAATTTGACTTCATAAAAAGTATTGATTCATCAAGTAACCGACCCATCATTTTGTCACCTTTTCCTATGTAATTTTTGAACATCAGTTGTGTGCAACATCCGATAGCCACGGGAAAATAGCAAATTAGCAATCCCTTGCTGCCCGTCTTGACTATAAGCTCGAGTGAGTAGTACGTTTTTTTTTGTTTGCGTCGTTAAAACCCTACAAGCTGGGTTCACTAGCAATTCCTTTGCTTTTGTGTCTTCTTCACTGTAAGCTTGGGTGAGTAGTAAGTACCATTTCTTTGCAGGAAAGACGAGCAACTATGTATAGCTAGCAAAAACTGCACATATATTATCCTTTTGCTTGAACCAAATCCTTCAAATTTTGCAGAACTCCCTTGTCATATGGATTTTTGAATGTTGTCCTTTGTGGTTGCCCTGAAAAGCCAAAAGTGTATATGATCAATTTAGGACATCATATCATGATAAAGAATTGGACCAACCGCAAGGTGCCAATTGTCCCTCTCCTTTGCTACGATTGAGGTTTGAATCTCGTATCCCTGTCCCCCATAATATAAAGTTCTTAATAGTTTAAAAAAAAAAAGATCTGATATAACATCGCAAGAGTCTAGAGAGCCAGATCAGTAACTGACCTAGCTGATTCTGCACAATGAGTTGGAACTCTGGATATCTTTCCCAGTTTATCTGCATATACATTAGCAATTAAAATATAATGAACATACTTCTGTCTAAGAAGAAGGAATAGAGATGATGTAACACACTGACCGGTTCTTCTATACAATTATACTTTTGGTTATTTTATTCTGATAACTAGTAGAAGACACAGAGTAGCTTTTTATTTTGAAATGAACTGTCTAGAAAATGTCAAAATTGTGGTTGGGAAGGTTGTAGCAGCCAAAAGCGCTGGAATGTTTAGCTTTAGACATTGGAAATGAATGCAGTGTGCGTAACTTTATCACGCTGATAAGGTGATAAATATAGCTCAACAGTCATACGACATCTAGATAAGCCAAACACTCAAATCGGAGAAAGATATTATGAGCAATTTGGCAAAAAAAAGAAGAAAAAAAAACTCTGTATATTTTTCTTAGTGATGACTTTGAAGTTTGGATATAAACATTTAAGAAAACTATGTTAAAACTTAGGCAGCCACAGAGCTTGTATGTAAAAGTATATATACATTAGGGGTTAGAAACTAACCCACTCATCAGTTGTAATGTTGAAACATACACAATATAAGTGCCATGTCAAGAACACCACCTATCATTCACCAATACCGAACTTGTCAGATAATCAACACGGTGACTTCCACTGTTAAACAAGAGCATATAAAGTAAACCCAAAAATAATACTCACCTGCCATGACACTTGGAGAAGAGAGAATAGCATAGTGCTGTTCACCAAATTACTAAACAAACTATCCTGTACGAACATGATTAGTAGATATCACAATAGATTTTCACCAACCAACAGTTCAGTAATCAATTTATATTAGGAGTTAAACACTATATAGTTGTCACTTGTCAGATCATAATACGCTTGCTGAGAGGCATCCCTCGGAGAACAATAGCATACCTTCATCCCATTTTTGTACAGAATTTGAGATTTTGTTGCAACTGAATTTAAACATAAAATGTGTCATAATATTGATAATAATACCAAGAAAAACCTGTACATATTGTTAAAAATTGGGCAAATTGGGAACAGGTCTTTATACTTGTAAGGACTTAAAAGTTGATATCATTGTTATGGCATGCTTCTATTAAGCTAGAAAACAATGTATTGATATACATATATATATGGCTGTAATATACAGATAAACATATGTATGTATGTAAAACACATATACCACACACACATTGCAAAAATATTTCGGTTTCTAGTGGGACTTGCCACAACTGAGATGTAATGATATCTAATGTTTTTTAAAGTTATATAAAAATTTAATCCACTGCATGTTGCTTCATTTTCTCCCATTATGCACGACTATGATGAAATTAATATAAGCTAAGAGGCATATGTGAAGGTTGAAGGACAACTAAACTTACATTTTAATGAGCAAGCACAGTAAGAACTCTCTGTCATTACAAACCCAACCAAAAGAATAATGAAAATAAGGCGATTGTTTTGACCTGCAGCGGAAGTAAATCACAAACTCAAAAACCAGCTTTGACAACTACATGCATAAGAGTATATACAACTTAGCCACAATGGAACTGTCATAGGACCCGCATAGCTTTTCTTACCTATACAGTTTGCAAAACCAGGACAATGGTGGTCAAATCCCTTTATATACGTCTTGCACACTTCACAAAATCTTACCCTCTGAACAAAAACAGATTCCTGAGATCATATATAATTAAAAGAGAAATATAATAGCATATGTGATACAATTAGTAGCAGTTAACGAATCAAAGATAACATATGAAGACTAGAAAAATTACTAAATATAATATTTGAAATTCTTCTCCTGAAGCTAAATGTTTGAGCAAACTACCACATTTTCCATCTACGAGCAAATTAAACCATCATGACAATTTAGAATAATGAAGTTTACTCTTGAAAATTAAACTCCTACATGAATGTTGTAACATGGAATGAGTTCATATGGTAAAAGTTTTTTATGGAAGTCAATTTACCTCTGCAGCAGGGAATCCCTCGAGCATCTCACAGCTTGAAGGCTCCATCTCCTGGATGAAAAAGTAAGATAAAGAAGTGTGTTTTTTCTATACACAATGTAACAGATTCTCAATAGTTGCAACCTTTAAATGAACTTCAGCATCAACTACAGGGCTAGCTACAAGTTTGTCAAGAGACGAAGATCCATATGCAACGTAGCCTGGGTCACTGCGCATAATACTGCCACCCAAACACGTCTGTTACAATTCAGTCTGAAAGCAAGCACCAAGAGTACCAAAACTACTTGTAGCTTGGGAGTGACCACAAATTAAAGCTTTGATTACTGGGTAGAAAAAAATAAGCCAACCTAAATAGTCCAATCAGGAGAATTGTAAGCTCTGCATTGAATGCAATGTCCAATAAAGATGAAATGGCTGCACAGAAAGGAAATATATTGATCTTATTATGCTTGCACTAGATATTCGTCCCGAATAATGAAAACTTAGAAAAATTGTACCCTCCAATAAATTTTGACTAGTAAAATTAATTTGACTCACTTAAAATGATGCAATTTAGTTGAACTTCTTTATGGGGAAGTATGGAGGGGACAATCTCATGGCTATCCTCCAATTCGAAAAAAAAAAACGCAGAAGAAGATATAAGTCGGTATGAAATTCAAGAACTATGAAGAAGATACTATAGCTAGAGATCTGGAAGTAAGGACTAGGCGACTTGCTATGACGAGGGTCCAACTCAAAAGTTAAAGTTTTGATTTTGATATTGGGGAGATGGGCAGTTCTATTCCTACCAAGATTGAGATTTTATTAGGGAGGGAAGAAGGGAAACTAACCAAATAATATACCTGGTCGAATCACGATTAGATAAACACACCAAACATAAAAAATATTGATCACAACAAAGGCTGGAGCTGAGGCCCGTAGTCCAAGAATTTTCTTGCACAATCTCCCCAAACCCGCCACCACCATCATCACTACAACTGAGAATAACAACACCCACATCAAAATTTTCAATACCATGTACATACATATATATAAATATACACACACACACACACATAAGAGAGAGAACCTGAGAGAGAAAGCAGGGAAGGAATAGAGGAGGTGGGAAAAAAATGAGAAAGCAAGCAGAGGGAAATTTGAGTTAAAAGAACAGAAATTAAAGAAACAGTGTAGCGAATCATCATTAACTTCCATGATCTCTTTCGTTTCCATGGAGACTCGTTATCAATTTCTGCCATTTTCAGCTCTTGTAGTTTTGCTTGCTCGCTTGCAACTGCAAAGAAGCAAAAAGGAGCTAAATGATGCGCTGCTGACTTAAACTGGACCATAAATTAAAGCTTGCTAGTGGTACGAGTTATGTGATATCCTATTACTTCAGTCATGTCAAGCCGAGCCCAGCCCAATTACCAAATACGGAGTATATATTTAAATTTATTTTACTATTAGATACTCCATTTGTACATATTTATATGTTTGAATTTTTGACACATAATTTTAGGTATTTTTTATATGTATTAAATATTTTATTCATATTAATTTTTGTTTAAAATATTTGTATTTAATAATTTGTAAAAAATAAAAATAAAATATTTAACATGTATAAAAGTTTACTGAAAACTATGTTAAAAATAAAAAATATATCAAACATCAAAACAGGTAGAAAAATAAGAAGGGATGGGATGTGGATTATCCAAAACTCCAAATGAGAAAATATAAAACCAGTGACCAAATTTCACTTTACTCCCGATGTTTCCAAGAGGGCAGAATTGCATTGTAGAAAATGAATATTCCTACCAAATCTTTTTGTCTTTTTTTTTAAAGACAAAATTACTTCGACCAATCGTGACATCGAGAGAATAGACCCATTTGATTTTGTAATTAAATGCTCACCGTGTTCCTGTAGTGCGTTTCTGTGAAATTTCTGAACTTATTGTTCAGAAATAACATAGAAATTTTGTAATTCAATTGCTCATCGTGTTCCTGTTCAGAATAGAACCATTAGTGATTTGTAAGTAGAAAAGTACGTACGACTTATAATAGACTCTCTCCTCCATTGTTCTTTTCAAACAGGCCCTATTACTATAAATCTCTATAAAAAAAACTTAAATTAAATAAAAATGGATTAATTTTCGAGATTTAAAGTATAGAAAGTATGGGGAGAATAAAAAAGTACACGAGGGAAGTTTAATCCCAAGTTACCATCTTTTCACTCTTCATAGAATAAAAAAGTACACGAGGGAAGTTTAATCCCAAGTTACCATCTTTTCACTCTTCATGTACAATAAATTTACGTAAACAAACTAATTCACAAAATAAACTTACATAATGCATATGTATATGGAGAGAAAAGAAAACAATTAGACTCCACTGAAAGAATAGAATAAAGAATAATAAAATCATAAAAAAAGATATGAGAAACTTTATTTGTACTTTGTACAAGATTTCTTCATTTCAAGTCAATTTAAAGATTTCGGATAGACTAAATCATTCGGTCTCCCTAACCCCTAATAAACTATCTACGTGCTAAATTTAAATTGATTTATGAGTTTTTGAATTAATTGGTACACACAAGTTTAGGTTGGGTTTGTTTTAGTAAGTGTTTGGATTCAAATAAATTCAACAGATCTGAATTTACTGAATTATTTAAATATTTACTGAATCTGAATATAAATTTAATTATTTGTTTAATATTTTGCCTATATCTTAATTAATCTATTTTATAATTTTATCAGGTTTTAATCTATTCAGCTTTATATTTTTGGTTTATTAGATACAGATAAAATTGAGTTTGTTAAGTGATAAGCGGTAGACTAAACAAATATTTTGAATGAATGATATAACATTTGTAATTCGTAGTTTAATTAGACAATATTTTACTTCGAACATAAAAATTGTTAAGATTCAAATTCGAGAACACGCTTAAATTTTTAATTTATTAACATATATTAAAAACTAAACAAACACATGAGATGTGTTTACTTCTGGAGTCGAGTGACTGCCGACTTGACCAAATGTATTCGCAGAAACTAGAAAGCCTCAAGAAATTTACAAATTCTCATCCCTTTCACTTTTCTCCTCCGGCAAGATTTTAACAAATAAAACCTCCATTCTCAAAGATTAACAAATAAAACCCCCATTCTCAAAGATTAACAAATAAAACCCCCATTCTCAAAGAATTTCTTCTATAATGGCTTTCATGTTGTTTAAGTTTTTCTTATTTCTATAACATTTTGGACATTAAAATTATTGATGGGTCCATCGCTGTTTTTAAGGAGTTTGCTTCAATAAAATTAATCTTTCAGCTCAATCTTACATATTCACATTTTCTATAAAATAGTGTTACATCCTTTATTTTTATTTTTTTTATATAAGATTTTAAAGATTAATTTACACATATCAAGCCTATCATCAATATTATAATTTTTTTACTTCCTTTAAGATTTTATTTCATTCTTACCCTCCAATGAAATGGATGTAAGATATAAAGGAGATTCATCCGTCCATTGACCAAGTCATTTTACAATTTTACTAACACAGTGGTTATTAGGTTTTTTTTTTTTTTAAATTTAATTCATATGCTTTCAATTGAAATGGGAACTGAAGCAGGACATTTCAAACTAACTAAAGCAAGAATTGAAGTGACATTTTTATTTGTTTCCCTTATTTCCAAGAACGTCATTCCGAGTGAAACAGGAACGATGCTTCCTAATACGCTTCTTATTTGTGTATATATAGAATATAAGAATATGTTGTTAATTATTATAATAGCATTTACAATCATCAAACACTTTCTTGCAAACTTTGCTACTTTCTAGCCCACTTCTTCAAAGAATTAAAGATGGGGAGGGATGGCTGCAGAAGTGCAGATCATGTTGCTTACATTACCAAGACTCATCTGAAAGTAAAAGACATGCTAATGAATGAGGCAGCCACAATCCATGGATTCAAAGAAGAATTACAATGGATGGATAGGAACCTTGGCCTCTTTCTGTCATTGTTAGAAGATAAAGATGCTGGGAAAGATGAAACTGGTGCACTCACAAGCTCAGTTCATCGACTTGATCCTGCCATCAGCTTGTGCCATGTTGTTGACGATTTGATGAGCTGGAGAGGAAGCCGGTCTGGTCATGTTTTTGATGATTTGTCTTGTTTTCGCAGATATAACAAGGAATTGAAGTCAAGGTTTCAAGCCCACATACAAGACTTCACTCCAAGTATTTTAGATCCTGCACCAGCCTTTCACTTCTCTGATTTGATTGCAGCAGCTGCATCAACAACGCCTTCTGATAGTAAGGAGAGATCTAGAGATGGCGATGATGATATCAAGAAGGTACCAAAAGTGGGGCAAGAGGTGGATGTGCAGATTCTGTCGCGGGTTCTGATTCATGATGAGCATAAGAAGGTGATACTGATAGTGGGGGAGAAGGGCATAGGGAAGACAAGTCTTGCCAAGGAGGTATACAAGAATGGTGTTATCAATCAACATTTTCAGATTCGGGCATGGGTGAATGTGCCTAAAAGATTTGAAAGAAGGGATGTGCTGCTGAAAATAATCAAGAAAATTCCAGACCAGTTCATGAGCAGAAGACTAGAGCATTCAGCATCCACACAGGTGTTGGCGACAATGCTCCATCATGCTCTCAGCAATATGAGGTGTCTTATAGTGTTGGATGGCTTGTGCACCCTGAAAGCTTGGAAAGCGCTTCGAGAAATATTGCCCTTAGCACGAAGTAGAATTATGATCACAACTTGCTGCAGGGACCTGGAAAAAGTTGAGGGGAGCATGGATCATATAGTCCATGAAATGCGAGCACTCAGTGATCAAGAGGGCTGGGAATTATTCAATGCCAAGGTACATGTCCCAACCCAATTGCAAAAGCTTGGAAAGAAAATTGTGATGAAATGCATCGGCATTCCTCTAGAGATTTTGAAAGTAGGGAATATACTGTCATGGACAAGTGCAACTGAGGAGCAATGGTTGAAAGTACTACACGAGAATGTCAACCCAAGAGATAAACTGGTATTGCATATTAATGCCACCGCAGACGCTTTACAGCCAAACCTGAAGGAATGCCTGTCATGTTTAAAACTATTCAATGAAGAGTACAACATTCCTATGAGGAGGCTAATAGCCTACTGGGTTGCAGAGGGGCTTGTGATAAAAGAAAGTGGCAGCAATGAAACTTTAGAAGATATTGCTGAGAAGTACTTAATGGAGTTCATGCATCAAAATTTGATCCAAGCGTCAAATTGGAAGCTTAATGGGCAACTTAAAACATGTCGACTGAACTATTTCTTGAGAGATGGTTGGAAAAAGCCAAGAAAGAGAAATTTTTCAGTGATTACAAAAAAAGAAAAAAGCTCACAGAAGCTACTCGTATCACTCACACATCCTGATCAGATCTTTCAATTTGGCAAATTTCCCAAGTTGGGGGACAACAGAAAGAGAAGAACAGCCACCAAGATTCTCCGACTTGCTGATCATCTCGACAACAAGGAAAAGACCTTCTCTCATATCCATGGTAACGACAGCATTGGGCCTTCTACTTTTAGACAATACTATGGAGATATTCGTTCTTTTGTGTCCTTTGACACCCGTGAAGGGCCTGTACCTGGAGAAGATGTAGGCAATTTTCTTCGTGGAGGCATTGCTTCAAATTGCTTTGATATGCTACGAGTTATTGATCTTGAAGGTACATTCCGGCCTAAATTACCTGATTCAATTGGACAGACAATGCAGCTGAGATATCTAGGCTTGAGAGGTACACATCTGGAGATGCTTCCTTCATCAATAGGCAAATTGCTGAATCTTCAAACTTTGGATTTGAAAGCAACTTGCCTAAGAAATCTAACCGGTTCCATATGGAAGTTGGAGCAACTACGACACCTGTACTTGACTGAAAGCTATCGTACTAAAATTATGGCGCCACCAAGTGCTACCTCATTAGTTGAAATGCAAACGTTATGGGGTGCATTTATAGATGAGGATACTGATATCGGAAGTAGACTAGACAGGTCGATTAAACTTAGGAAGTTGGGATTGGCTTATCGATTATCATTGTCAAAGCAGAAAGTATTGGCAGAGTGGATATCAAAATTGAACCAGCTCAAATCCTTGAGGCTGCGATCAATTGATGATATGGTTCGTCCATCTAGCCTTTATTTGAAATCATTATCATGCCTCAACAAGCTTTCCACCATATATTTACTGGGAAAGTTAGACAATCCAGCAATTGTGGATGAATTCCCCGGTAGTCTCACTGAGATTACTTTGTCATTTACTGGACTAAGTGAAGACCCAATGCCGAAGTTGGAAAAGCTTTTGAATCTTAGAATTCTTAACCTATATGCAGACTCATATACAGGAAAAGTCATGGTTTGCTCATCAGGAGGTTTCCCTCTGCTCCGGGTTCTGAAGTTGTGGAAACTAGAACTGGAAGAGTGGATCGTGGAGGATGGAGCATTGCCAATTCTCGGAGACCTAGAGATTCGATCATGTTCCAACTTAAAAATGATTCCAGAAGGTCTGAAACACCTAGGCCATTGCCATGAGTTGAAATTGACAAATATGACCGAGGAGTTTAACGAAAGGTTAGCAGCAAATCAGGGACTAGATTGGCACAAAATCAAACATGTGCCTTCAGTTGTTATAAGAAACTTTCAAAACATTGTGACTACTTAAATTATTGTTGCTTCATCATTTTCACCTTTTCCTGTTGAATGATCTTCACTGATCCACATGGACTACATTCATGTAAATTTGATCAGTTCTTCCATGTATCTTGCCTCAACTTCTTTGGTTTTATCATCAAATTCAAGATTCTGGTGTACTAACTTCAGATTTCTCGAGCAAGTCTTTGCCTAACTCGCTTTGTCCTCCATCATCTAGATGCTAAATAATAGGGAGTAATGTATTCTTTCACTTAATGCTTAAGCCCACCTAGTATCCTCGTAATCTTACTTTTGCTTATTTAGTTATATACGTGTAAAACATTGGACAAAGACACAGACTTGTAGAATGGTCCATTAATAAATTCAAAACATCAACTAAAAAGAATGTTTCAAATTAACAGCATGACCGTCTGACCTCAACAATTAGAAACACAGGCACATAAGAATCCAGAACTTGGGAACAACTTCCCTATTGCACTATATAAATCATCTCTTGATACAAATAGTGAAAAGTTGACAAATGTCTTAATTTCAGTTTTTTTTAAAAAAATATCTAAAATCTTATTTAGGAAGGAGCAACCCTGAAAGAGTTGGATCAGGAGATGTCCTATAGATTGAAGTTGAAGGATAAAAATGAATGACGAAAACTGAATCACTATTGATATGTTACATTTATAAATTCATAACAGAATAAAATTAAGGGGTTAAATACTAAAATTGATAAGAACAATCTATGATCCATTTCTTGTTTAATCAAGGACAGCCACAAATCAAAGCAAGAAATTAAACCAACCTAACCTAAATAGACGAATCAGGAGAATTGCATTAATACAATGCCAATAAAGATGAAATGACTGCACAGAATGGAAATATATTGAGCTTATTACGCTTGCACTAGATAATGGTCCTGAATAATGAAAACTTGGAAAAGTTATACCCTCCAATAAATTTTGACTTGTAAAAGTTAATTTTCTCAATTTTAAACTTAAAAATGGTGCAATTTACTTGAATCTCTTTATGGGGAAGTATGAATGGGATATACTCTCATGGCTATCCTACAACTATGAAAATAATAATAAATAAATTAAAAAAAAATTTAGAAGATTGTGGTAAGTTTTTAGAAAGCCATGAAACCTTTGGAACAAGAAGCTCAATGACTGACCATTATTCAAGACAGTATGAAATTCAACAATTATGAAGAAAATACTACAGCTAGAGATATGAAAATAAGGGCTTGCTTTAAGGAGGTTCTCCAACTCACAAGTTTTTAACTTTTGATTGTGATACCGGAAAGATAGGTAGTTCTATTTCTACCAAGATTGAGAACTTGAAATCATCTCAAATCTCAATCCATGAGAACTTGAATCACGACTAGATAAACACACCAAACATACAAAATATTGATAACAACAAAGGCCGGAGCTGACGCTCGCAGTCCAAGAAACTTCTTGCACAATCTCCCCAAACCCGCCACCACTATCACCACTACAACTGAAATTAACAACACCCACATCAAAATTTTCAATAATATGTGGATATATATACACCCACATAGAGAAAGATAGAAGCGGAGGAACCTGAGAGAGGAAGGAGGGTGAGAAGAGAAGAGGTGGGGAAAAAATGCGGAAGCAAGTCAAGGGCAAATTGAGTTTTAAAAAACTGATATTAATGAAACCATGTAGCGAATTATCATCACGTTCCATGAACTCTTTCATTTCCATGGCGGCTTATTTTCAATTTCCGCCATTTTCAGCTGAATCAGCTCTGTAGTTTTGCTTGCTTTATTGATTGTTCACCGCTGAAAGAAGAAGAAAGAGCTGAAAGATCGCAGACTTCAACTTGAACCAATTATGACTTAGAAATTGAATTCTGGTGTTTTGTACAAAGCTCAACTAGTGTCCAGCCCAGCCCAAACTCCATATAGAAACCCATTTAGTTCTAGGCCAGAACAGTTTAGCCCTTTAGTGGTGGTACTGTACCCCTTTTTTTCTTTTTTTTTTTATTACTTCGAATTTAGGAGGGGGGGAAAAGCTACTGTTTACCTGTGCATTGGCTATTTTTTAATATAAAATTTCGTTACCTTTTAACTTAAGTAATTTAGAAGTCAAACATTGAAAATGACTTTAAAATCAGAATATAAGAAGTAATTCTTGAACAAATCCTAGTATTCGAAACTTGACAACATTTGTATTGTATTATTTGTGGCGTGGACATATAAATTGTACTCGATGCATTGAGTTTGACTGCTTGAGCATCGACTCCATAAGTGAAATTGACGAAGATAGAAAAAATAGAAAATAACAAATGAGTGAATTCTTTTTTAACTTCTTGTTATTTATGGGGGATAGTCAAATATAGAAATAATTTATTTTTTAATGGAAATAACTAATTTTAACTTTGACTCTCATGTACTAAGAAATTTATAAATTTTTAGTAAGTTCAATCATTTACTACACCTATATAATATATATAATTTAATACATAGGAAAATTAGTTCAGTGGGGTTAGCCCCACCTCTGTATTTGGCTTTGTTTAGGATTCTTATCTCCCTCCTCCTTTCTTAAGGGAAAAGAAAAAACAAAGATAAATACGAAAAGTTAGATAGTTCTAATAAAAAATAAAAAAAAATACTTTATAGGATATTGATCACAAAACGATTATAATTGTGGATAGATCATATATCGATCTTAAGCTTAGCATACTGATGAATTATTCCAAATGGTGACAGTTTTTGTTTTTAGGCTAAAAGCTCAAAGAACTACACATGACACAACTCAAACAACACCACCGCCAAGGACATGTCACTTTTTGTTTGAACAAGACTTTCTCCAAATCAGTATATATTGACTTTTTGCTCCCTCAACCCAAAATTTTTTTTTAAAAAAAACTATTTTTGTTAAATTAAAAAAAACCCATATTTCAAGTTGTCTGTTGAGGAACTATTTGTTGAGCATTATTCTTAAGCGAGCATATGCCAACTTTTAATTAACTTTATTAAGCATGACCAGAATATCACTAGCAAGAGAATATTTGCGTGTGCAAGTAAAAAATGTGCACTTAACAACCCATGTTTGATGCTTCTCGCATAACATGATACACAATCATCTTAAGCTACTTTTTGTGTATGAAGCTCTAGTCTCTTTTTTGTTTGTAGTAGAAGAGTTGAATTATGAAAATTTGAACTCTCAAATATTTAAAGAAAGTAAAATTTGCATTGAGTTTTCAGGTATGGGAGATTTATTAGTGAACATGTTTCAAGAATGCATTAAATCAGTGTTAAAAGGATCTATGCAGTATATGGAAAGTTTAGCGTCTATATAGGTATTATATGAAATTAGACGTTAGACAGTAGAGAATCGTCTAATACATAAACAGATCATTGATCAAATTAAACAGAAAATTTTAAAATACTACATCAAATAAAAACACCTTAAAAGATTCAAACAATCATTCAAACTTAAAATATCTTTCAAATCAAGTAAGAATTCTGACCATAACTAAATCGAAATAGCTAAACTATATAAAATTGATTTCTAGAGGCAATGAAAATTGGACTATAAATTAATAAAGAGTTAAATGCATACAAATTAACTTACATTTCAATAAACACTTGATATGCAGACACCACAAAACTGAAATCGAGGCGTAGAGTCAAGGTGTGCCTATTAAAATCGCCAAAGAGGGACTAAAAATATCAAACTCGAAGAGAATGTTTTGAATTACAACAACATGATTTTATTTTATTTTCACCTTAAAAAAACATCGTGGCCGTCTTACTCCAATTTAGGAACGATGATTGATAAATATTTTCTGTTGAAACCCTACTGCATAGTATCTCTTTCTCCCCTATCAACCGTGAGGCTAATAAATTAGTTTATTCTTTAGCCAAAATAGCCTTAAATTTGGTTAGTTTTCATTCTTGGGTAGAAAAAGTTCTACATCAGCTCTATCATATATGTAATTAAGATGTTTCTATTGAATAGATCTTTTCTTATTCTTTTGGGGCCAAAAAATTTCAAAAAAAGGAAAGAGAGTAATGCGGTACTTAAAAACAAAATATATTGTTTTAGTTAACCATTGAATGATTAAAATGAAAACGTAGAAAAACATAAGCAATGAGATATTACATCCGTAAATTCCTAATAGACTAAAATGAGGGGTTAAATACTAAAATTGACAAGAGCAATATATGAATCATTTCTTGTTCAATCTATGAGAGCCTACTGGGGTTTTTAATTGCTATCAAAAAGGTCAGATTTCCGAAGGAGAAGTTGCCAATGGAAGTACCTTATTAGAAGGAAAATGACAATGAGCTTCTCTCTGTTTGCATTTTCTCACAAAAGAATCATCTTTCTTTTCTTTTCTGATAACATTAATATCTTCAACAGACTCCCCATTTGATTGACACTTTCTCTCGGCCTCTTCCATCAATTTTTTGTGAAACTTATCCTCCGCATCCCTCAAGAACTTGAATTTTGAAGGGGTTGCATTTTTCTCAAAATCAGTGGATGATTCAAACCAGGGATTGAATCCTTGGTGATGATGATTAAAAGAATCTAAAGATTGAAACTTTAAGGTTGGTGAAGCCAAAGGGGTCAAATTAGGAGATGTGTCATCATCATCATATGCTAAAAGTTCACTCAATTTCTTAGTATTTTTTGACAACTTTCTACTGCTTCTTTCTCCGCTTGATTTCTCATCATCAGATTCCAAGTCCTCCGTTGTTTCTTCTTTGATTGTGAACAAAAATCTTGGGGGCCCACAAAGACTGTGCAGCCTCATAAGCTCTGAGTCTAGACCTTCTTCACCATTGTTTTTCTGCACCAAATCCTTTTTATTTCTTCCTAGCTCCAAATCTTCTTCTTCTTCTTCTTCTTCTTGCCTATGGCCACCATTATTTACATCTTCTGGCTTTTCCAATGGTCTGGGGTTTTTCAAACAAAAGAGATAAGAAACTTTAATAGCATCTTTTGGGGGCAAAGGGTCTTCAATTCCTCTGTTTGTGTATCGTTTTTTCCACCATAGCACATAACAGAGCTCTGCAACAATGCCTATGGTGAACGAACCGAACAAGAAACTCAAACCAATAACTAAACCACTGAAAGATCCCATCTTTGCCCACTAGTTCATTCAAAACGATGAAAATAACAGAACCCCAGAAAATTTTGATACAAAGACTTCAACTTTCTCCGCAAAATTTTTTTTTTTTAATAATAATGAAACCAAGAAAGTCCTACCTTTTAGAATTGATTGGAAGAACAAAAGCCACAAACATAATTAAGTGGACCCTTCTTTTTCTTTTTTCTGAAGTTCACATGCTGAAAACTGTTTAGCAAATTATGATTCCTTAATTTAAGCCTTTTTTAGAGACCTTGTTATATGTATTCCCTGGAGCCAACCCTTGAAGACATCTGTCTACAGTCTACTTCTTTAAGATTCACCGCGTAGATAGGAAAGGGAATAAGAATTGATTCCTTTCCATACGCAAGGAGAGTCTAATAATATACCTTTGTTTTTTACAAAATTAAAATGGAAATTTTGAATACGGAATTGGCATAAGTTATATGATTTTTAATTTATTGTGACCTGTAAGAGCTATTTTATTTTGTGGAATTACATTTTAGTTTGTTTCATATCAGATTATTAATACAGTGCAACGATAATAAAATATGTTCCTTATAATAAACAAAACCACTTATAATTTCTTTATTACGGTTGTGTTGTTCAAATTTTTTAAATTCAAAATTAATAAAATTTGTATTTTAATTAGGCATTCAAGATTTTAACTAAAATAAAAAAAAGTTGATAAAGGTTGTGAAACCAACGGAATATACGTACTAGATTGCCCGCATTAGTCGTTTCATTAATTTTTATCGATGTCAAATTTTAAATGGACTGATATTTCTAGTCAATCCCTAAATTTTTCTTAATCGTTTTAAATTTATTTCAACATCACTTATTTCAACATCACTTATCATTTATCTATTTAAAATTCAATTTGAAAGCAACTATAATTGTTACCTAGTAAAACTAATTAACTTCAAAGTGTTAATTTTTTTCATTTTACTGCAATTATATTAAATACATGCATAGAGACATACAAATTTAAGTGTAAAAACGTGTACATTTTTTATTTTTATTTTTAAAATACTTAATATTTTTATGTTTTACATTAAAGTACTATTTCATAACTAATAAAGAAAATTCAAAACTATATTGACAAAATGAAAGATTGTATTAATATAGGTTCTATATAGAGGAGAGTATAAAACTGATTTCGGAGCTGAAATCGCACCAAAAATCGATAAAACCATACCAATTAAACCACATCAACGGTTGCTGTAACGGATTTAATCTTTGAAACCACAAACATATTGGTTTCGATTTTGGTTTTACACTCTCCTTGCACCAAAATCGCACAAATATATAAATTTCTATTTTTTATTTATTAATTTTTTTATTATTTTACGTATATATGTATATGTATAAATTTTTATATATACATTATACATTATATACATAATTATATGTATGTATGTATATATTTATTTTATTTGTTGATATGATTATACACTTATGATAATATATTATTTATCTGACTCATATTGATTTAATTGAAAATAATCTTAATTATCATGCTAACTAATAATTGTCTAAGTAAAAATGTAATAACTTAATATTTCAAATTTTATATTTCTACAAGTCAGTAACATTATAAATTAGCGAATTTTTGAAATTTAGTTTTTTAGTATAGTCATAAACGTTTGTATTATTATAAGCGATTTTAAAATCGAAATCTCAATATTGAAATCGCGTCGTATCAATTGGTTGCAGTGACTATGATGATGACAATTTTAATTTTATAAAATCACAGTTTAGTGGTTGCGGTAGCGATTTGTTGCGCCAAAGCGCAACCCGTTCTCCCATTGTTCTATATACAATTGTGAATAAGTCGTTTTAAACTTGAAAAATCATAAGTACTCTTAAATTATGCAATAAAATACTATTATCATAGTATTCAAAAAAATGTCTTCATTATTATTGTGCGCACATTAATATGTAATTTTATTACGTATTAAACATTCTAAATGATTTAACTTTTTTCATAATATTAATCTACATTGACTATAGTTTAGTCCTTAATTCTTATAATATCAAAAAATATATCTATTTAACACATACTCCCTTCATTCTAAAATACATGATATTTGACTTTTATATGTACTTTAAAGTGAAGCTTAATATACGTTAAAAAAAATTATTTTTCAAAACAAAAACCAAAAACTAAAAATATTTTAAATGAAAATTAATATGATATAAAAATTAAAATTTTATAAAGTATTTAATATGTTCTAAAATTCACCTAAAATTACGTTAAAAAAATCAAACATCATGCAATTTGAAATTTAAAATGTAAATAGTACTAAATTTTACATAAAAATACATGCAACAAATGAATTCAAGCATCCTTTGACAATATGAATCGAAAGAAAATAACACGACTTTTTAACACCAAAAAAAAATGAAAATTATTGAAATATTTCATTCATGCAAATATAAAAATATCATGATGGTTAAAAATCATTGTGAGTACCATATAGAAATTTAAAAAGTAAATATATTTACAATAAAAATAAAAAATTTAAACATTACAAATACAATCAAGAATCACCTGCGCCTTACACGGGCTGTGAGCTAGTTTAAAATATGTACTAAAAACTATCATACAAAAAATGTTAAAAAAACTCATTAAATACAATTTAAGACAACCAAAAAGATAATTACAATTTTTTCTTAAAAGATGTTGAAACATAAACTAAATCATTCAAAACATTATTACTATTTACCAATTGTTTTAAAATAATAATAATAATAATTTATAAAAAAATAAAATTCATACTTAGCATGGACGACAAATTAAAATAGTAAACTTCTAATGGTAAGATCTTGCAAATTGATTTCAAGAAAATAGAATTTATCCTTAATTTTTGAACGAATGAAGTATTATAAACCATTTAGAAATATAGTGTTCACAAATTATTTTATTTAATTTCAAATTCACAATTTAATAAATGTATTACTCTATGAATTTTAAAAGTACAAATGTTGACTTTGACGGTATTTCCGATCACCGTAGTTCTTATGATATAAAGCATACGAACATAAAAAATAAAAAATAAAAATCTGAAGTGATCATTTTTTAGTTTTGACCATGGAACAAGTAAAAGGTGGAAGGGGCATAATTTTGTTGTTTTGGATCTTTATCCCTCCATCCCTCCTAACTTCAAAAATAATGTCAAATTAACATTTTAAAATTAGTTCTATATTGTGAAACACAGACTGATGAAATCTTTATGTGTGTGTGTGTGTATATATATATATATATGGAAAGTATTGAAGAAGATCTATCCAATACTGATGAATGTTCATAAATATCACGTTTTATAATGCAGTAATTATAACTAAAATATAGAAGTTAACACAAATTCCTTACAACATCGTAAATTACCTTAAAAGGTCAAACGCGAGTCTGCAAAAAAAATAAAATAAATGGACTAAAATGAAAGTTAAATGAGATTATATAACTTAAAAGAAGTCACAAATCTTTTAAAGTTCCAACCAAAAATTTGTTTATTTAGAAAAACTAGCAACAAAGGTTGTGCACACCAGACAATTCTAATATTTTTTATAAAGTTTAATATTTATTTTATAATTGATTTATATGTACAGTAAAACCTTTATAAATTAATAATGTTAGGACCAAAGAATTTTATTATTTTAGAGAGGTATTAATTCATTAATAAATTAATTTATATAGGTTTACTGTAATAAAGTTGAATTTTAATTATATCAAAATTCATTATTGATAAATTTATTGTACATAATATTAATCAAAATTTACGTTCATTGTTCATCACATTCAGGACTCTTTACAACTTTTTAATGCAATTCAAGAGGACAACATCAAAACTTTTGGATGCAATAAAAAAAAGTTCGAGATGAACTCCAACTATATATAAATTTTAAGAAAAAACAAGCAATACTAGAATTATATTTCTCTAAATTGTCTTAGATATATTTATAATTTTGAAAAATTATTAATTTAAAAGTTTACTGGGGACCATATATTTATATAGGGATCTTTCAAAAAATTATTATCTTATTATCTTATCGAAATTTATAATTTTTATAACTGACTCAAGTCGGGACCGGGTAAAATTATTAATTTAGAGAGTTATATTAATTTATAAAGATTTTACTGTATTTATATTATATTTAAATATACCAGATAATTTTGGTAGAGTTATTATGTTTTGTTTATTCTTAAATGGTATGTCAACTGATTTTAAATGAATAGTTGATTACATGCATTATATAAAATGGTAGAATAACTGTTTTTTTTTATTTATGTTAAAATAGTTATGACTTATTCACAGAATCATTACCGTGATTTCACTTTTATTCTTTTCATACTGTTTTTTCTTTTGATCTTGACTATTACAAACAATACAACATTACCTCTATCTCCCAACTTTTTTTTATTTATTTATCCATTTCTTTTTGTTTCTCCAATTTGAATTTTTTTTTATAGCTTTCTACACGATTCCTGTATTGTATAGATGATCCTTTATTAGTGTCATTTTATTTCTAAAGGATTGTATTTAAGGGAATTAAAAATTATTATTATTAACAATTCATTATATTTGTATAGTTCCCTGCAAAGTGGGTATAAAAGTATATGCAATAACAAACTTTTGTCCTTTTTTTTTCTTACTCTATCCAAACTTTTTTGTTAAACCGATTTCATTTAATAAGTAAATCTTAACACCAGACAGGGAGTTTCTAATGAAAAATAAAAAAAATAAAAAAATCTCTCTTTGTCTAGAAGTTTATGAAGAGAAAAAAATTAGTTTAAAATTTTTCATTCTCTTGTTTGAGAGTTAAAAAAAAATAATCATAAATTATCAATTTTACAATTGTACCATTTTATTATTAAGATATGAATTTTATTTAATTAGAAAGGTGAATGACAAAATTGGTATTAAAAAAAGTCCGTAGAAGTTTTTTAAAAAATTCTTTCCAAATCTTCTCATTTTCCAGAAGAAAAAATTGAGAAGAAAATTTTCATTTTTTCTTCATATTTTTCTTTCTTTTCTCTCCTAAAAAAACAAAGATAACTGAAAGAAATATTTTTCATCATTTTTTTTTCTTTTCTTCTCTTAAGTAAATTCGAAGACAGCCTAAATAAGTACATCTTAAATCTTAGTCAGTCTTATCATTTAAAAAATCTTAAGTATGTAAATTATTTAATTTAATTTTATTATAAGTAGACGTGGTTGTTAGAGACATTTTATTTTCGAACATATTGTCGTATTATTCTTAATATATGATGACGACGTCAATTATATATTTGTGACTGGACAAACAAAATAAACTCGTTGAACATGGTGATTTTTTTAACTTAAACTTGATGGCCGTCATAATGTTTCCTCCGTTCCATATATATTACATGTAAATATTCAATATATATAAGTAGAGTTTGTTTTTAGAGTATTACTTTTTGTTTGTTGTTGAATGCTAATGTTAAATTGACTTTTAAGTACATGATACGGAGTATTTAATTTCTTATTGTTAATATAGTTATAGTATCTTTCTAAGTATGATTTTTATTTTGTCACAATTTAGATGCACTTAACTTAAAGTTATATGTGGCTGCGTAGTATCAAATTAGTTTTAACATTGATATCATATGATTTCGTAAGCAAAAAGAAAGTTTGGTGTTTAAATTGAGACATTTTTAAATTATCAATTAATACGGAGTATTAGTTTATCAAGATTAAAAGTTTTGCATATGTAAAATTTTTAAATTAACTTGAAATACGATAATTAAATAATAATTTGACGTTATCATAAAATAAATTGAACGACTTTGTACAAATAAAACTGTTCACCACCTTCTTTTCCAAGTGAATACATAATATTACTTCTAATCTAAAAGTGTTTGTTTTGATTTTTATATTTAAGCTATGTATTTAAGGAAATTAGATTAGGCGATAATTTCATTGTTTGGGTCTTTTCACGTGCTTTGATCTTTTTCCATATGATATTTGAGATTTGGATGATCTAGATTTTTCCCTTTTTTACAATTCAAAAGATTTTAATTCTCCACCCACACCACTCTTTTTTAGTTCTAGCCGCGTCGTTAACACTCTCCTATTGGTTTCCTTCTCTCCATAAGAAATGTTTCAATTTTTTGAATGAGTTCACTCAATCACCAATTTAATTGTTGAGGCCGGTGAAACTAAGTTTGTACAATTTACCAGATCTATATCATGACTTTCATTCTTACTATGGTGTATATAATAATAATAGTTCCTCCATTAAAAAACAAAAAAGTTACGTTTGAAAAAAAAAGTTACATTTAATTTTTTTTTTGTTATTTTGTTATAAATTAAAAAACTTTCGATTACAAATTTATAGATCTCGTTATAATTTAAAAATTCATAATAAATTTTGTGGAAAAAACTTGTTATTTGTATATTTAATTCTTATTTAAATGTATAAAATTAATAATCGTCAAAAATCTAAATGTTGATCTTTTATGACGGAAGGAGTAACATATAGAAGAAATTTATGTCATAGGGTGGATTATCAGAAGACGTCTCTAGTAATTTTCATACAAGTATATGAAAGTTTTCATACATTTCTCTTTTTACGTTCTATTGATCTTTCGTTCTATGTTCTCATTCATTAAATTAGAAGATGTCAAGTCGTAGAAATTTGTGAATTGTGTGAAAGAATTAATTTATTTGTTATGATGACGTCAAAAGAGTCAAGGGGAAGTCAGTATATCAAGTTGAACAGCACAACTCAATAACTAATTTATATGGAAAACTAACGAAATTTACATAGTTGAAATCGCAAGCTGTGTATTGAAGGAAAAATTATTGATTGGAATGTGGTGTCCTGGAATTAAGCTGAAATAAATAATAAAAAAAACATTAGAAAAGGGAAAAAATAAACTTTTATATTTTCCAAATTAGTAATTGACAGTATTTTGAGAATTAAATTTAATGTAAACTATGGAAATTTCAAATAATTTTTTAATAAAAAATCTGATCCAGTACTTCCACGTCCGTGTAACTCTATTAATTAAAATGTAACGAATTAATTCTACTTATTCTAAGGCTTAAAATATTTTTCTTTAACTTTAAATGAATAAAATAAAATAAATTATGTGAAAAGGAGGATATGCTCAGTGCTTATCGTTCATTTCGGTCATTGTTTTTAAGCCTTTAGCTGTTCATTTGAAAGGAAATAATAATAAAGTCCAGCTAACTACTCACAAGTGTTCTTTTGATCCCAATTGTTTTTACTATTAGTTATTTATTATAATGATAAGTAAGAAGTACGGAGTATATTTCTTAACGAAACGCTTTTTTAAATATATTTTAATTACCGAATATATAGTATTTAAAAAAAATACTTATATGTAGAATCAATAATTAAAATTCTTAACAATATAAATTAGTAAATAATTCACTAATTAAATAGAATGGCGATAGAAAATTAGATTGAGGTTAATTCTGTTTAATTTAATTATTCGACAAAGTGTCATCAAAAGTCTATGCCTTTGGTCGGTAATTATTAAAATAAAAATAGATAAATGAAGAAAAAGGGTCGTTGAGAGAAAGGAACGTGAAGATTGAGGGAACTAAAAAGAAGACAAGATGATGTGGTGGGATGAGTTATCTACAATATATGCAAGATTAATAAAATTAGAATTAAAGTAAATGAGTCAGTATTGAGTTTTAGCTTAGGATGATTGTGTTTGTTTTATTAAGTGTTAGAATTTAAATAAATTTATTATATTTAAATTAATTAAATATTTATGTCTGAATATAAATATAAATTTAATTATTTATTTAATAGATTATCTTAATTATCTAAATTAATCTATTTTATTATTTTATCAGATCTTAATCCATTCAGCTTCATTTTATTTTATTTTACTGAATTCAGGAAAAAAAAATTATAACTTATTGAATTCAGATAAAATTGATTCTATTAAAAAAGAGATAAGTGATTTTCTGGTTTGCTGAATTCAGATAAAACATTTTTTCTGATTTACTAAAACTAAGTCTATTAAGAAAGAGATAAGTGACATGCTAAACAAACAAAACTGAGTCTCTTACGAAAAAAATAAGTGATAAATTAAACAAACGATTTAAACTATATAAAATCTAAAATTTTAATCTATTAAAATTTATTAAAAATTGAACCATATAAAATTTAAATTTTTAATCTATTAAAATATATTAAAAACTAAATAAACACATCCTAAACCTTTTGGCACACTCTAACTATGTACACTCTCGCAGGTGAGTTGGAACTACTTCAAATCTCTTTTTCTTGATTAAAGAAATTATTTACAATTCTCAGCTAATTCATAATTTTGATTGGGTCAGATTTGATGTTTCAACCTTAAAAAATTCAAAGAAAGTACTATTTTTCGGTTGAACTAATTCAAAAATATTGTGATCCTAAACCAAACCATTCCTTAAACATATAAATAATCATCAAATAACTATGCCAATGCTCATCTTATATATATATATATATATGTACGCGCGCGAATAATAACATCCAAACGAAGAGGAGAGTAATTTTTATTTTGCGTGATTACGATATATGTTGGCATGAACTATTATGCTTCCACACTTTTACTAAATGACAAAACATGAACAGCTAGCTAGGGATTAGTGATAGTTGAAAAACGTGAGAGCTGAGTGTTGCTTGAAGCCAGCAAATCATCAAATAAAATTGGATTTGCAAAGTCAATGGACATCCATATATTGCCATAATTACACACACACACAAACACACACGTATACGGACTCTTGAAAATACATACTACACATTATCAGCTGTGGATATTTAATATTACGGCGCGCATGCTACTAATGCTAAATTCTAACCTAGGCGTGCTTTGCTATATTGCATTACTCCTATATATGTTGTATTTGAAACTCTCTTATATAGAGAATTAATTTCTATTACAAAGTAAAAATTGTCTAAAATTAATAATTAATTGGTTCGTTTTTTCGGTTAATTGTATAAATGATAAACGTAAAATAAATATGCTTTTGTATATGGTCAGTCAAGCAATATACTTGAATAATTGTCGTTATATATATACTTTATATTTACTCTGTCTAAATTTATATGTCATATTTATATTTTATTTATTTAAATATAATTGTCACACCCGATATTAAGTGAAAATTTAGAATGATAATTTCTTATATTACTCTCACATTTAATTTAGTAATTTAATTTTCAATCTCTATAGTATTTATTATTAAAATGTGTAAACAAGTAGTTTTAGATCAACATTTACTACAAAAAAAATAATAGTATTAATATCATATCTTAATAAGCGCATAGATTCCAAAAATTATATATAAATTTAGACGGACAAAGTATTGAATTATTCTAGTGATGATTGGATCATTTGGAATTAACACTAAATCATACTTGTTCAGTTGACATGTTATATTGGTCATATACTCAAATACCTAATTATTTTTATAGTTAAGTAGAGATGACAATTTTATCGGAACCGTTAATACTCCGTCCAACTCAAACTTTAATGAGATTCGATTATTTGAATCTTATAAGGTTATGGTAAGGTATGAAATTTACCATCTTACTTCATTTAACTCTGATTCCGATCCGTTTATATATAAACATATTTTATAATAATTTTAAAAAATTTTGTAAGAGAATAATATAAATAAAATAAAGAAAAAAAATAAATTAATTAAAAATAATAATAATTATGGGTAACGGGGTGAGAGTAAGGTGAGTTTGGTAAAAGCGTTAACCGCGCATGGCGACTTTGAGAGATTATATTCTTCTGTTCCATACATATCACGTTGTCATGTCTATAATTAAGTACATAATTTATTTTCATTATAATCAAGAAAAAATGGGTCTCGTTTATTAACTCTAATAATTTTGGGAGGCCTACCTTAATTTTATGGCTCGTTTTATTTGAAAAAGTTGCAAAGTATCAGTTCCAGCAGAAAAAGACCATTTAATTTTCAATTACTTTGTCATCAACTGATCATGTATGTTCCTATATACGATATTGCTTATAAGCATAGATAATCCTTTTTCATGTACCCCCACCCCACCCTAGAAAGAAAAAAAAGAAAAAAAATAAAGACTAGTAATTAATTCTAATTTTGAGGGGGTTTGTTTTTCCTATATATAATTATTCTGATTCGTTTACATTTACAGTTAATAAAACATTTGTCTACCAAATTAAATAAGATGTTTCTTTTTGTCCAAATTGTGTTGAGAGAGTAGGAGCCAGTTGCAGCTCTTATCCTTTACCAAAATTTTCAAAGAAAAAGTTGGAAGTATTTTTACTAATAGCTTAAAACTTATTGAATTTCCTTGAGGAAGTTTTGATACACTTATTAAAATTAATTATTAATTAATATCATTTTATACATTTACCCTTGTAAAATTATATGTTTTAATGTTTTTGAGTAAATAACAAGGGTAATTTAAGAAAAAAATGATTAAATATACCTTAAAAATATAAAACAACAAATAATTTGAAATTCCATCAAAAATTTAGAATAACAAATAAAAAGGACCGAAGGGATTATTACTTACCCCCTTACGATTTTTGTGAGAATAAGGACTCATTTGGCTTTCTTTTGAAGTTATAATTTGATCTTCAATTATTTAAAAGTATAATTTTTGCAGATATTTAAAAGTACGAATCACAGAGTAATATATAATGTTTATTTTGACACCATTCAAATTTATGTAAAGAGGGGGTCATAAAATAAATTTCAAACTCTAGAGTCTAGACTTGATTGTGCCACAAATTTAGTTAAATTTGCCAGAAATTAATGTGATTGCTCTCATTCCTCAACCCTACCTCCAAGGAGTCACCTCGCCCTCTACGTACTCACATTTCAAACTCATCATCTCTCTCTCTCTCTCTCTGCACTTCCTTTCACTCACTAGCTACTTTCTACAATTCCCAAAGCCCTAGCCCTATATACCTACTTACATTGGCTGTCCTTTTCTAATTTCTCAAATGTACCCCTACTTTTCATTGCCATGCCATAATTTGTTTCACCGTATTTCATTCCCGAGACAGCTTCAAAGTAGGGCCAATTTCGTCTTTCCATGTCATCCCACTCCTCGAACAAGGACGAAATCCACCACAGCTAGCCGCTAACCACCATGTTTTCAGAGATGTTCAGCACCAAAAACAATACGCATGTTATGCTACTCATTCTCTCTCTATATTCATATTCATCGTGTTTTTATTGTCCATGTCCTTCAGTACTAGCACAAGGGCACCACCAATAAGGATAATTTTATATTTTATTATTAAATTATGTTCATAAATCATGTTCCACGTAGAAATATAATTAATCGGAGGGAGGTATAATTAAAATATAAAATCGCCCTTGTTCTTCTTACTTTGAAAATAAGGGATTAACTAAAATTAATTATGAAAACAAATTTATGAGGATAATATTTTAAATTTTTGTTTCACTTTAAATTGAGATTTACATATCAAATTTTTATTAATTTTTAAATTTATATTATAATTTTATTTGTGCACATAGATGGCACTCCTTTCACAATCACTGTAACTGATTATTATTATCACAACACTAGTTAATTATGTTATTGATGTCATAATCTTGATAATTGGTCCCATTAAATAATGCATGATCAAATACGTGCATTAAAGTTTATAGTAGTACGTATATATATAATTACGGAGTACAAAATTGAAATTTATTTTGGAAATAACAATTTGCAAAGAACAAATAATCATTTGCCATCTCTCACCTAGTGGAGTATATATATAGAGACCAATAAAGCCATGCATAGTGTTGTGAGTAGCAGTACATCTCTATTATATTTCTATTTCCACTTAAAACACAAAACCTTTTGCATTCCTTCCATCTTGTTTTTGTGTCAATGACGTCGGAGTCCGGTGAGCAAAGTGTGGAAATACCACCGTCCGGCGGTGTATCTCCGACGACCCACCGGTGGAATCCGACAAAGGAGCAAATAACGATGCTTGAGAACCTGTACAAGCAAGGTATAAGGACTCCAAGTGCAGAGCAAATCCAACAAATAACAAGTAGGTTGAAAGTGCATGGTCATATAGAAGGGAAGAATGTATTCTATTGGTTTCAAAATCACAAAGCAAGGCAAAGACAGAAACAGAAGCAAGATCATATGGCCACTTACTTTAATCGTAATTACCTTCCTCAACCACCCCCCTTTCTTCCTCCTCCATCCCCAAATGGTAATTTTATTCTTAATTCCCTCACTTATATTTACATTTCAGCCTATACATACATACATATATTATTATTAAACATATACAACGATCGATCATATATGTGTGTACGCGTGGCATTTATACCTTCGTCATATATGTTAGATCATCAATCATATTCATCTTCGTGTGCATATAGATTATTCTATATATATGATGGTTTAATTTGTTTCAATTTCTTGACCCCATCAAACAAATATTTTTGCATTTTTTAAATGACATATACTAGCTTTCAAACATATTTCTGTTGGAAATGAGATCATCAAGGGAAGAAATAAAATTTTTTTTGAGATAAATATGTTTTTATTTTTCATAATTTTTGTGAGAAAATGTCAACAATAAGCATACGACTATTCTTTCAAGATCGGGGGAGGTGGGTGGTGGTGGTGGTGTGAGATTTTGAATCTTGAAATATGTAATTTTGATATATATGTTGTTTATTTTGTGTCATACAATTACTTTATATTAATTGTTACAATATCAAAAATCTTATTTTATTTTATATACTAGGGAAGTGAAGTAGTTATCAAGTTCTAGAAAGCAAGAGTCTTGATTTATAAGAGGATAGGGCTCGATTAGTGTGAGGAGCTATGGGGGGCAGTACATATTACCTGAAGTGTCTTTTTCTATTTGTACTTTTGTGTACAAATATTTGTGTTATCAAATGATGTACCACCTTTTTCAGTTAGAAACAAAAAGTCTATTGAAAAACATGCATTGTACTTTGACTGAAGTGAGTAGTACTATATATAAAATTGAAATATATATATTGGGAGTTGCTTTCTGGTTAAGATAAAGTTTTCTTGTAGGCATATGCATGCTTGTAGATATCAACTGAGTAATTAGATTTGTCATCTTTTTTTTTTATTTTTTATCTTGGGTTTGTTTCTGTTTTACTACTTTTGAGTAATAGTAGTAGTAGTAGTAGAGTATCTTTTTATGGCCACTGTCCTTTTCCTTCCGCTTTTCCTATCAAATTTAGATTCTCTTCTCCCTATCTTTCCATTTATTTTTTTCCATTTTTGGGTTTCTTTTCTTTTTTTGGGATTATATTTTTGTGTTCAGTCTCAGTCTCTGTTTAACTTGGAAGAGATATATCTCTCTGTCATCTCTCTTATTGCGTGTGTGTATTTTTTTTTTGTCTTTATTCAACTTTCCATGTGTATATTAAAGATTAAACTAGTAATATAAGATTAGTATATAATATACTCCTACATTATACAGAGTATAGATGTACGAACCGTATATATATATATGTATATATATACATATGGAAAGTTGAATAAATACTAAAGTTTATGATATAAGTAGTAAGTGTTAGTTGATAATAACAAAGTGGTTGTCTACTAATTAATTATAGGCACACACCGATCGACACTTTGTATGGAACTTCGTTGACTTTTAGACCTCAAGATTTTATTTATATCTCACATACATTTTATTTTAGTTTTGATATATATTTTAATCAAATTAATTAATTCTCACTCCAATAAAATACCACCAAGCATTACGTATTTTCTGTATAGTACGTATTTTCCTTCTTCAATTGGTATAATTTTAATTCTCTCCATTTCAAATCATAATAAGAGCAATTTGATAAAAATTGAAATATTTGAAATTGGTAAATTTATCTTCCCAAGTCAAAATTCTATTAATATATGACTCTTGGAATATTTGAAAAACTTGTAGCAGTAAATACCATTGTCTAGCTTGAACGTATATAAATACAAGTCATTGTTTTGAGTCATAAAATTGATTACATGATATTATTAAAAACTTTTAAATTTTGATGGGTGGTGGCAATATATGTATATATATAGTTGTTTGCAGTCCATATTACATGCCACCACCAAGCGATTTAGGGTTCTACCCAGCTCCACAATGCCCTAAGCTGATATTGCCTAGTAGCAGAAAGAGAAGCCCAAGGAAGCCGCAGATGATGATGATGATGATGAACGAACCTGATCAAAAACCAATCTCCCCTTGTTGTGATGAAAGAGAATTTGCTGGAGGAGACTCCCGTTTCAATTGCATGCCGCCGCCGCCGCCGCGGCGTCCTCCACCGCTATACAATACTAACAATGTTCATCAAGAAACATTGGCACTATTCCCACTGCACCCGACAGGAGTTTTAAGGGAAAGAAGAACAGAAGAAGTCAATTACTCATCATCATTTTCTAATATTGCATCAATTCACTCATCATCATGTTCAGTTGAGATCACTTCCAATGCTTATATTACTACCACTCCTTCAGAGGCTACAACCGATGGCATGTTCAGTAGACAAGAAGCTGCAGGTGGTTGTGGTACTGGTGGCGATCAATGCTTCTTTGACTTCTTCTGTAGTGGATCTAATGCTTCTTCTGATCACGGCCCTTAATTAATTCAATGCAATCAAGATTATATATAACCTCTCGATCATGCATGCTTTTGACATATTTAATTCGCTTCTCTTGGACAATTTAATTTCTTTCTTTCTTTCTTAATTACCACTTTAATTCATGTTACTTTATTTAATTTTCCCCGCCTGGCCCTAAAAAATTAAAGGTCGAAATCATCGATCAGTTGTGAGTTTTAATTTAATCTTCGGCTCACTCTCTTCTACACTGTGCATGTAAATCTTGTTCATCATTTGTTTATCTACCTTCTTCTTTTTCCTTTTTTCACAATGGAGGTCGCGGTCTAAAATCTATGTCTCCAATAACTCACCCATCACTTTCTTTATCTACCATTATTTTAGGATCAGATGCGTTACACATAGTAGCACTTATACTATCGATTTTAGCTTATTACTCTCGTTTAAAATATTTAAAAGATAATTATTTAATTATTTGATGGAACAAATAGATCTGATAAATGGATATTTAAATTAGTAACCGATAACTATATAATTTACTGAATAATAATACTATCCACAAATCTATTGGATAACTCAATTATATGGTCAAATAGCACAAATACGGTGTGCTTTTCTATCTTGAGGCCTTATCTTAATAATAAGAAGAAAATTTGTTGTTAAGAATAATCTTAAGGATAACTATGATATAAAGAAAAGTTATGAAGAGTCAAACAAATTTTTTCTCTGAATCTTCTCATTTTTAGAGAAGTTAGTTTTTTTTTATCGTCTTTTCATTCGTATTATCTCCTAAAAAAACTTCAAGACAATTAAAAAAATAAAATTTTCTTCAACTTTCTTTTATTTTCTCTTATCAAGTGAACTCCAAAACAGGATAAAAATATAACATACTGTGTACCGTAACCTTAGACTGTAATTGACACGTTTAGAAAGAAAAAATTGATTACTTAACCTATGCCGTAAATTTTTGAATCGATTATTAAAAGTTGGGGGTTAATCTAACTTATAATCATTTTTTGTCAACAATATTTTTTTTAAAAAAATTTCTCACAAATCCAAAACTTCCCATGGACAGTCCCTACTACTAAATTAACTTTCATTTTCTCAATATGCAAATATAATTTAATTCGTTCAGGAAAATAAACGCCACGTTTGGGATCTAAGCAGAAATAAAGGTATTACAGTTACATTTGTTGTGTGTGTCCAATTTTCAGTTCCTATAAGATAATTTTGTAAAATTTTATTATTTAATATTAAAGTAATTTTTTTTAATTTAAATAAATTTGAAATAGGAAATATCATTATTCATATTAAATATATGAAAAATATTCTTAAATATAATTTTTTATACGTTGGTATTGTTACATATTCATATCACAAATAAAATTATAATATTTTCAAACATCATTACATATTTTTTTATAAAGGTATCTGCAAATTTGAAATGGTGTAACTCGTAAGTAAGTAGGGCTATAAATGGAGTTGAAAATATTCGACATTCGATTACAATATTTGTGTCCGTATTCAAAAAAAGCATATTCAATTAAAAATTAATAGAATATGAATATATGCATATTGGCATCCAGTAATATTCGTATCCGATTTTAACAATTATTTGTACTAAACTTTACTTTATTATTATGTTATTTATTACGGTATAAGAAAGTTTTTTTTAAAGTTATATAACAATATTACGTTCATAAATTAATAGATAATTCATTATAAAATGACAATCAATTAAGTTTATTGTGGATTCTTTTTATTATCTGAATAAAATTTTGTTTTATATATGTCACATATTTTACTAAAATATTAGAATAACTTTCGCTTAAATTATATTTGAAATATTCGATATTAATATCCGTATTCAATTTTATCCGACAAATATTATTCATATTTGTATCCATTTAAAAATAAATTAATATAAAATAAAAGTATATTAATATCCGTTTAGACCACTGCTCATAAATACTCGTATAATTTACAAGAAACTACTTGTTGGTACTTTATATTTAAAAATAATTTCCATCTAGTCTAGTCGAAGATAGTTGTACCGGAGCACCGGCAGAATTTTCGCTATAATTTAAGGGGACGCTTGTGTTTGAGAGCTAATCAGCCCATCATTCGCTTCTGTTGCTTTTCCTCTTCACGGAATGGGCCTACAACTGAACGACCCAGAGCCCAGCTTTATTAGACAGACGGCATTATTTTAACGCCAAAAAATATCTGTCTATTACATCAGACGGTCTTCTTAACAGATACCGTCACCGTTTCCTTCCCTCAAAATGTCTCTCTCTCCTCTTTGCACCCTCCGTCTCTCTCTACACGCTTCGATTGTTGGAGGGGTTTGCTTTGTCAAGATGTTCTCTGTTCATGGATTCTTCAAAGCTAAATCCCAAAAGGTAATCTCCTGAGATCCTTACTGTTCTTCCCTTTTCTTCATCTCTTATCTTTTCTTCTAAATCTTTCCGGGTTTTTCATTTCTCTTGTTGGACTTGTAATTTTTCTTTTCCCCATTTCTTGTGGCTTGTTGATGAGAACTGATGATACCCTTTTGACCTTTATTGGATTGAATTGATCAATACCCATATCTTTCGTTTTTTTTAACAACTTGATGTTAAAGTTTGAATTTTCAGTGTTTCTATTGAAAGATGACTTAGGGGTGTATGAAGTATGAAATTCATTTGGGGTTGCTGTGAGATACTATTTTCTTGATTTTTGTGGGTGATAATTCCTTGTACATTAGTTACACTGTTTATATTGGTGATTTGATTTAAAATGGGAGAAGATTTACTCACATCTTTATCAATTGAGAATTATCCCCCATCTACATTCTTATCCATGGATCCAAATTCTAACCCTCCCGAGGAATCAGACCGAGACATGAACCGGCAAGTGGTTCTTTCTGGACCACCCGATATTAATCTCCCCTTATCAGTTGAGCTTAGTCCTCCGCCACCATCATGGAATCATGATACTTTTGATATGCTAGATGTTACCCTTGGACATCAAATTAATGAGTCCGATACACTTCTTAATATGTCGAAGAGTGTTAGGAAGTGTGCTAAGAGATTAGACAGTATTTGGGGGGCTTGGTTTTTCTTTAGTTTCTACTTCAAACCTGTTTTGAAGGACGAATCGAAGTGTAATGTGATTTGGGATAGTAATGGGGTTTCGGGGTTTGATAAATCGGATCTTCAGCTTGATGTTTTCCTCGTTCAGCACGATATGGAGAATATGTATATGTGGGTATTTAAGGAAAGACCGGAAAACGCGCTAGGCAAAATGCAGTTAAGAAGTTATATGAATGGACATTCTCGGCAGGGGGAGCCAACATTTCCGTTTAGCGCTGAGAGGGGGTTCGTTCGGTCTCATAGAATGCAGCGTAAGCACTACAGAGGCCTTTCGAATCCTCAGTGTGTTCATGGAATTGAACATGTTCCATCGCCCAACCTTATGGTTATCGATGAGGAAGAGCAGAAGAAGTGGATGGAACTTACAGGTAGAGATCTGAGTTTTTCTGTGCCACCTGAAGCAAGGGACTTTTGTTCTTGGAGAACTCTTCCGAATACAGAGTTTGAACTTGAGAGACCACTTCCTGTGCTGAAGAATAATTCACATCCTCCAAGAAAATTGCTTAATGGATCTGGTTTGAACTTATCGACTCAGTCTTCAAACCATGTAAATGGCAATGGAATAGATCTCTTGCCTGCTTGCAACAAGAGGAAGAAAGATCTTTTCTCAAATGTGAATGACGAAGATTGTTGTTTTACCCATTTAGATCGAACACAAGATTCAGAGTTCCATCCAGTTGAACCGTCCTGGATGAATGAATTTAGTGGGGTGATGAAGAATGTACATGGGCCGGTCACAGCTGCAAAATCTATATACGAGGATGAAGAAGGGTATTTGATTGTTGTCGCCCTGCCTTTTTCTGATCCAGGACGGGTTAAGGTTCATTGGTGGAACCAAATAACACATGGTGTTGTGAAAATATCATCGGTGAGCACTGCTTGCATGCCCTTTGTTCAGAGAAATGATAGAACATTCAAGCTCACTGATCCATCTCCTGAGCACTGTCCTCCCGGGGAGTTCAAGCGTGAAATTCCGCTTGCTACCAGAATTCCGGATGATGCCAAGCTAGAAGCTTACTTTGACAAAAGTGGAACAGTTCTAGAGATCATAGTGCCTAAACACCGTGTGGGACCTGAAGAACATGAAGTTCATGTTTCTCTCCGGCCTCCCAATGATTTTATGTAGTCTGGAATGCTTCATTTTGTGATGGAAATTTGAGTGTAGTCATTTTAGTGAATATTTATAACCTAAAGCAAAAAGGATCATTGTTATCATAGTCTAACTAGTTATAAAAAATCATTTCAACTTACTGTTTGATACCAACACTGCTTGTGTTTCTGTGTCATTTTATTTTTGGTAGTTATTTTCTCACGTGTCTTGATCAATTTTGTGCTTAGTAGTATTAGTCTCTAGCTTAGTTTAGTTTTATTTATTTATTTTTAAAATGTGATAACACTGTATGCATTAGAAGCATATTCAAATTGCAATGCAATTTGAAGACGGTATGGTTTTTGATTTTGCATTTTCTGAACCAGGGTATGAACCGAAAGTGATATGTACCTGCTAGACTGATGAATATTAAATAATAAAAAAACCACTGTAACCAAAAAAAAAAAATTGAGAAATAAAAAAACAGAAAACCAAACCAAACCATAACACTTGTATGAAAAGAAAGAGGGTTCGATCTTCTCAGACGAATAGTAAATGGATTATACAGTTACTTTAACGAACTGGCAAATATCGGTCTCTATTCAAGTTTGTATTCATGTGGTCTGCATTTCAGACTTTGGTGTAGTTTCTCATCACACAAATATTTCTTAATAATTGTATTTCACAAAAATAGAAATACGTATTGAAATAATTATTTGCTATAAATATATTCCCAATACAAAAAAGTAGATATAAATGTAGGTTTTAAAGAGAAAAAACAACTAGAATGGAGTAACTTGTTAGACCTTTCCTTAAAACCTCATAAACTAGAATCGTGAAATAATATATTGACATTCGGTAGAACTAACAACGAAGTATATGGTAACCCTCTGATATCTCCCCATTCAAAGGCTTAACAGAGAAAATATGATATATTGTCTTAAGATAAAACTGCAGTCTTCAGCAGCACTCCACCAGGTCGCTACATTCAGATCCAACCTTGTCCGTATTACACACACATGCGTGTTCTACATTATTCAGACGAGTCAACACAAAGGACCGACTTTTTCACGGCAATTCAAATGTCCTTTATGCCACGTCGTCACATCTTCACTTCAAAACAATTTAAGAATTCTATTTACCGTTCTAAACTCCCAGTTTAATTCGACCAATTTTCCTGCTAGCTCTTGTTTTACGGTTTTAGAACCCTGCTTGGTTTTAATTTTTAAGCACCTGACAATAATACCATGAGGAACACCAATTGGTTGTTAGGTTACGTTTGGTTCGATAAAATAGAATAATATAAGAATGAAATGAATTTTACATTATTTGTTAGTTCATTTATATATAAAGTTCATTTATTATTTTATTTATTTTCATAAATTCATGTGTATTTCTAAATTCATCCACTAAAATAAAATTTATCTGTTCCATTACAACCAAAATTTTACATACAATTTACCATTTTTTCATTCGCATACTCCCTTTATAATTTTTATAATTTTTGTCTTCTATCACCATTTTTTTTTTATAAACTCATTTCATTCACATGTTATTCTATTTTTTCCAATCAAACACAACTTTAATATAATTCCGACCAAACACAACTTTAATGTAATGTATGTAATCATTCTTCGCGTATATGCCTTGTGCTTTACCAATTCACATAATGGAAAAAAAAAAATCTAATCTACACTGGAATAATGAAATAAGAAGAAAAGTTGAAAGTATGTAATGTTTCTCCAAGACGAAGGAGGTCGACATCTTGTTCGAGGATGAAGTAATTTGATTTTTCCTTAGAAATATTTGAAAAATCTAACTTTAGACCGATATTTGTACAAGGGTCAATGCGTACATAAGAAGAAATCAACGTATTAAATCTTCCAAGAAGGGAGAATAACCAGAAGAACCAGAATCACGTTGCATTGCATTAGTTGTCCTCGAGCCGACAACGTTCCTATTACGGATTACTAGCCAAATGAGGAACTTAAATTTCAAAAAAAAAAAAATTTAAATTCCAAAAAGTTCCAACGATTAAAGGTTCAAGATTTCCTTTGGTTTTCGGGAACAAATTAGTTAATCATCAAATGTGTTTTGAGAAACCATCAAATGGTTTTGTAGGTTGAAGTTCCGACTTATTTGTAAAATTAAAATAATCAGATATTGAAAAGGAGGAGACATGACATAAAAATAACGAAAAACCTTAATAAAGGATTACATTCTACTAAAATATTAAATTTATAGTCTTCACATCAGAAAATCCAAAACAGTACGGAATTTTAAAACGACCAAACAGACTTGAAAAGCAACCGTCACCCACACCACAACCAAGGATGACTACCTAAATTTCCATCTTAATCGACCTCTTCAATCTTTGGGCCTGCGCCTGCACCGCTTCCACCACCAACAGAAGGACCATCTTCATCCATTGCTCCGCCGCCCATGCCACCGCCAGCTCCTTGGTACATTTTGGCAATGATGGGATTGCATATGCCTTCGAGCTCCTTCATCTTGTCTTCGAATTCATCAGATTCAGCAAGCTGATTCCCATCAAGCCACTGGATGGCCTGTTCAATTGCATCCTCAATCTTCTTTTTGTCTGCTTCAGCAAGGTTGGAGCTTATCTTCTCGTCTTTGATCGTATTCCTCATGTTGTAAGCATAATTCTCCAAGGCATTCTTAGCGTCCACCTTCTTCTTATGCTCCTCATCCTCGGACTTGTACTTCTCTGCTTCTTGCACCATCTTTTCAATTTCCTCCTTCGAAAGCCTGCCCTTATCATTGGTAATTGTGATCTTGTTCTTCTGGCCGGTGGTTTTGTCCTCAGCAGACACATTTAGAATACCATTTGCATCGATGTCAAAGCAAACAGTAATCTGTGGCACACCTCTCGGAGCAGGTGGAATACCCGAAAGCTCAAACTTGCCCAACAAATTGTTGTCTCTAGTTCTTGTTCTTTCACCCTCAAATACTTGAATAAGCACACCAGGTTGGTTATCAGAGTATGTCGAGAACACCTGCTCCTTCTTAGTTGGTATGGTAGTGTTCCTCGGGATCAAAACAGTCATAACTCCTCCAGCAGTCTCCAGACCAAGAGACAATGGAGTAACATCCAACAGTAACAAGTCTTGCACCTTCTCATTTCCTTCGCCACTCAAAATTGCAGCCTGAACAGCTGCACCATAAGCAACAGCCTCATCTGGGTTAATGCTCTTGCAAAGTTCTTTCCCATTGAAAAAGTCCTGCAACAATTGCTGAACTTTGGGAATTCTGGTAGACCCCCCAACAAGCACAACATCGTGCACAGAGTTCTTGTCCATTTTTGCATCCCTCAGACACTTCTCAACTGGCTCCATACACTTCCTGAAAAGATCCATGTTCAGCTCCTCAAACCTTGCTCGAGTAATTGTGGTGTAAAAATCAATACCCTCAAACAAAGAATCAATTTCAATAGTGGTCTGAGCAGTTGAAGAAAGGGTCCTCTTTGCCCTTTCGCAAGCAGTCCTCAATCTTCTCAATGCTCTAGCATTTCCACTAATATCCTTCTTGTTCTTCCTCTTAAATTCTTGAACAAAATGGTTAACCATTCGGTTATCAAAATCTTCACCTCCCAAATGGGTATCACCAGCCGTGGCTTTTACCTCAAAAATACCTTCCTCAATCGTAAGTAGTGAAACATCAAATGTCCCACCACCAAGATCAAAGATGAGCACATTCTTCTCACCAACACTAGTAGCCTTCTTGTCTAGACCATAAGCAATTGCAGCAGCCGTAGGCTCATTAATAATTCTCATAACGTTAAGCCCTGAAATAACACCAGCATCTTTTGTTGCTTGACGCTGGGAATCATTGAAGTAAGCCGGGACAGTGACAACTGCATTTTTCACCGATGCACCAAGAAAAGCCTCAGCGATTTCTCTCATCTTCGTGAGAACCATGGAAGAGATCTCCTCAGCTGCAAATTGCTTCTCTTCACCCTTGTAGTTTACAACAATCATTGGCTTGTCACCAGCCCCTGGTATGACTTTAAAAGGCCATAATTTCATGTCACTTTGAACAGAGGCATCAGTAAACCTCCTTCCAATCAACCTCTTTGCATCTGAAAGCATAGAAAATTAAAATCCCAATCAGACCCTTGAACCAAGGTAGATGATTCAATTGAAAACTATAACACAAAATACGCTTATTAGTAGCAAATAGAAAAAATGGACCTCTTCCTAGCAACTGAATCAAATAAAACAAATTAAATATACAGGACATTAATATGAGATTAGGATACAGTGTTAGATATGCAATGTTTTGCAAAACTACTCCCCAATTCCACCTAAATTTTGGTGTGAAATAAGCAAAACTCCTAAATCAACAGTGCTAACCCCTTTACCAGAACAACAGTGCTAACCATAAAGTAATTAAACATTTCACCTTTCTCAACAAAATGCACCAAAAGAGTCGCTCAATCATATTACATGCTAACCCTAAAACACAATTTTCTATTTTAAAAGCTCATAAACAAAATCAAAATGAACCAATTAAAAACAGAAAACTAGAAAAACAAGGCGCCCATAGATCTCTCAGTATTTCTCATTCAAAACACTACTGACCGATAGGGATCAATTACACTAGGAAAAAATGATCTTAAGACCTCATGTAAGCAACTCATATACAAACTAATCCATGGAACATAGAGAACTTGAGAACGAATGTTAAGATTAAACTCTTTTTTTTTTTTTTAACAGAACTCAAAAAATCGGACCAAAAATTTGAATATGATAAAAGCAGAGTTTGGAACCAAAAATATTCCCTGATTTCTTACAAGGTTAGATTCCAGATACTTCCCAAAACAGATCTATATATTCAACAAATCTAGCAGCTACCAGCTAAATTAACAACTGCAAACCTCACAATCAAAACCAAAAGAAATCTAAACAAAAACCCCAGCAACTACTCTGTTTTAATGCTCTAAAATTCTGAACTCCCACAAAAGTAATCAATAAAATAAGCAAGACGAGCATCCACAAGAAACTTAAAACCATCTTCCATCGACTAAACATTGAAAAACGTCATAAACATATCTAGTAATCGAGTTATGGAAGTAAGAAGAAACATACCAAAAACAGTGTTGGTTGGGTTCATGGCGACTTGATTCTTCGCAGCATCGCCGATCAACCGCTCCGTATCAGTGAAAGCAACATACGAAGGTGTCGTTCTGTTCCCCTGATCGTTGGCGATGATCTCGACACGATCGTGCTGCCAAACGCCCACGCACGAGTATGTGGTTCCCAAATCAATCCCGATCGCCGGTCCTTCACCTTTTCCGGCCATTCTTCTCAATCAATCACAAAACGAAAAACTGGTTTTATCAAAAAATCTGAAGAAAATTTCGAAGATTTGCAGAGCTTTGGTAGAACTTTTTTTTGAACTGATGAATGAAGAGAAGCAGAGGAAGTGGGCATTATAAAGGATAAAGGCTTATTTCGAGAACGTTCTTATTGTGATCTGTGGACCGTTGGATCAAAACACATGGAGGGTGACAGTAATTTACATGAATTTGGGGCTTTAACTCCCGCGTGTTTACGTATTCTAGTTGGTTCGAGAGGTTTCCAAACTTTATTTTATTTGCTCACATGATGAAGTAAAGAATGATAAAATTTGACTAATGCGTATTCTCTTTTTTTCCTCTGTTTTTCCATTTCATTTATTATACTTGGTCATCCTTAAACCTTGAGAATTATAAACATAATTTAGTTTATAAATAGAGAAAACTCTTCATAAATAAATACTATATTTTTTTAAAATATATTTTGACTTTCATTATCAAAAATATATTTTGACTTTTAAAATTTTACTTAATCTATCTTATATTATAAAAATTGATTAAATTCGTGTTAGATGATAAATAGGTGAATCATATTAACTTGCATTCCGATAATAAAGTTCACTAGAGCTTGTTTGCTTATTAAGCGGTTGAAGTTAGTACAACTACAGTTATAGATAATAAACACAATGAAAGCTACGATTATAATTTAAACTTTTTCAACGTTGATAAATTATTTAGTTCAACTCACAAAATGTTGTTCGCTTATTATAATGATTGAAATGATGTAAAAGTGAAAAAAAAATCATTTTCTAAAGTGTTATACATGCATATATATAAATACACACACATATATCAATTAATTCTGTCAAATTTAATTTATTATCAACATTTTAATCTATTAATTCATATTAAACATTCTAATCTATTAATTCTATCAAATTTAGTTTATTATCAACAATCAATTAATAATACTAATAAGCAGTTATAAATGTATAAATTCCTAAGATTTTTTTTTTCAATTTCCTTTTGTACATTATTTGAATTTCTGGATACTCGTAGGACAAGTCCAAGTATTATAATTATCTGTGAGTTGGGTATTTGAAATACCCGACGAATTTGATTTCAAATTTGGATGACATAATTTAAAATCGGTCGAATAATACATTGCTCACATCCAACTCGCCTCATGCTCGTTCCAAAATGCTTGAGAATTAAAAATGCAACGGTCACATTTTACCAGTGGTGCAATTTATCTCCGTAAAATTGTAAATAAGTTAGGCCCATATAATAAGCTGAAGCTGTATCCATGGATCGAACAATTCTTACAGGTCTAATACCGGACGTCAAACTTAATATTAAGAAAATATGCCCCAGTTTAACTAATTTTGTGCAATAAATGATAAATTATCAACTTTTAAATTAATTTGATCATGTGCGACATACGTGAGAATGGGATGAATATTGGTCCTTTTAACTTGTGTATCCAACTATGCATATATGAGACAATTTTTGATAAGAATATTTTAAGAATTTCACATTTTTCATAATTTATTCTGACATATTTTTGGGATGCATAACTTTGTTGAAGTAAAATGAGTGACTTAATTATTACTCAAAGTAGTGATGAACTATATTTATATTTATGAAGTTATATAAAATTATTTATACAATTATTTAATTATCGATGAATACATCAGATAGCCTACGTAATTTAAAAAGACTTTAAAAAAGAAAGTTAAAACTAAAAAATATAATGAATATGTAAAAAAGGATCTCACATATATAAAGCTAACTTGTTTTCATATTTATCATATGATTTATTCAGATCTTTCGCATTTTATTTTAACTTCTTCTTAGGCGAAATATTGCTTCCATTTCCATTTTCGCTCCATTATCAATTTGATCACGAACTAAACAAACAAAATAAAATCCACTTAATCTTAAAAATTTATGCAATGTGTACGTGGAATGCATTTATTGGATATCGTGGAAATACTAATAACCACTTGCATAGAGACAATTCAACAAATTAGTTATTCGGCGAATTACAGAAAAATGATGATATGGATAACAAAATTACACGGATAGTGGAGTCCTCAAGCTTCTTTCACCTTCATCATCATCCACATTTCTCTGTCGCTGCTCTGCTCCCATGAGCTTCAAACACCTCAACTGAATCAGTTTCTGCAGAAATTCTTCAATTTCTTACTCCATGGCGAAGACTCTAATTTCTTCTCCTTCTTTCATCGGCACGCCTCTTCGCCATGGCCTCCACATCCTCCCACAGCGGAAACTCGTTACCACCAGAGTCAATTTCAGCTTCCACGGTCTTCCCCCAATTCAATCATTTGGTGCTTCCATCGATTTGAGCACAATTGTTAGCAGAACCGAGAGTATTTTGTACACGCTCGCCGATGCGGCTGTTTCTGTCGATCCAGCTTCTGTATCTACTGATGCGCCCGTCCAGAAAAGCGGTGGTTGGTTCGGTTTCATATCGGACGCCATGGAAGTTGTTTTGAAGGTAATTTTTTTGAGTTTACTTACTGTAGTATGTACCTGGGTGACTCAACTGAACACAATCGCATACTACATATGTGTGTGGTATGAAATTAACTGGAATTGACTTATTATCATGTATGAGATAGAGTAAGCCTTGTCAATTGTATGGTTAATTAGTGCTACTGGTTATTATCTTTAGCACATAATGTACAGTAATTTGGTTATAGATAATGCTATATTCCATGTCAACAGATGAAAGGATATTCTTACTAGAAGATCAAGTAAACAAACACATTGTACAAAAAGTGCTTTTGACCTATCAAAACATCTTCTTAAAGATCAAGCGGACAAGCAAGTTGTAAATTGTTAGTGAGGTGGGATATAAGTAAACATGATATGAAGGTGGAAAGGTGGCACTTAATATCGAGTATTAGAAAGATATGATACCCCAAAAGTAATAGATATCATATTTAGGACTCTTTCAAATCCTATTGCATTTCTTTTCAGAAAATTTTAAAAAAAAAGCATAATATATGCATTCAAAACAGAAGGTCAGAAGCATACACCAGAAAGGATTTTTTTTTTTAATGATTCTTTTCTTTTTGGGACAAGAAACTCAGTGCTAATCTATTTAAAATTGTGGAAATCATTGGTTGTTGATGACTAATTATTTCCAGTGTTAATATGAAAATTTTGAAATTTAATACATGCACCATTAAGAATTGTATTTTCTGTTTGTGACGTATTGTTATCTCTTACAGAGTTTACCTATTGGCATTGTTGTGCTGTAAATTTAATCGAAATCCATCCTTTCTTCAGATTGCTTGGCAGGGTGCCTTTTATGTAATTGTTGTTTTTCAATGCTGATCTTTTGCACACTATAACCTGTAGTCTTGTAATAGACCTATGGCAATGTTAACCAGCAATAATTTGTGTTTTTTTGTTTTGTTTTGTAATTACCTTTTTATTGTGTTGGGTGCTTTTTTTTTTCTTAGTTTGATACCACATATAGTTCTGAAATTCTGTTCACTGAAAGTCACCCGATGCGTTAATATGCCATGAATAACTTTCATACTATGAAAAAGTACTAACCACACATATTATTGATAATGATCCATCGTATATACTTCAGGTTATGAAGGATGGACTTAATGCCATTCATGTGCCTTACTCTTATGGTTTTGCCATTATATTGCTCACAGTTTTTGTTAAAATCGTGACATTGCCTTTGACAAAACAACAGGTAAATATATCTCCACTACCATTTTGTTTTTGGCAAAAACATAACTTGGAAAGATTTTGACTGTTGGATATTGTTGTTATTTACCTGGTAACATTTTAATTTTTTGTTAAAGGTTGAATCAACATTGGCAATGCAAAACCTCCAACCAAAGATCAAGGCAATCCAACAAAGATATGCAGGGAATCAGGTGAGGTACACAGGTCAATTTTATTTTTTTGGTCTATGTTTTTGTCTTTGCCTGCATGCATGCATGTAGATCGGTGTAGTTACATACCCAGTATCCCAAAATTGATAGTTTTTTTTTTTTTTTTTTGGTGAAAACTAGTCATAGCAAGTGAGTCGTACTTAAAAGAAAACTGTAGGGACTTGGATACTTATAAAAAGTACTGCCTTTTGGTATATAACCGACAATTCATGAAATTCTTGAACTCATGAGTTCATTTGCTAGGTGTGTCTGAATAAAAACTCTGCATTGTGCAGGCTGTTAGAATCTGAAAGTCCGCAGTGAACCTTGGATGTTGGGATGTGCTTTTCATTTGGCATGTATATGGAATTTAACTGTTTTGGAAAGATAAATAAGTAAATAAATATGGGTACCTTGATAATGGTATTCCAGATGTGAGTCCATTGAATGTGAGAGCAAAGATATTGCAGGGAGGTATTTTAGTTTGACATTGGTTTTGAAGGTCATTAATATTGGTTAAACATACTTTCCTTATTGTATGAGCTTGTTTGTGTTTTTGGTTTAATCTTTTTATGTTTTTTGGCTGCACTCTGCAGATGCATGTCATATTGTCATCTGATAAATGGAACATTTTTATTTGGCACTAGCAGCTTATTTATAAAAAAGAATTATCCCTTTCCTTAAGTAGCATCAGTTCTTTTGAGATTTCCCAAATATTCAACCCAGTTCTGCATTTAAACTTCAACTCACAAATATCACTCTTGTTTTTGAAACACTAAAGGAAACAGTTTGAAAATGTGTGGGTTCCAATTGAAATTTTTGTTATATTTTATATCACAAGAGGTCATCAAAATGGGAGCTGAATAATATCTTTTATATACGGTACTATATACCATCAATTTCCTTGCAAACAGAACCAGTACATACCTGTAGTAGGAGAGAGCACTTGACTATCCTTTGTCCTCCATAATTCAACTTTTGTAAGTCCTAAATATTTGGAGGGTAGATAATGATAAAAGTGCCTCTCAAATAATTAAATGAGTGAATATAAATCTAGTAAAAGTAGAACAGATTCTTGCAAAAATATGCATGTAAAAATAAATCTATGATTATGATTCAGTGCCCATTTTATGTGAAAATTGGCAGAATTGTTAAGCTCTTCCTGTCTCTTCCTGTTGTATATTTTGCAGGAAAGAATACAACTTGAGACATCACGGCTATATAAACAGGCAGGAGTTAACCCTCTGGCAGGTAGATCTTCAATAGATCATTTGACGCTGTATTTGTTCATTGTCAACTTTGCTGTCACCGCTTATTACTTGTAATTGCATATATGCACTTTTTTCCTTTTCGAGCATTATAATACTACTAGAAGCTCAAATACATATCTCTGCAGTAGAATCCTCCTCTTAAAGGCCATACAATCTTCTGTTGCTGAATAACACAAACTTATTACACATATATGTGTGTGTCCAGCAACCTTAGCAAAAGCTTGAGGCCATAGCCATGCTTGAGTAATGCACCTAGTTCTCATGTTGCTCTTTGGTTACCAAAATTGACAATTCTCCCCCCTAATTGTTAATATTGGACAATCAAATCCAATCGTTGATGTGGGGCCTAAATCTACTTATAGGTGCTCCCACGGCATTCTAAAACTAGTGCAGCTACTGCAAATTGATTACCATTTTAGAATTATTGTCTGTACATGACTAAGGCTCTTTGTCAATGATTAAACTCAATTGCACCATTGATAACTTAAGGGCAGATGATTGGCAATTACGATAATTGGGAGATTACATGGAAATTGGATAATAACGTTAAGGGATAGATACATTTAGTCACAATAAAATGACATAATTAGGTTCAATCTCTTCCCTAAGGGTTTCATATGGTGGGGATAAATATTGTTTACTAGGTCATTTTTTGTTTTGTGATGTCAATTACTATGGAAAATTGAGATCACCATCCAGTTAAGGAATGCTATGAAGCAGCGCTTTTCTTCTTTTACGTGTACAGCAGAATGGGTGCAACGGTGAGCTGACAAGGGCGACGTTTTGTAATGGGGTGCTTTGAGGGCGCCTAAGTGTGTATCTGTGGATATTTCCATGGCAAAGAAATGTAGTATAAATACTTAAATAAATGCTTTATTGGTGCTATCGGTGGGTCCTTCTTGGGGGTGCTTTATGAGTTATTATTGTGTAACATTAATGATTTTTTACTTTGAAGGAATAATGAAACAATGCAACATGTGCTACTGGTTTTATTAAAACTACTGTTTTGTACTAGTATCAGATTATTTCATCCCAGTTCGAGCACACTGATTGAATAGAGTAAAGATAATCTTTTGTGATCCCCACTTTGTGGAAATCTTTTTATGTATGAATATGTTAGATACCTGTGATGCAATCGGTGAAACAGTGTATCTTTTTCTTTCTTTTTCAAAAGAAACAAAGTTTATTTTTATTTATTAATTATTATTGTTGTTTTTGTGTGTGTGCGGGTATGTGTGCGCACATGTGTGTGAATGAAGAAGATAGTGAGGATTTGCAGTTCCTCGTTTCCTATGGAATGTGACACCTACTCCTTGCAGGAATTTCATTCCTATTATAAGTCTTTCTACCATCCAAATATGTTCTTCCTATGTTCAACAGCATGCTTGTTTTTTCAACTTTTATGTCTCTGGATCTTCATTTTTGCATATTATTATTGAAGGTGTACAATTTTATCCATGACATAAGGGCTTTCTATTCTTAAGTTCAACTCTCATGTGATGTGGAGCATGAAGAATTAATTTCCTAGTATCTAAAGCTAAACTATAGAAATATCATTGTCAAATATTTGTATGGAGTTTTAATTCATACAAGGCTTAATGCAGGACACTGCATGTTTGAATTTTTAAGAGTTTTCCTGTGAATTTCATATACTTAAAAATACCTTCTTTTCAGGTTTTTGTTTTGCATTATCACTCATATAGGCCATTTTTATTGCTTGTTCTTTGCAATAGATATCATTGCTTCAGTGAATCATTTTGTTGTTTTTCTGATAATATAACAGGTTGCTTACCAACGTTGGCAACAATACCAGTCTTTATTGGTTTATATCAAGCACTTTCAAATGTCGCAAATGAGGTACTAAGAGTTGCATTTGTTGCTGTTATAGTGTATTGATCATAACAAATGTGCACTCAGCAATAATAACTAATTTCTGATATGTTTGAACTCTTTTTCCACCCTTTACTCTAAGGGATTACTGACGGAAGGATTCTTCTGGATACCCTCTTTGGGAGGCCCAACTACAATTGCAGCTAGACAAAGTGGATCTGGAATTTCTTGGCTCATTCCATTTGTGGTATAATAACTTATTTTATCTTTTCTGCATGTTTGATTTCATATTTTTATAGCATCCATGTATATAAGGCAGCCAATTGTCCATATCTGATATCTGTTTGTTAGTTAGGGCTCCTTATAATTAATATGAAAAAATGAATGTGAGAAACGTAGGGGTAGATGAACTTTTCTGGCGTTGTTGGTAGAAAGACTAGAGTTAACTTGTGGGTGGTCAACGTTTCACATTGATTAGAGAGAGTGAAATTGAAGACCGCTGACATATTAACATAAGCTTTTCGGTCAAGTTGGGCTCATCAAGTTCTTAGGGCCTTAGGTCCTTCATTATGGACTCCTACACTGAAGAATGGTAGGACAGTGATGGATATCTCCTTTTGTATTTGCACTCTGAGATAAAGTAGGCCTTCTCTTCAACTTCTCTTTTCCTTACTCTACTCTACTGTTTTGCTTTCGATACCAACATGCAATATCTAAATCAAGAATTGAATGTTTATGTCTTATAATACCGTATGGCTTTGAATCGGTCCGTGGTTCCTACTTTTATTCCTCAGTCTATCACTTGTATTTTGTCCATCCAAGTTTTCTATTTAAATATTTGGACCTCAAGTTTTCTCTGAGTTGTCATGGAGGAGGACAACTCTATAAAGTGAACCCAAAGACCTTTCTTTCTAACTTTTTTTTTATTTTTAAATAATGAACTGAAAATATTTGGATTCTAAGGAACCAATCATCGGCTTCTTCGGTGGTGCTGCATCTTCTTTTGATTTTTGTCGGTTATAATTTTTCTATAAAGCTGGAGGTTTCTATTGTTTTCACCTTGCAGAATGTACAACATTGAGCTGCATATCTTGAAACTAGCTTTTTCCAAAAGAATCTAGCATCTGCATTATCTCCAGAACCCTGAAATAGACTGACAAGCAAAGTAGGAGGTGAACTCATACCACCTCGAAAATGTCAAAAGGCAAGATGCATAAGGGTCTCCACCACATGCAAAGCAGAAGCGAATAGAAATGAAACTCACTGCCATTGTCCACATTTTCTGCATCTGTAATAGTATAAATTACAACATTATGACCCAATGACCAAACAAGAGTGTTGATATTTGACTGATGTAGCCTATCAAACAAACCAAGCTACACAGAAATGGAAAGGTGGCAACGTGAACCTGATAGGGAAAATAAATTTGCATGGAAATGTTAAAATTTGTCCAAGGACCAGGGATTACTGTGTGTTCTGCTTGTAACTCAACTGCCCTAGTAGTTTACTGGATAAATTGATAGCAGGGCCCTCCAAGTGAAAGTGTGAAACTACATATAAATATAGATATGGATATAGATACCGATATTTAGATATATAGATGTTCTGTCTCTTCTATTACTTTATGGACCATCCCCTATGTTATGTACCGCAATAAATAGATCCAGGGAGCCTTGATGATAGGAAGTTCACGTAAACCTTTTCACTTTAGCAGGCTGGCTTTCTTCTACATTGTAGCTGAAGATTATATCCACGTCTCTTTCACAAGCTGTTGTAACTGCAATATTACCTATTTTGCAGGATGGCCATCCTCCTCTTGGTTGGCATGACACTGCAGCATACCTAGTTTTGCCTGTCCTCCTTGTTGTTTCTCAATATGTTTCAATGGAGATCATGAAACCTCCCCAAGTAAATACTTTTCTGAAGTTGTCTGTGTGTTTAAAACATTTGCTTCTCTATTTATTTTCCTTCTGCAAAATGGTACTGATTACTGTCTTAACTTGGCAGACCGATGATCCATCTCAGAAGAACACACTACTTGTTTTAAAGTTCCTTCCATTTATGATTGGTTACTTTTCCTTGTCTGTTCCATCGGGATTATCAATTTACTGGTTAGATTCTGATTGCTGATCTTGTCATTCTCCTTTCTGAAGTGGTACTTTTGATCTTTTCTTTGCACAATTGGGTTATGTGTGTGCGTGCATGCGTGTGAGTGTATAAATAAGGATTATGGCTCTGCAGCCAATATGGGCTGTGGCATATAAAAAATAAATTTGACTTTCTTAGAAATATCGAACCATACAAATGGAAAAAACAATAAAAAAAGATTTAAGTATATAAATTTTGTCTAATGTAATTGTTTTAAGCAAAACTGAGATTGATTTTGGGAATTAAAAATTTTATAATTTTATGTAGTTATAAAAATAATGTTGTACATCAGAAACGGTTATATAATTTTGTTTGATGTCAATTTTCAGTAGAATTTGAGATACATGGGAATGTTAGCTTATAGTTACATCTTTGGATTACTAGGTTCACAAACAATGTGCTCAGCACCGCGCAGCAAGTATGGTTACGAAAATTAGGTGGTGCAAAGCCTGCTGTGGGCGAGAATGCAAGTGGAATCATCAGTGCAGGACGTGCAAAACGATCAGCTTCCCAGCCGGAACAGTCTGGTGATAGGTTGGTGTCTTACATGTAGTCATGCACATGGATATTGATCTTTCCAAGGGTAGCTCATTGACGGTAATTGTGTTTTATACAGATTTAGACAGTTAAAACAAGATGAGAAAAAGAAAAGAACAAGTAAGGCCCTGCCTGCAGAACTAGTTGAGGTTTCAGCTTCAACATCTGATTCCGGAGACAATTCAAATGAAGAACAAACCAAGTCTGAGGTAATTGTTTGAGCTGGTATTTTTAGCCTTATGGATGGTTTTTGGCTCTTTGGTGTGAATGACAATCAAAAAAACCTTAGGAAGATTGAACATCTCCGTATATAAGTCTTAAAACAAAGATTTGACATTCTAAAAGGCAGTGATCTATCCGCGCGGCTGAGCCTCACAGAGTCACAGCCCTGGCACAACCGTGCAAAGTACTAGGGGTTAGCTTTAAATAGGTGTTATAAATGATATTTCGTGGCATAAACAAGTATATTGTCTTAAAAAATGTTTTCTACTTATATGATGTTTAGCATCCATTACTGGGTTTAAATATTGATATTTTCCTATTTTGAGTCTGTTAAATTTATAGTCTCCAGATGTAAGAGTACCGTGTTTGTGTATACACTAATGCTTGCTTTACTAGGGTTCTCAATTTTGGATCTCAAATGCATCTCAAATCTATATGGTACTTTTATAACGTTAGTCCATGTTGGTCTGGATTCACTTTCTTTTCTCCAACCCTGTATTATTACCATTCTTTGCAACTCCATTTAATACCTCGTAGATTTGAGACACATTTGAGACATGTTGGAATTTTGGCTGTACAAGTAACATATTGGCAATTTGTTTTCCCATTAAAACTTTTATATTTATTGAAATGTGGAGCTTAGAACTTATTCAAATTTCTTACAGGATAAGGATGTTTTGGAAGAGGCATATGCTTCTAGCAGTAGCAAACCACTTCCAGATTATTCTCCCCCTAAGAAGAGTAAGCGATCGAAACGGAAGCGTGCAGCATGAAACTGTATAAATAATTTTGTAGAGTCACTTCAACCTTGTATTCTTAAACACATTACAGTAGTCAATATATAGTGGCCACTTTGGCTAATTTATTTGTATTGTGAAAGCAGGTATCATGAAAAGTTGAAAACACAAGTCCCCGCATTTCTGTTGGTCTTTAATAATTCTCATACCAAGCTAATAATTCAAAATTACCAACATACTGTAATTTGGAAAAAAATAGTTTGGACCCACTCCTGCATACCTATGGCCGAGTCCAGAGACTGAGACATACATTTATCGTTCACTTTATGATTATGCAACATATATTGTGAATATTTACTTTTTCACATCGTGATGTTCGGCCATTTTCTGGATACAACGGAGGCAATTCCTTCGTGTCACAAAAATAATTATATTTGTGTTTTTTTGTAAAAAAAAAATTATAAACACCACTAATTTATATAAACAAGATTACATGTGATAAATTATTAACCATTAAAATTTTACATTTTTTTGTGTATGAGTTAGTGTCCCTGACATTACTCCCCTCTTTTTAAAACTAATTTTTTTTCTAAATGTACATTTTTTTGGGGAAGCCAGGGAGTATCTCTTAATTCCGGCATGCACGTGAAACATGTGCCCCTGATAATGGAGTATAAGTTTAGCGGCGATGGAGGAGGACATGCCCCTTTTTACTTTCCGAAAAAATGCCACTATTCTCTTACAGAAATTACATATAAAGGTGTATGAGTTGTGGTAAGATGATTACGTACAATCATATTATAACTAATGTTTAATGCCTTAATTTGCATCTCATCAAATTTCAAAATTAAGCCATGGTAGCAGTAAAATGATTGATCCAGCGAGTGGCGATAATAACTCTAAAATGAGTGAATCTCTTTAGAAATCTTTATCCATACCGCACCGAGAATATATGAAATTCGAGAGTTGCAGACTACTTGAACAATCGAAGGGTTTTAATATTTGTCCATACTCTGTAAAAGTTCAAACTGAAATTAGAAATCCTTTTTATTAATTTCTGTTAATTATAGTTTCAGCGCAGAGAGCCGAAGTAATTATACTTTGTTTTATCTTCCCGCTCCCTTCTAATTTTAGGGGTAAGTATAACAAAACTATGCACTAATTTTTATTTTAGGGATCATTATTTCAATATTTATAATTAAGGTATTAAATTACGATTAGTTTTCACTTCAGTGACTGTTTTTTAATTTTTACAATTAGAATATTTAACTATAGATTAGTGTCCATTTTAGGGTCCGTTTTTATAATTTTTGCAATTACGTGATTTACTTATTATATTTTTTAAATATGATGTAAAACTTAATGTATTAAGGCATTTTTAATGAAAAATATTATTAAAATTTATTATTCGCTAATTTGTCATAATGATATGTCAATTAAAATCATTATTTAATGAAATATAACTTTAAAATTGAGTAATTGAAAGAAATTAATAAAAAAATGACTCAATTTAAAGAAAATTGAGTCAATTTCTTATTATTTTCTTTTAATTGAGTTATTTTATTATTATTATTATTTTCTTTCAATTACTTAATTTTAATTATATTTTTGATTAAATAATGATTTTAATTGACATGTCGTCAACAAATAATAAAAATATTCGGATGTCTTAACAACTGAGTTTTTGAATGATATTTTTTTAATTAAAAAGTGATTTTGATTCATCAAATTTAGACTATATTAAAAAAAATATAACAAGTAATTCTCTTAATTGTAAAAATTAAAATTCTTAAAGTAGAAATTAACTTATAGTTGAATTTTTTAATTATAAAAATTAAAATAACAGCCCCTAAAATAAAATTAATTCTAAATTGATTCGCTTAATTACAAAAATAAAAAGAAACCCTAAAATAAAATTAACTCATAATTAAAGATATTTTTAAATATTTACTCCTAAATTTTATGTATGTCACTTGTATTACACATTTAAATATTTATACTCCACGTCTTTACACCTTTTCATGCTCATTACCGTAGAACCCTCCTCTCCTCTATCCACCCCAAGCACCACTATTATATTATTATAGCTAAGAAGTGGTAGGGTTTATGCAGGCATGCACAAGAAAGAGTGGCTACAAGTTAAAAAAACCAAGCTAAAGATAAAATAGAGATAGGGAAAAGAGGGAATGCGTGAATTCTGTCGAGTAAGGTGTCAGATTTCAACACGTTTTTGGCTTCAGCTTTTTTCAGATCAATGTATATCCAAACCAACCTTCTATCTTTTTGGCTTTGGGTATATACCTTTCCCTACGGCATATATTCCACTTTACAGTTTCTTTTTTCACTTTTACTTTCATTATTTCTTCTCTCTTTACTCTTTTACCAGTATTGTCTTTTAGATAATTCTAGACCAGTCTTGTAAAAAGACTTCACGCTAATTGATGCAACATTCTTATCCTTAAAAGTATTTTACAAATGATACTATAAACAGAGCAATAGTAACAAATTATAAATATTATTATTTCTATCCATTTTAACTTGAAAGTAATAACATTAGACACAAACAATAACATCATCGACGAAAAATATTGCCACTAAATAATTAGAAGTAACTAACACTATTCTAAAATTTTAGACTCTAATGTGTATCGACCTATGACTTACCCTTTATTCGACCATTTATTTTTTTCTTTTTCGACATTTTGGCTCATAAATATTTTAACAAGTATAAACACATTTTGGACTCAAACTCAATACTAAACCGATTTATTCAATCATATACAATCTTGAATTTGGTAAAGATTTCAGAAAAAAGTGCTAATTGTAGAATTTGAACAATTTAAAACAATAAAAATCTGAGTTTTTATTTCAAATATATGAACTCCGAACCAATATTAAGTCCACTTAATTAATATATAGAATGTTAAATAGTTGAGTTTATAAAATTTCAAAATTAATGAAAATCGTAGAATTCGAACAAATGTACAAAATATCTGAATGTACCATCTTCATCTTCAAAAAAAGAGTTGGATGGAATGCAGCTTCTCCTCTAAGAAAAATGGGTAATTTAGTACATAAACTCCACATAAAAGGTATACTGAGTTTATCGGGGAAAAAAGAAAAGAACAAAAAATGCATATATTTTTAAAGAGTTAAAAGATAGTAATTTTAAGAATGATCTCGATCTCATTGATTATCGATTACATTTTTTATATAATAAAAGAGTTTGAGTTTTTGAAGTTTATAAATTAATAAAAAAATTTATAAGATAATCGTTGGACGGGAGAGTATATAAGTGTCTTTTTAAATAGTAAACTCTTTTGTAAAAATTTAGAGGGTAAAAAAAAGACGGTAATTTCTAAATTGGGGGCAGTAGGGCACTACACCAAATGTGAACATTGGTCAAAAATTTGACTCCCTGACCTGATAAGATTTTGCGACACAGTCCTTCCGACATTGCAATTTAAAAAATACAGATACTAAACCCCACGCTCACCCAAATATACCCTGATTTTGTATCCACTTAATCGATTAAAAAATTACCCCTCTCCGTTTAGGCGAGACTTGGGGTATATTTACTTGGTGTTGTAATTATTGATAGAGAAATGGACATTGTTGGTTTGTAACAATTTGCATTTTAAAAAGGGGAAATAAATAATCACACAAAAAAGCACTTCTAATGTATCACACAACGAAATACTAAAAGAGGATTTTACGAAACGCATCCCTCTATGTCGCAAAATAAACTTTAGAAAATTATTATTCTCCCACAACTCCTTCTCTCTCCTCCACAACATTTTGAAGCAACTTTGGATATATTACAAATATCATCACAAATTTCTTGTGATTCTTGTAGAATTTATCCATCAGTTCGTGCTGATTCAATATCCTTTTTATATCAAATTTTCTAATTAATGATTCCTTAGGTTTATCGATTTAAAATGGAGATTTTCTTCTGTTTCTATTATTCAATTCTTTTTTCAGGCTTTTCTATTATATAAGAAATGCAGTGATTCAATTTAAAAGGGTTAACTACATCATTAGTATCTTAACTCAGACTATTTTGTACATTTGGTACCCCAAATTTAATTTTTGCATATTTATCTCTTAACTTTATTTTTTTTACACGATAACGTTTTTTCGATTATTTTTACCAAAATTCTTTAAAACTAAACTAATTATTGATTGAAAATTTATAAATATGTACAAAATTCATACATAGTATGCAAAAAAAATTAAAACAAAAATAAATACGTACAAAAAAAATTATGGTAACGCACGATATGTGTACTTCATTAAATTCATATATATATATATGTGTGTGTGTGTGGATATATTTCATTTTTTAAATAAAATGCTGGTATAATATAATATTTAAGATAAAAATGTTAAAACAACTGCAAGAGAAGTGTTTCATTTTCTTATTCCCTTATATTTTTTATAATAAACTACAATCTTATTGTAATTCGTCAAATTATATCTATATTATTTATTTAAAAAATCATCATCATACAATATATGTATGTATACACACGTACATACAGACGTTTATATATAAATTAATGAAGAATACATATAATCTTTTGTACGTCTTTATTTGTACATTTATGAATTTTCGTTCAATACGTATTTAGATTTTAAAGAATTCTAATAAAAACAAACTAAAAAACCATTTCATGCACAAAAAATAAAGTTAGAAAATATTATGTACAGAAAATAAAATTAGGTACCAAATGTGCAAGATGACCTAAGTTAAGGAATCGATGGCATAGTTATCCCATTTGAAAATTACAACTTCGTTTCAGTGAAAAATTTTGTACCGCTCAAATTGAAGAGATAAAAGAACAATAATGGTGCATACAATTATATGTTTTTTTTTTTTGACATTTTTAATTTATTACAAGTAATATCCATTCTAGGATAGTAAGTTTCAAAAATAGAAATATTTTTGTCATTGTACAACATTAACTACTCAAAGAGAACATACCCGAAATTATTTTTTCACAAGCCATAACTAATGTTGTAAAAATGCATTAGATGCACAAAAATAGTTAGAAGTCGCCTAAGAAAATATTAATTAAAATAATATACGGTAATTAAAATAAAATAAAATAAAATTTTATTAGATTTAAAGTGAAATTAATGGCTAGTCTGAAGATTAAAATTAAATAAAAATGCACTTGCATACCCACGCACACACTTCTCTAGTTCTCTCCTATTATAAAACAGCGATGTATGTCCCTTGAGCTCCACCACTTCCAAACCCAGCCGACTTCACTCCCAAGTAGCAACCGAAATCCATGGCTTCTCCTCTTTTCCTCTCTTTCTCTCTCCTCATTGTATCCTTTTTCTTCTTCTCTTTCTCCAATGCCACCAACCCAGGCATGATTTTAACGGTCGTCAACAACTGCCCCTTCACCATCTGGCCAGCCATCCAACCCAACTCCGGCCACCCCGTCCTCGAGCGCGGAGGCTTCGCCCTTAACTCCCTCACCCACCGCTCCTTCCCCGCCCCCACCGCCCACTGGTCCGGCCGCCTCTGGGCCCGCACCGGCTGCACTCACTCCGGGACCCAGTTCTCCTGCGCCACCGGCGACTGCGGCGGCCGCCTCGAGTGTGATGGCCGCGGCGGCGCCACCCCCGCCACCCTCGCACAGTTCTCCCTCCACCACGGCCACACCGACCTCTCCTCGTACGCCGTCAGCCTCGTCGACGGCTTCAACCTCCCGATGACCGTCACCCCACACGAGGGCCACGGCACTTGCCCCGTCGTGGGCTGCCGCGCCAACCTACTCGCAACGTGTCCAGCTAGCCTCCAGATGCGTGCCCACACGGGACACGTGGTGGCGTGTAAGAGCGCGTGCGAAGCGTTTAACAAGGACGAGTTTTGCTGTAGGAATCATTACAACAGCCCGCAGACGTGTAAATCGTCGAACTACTCGGAATATTTCAAACACGCGTGCCCGGCGACGTTCACGTACGCGCATGATAGTCCTTCTCTAATGCATGAGTGCTCTGCGCCACGTGAGCTCAAGGTCATCTTCTGTCACTAGAAATAATTTTTGGAAAAAAAAAGAAAAAAATTAAAATGGGGAGTAATGGGTAAATTAATCTTCATGTGGGTGTTTGGAGTATATGTAGTATGTGTGTGTTAACTGATAAAATCTCATTTCAAAAGCTTAGTTAGCTTTGTGATATGTTATGTGATGCAAATGTGCACGTTCCTAATTGTATTTTCGTTGTTCGTCTTTGGCAACAAAATGTCTGATTTGAAATTATAATTACTTTTTTTTTATGTTATATACGAAAAGTTTACGCATTTCCACATTTACCAACTCTTCAATATATCAAAAAGTTACAAACACTTTTATTTTGTTTTTCTCGTTTTCTATATATTTTGGTTGGAAAAATGGAAGTTACGACATTTCGGAGCAAGTATATTGAAATATACAAAAATCTGGAGTTCCCAATGTATCGAAAAATCTAAATATTCTTTCTATAAAATCAGTTTAATGACGATGGTTCATTAATTTTGGAGTCACTAATTTCCCCTCACGAATTTGGATTTGGTCACAGAAATAACACTTCTCAGTTTAAAGGCAGATAAAACAAATTAGTATTTGATATGCGTAGTATATATTGTAGCAACACTGTCTAAATGTGTGGAAATTTTGGAGATATGATCTTTTGCAAACTGTGGCGTAAAATTAGAAAGAAAAAGAATTTCACTAGTTAAAACTAAGAAAGAGAAAATAAAAAAACAAAGTAAAGTATATTTTTATATTTAAATTTAAACATGAATTTTTATTTTTAAATATTCTTTTTGAGTGTTTTTAAAATAACTTTTTAAGATGGAAGTGAGTGATTAAGATAGACGAAGATGATTGTGTTCAACGGTGAAGCATATTAATTTTAGGTGATGGTGTAAATAAGTTTATGTTTGAATTGTTTGTTTCGGTTCATGAAAATGGATTATTGGATCTTAAATACAGTTTATGATTGAATTGTTGGTTTGGGTTTATGAAAAAAGATTATTTGATTTTAAATATAATTTTTTATTCTAGTTTGATTAAATTCAAAAAACTCTCGATTAATTTATATTGTTCAATTCGTATTTAATTCAAATTAACTCATTTAAATAATTAAATAAATTGAAATTAAATATAATTTTTTATTTATTAAAAAATTAAATTCAATTAAACTCAACAAAATTATAAACATATTCGATTAAACTGGGTCAAGCTCTGCTCAAATCAACAGAATTTTATGCATGGGGCACGCAGTTCAGACCATTTGTATTATTTCAATATTTGTATTATGAATACTCTGTATCAAACAAAACAAAAGCTGGGGGTACGGAGTGTGTGTCATTGGGCAGAAAGTGGAGGACAGGACTACCACAGCCCGGCCTCGAATCTCTGACTTGGTTTCAGAATCCCCATGTTCTGCCCTCTTTTTCGTACTTTTCTCTTTTTACCCGTCTCCTCGGTTTTAGAATTCGCAATGTATAGCATTTTGAAATCCGAATCGGTTCCTCTCCCTTTCTTTTCCTTCCATTTCTTTTAATACACTTTATAATTTTTTATATAATTTATTTTACATAATTTAATTGTACATATAAATAAATAAAATATACTAAGAAAAATATTTTAGTAACCACTACAAAACAAAATGACTCATCTCGACAGCCGTTGCAAAAACATTAGAACCGTCTAAATATATGTTAAAGCGACGACTAGGTCGTCGCTATTGCCATCGAAGGCATAACTCCCGTCAGGAAATACTGTCCCTATTAAATTTTCATTATATTGACGGCCAGCCCGTCGCAATATAATCCTTGACCGTCGCCATTAAATAATTTTATTTTAAATAGATTTATATATTAAAAAATTAGAAATAAATTTAAATTAACATAAATACGTATTTAATTTCCTTCATGCGTTAATTTTTACTGCAACAAGTATGTCATCGTCATAAATGACTACACCGTCGAGAAAAAGCCAAACTCCAAATTTAGGTGACATGTATCTCAACGGACTACCGTTGGTATATATGTATAGCCGTCGAGATAATGAGAAAAAAAAATTTTGAATGCATTATTTGAAAGATCAGATTTTCCCCTTTTTTCGGACATGTCGATGGATTGCAACCTGAATTATAGTATAACATGCATGTGCATGACAAGCCCAAATAGTATAAACTAATTAATAACATAAATCATAAATAACAATCCCTAATAAAGTTCAAGTTTAGTAATCAAATCCAAAATGTATACATATCCAAAATCTTAACATAATACATAATTTTAACAATTAAAAAAATCATTAAATCTCAATTATTTAAATTACATAATTTTTTATTGAGATGAATATATTTTATATTATTAAATTATATAAAATCTAGTATATCTTCATATTTTTCAAAAAACGAAGAGAGAGCCCAACAATCATACCATCGTGGTTGAAAAATCATGTTCCAAGACGCACCTATTTCTTTGTTTTCGATTCAAAGAAAATCCGAAAGGATCTAATTTATTTATCTGTATAGAAAAAAAAATATATACAAAGTAATAAATTCTATTAAAAAATATAATATACATTGAGATAAATTCAAGGAAAGAGAAAATGGTGATGAACCAATAGGACCAATTAAAATACACCATCAATTGTGATGGCGTGCCAATTTTAATCTTTAAACTACAAACATATTAAATTCAGCTTTAGTTTTAAATTCTCCTCGCAACGAAACTATTCCAACATAAAAATATATAGTTTTTAATATATTAATACATTACTTTACATATATACATATACATTACTTCACATACATACATTAGGCATTAATACGTTATATATATATATATATATATATATATAACGTTATATATATATATAATTATTTCTTATCAAATCTTTAAAATAGCTCTATTTTCAAATTTAGACGATAAACTCAATAGAGAGAGAGATCCCTGTTCAAATTCTCACATAAATTCAAAATATGTATTATAGAATTATTAATGTCTAAAAATTAATTGAGTCGTCATTGTCAATTCAATTACTACTCGGCTTATTAAAATTTAATATATGAATATAATAATTCTAAAAATAAACTATGACCCTATTATGTTAAAACTTCTCTACTTTTGACTTTAATGCGTTGTTTGGATTGACTAAATCATCTTTTATAAAATGAAATGATAATAAAAACTTCTCTACTTCTGACTTCAATGCGTCGTTTGAATCGACTAAATCATCTTTTATAAAATGAAATGATAATAAGAATAAGAATCGAAATAGAAATGAAATGGAAATGAAATATGATTTTCTATTGACACTGTTTGGTACGTTATTTAGAAACTGTTTTGGAATGAAAGTGATTTATGGTAAAAGACTAAGATACCCTTGTTATTATTAATATATTGCACATTATTACAAACCTATAAAATAGTGAGATATAAATAATTGAATACGGACCAATTATTTAGTACACCATGGCTATCATTTGGCCGCTATGCATCTTAATTACTCCTAGTGTTCTACGAGGTTTACATCACAACTTGAGTCACATTCGCATTACAGTTTCACAATTTTAAGCCTTGATATGTCATAATTATAGTGCAATACCATGTAATTCTCAAATCTCTCGGTACTTTCTAATTCCATTATTTACAAACAAAATCTCCTTTCAAAAGTAAAGAAAAGATATACAGCCAGAGGAAAGAACAGATCCTACGCTCAATTTTAATTATTGATGCACCTTTTTAGCCTATAATTTGTGGCAAAAACTTCTTTCGAAACTTCTACAAATTTAATTAAAATTCCATATAAACATCGTTCAACCAAATATTAAAATATATCTTTAATATTATAACAGGAAGTCATACTACATTCATTACAGCACACAAATACGCAGGTGAAGGAGAAAATCACGCTGTTTTATTTTGCAGCTACCTATAACACGCGCGCACACAGTAGGAACCACAAGAAATCGATTCCATTGTACACAACTGAACGAAAAGAGCAAGCTGAATTGGAGACAAATCACTCCAGTTCTTTCTGTTTTTTTCTTTTTTTTTTTTTTGTGCTTTTGGGGGGGGGGGGGGGGGGGGGTGTTCAGGAGGCGTGGGGCTTTTCTGGTTGTTTGACAAAACTCCCCAATCTCACCACAATGCCGTCGATGTCACGCACGTAGCCAACCTTCTGTCCCCATTCTTTCTCCTCCGGCTCACTCACTCCCACCGCTCCGTTCTCCACAGCTCTCTGCATAATAACATCATCTCTTCAATTTAATACATATCATCACGACTGTCAACCAATTTTTACCTTACCAGATCTAACCATAAATCTTCAACAAATTAAGAATCAATATATAGGAAAACTAAAAATAAATAACCATCGAAAAATCCACTCCCCCACACATTCGTAAAAATTCTTGAGCTGAATCCACTTAGCTCTAAAACTACACACATAAGTAGAGTACACCGTACTAGTAGAACGATTAAAGAGCACACGTCGTGAAATATATCGAACCTCCAAAAGGAATGTCACCAAAGACATCAATCAAGCTATACAAATACACACACACACACACAGGGCTCCATCTGAAAGGCACCAGTTTTGGGTCCAAAGAGCGAAGCCCAAATCTAATATTTCGGTGAGGCCGTTGGATGTCGGTATAGGTCCAATTTTTACCAAGAGGTCTATCTTGTTGTCTTTAGGGAGAATTCTCGGTAAAACTAATTTTCAATATTTCCCATTAAATTTAAGTTATCATATTACTATGTATAATTTTATTATTTATTTAATAAAATTACTACACAAATAACAACATAAGTGTACCAAATAATAACACAGCAATATAAATTAAATTGCATGAAAGAAGTTAAAACTATAACAAACTATTTGGAAATTACTTCTAAAACAGTGCACCAGCTGGGGGAATTTTCCGTCGTCTTTAAAGGTGAAGCCCAAGGCCCATATTTTAAGCAGGTGTTATCGGACCGAGAGCAACTGGCTGATACGGGATGCTTTGTTCCTTACTACAAACTCGTAGGCTTCCAGTTGTTGGAGAAGTGCAAGGGGGTAAAGTAAAAAAAATTACTTACATGACAATCTTTGTATTAGGTAACAAAATTTCAAATATCTAAAAGTTTATATAAGCACAAACAAATAAAAGGAAAATAAGATTTTGCAACGATGCATCTAAATGAATCTTTAAATTCTTTTTTTATTTTCAAGCGAACAAACAATTGAATACGAAAAATATTCAATTATTAATTGTTACAAAATTCACAATTCTATTCATCTTTAAGTTCTTTTCTATTTGAAACAAACAAACAATTGAATACAAAAAATATTCAATTGTTAATCGTTACTAAGATTCACAATTCTAAAACTCATAAAGACATTTATAATATGTAACACCAAATAACTGAAAATTTTGCTTTTGCGACAATATGATGCGTCGCAGTAATTAAACAATTAGATTCTCCATTTATTTTGACCCAAAAAACAATGAGATAATAAAATATGTGTTATACCAAATGATTTAGGCTAACCCATCTCAATCGGAACATACCAGCAAACCAACAGACAAATTATAAATGAGAATACACGGAAGAGGTTGCACCGGCCTCAACATTTTTTGGGATGTCTGAGTTGTAACTTGTCTTTTGAAGGAATTGAAATAAAAATTAATATAAAAGCTTGTATTAGAGAGATTATGCTAAGAAGTAGATGACACACACACACACATATGGAGATAGAGTACGTAGGTATATAGGTACCTTATAGGCAGCATCAACATCGTGATAAGCAAAGCAAACCTCAACGGGATCCCTCTCGCGTCGAGAGGCCGGTGCATGTACCTCTCCGGTCAAGTCATCCGTCTCGTGCTGGTGCAACGGCGTAAATGCTATCGTTGTCTGCCCACTCTCCAGCTCTCCCCATCTACAATTATTATATATATATATATGTATGTATATGTATATTGCAATCTGATGTTTTAATTAAGAGATAAGAGTGGAGTAATGAATTAAAGAGATAGATACCTATTGGATTCGTCTAAACGACGGACATTGTAGCCGAAAGCGTTGGCATAAAAGGCCACAGATTTGGCAACATCTTTCACATAAACCACCGCGTATGCAAATGCCGGGCTTAAACTACTGCTTGATGATCCCCCCACCATTTCTATCTCCCTTCTCTCTATAATTAATTACAAGTGTATAGCTAGCTAGGTAGTAGGATACGATTGATTGATACTCCTATTGTTGAAAACCTCAGATCAGATCGAGATGTATACTGTTTTTGAAAATAGTATTTCTCTCTCCCTCTCTCCATCACTATAATATGTTTTCATAAGCATCCCCAATCCGACACGTGGCTGTCATGCATCTTCCTTCTTCTTCTTTTGCTGCCACGATCACTCCAAATGCTTCCATCACTACCTCACCTCTAGACACACCAAAGTCCACCTAAATTTATTTATCTATTTTTATTTTAGTTAAATTTTTTATTCATATTAATTTTTATATTAAAATATTTTTTATTATTAAATTTTTTAAAATTAAATAATATATTTAACATATAAAATACATTACCTAAATTTTAAATTTATGTATAGAAAGTTAAAGTGACAATTATTATAAATTATTTATCTATATCTTATTTAATGATTAAAGTCATTAAGTGACATTAAAAAACACATATAATATGTTGTTTATTCTTGAACGAGGGTATAGTACGATTTATCTCCAAATTTATGGTTTAATTTATCTGTACTATTCTCTGTTTCATCTCATATAATTAAAAATTGATAATTTTTTGAATAAATAAAATATAAAATTTTGAAGAGAAACAACCTTTGTAGGTTGAAACAATAAATATTACACGTATTTTTTTAGTCTAACTCATTTCCTCTGGCATGCTGAGACTTATAAGAATAAAAAGAACTTTTATTAATATGATATAGTAAATACAAAAATATTTTATCAACATTTCTCTAATTTAGAGACTCTAACAATCTCACACTAATTACACTAATTCTGATGCTATCTAAAATTATACTAATCCATCCTTTATATATTAGTCTAAAGAAGTGGATATGTTTTTACATTATTCCACACTAATTACATTCTAAATTATTCTTAATTGATTACAACTCATTCTTATAATTTTCACATACTTCTATAATACATAGTTCTAAAGAGTTTTACACACTTCTACAATTAAATACTCATAAAAATCTAAAGAGGAGAGTTATAGAAAATTCTAAAGAAAGAAATAGAGATAAAATCGTTAACTTTTCAACACTCCCCCTTAACGACTACTCTCTCTCAGTTTCGATCTTGAAACCATGTCAAGTTGTTCCCAGAAAATTTCAAATTTTGTAGTTTTCAACCTTTTAGTGAACACATCAGCAACTTGATCTTTTGTACTTCATCTCAATATCTTGTTTAAGTACTTTTTCATGTGAAGTGATAATGAACCTCTATATGTTTCGTCCTTGCGTGAAATACTGGATTCTTAGCAAGTTGTATAGCTGATTGATTGTCACAGTGTAGCATTATTGCTTCGTCAGTTGGTTGATAAAGATCTTCTAGAAGTTGTATTAACCATGCATTTTCTTGAGCAGCCATTACTGCTACTTTGTATTCTGCTTCTGTAGTCAACATCGACATCGTTGGTTGTCTTTTGCTGCACCATGACACCGTTTCCGTTCCAAGACTAAATGTATAACTAGTTGTAGAATGCATGTATTATGGTCTCCGGCAAAATCAGCATCACAATGGCCTACAACTTCATATAATGTATTTTTCTTATATAATATGTCGAAATCAAAAGTTCTTTTGACATACCTCAGTATGCGTCGTACTGCATCTAAATGAGGCTTTCTCGGTTTCTCCATAAACCGACTCACTACTCCAACTGCGAACATGTTATCTGGCCCCGTAATTGTTAAGTAGATAAGGCTTCCGACAAGTTGCCTGTACACAGTGGAATCCTCCAATTCACGGCCTTCGACTGCACACAACTTCACATTTGGCTCTATAGGAGTTGATATAGGTTTATAGTCAAGCATCCTAAACCTTTCGAGTATATATTTGCGTACTTATGTTGGCACAAGAATATTTCTTCTTTAGTTCGTTCCACTTCGAGGCCCAAGAAGTGTTGTAATTTTCCAATCTCCTTCATTTGAAAGCGCACTGATAAATTAACTCTTATTTCATTGATCTCCTTCTCGTGATCTCCAGTGATGATCAAGTCATCCACATAGACCAGTACCACTGATATTTTTCCTCCAATATAATTCATGAACAAACTCGAATCTGATGGTGCAATTGAGTAGCCACTTTGCACCAAGAATTTAGCTATCTTTTCGTACCATGCTCGTGGCGCCTGTTTTAAGCCATATAGAGCTTTCTTGAGTTTACACACATACCGAGGATGTAATTTGCTTCTAAACCCCTCAGGTTGCTCCATATAGATGCTTCGATCTAGCTCTCCATGCAAGAAAACATTTTTAACATCCATCTGCTAGAGCTTCAAAGATTGTCTTGTTGCCAGTGCTAGCAATACTCATACAGTAGTGATCTTAGCCACAAGGCTGAATATTTCATCATAATAAAGGCCATATTTCTGAGAGAAACCTCAAGCTACCAACCGAGCTTTATATCTTTCAATTGATCCATCAGGTCGTGTTTTCAACTTATAAACCCACTTGGAAGTTATTGGACTTACCTCTTTAGGTTTAGGAACCAATTCCCATGTCTTGTTTTGTCTAACAGCCTTGATCTCTTTTTCCATCGCCTTTATCCATTCGAAATTTTGTGAGGCGTTTTTGAAAGTAGTGGGTTCTTTTTGTCCGTCCTCCTCCATCAGTGCCGCATTCGCATACTTTGAGTTTGGCTTCCTTCTTCTTGTTGACCTTCGAAGAGGTTCTCTCGGCTCTTTAAGTTCTTCTTACTGGCTCGGTCTTACTTCTTCAATAACCTTATCATTGCTTCCAGTTTGTCACATGCTTTTGGATTTTCTAAGTGATACTTCGCCTTCTATAGTTTCTTCATTTATTTGTTCTTCATTTATATCACTTTCTTCTTCTTCCTTCTCTGTCAAGCTCTCTTCAATTTCTTTTGAAACTGGAAGAACAATTGCTTGTTATGACCACCATGAGGATGCTTCCTCAAATACCACATTTCTTGAAGTGTAACACTTTCCTGTTATGGGATCACAACACTTCCATCCTTTCCTTTGATCATTGTAACCCACAAATACGCAACGAATTGCCTTTTTATCAAACTTGCTACGTAGGTGATCAGGAACAAATACGTAACACACATGACCAAACACCTTAAAGTGACCCACTATGAGCTTGAGATTCCATAGTTTCTCGAACGGTGACGTGAATCCAAGCTTTGCTTGTGGCAACTATTGATCACGTGAGCCGCTATCTTCATACACTCGACCCAAAATCGCGGTGGTATATTTTTCACGTGCAATATACTTCTTACTGTCTCGGCCAAGTGCCTATTCTTTCTTTTAGTAACTTCATTCTGCTGAGGCGTGCTTGGGCAGGAGAATTGCCTCCTTATTTTACATTCTTCTAGATAATTGTTGAATTCATCTGATGTGTACTCTCCCCCGTTATCCGTTTGTAGGCACCGATCTTGTTGCCTATTTTTGCCTCTAACCTTTTCTTTGAATACCATAAACATGTTTAAAGCTTTAGATTTTCGTTTCATAAAATCAACCCAAGCATACCTTGAGAAATCATTGGTAAAAGTAATCATGTACTTGAAACCAGTAACTGAAGGTTGTTTTACCTTTCCCAATACGTCTGAGTGTACCAACTCTAGTAGTGCCTTAGCTCTAAAGCTTGACTCCTCATATGGAAACTGATGGGCTTTCCCGTATTGGCACCCAGCACAAACCATACCGTCTTGGACTTCTAGTTGGGGAAGACCCTTTAGCATTGTCTTCTTCATCATCACCTTTAATTTTGAATAACTCACATGTCCAAGACGTGCATGCCACAAATTGGGTGTCTCGTTTTTCCTTGACTTATCTGTATATGTTGTTTGTGCAGACATCACATAGATAGACTCAAGTATTCGCCCTTCCACGATCAGTGTCTCTTTTGCTTGTAGGTGTCGATATACTTTAACATCATCTGTACTGAGCACCACATACTTGCCAGATTTTATGAGTTGTGACACTGACAGTAAATTCTTTTTCATACCTGGCACGTGCGTTACATCTTGCAACTCCATTTGTTCCGCATTGAATCGTGGAGTAATCTTCGTTTGGCCAACGTGAGTGATAGACAGTTTCGAGTTGTTTGCAATGACCACAACTCGTCTTCCTTTGTATTCGTTGATATTTTCTAATTTTTTCATATCACCTATCATATGATTAGAATATCCAGAATCTACAATCCAATCATTTTCATAATTTATAAATTTATCATTCACCATGACGAGGGTCATTTCTTCGTTCTCTTCTTCTTTGGTGATGCACGATGCAGAATCTTTATTATTTTCGCCATCTGCTATTTTATTATGTAAATTCAATTCTCGTTGTTCAACAACGATTAACTTTCTCCTCCTCTCCTTTTATTATGGAGTTCAATTGATATATGTCGTTATTGAGCTTGGAATTACATATATTGTTGAGTCTAAAATTGTTTATATGTTAATACATTTCCGGCGACGTTTATAATTAAAAAAATAAATAAATTCTACAATGTTCTCAACCGCCACCCCGCCGCCACCATATAAACTGTTGCCCCCAGGATGTACTTCATCATCACGCCAACGTTGTCAAGAAGAGTAAAACAACCAAGCGAACATGAAAAAAAATATAAGTTGCACGTGACTTTACAACATTAGGGATCACAGAGTACACACCAACTCGCGACATGTCAAATTGTCAACCAAAGTTTCGAGCCAGAATTTCAGTACAGATTTTGGCTTCGTCATTTACAAGCGAAGGAATGTATATTAAATATACACTTGGACATAATATAGACCAAGGACAAAACAAACATGGAAAGCAATATGATTGCCAGAAAAACCCGGACCATATAACATCCCACTGAGAGACTATATTTCAAGTTGTTTGGGTAACTACTAAGACGGTCTTGCCCTTGTCGATCTCTCCCGACTAGAAAAAATCAACCTCAAAACAGAATAAAGGACTGCTTTTATGCAGGACATTATAAAGTTCCAGCAGGATGATGGCCAGTACCATGGATATAGCAATCGGAAAAAGAGACTGATAAGATGCCTGGGATATTGCCCAACCTGGATCAAAGCATCAAAATATTATGCTACAATTATAAATGGTGACTTCAAATATAGGGTAAATAACTCACAGGGAAGAGCATATCTAATGCACCCCATGCTGCATGACGAACAGCTCTTGTCGGATAAGTTGGACCACCGGGAGAGGCGAAGCTATACAGGCAACTCTTCAGTCTGGTACTAGTAGCCATCCGCAATTCCATACCTGTGGAAATTGGTTGTGCAACAGAGATTAATTTAATCTTACCCTGACCATCATTATATTATATTATGTTATATGTTATATTACATCATTATATACAGGTATGTATGTGAACTGACTGTAGCCTAAAAACAATCGACTGAACAAAAGCATAAATCAATACTCTCAGCAGTGACTAGTAGTACCCTGAAGAACTTTAATGTGCGAAAGATAATGTAGTAGCACCGGCTCCACCTTCAATTTTAGGAGCTGGAAAATCGGGAAAAATATTTTAAAATAAGTATAGGTACAAATTAGAGCAGAAGAGAAGCCTTGCCAAGTACTCTATATTATTAATAGGATGCACCCTCTTAAAGACAGTAGTTCTCTAGGTAATTACTTGATCGGTCAGTTCAATGACAAAATAATCTGCAGGACCACCAACCAAGAAAGCATTTGGAAAATCTGGAAATTGCTTTAAGAAGCTCTCAAGCTTGTCAACTGGAAAAATGAATATGATCAGAAACAGGCATTACATTTTAATATTAACCACTAAAGAAATACCATTGCAAAGACCTACCTAAATTGTAAAGAAAAATGAACCTCGAAAGGAGAAGAAAGAGTTCACGCTGTGCCTGAAACATGATAAGGAAAAATTAGCGTCAAACAGAAAATTGATATTCTAAATCTTGACTTCTTGCACATGTTTAGCATATGCAAACAATCAATATGCCTGACCTGTACAGGGATTTTCTTCAAACGTTGCGGCACCAAAGCCACTTCCTCGAGAAGATACTGAAATGGATATAATGAAAATGAGTACAAGTTAATCATTTCTCAAAGACTTGATAGAAAATTCTTCTTCAGAAGGAATTCTGACCCGAAAGAGACTATGGAAGCGCCTGGTGTTCGTTTGGATGTCAATCCTGCAGATAAGTATACACATAGCTTAGAAGATGCAAGTTTATCCTCTCCATTCTCACCAGGATGAGAAGTTAACTGATCCCTAAAGACTGAAGCATTAGAAGTAGAAAAAGTAGATACAGAGAATTGCTGAACAAAGAAAAGTCAAAGTATGGAACAGAAAATTAAAGGAGGAAAAAAGAGGCATGTTCAGAATCGCATTGTCAGCTGCGTAAGCTTCTTCACTGCAAAGAACTTAGGTCTACTAGCGTACCGAATTTTGTCAACTATCATGGATAGTTTATGCAATTATCAAACATATCGGATGGATCCATCTCAGTTACAATTTGGATCTCTGGCAACTGAAACATTGAAGAATCATATATTACAGGAAGGACCTACAAGCCTAGAACCCAAATGACTATAGCATACAAAGTCGGTTCTCTGTGTGTGTGTGTGCGCTTGGGAAGAGCTGAAACAACCACCAGAGCATACATGACAAGATTCTTCATTCACGGTGTTCTGAGTTTTCAACAGCAGTTCTCTGTAACAATTAATTTTGTCAGGTCAATAAGTCGAGACAAGTTGTTGGCTGAACACTTAAGCAACTAGTGAAATAGGTGAGCTACTAGTCATCTGTAAGGGGATAATTTGATTGAAATATTATATACATCAAATAAGAATGTTTATATATACACATATAATTTTAATTCAATGCCAAATCTACTTTGTATAATTTACACATAAACACATGTATCCTTTTATGTCTCAGAATTACCTTACAGAACGAGAATATTTTAAAATCCAACAAGGGTACAAAAAGTGGCCCATCTAAATCATAAACCATAGGTAATAAGTTGACTCCTGCAGGCATATGCAGTCATGAACTAGGAACTCTTTTCTCTTAACAAGGGGTATATGTTTTGGAGTCATGATGTCATCATGATGTCTTTGTTACTTTTGAAAGCATGAAAACCCAAAGTTCCAAGTTATGCAGCTAGGAAATAAGTTGGGCAATTCGTCGAGTAGTCAATCCAAGGCAACTATTTGCTTACCAAGTCGCACGACTTAGAAACTTTCCCACATGACTTGGCTACCAGGTACTCACAATATGACTAGGACTTGATAACTATGAATAGTTAAATTACCTAACCAGGTAAAGTGGAATAGCATAACTACATCAATATATTCCGATTCCCTGCGAATGCTGGTTTTGAGTTGATTGGAAACAATCGGAAAAAGGCCTTAAGCTAAAACTTGCTCAAATGCAAGAGCACAAGTTTTTACCAGAAAACATTTGTGGCACCTTGAACCAGAGCAGATGAATAGCGAAGAAGGACGTCAGCATTCTCAATTTGAGCTTCAAATAACTGCAACAAGGTTAAAAAACAAATATAGCATCCTACGAAATCATATCATGTTGACCAAAAAAATAGACAAAATTATAAAGGACTGACTCGAAAAAGTTCAGTCTCCAGCTTGGAGAATAGCAAGTAGACAAGATCAATAATGTAAAGCGCAGAATACCCACTCAAGTTCAAACACCCAAATTCATATCTATAGCTTATACACCCAATTCTAACTTCAGGCTGTTGTTTTTAAGACCATATTTGTAGTTGATTTGTCCACTCCTCTTCTGAAAATTCTCTTCTAAAATTCAAAATTATACATTGAGTATTTATATATTATTCTTAGAAGTATGCAGACCTCTAAGAATTCATAATCATTGTTGGAGTAAAATATCGAAGGTTAATTACCTTAATTGAAATGTTTCTTTATCAAACATCTGTCTCACTAGAAGTAACATGAAACCAAGGATCTAATTGGGAAACTGCATATGCTGGAAATTCTATCACTTTTCACGTCCTCAAGCTTAAATTATTTTTGCTACCAAGCACCAACAACTTCCAATACGCAGAAAAGGTGCCATTCTCAGAAAAGGTTCCCTGTAAGTACCACCTAGTATGAAGCCAAGATTCTCCGTACCAGGGCAGATTTCTCTGTGTTGCTCTTGGTTTCAATAAGAGAGCTTTTAAGATTTTTAAATCAAATTGTTTCTTTGAGGAGATTACGAAATTAATAGTGCAACTTACCAGAGAAAGCAACAAAATATTTTGAAAACCTAAGCACATCTTTTTGTATGCAGTTATACAGAAATACCAGTAAGAAACAAATAATAACTCCCTGAATTGTTAATAAATTGGAAGGTTCATGAATAGGGATCTTAAGCCTCACTAAGTTTAATCTGAGCACTTCTAGTTTCAGTAAAGGCTGATGATGAACTTTAGGACCTCACCATGACCAAAGGTCCTCTCGGTAAACTAAGATAATGTTCTCATCTAACAACTTTCATTTTCTAAGCAGTCTTCTCACTCCCCGCTCTTGTATATGTGTGTTGTGTGCGTGCGTTTACTGAGATACTATGAAGCAGAAGACCAGAAAGCACCACTGGCTCAGTTTAGATGACTCTTAATAGTCGCATACTAAGTTAAGGACTTAAATATGAAATAATGAATTCATTTTATCACTCCACAGTCAATAAAACTAGACTATTAAAGCAGAAAGCATGGCAAATATGAACAATCTGTACGATGACTCTTCTGTATGTGTTTTGTGTGTGTTTACTAAGATAATATGAAGCAGAAGACATGAAAACACCTCTGACTCAGCAGTTTAGATGATTCTTAATATACGCATACTTAGTTAGGGACTTAACCATGATATTATGAATTCAAGTGAACACTCCACATTACCAACGAAACTAGAATAAGCAGAAAGCATGGCAAATATAAAGAATTTAAGTACCCATTTATGGAAGAGAAGAGCAAATATATGAGACGCGAACGCCTGGCTCCAGACTTTCACAATCAAATCAAGAATTGGTTCTCCATTCTTTGGCACTGAGACAAAATGATCAGCAAGCACTTCATAAAAGCATAATGGACCCCCAGTCCTCTCTTCTTCTATAGAAGTTAATTCTTCACTGCTGAGAATTATATCTGTTTAAATTCCAACAGAATCAGAAGAAAGCAGGCAGAATAACAGACCTCGGTAGTATAAAACCCATAAAGGAGGAGAAGCATTTGACTTCGCTAAATGCTTTTAATTCACAAGAGATCATCTTGTAAGCCATAACAACCATAAAGAGAAGTTCTACCTGTGCATCATGACATTTTCTTTTACATGTTTGTATACAATATTGTGCCCTATTTCAGCCAATGCATCTCTAAGTTAAATAAGCTGCTTCTTCTAACTACATTTCTGAGACAAGGTTCTCATGGGTGATTGAATTCCAAAAGCACTGAACCCGCAAAAACCATTATGCAGTACATGGTGAAACCATAGTGACAATGATTTTAACGGAAATTTATCTTATTTCATTGTTTCATGAGACCACACATTCCTAGATTTCTTACATTTTCAAACCCAAACGGAGTTTTTCTTTGACATACATCATTGTTATACAAAAACTATTACTGGCACTTTTAGCTAACTCCCAGCTAACCGAACTTGTTCCAGAAGAACATGGTTTTAGGAGAAGTGCAATAAATGTTTCACCTTTTGGGCAACCGTTGTCCAGGGATTAGCACAAGGGTGCCAGATTTGATACACAAATTCTGCATACTATCAAGCGATGCAGATTGGCAGCAACGAATGGCGTATCTAGTAGAATTGGTACCAGCACAGATTTTGTTTCAAATTCAGAAGTCAACATTAAATAAGTCCAGCAACATTAAATAAGTCCAGCAACATATCCGCGTGGTCCTTGTTTTGATTGAACAATTTATCCATTAGCAATTCTTTTAATGTAAAACAGCGCAACTGGGACGACACGATGAATAAGGGCTAAAGCCCAAAACAGAGTGTGGAGTAGTAAGTTATACCTCTGGCGCGATCATCAACTTCTAAAGCAATGTCTGCAAACAGATCTTGCAATATATTGCGACTCTGTGTTGGTGAAGCTATCCCCTGCACAATCCAATAACCAAATCATCAAATTCAACAAATTGAGATTCAGAAGAAACGAAACGAAAAGGGGAAAATTTGAGGAAGAGGAGAAATGAACCCGGAGAAGCTTCTTCTCAATCTCTTGAGTGAGGGCGGTGAGATTAGCGGAGCTCCGGGATGTTAAATTACGTGGCATGATCGGAGAGACGACGATCGGAAGGAGACTCCGGCAATTGAGCAATAAGAGGGCATTTGATAAAACAAAACAAAACAAACCCTAATCTTCGACCAGTCCCAAAAACACTGACCTCGCCTTCACCAATACATATATTGTATGTATTGAGTTCTTATGAAGAAAGCTTTTTATTGTATTTAATTATTTACTGGGATTATATTATTTATTTATTTTCTGATTTTATAATAAAGAGAAGGATGAAGGACGATGAAATGATGATTGATGGCCGGAGTTGATTCAGAGAGACGCCGATATGCAGCGACTGTTGTCCGTTTCCCGACCGACAACTGTCTACTCTTTTTTTAATCCACCTGCCACCTCAAAAACCAGGCGTGCATTTAAGAATTTTTTTTAAAAAAAAATTGATATACTGCGAAATTACGATTTGTTTTTTATTTTACTGTTTTTGTAAAATTCGGAAATTTGAATTTAATGGGTATTTAGATATGCCTTGAGAATTTCAAGGAACCGTACGCACTTCGATTTTTCAATTTCGGAAACGCAATTTTTTCTCTTGAGGACCCTTTGCAATTACCTACATAATAAGAATATGTTATAAAACAAAAGAAAAATACCAAAAAAAGAGAATTCAAATATAGTTAAAATTATAAAAGTGAAGAAAGAAGAATTAACAAGAAAATGTTAATTCAATTCATAAGACTTAACAAATACATTTTTTCTTCTATTTTTTGTGTGGATAATTTATAAATATTATTGTATTATTTTGAATCATTTGAAAGTCTTTGGTCATCTTAAATATATACCCTGACTTTTTACTTAATTTTGCAAAATAAGATAATGGCATCTATCTAAATAAAATAATAATTGTAGTTTTTTCATATAAATAGTAAACAAATATTGTTCTTAAATAAAAAAAAAATAAAATAAAAAAAAAAATATATATATATATATATAAACAATGTCACACTAGTAATGGTAAATGGTGAAAATGCAAAGGAGGAAGGGTATGGGTGGCATGGCGTGGAAGGGAAGGGAAAGGGAATGGGATGTCAATATCATAATAATCATAATCAGATGGCGTGTAAAAGTAAAAGGAGATGTGGAGACATCGCACGTTTTATGCATTCGCTGTGGATAAACATCAAATTTGATATAGTAAGGCAATGCATGTCTTACCGTAACAATCGAAGATAAGTTGTTGCAACATATCAAAGATGTAAAAACTCCAAAAGAGGCATGGGATATTTTGGCAGCACTTTTCACAAGGACAAATGATGCGAAACTCCAACGGTTAGAAAACTAACTTCTCTCAGTCTCGCAACAAGATATGTGAATGAGTTAATATTTTAATAAAATTAAAATTATTTGTAATGAAATTTCTAAATTAGATTCACAAAATGCTATCACCGATACGAAAAAAAAGAGAATTGTAATTTATAGGTTAAGACCAGAATATAATGATATTATTACAGTTAAGGAGAATTGTAATTTATGGGTTAATGTTAGAATGTAATGGTATTATTACGGCTACCGGTGGATGGATAAAAGAGCCAATTAGTCTTTTAGCTAACCAAGAGGCCTTAGATAAACAAATATCTAGAGTCTCAGTCAAGTATGATGAGACTGCCTTATTTAGCAATAAAAGAGAATTCAAAAGGTAAGACAGGAGAAGTACGAGACCAATAAATAGAAGTCCAAATGAAAATTAGCGAAAGAGGTTAGAAAGAAACTCTCATTGAAGGGGAGATAATCAAAGCCATGATGATAAAATCGAGGAGGAAAAAATTACCGACGGAGCAACGACCAATGCTACAATTGTGAAAAAAAATGTCACTTTGTTAGAAATTATAGATTTAAACGGGTAGAAGAAAATGTTGCAACATCAACTTTAAGGGAGAACAATAGTGAAGAAGAATGGGACTTCCAACTTCCAAGTAGCCTACGTAATACATAATGAACAAGAACTATTTGGATGGGTTTTTATTTATTTATTTAGTTATTTATATATAATTAAGTCAGATAATACTATCACAGTGTAAACTTTTATGGTTGTTGAAGTTACCTTGTTTTAATTTCTAAAAGCTGCAATGCTTAACGAAGAAATGTAAATGAACGTTTTTTTTGTATATTTGCGACAATAGAGTTTTTGAGCCAGTTTAATAGCTTATAAAAAGATATAAGAAAAAGTAATGTTTAAAATAAAATGTACATACCTATAATTTTATGTAAAATTTTAACAGTTCATAATTCATTACTCCTCAATTCCAAAAACAGAAACATTTGTTAATAGAATTTGTTATAAAAAAAAGGAGCAACGTTTGCATATTTTTTTCATTATAATATTTTTTATTTTAATTTTGTAATTATAATTTTCCTATCTTATCCTTAATCGAACATTCATAACAAATTCTATGAGAGAAAATTATTATTTATACATGTAATTCTCAATCAAACATATAATATTAATATTTATCAAAAATTGTGATATAACTTTTTTGTGAAACAAAGTGAGTATTGCCGAACAATTTTGTTCTTACAGCAGCAGCAGTCAATTATACACTTTATTTAGTATAACAGTATTACAATAGTAACCAGAACAAACCACCACGTTTACCAAATTATTACTTGAGATGCAAGATGGATCAAATCTTGCTAACTACGAGATTTACTCCATGTTTAGGCACTAAAAGTAGACCATAATTTGGAGCATGGCGATAATTAGGCGAGAGGGAGAAAGAGAAATTGGCAAGCATAAAAGCAAAAATGACCTTGAGCTCCAAAATTGCCAAACTCTGGCCAGGACATATACGAGGTCCAACACCAAATGGTATGTAAGCTTGTGGAGCTTTGCATGCTCCAGAAATCCCATTGGCAAACCTCTCCGGATTGAAGTTGCAAGCGTCCCAACCCCAGAGCTGAGGATCCTTGTGCAGCGCCAGCAGCCATAGCCATATGTTAACCCCTTTAGGTACACACAGCTTCCCAATCTTCACATCGTTTAAGGCCTCTCGTGATGCAAATGGCACACTTGGATAAAGACGCAAAACTTCTTGAATCACCATCTTCAACTGCAGAAACCATGAGTTACAAGTTTAGTTAGTCCTAATTAGAAGAGGGGTTTGCATTTCAAGAGGAATAAACAACTATATGTGTCAACATACCACTTTCATCTGGCCAAGTTTTTCGGCGTCTAGCGTTTTGCCGCCACAAACCTCAAATATTTCAGCACGAGCGCGTTCTTGCCACTCGGGGTGTGAAGCCAGTAGCATCAAACCCCATATTGCAGCAATGCCAGTGACTTCAAAAGCAGCAAGGCATAAATCCTTGCAATTATCTACTATAAATTGTTCGGGTGTGGATGGCCCAATTTCTCCATTCTTTGCTCCCTCCATAAGAATTTGTATCATCATATTTTCACCCGAGGCTTTATCACTTTTCTTTGCTGTGTCCAAGATTATATTGTATATCTCCTTTTCCAGTTTCCATTGTGTTCTAATATTCTCTGTGGGAATAAATCTGAAAATCGGGGTGACAAAAAATACGTAAGGGAATGCCTTTTGATACATTCAAGTTGTATTACCATGAGAATCAAATTGAAACTTCAATCAGGCTATGACATGATCTCTAGAAAGTGTTAAGGGAAACTAAACTGTCTTCAAGTATTGGTCTTTCAGATATGATCCATCAAATTGCTCTTTGATCTAGAACCCTCAAATTTCAAGAAAAATATATTACAACATCTTACCTATAAAAAGGACGCCCATTTAGTACGGTAGGAGATACAGAGGCTTCAAGAAGAGCCCTACATTTTGAGAGTAAGCCTGCTCCTGAAGGACTGTTGCTCCCAAACATGATATTGGAGAATATTTGACATGTAAATTTCCTCACGTGATCGTCCACTTCTATATCTGCAGTCCCACCTTCAGTTTCAACTATAGTCTCCAATGATTTTACAAATGAGTTCCCAGCTTCGAGCACAATCCGCGTCATGCCCTAAAATAAAATACATCCATCAATTATATATTTCGTGTCATGTTTCTATTTCACATTATTTTGTAATGGACGTTTGGTTCCGATAAACCCTCATCGGTTATTACATTAGGAAAAACTAAAATCAAGAGAGATTTTCATAGAAATCAGTAACAGCTCTAAATTCTTGAATAACTTTTGCATTTCCCATATAAGCAGATAAATATACCTTAACTTTGTCCACGTAGAGTGTAGGTGCAATGGTTTTCCTTTGGTGAGACCATACTTCACCGTTTGTTGTGATCAGACCCGCGCCCAATAGAGGGCCACGATCCTTCTGCAAATAAGCAGGCTTTCCCAAATCTAGTGATTTGCAAATGTTTATGTCTCTCACCAAGTCCGGATCTGCGACATACAAAATCTGCACCTTTCCAAGAGCAAAAGTGAAAGTTTTGCCTGAAGCATCAATTAGTAAGCTTCAATTAACATGAAATTTTGGCAAAACTATAAGGAGATACAAACATTTTAGTGTAAGAAGAAACAAGCATTTCAGTTATTTGTTTCATTTTATTCAGAAAGTGAGCAGATAAATAAAAATAACTCTTTCAATTAAACTAGTTGTCTAGAAGTTCCAATAATATTGTTCAAACAGTCCGATAAGAGTTAAACCAACAGCAATATACCCAGTATCATTATTATGAGTTGGCTGTCGACTAATCCAGTATCAGTTATTAACCAACCAGAAAAACAAAACAAAATCTCATCAATAGTGTAGTCTAGAATGAACATATATCAAACATATACAAACGGCAGATAATAAATACCATATTCTTTGGTCCACTGTACGAGATGCGGAAAGACTGTAGAAGAGAGATCTAACGAGAACGGTTTATTAGAAGTATATCTTGAGGCAATGGAGTTGATCTTCAGTATATCAGGAATATTTCCCAGAATTATACTGCTACGATTAGGGCCATCGATTCCTTGCTTTTTGAGCTTTATCCGAAGAATTTGTGCCTTAAGGCACAGGTCGTAGAAGATGCATATTAACAGGCCAAGAACAACTAGTAGCAAAGTAGTGAATGTAGAAGGAAACACAAGTTGTTCCATTGCAATTTTTAGTCCCTTACAATGGTTCAATTATGTTTGAAACTCTTGGTATTTCTATGTATTGAACTGCAATGGCTAACTAATGAAACATTTATAGCGAGTGGAGTCATGCCAAAACACTTCACAGTGTACGAATTTTGAAATTTACGGCCACTTGTTACTACCAAATCTAAATTCATCATAGAAACCAAGGTTCCTTTCTTTCATTAAAAAAAACACCAAATTAGTCATTCCCAGGGAAACACCAAATTAGAAAAACACCAAGAAACTCATTCAGTTTCTTTCTTTCATCAAATATAGAAAAATACAGGAAAGCAAATCCAATACAACCAGTAAATTTCACCTGCCTTGTTAGATATTCAGAAGCTATAAAAGTTGATGCAGACGTTAGGTTTTTTTAGCATATATTTAGCATGTTACATAGACCAAATTGTTTCTCATAGTTGATGGACACACATACCAGATTATTCCCATGAACCTAACTCAGCTCCTTATTTAACCAAAAATAGGAAGGAAAAAAAATCAATATCTAAGCAAATCTAATACCACACGTAAATTTTACATGCCGTATTAGATATTCAAAACCTACAAATGTAAATACAACTATTAGATTATTTTTGCATATTTTTAGTGTCATATAAACCAAATTGTTTGTCATAGTAGATGAACATGAAACCTCATTACTCCCACAAAACTAACTCATCACTGGTACAAGTTGATCATAATCACAAGTTATAGGGCAATACCTAACCTTTCACTAAAAGAACCATACTTCCCAGATGTGGTTTAAGATAATGATACGTGCAGATAATGATACGTGCAGGTGAAATTAAAAGTCCACCGATCACTAGTACAAAAAATGTCTTATGCGTTGCCTTATTTGTGTCGGTTCTTTAATAGAACTGTCGCATATAGTAGAACGGTGGCATTATGGTAAATAAAACAAACGATATTTGCGTCGGTTCTTTTAAAAGACCAACGCAAAAACTATAAAAATAATTAAAAAATAAATTAATAACACATTTGCGTCGCTTGTTTAAAGAACCGACGCAAATAGTGTTGAGTATTTGCGTCGGTTCTTTAAAAGAACCGACGCAAATACTCAAACAATAATTAAAAAAAACTAAAAATAATTATTTTTTAATTAAATAATTAAAAAATATTATTTGAGTATTTGAGTATTTGCTCCCGTTCTTTAAAAGAACCGACACAAATACTCAAACAAATAATTTTTATTTTTTAATTAAATAATTAAAAAATATTGTTTGAGTATTTGCGTCGGTTCTTTAAAAGAACCAACACAAATAATCAAACAATAATTAAAAAAAAACATAAAAAATAAATAAATACTCATTTATTTTATCGTAAAAACTATAAAAATAATTAAAAAATAAATTAATAACACATTTGCGTCGTTTGTTTTAAAGAACCGATGCAAATAGTTGTACGATTAATTACGAATATGCCACTGTACGGAAATAAAATACATTAATATATTTTACCGCATTTGCATTTTCAAATCGCGGCATACATTTTCATTTTACCGCTTTTTGAAGATGAACCACGTTCTCTTTAAATCCTTTTCATTTCCATTGCGCATAATACATTTTTATTTTCATTTTACAGGCTCATGTCTATTTGTAAGGGGCTGGTGCCTATATATGTTAATGTTGCTGGTTCTTGTTCTTGGTGGGTATAAAATGGAGAAAAGCATGGGTAGTAGATTCAATATTTTTGCAAGCTCTCCTCAAGAAATTCCTGATTTTTGGGTCTACCTCCATCTTTTGATATCAGTGAAGGTGAGTATTCTTTCATATCAATCTTTTAAATTAAACTATATTTCTTGAGTAGCAAATATATTTATATATGATATTCTTTTATCTAATTAAACATAAAAATAATCCTAGTTTTGCTACTTTTCTTCTTGTATCTATAGTATACTTTACTTTACTATTCCTCATTATTATATTTTTTTTTCTTTTTAATTCATATCCACTTATTTCTATTTCGTTAGATGATGATGATATACAAAAAAATTTGTCTCAAGCTCACGAAGAAATTTTGGCATGTTGATGCGCACGAATAAATTTTTCTTTCTTAAAACTTATGTTTGTATACAAGTGAAAAAGATACACACATGAAGTACAAGCAACCGGTCCCAAAATGTTGTAAGGGCAGTAGGAGAACCACAAGTGGATTTTCAGTTTTCTGTCTCTCTATATGTGTGTGTATGTATATATATGTAATGTAAATGTATATGCATCAAATTAATTTGGGAACAGAATGCAGTAAATCTAGTGTTGTTGTACGCTATCTCTCTTTTTTGTTATGAACTTTAATTTAGTGATTGTTTCTACTTATGTTTGATGGATCCTTGATGGAAACTCAACTCATTTTGTGTAAGGTAAATTTTTTTTTTAATAATTAAAAAAATAAATAACTAAAAATAATTATTTTTTAATTAAATAATTAAAAAATATTGTTGAGTATTTGTGTCGGGTCTTTAAAAAACTTGATGCAAAAACTATAAAAATAATTAAAAAAATAAATAACTAAAAATAATTATCATTTGCGTCGGTCGTATTAAAGGTACGACGCAAATGATAATTTTTTGCGTTATCTCTTTAACCGACGCAAAATAGTCAAGTTTTTGCGTTTTCGCCATATGCATCTTCTTTTAACCGACGCAAAATAGTTAATTTAACCAACGTATATAATCAATTTTGTACTAGTGGATGTTAGCTTCCTCTTTCTCCCTGCTATTTTCTTCAGAAATATCAGCTTCTCTAATATGATTAATTCAGAATTACCTTGATGGGAAATAAGTAAATATGCTTAAATATATGGCCAACTGAAGTCCACAGAGGAAACTGAGATACACGGTCTCCATCACCAAAAAAACATTAAAAAAAGGTGTCAAGTCGCATATTTCACAAAAATTTAAGAAGCCAGCCAACTACTTCTTAATTTCACTACTTAAGTGTGAAATCTCCACGTCAACTAATTCAGCCTACGGCAAAACCTTGTACTTGAGCCAAGTACCAACCTTTTGGGAACGAAGAATATAACAGTCGAGTTGCATATTTATCACTGTATTATATTTTTGGGTATTTACACAAATAAATATTGTATATTAAGAACTATTTTGAAGCATTTAATATCACTAACATTAAACGTTCGAAATTTGAATTATGTATACTACATACGTGCTTCCTGGCATTCCAAACTATAAGATAAAATATGACTTTTCAAGTCAAAGTTGCAACATAATTGGAGTGGACCGATATTCGAAAGTTGATATTTTGGCCGAGGCAATACAAAATAATTTACATATTTTGGTTGACTAGGAAAAGTTAACTCACTTGTAACCATCTCCGAGAGAATTAACAGATTCTAAACAGATAAGAAGATGGTAAGGAGGTGGAGCCACCAATTGCCTCCAGTAGGTAGGAGGAGCCCTTTTTTTTACCTTTTGGTAGGATTTGGGATTCCAAAGCCTGAACTTCCCCAAGGGGCTTCTAGACTTGCTATTCTTGCACTGTGAGTTAGTTCAAATAAACTCTGAATAGAGTTATTCATGTTACATTTTACATGACAAAAACCAAGGGTGGCCAACCAAGACCAAGGTAGCCACCCAAACGCCCCCCCGACCTCCCTCAAGGAATTTCTTGTTTACTTTGGCAACAACTTTGATGGAGACAAGTAAGAACTGAGAAGCTCAAGCATGTGAAGTCGACTACCAAGTCTCCAGGGGTAGGAAAAGTACAATATCTGAGTTGGACAAACAACTTGATCTAAGAATTGAATCTTTTAGTTTACCAAAGAATATTGCCCAGTGCATTATGATTCACTTTCTAGTTATTTCGGTTATACAATATAGCTCGATAAAAGTACAGGTATGGTGTTGACGGCAAATATTTAAAAATAATAACTTGCTAGCGAACAGCTCCACATACTGATTTATTGGGCATATGGCTAATGTTCACATAGAAAGCAAGACATAACTAACTTAACTACCGATTTCTAGAAACAACTCCAAAAATGATGGGACTTCAGTAGTAAAATAAGATCATAAAAAAGCATAAGAGAATCGGAAGGATAATACTATAGAAGAAATAAGCCGATAAGTAGCAAAGGAAAACCTATGCCTTAGCTTATTTTTGCAACTGCAGAAGTTTCTAAGTTTGCGCAACGCCCGCTACCAATATTTACTAGCATTTCTGCAGAGAATCAGATGTTTCACCACAGACCATGCTAAAGACAATTCATTGAGGCAAACACTATACTGGACGGACTAGTCAATTCAATTTTAATGGAATTAACCCAGATGGACTATTCTAGCAACTTCAAATATATCACAGTGAACCTCTGAAATGCTCAGAAAGAATACCCATCAACTTTCCTGTGTCAATTTAAGTTTCTAACATAAAGAACAACTCACAGAAAATTACCCAACTAATACCACGTATATTAACAATTTCAATTGAAATTAGAAGTAGAAAACAAGTAAAGATCACATCAAATATGATTAAATGAAAGAAAAATATTAGCACATGATTGTCAAGTTCACACAGAATTGACATTTTAGATTCTGAAAGTTGCATTTACAATTGCGAAAGTTAAGCATGCGGGCAATTTCACCAAACTTCGCAAAGTTATACCACTCAATTGTTGGTCCGGCTAATTATGAAAGAAACCTGTGGATTAAAATTTGGCTATAAGCACCAAAATTCTCCATAAATTTTTACGCAAATTACACGATGTCACGCAATCTGCTCGCCAGTTCACACAAAAATGAAAAATGTGGGACAGAAAGAAAAATGTTGCAGATGAGAGAGAAGTTGGGTTCAGAATGTTGCTTGTGGTTGACTATTATTTGTCTTTCTCGTCATGTCAAGAGAGATAGCACACGAGTGATCTCATCTTAGAAAAGTAATATATATATATATATATATATATACACACACTCCATGATGTTGGCTCTTTCTGATTGGTTCTATTCTATGAAATAAATATCTTATCATGACTAGAAAGATTCCCACTCACAACGACTCTTTATCAAGCATTCAAATTCAGTTTGAATCTCCCTCGACGTGATCGTCGGCTTCTTGTTGTACCTCGCGAGTCTAGAAGCTTCCTGAGCCAGTTTCTCGAAGATATCATTGATGAAACAGTTCATTGATGGTTTTGAGTTGAAAGTGACGATTGACCGCTTGATCGAGGGAACTCTAGGGTGGACTTCTACCGCCAATTACTCGTACCTCGGTAGTACAGTACTCAACTACTCCGTATCATTTAAAACTCTTTTTTGGTTACCTTGCATATTTATTATAAATAAATAAATATTGTCACGAATATAAATAAGATCATATATACGGTGTACTCTCGATGACAATCTATTTAAATTATTCTTTTAACTACTTCAAAATCTGTGCAAAATACGGGTATAATTATATTATTTGAATATATTAGTTTAATTAATAATTAATATTATAATAAATTTAGTTAGCATTGACTAATTATGCTAAATTATATTATTATTTGTGATTATTAAATTGATCATAGTTATTTTAATCACATAAATTTGTTTAATAATTAATTTTATTATGTTATGATATATCAAGTCTATTGTAATTTAGTCTGTAAATAAAATTACTTCTATCAATGTAATTCGTAATAGGTTGTTGTTAATTAATATATTAGTATAAATAGATATATATATATATATATATATATATATATATATATATTAATTGATAGGTCTGTAAATGAGTTTATTCTTGATCAGTCTAATTCGCGATGAAAGAATAAATAGATAAATTAATATGAATATGATTAGCTAAATTCATACAATTAAATAAAATTAAAGAATTTTATTGAAAGTGTTCTCTTGATATGAATTAGTAAATTAATATAAATTTTCTTCCTAAATTAGAAACTAACTTATAATTGAATCTTTTAATTGTAAAAATTAAAAAAATGGTCACTAGAGTAGAAATTAGCCACAATTGAATCTTTTAATTACACAAATTGAAAGAATAATTCTTCAAATGGTTGTAACAATTTTTTTTTCCTAAATGAAAACTAGTACACAGTTGAAAGTATTTTTTTTTAATAATTATCCCTATTAAAAATTCATACAAAGTCTTTAATAAGCCTAAAGTATAAAATGCACTTTTAATCCAGCTAGCATTCACGATCCACTCATACATCTATTAACAAGGTTAATATACCTTACAAAATTTTTAATTAATTTGCAATGTTAAAAATAGATATAGATGACCAATAAAACAAAACAAATAGATCATAATCGTTCTCTTTTTATACATAATACTCTGCACAATATAGTAATGACTCAGTCTAATATTGTATTCTCCAATTTGTTACTATCATTTTTATTGATCAAGTGTTTATTTTATTTAACATTTATCAACTCTAAGATTTTAAATTTTGACTTATTCAGAAAAATTATTTTACATGAATTTTGCCTCGACTACTTTATATTGAAGAAAAGAATAAATAGAAAAATAGGTAATCTTTTAGCAAATTCTCCCAACATTTTTCTAAGTACATATTCTTCATGTACCTTTAAGTTTACAATATTATTGAATTTTCATTTAAATGTTTTTTCACAATTTTTACACTTGGAAAAGATATATTCTGCCATCTTCTTGACTTGGTCTGTCCGTTTTTTTAAATATTTTTTCACTTGAATTCACACAGACCAAAATTATCATTGATAATCATAATAGTATTAAATTTATCGATGTTACACTAAAATTGTCTTAATTTAATTTACATGAAAAATAAAATTTTTCATAATTCCTTGAAATATAGAAAAGATAATGTAGAAAAACTTACTTTGATTTCTTATGGGAATGTGAGAAAAATTACTAAAAAAAGAGAATTAAGTTCTAAAAAAACAACTAAAAAAAATGGAGGGAGCATATTACAATTATGTTATACCGTTAACACTATTAGTCTATTAGGCAAGCAACACACAAAAAGTATAAATATAAATATTAATTTATACACAAATAAATGTAAATAAAATAATATGATTAAATTTATAAGATATTAGTGAATTTTAAGGGGGTTTGAATCTTAAACGTTAATAATTTAAAATTTGTTATATGTGTTTGTATATTTTTTATTATATAATTTGTTAATGTTTTGGGTATTATTGATTTTTATACTTATTTTTGGGCATTAAGAAAATAAAAAATAAAATGTTAGAGTTCAGTAGCTCATAGCATCCGAGTCTCCGACGAAGGTAATCTATTCGATGCAGCCAAAGAAGCCTTCAAGCCCCAAGTCAAAGGGCTGTGCTGAAAATGAAGAAGAAGCATCTTTTTCTTCCCCATCGCCATCTCTTAAACCTTAATTCAATCCATAAAACCCCAATCTTCATCTCCACCTCATCAAACTCCATTGAAAACCTCGTCGATAATGACGAAAAATTCATAACGATCCTCAACAACATAGTCCGTGGCAAACAGAGCTGGAAAATCGCATTCAACAACACATTCATTACACACACTTTGAAGCCACACCACGTCGAAAAGGTTCTGATTCAAACCCGAGATGACTCCAGATTAGCATTACGTTTCTTTAATTTCTTAGGCCTTCACATGAACTTCACACATTCCACGGCTTCTTTTTGCATCTTAATTCATTCCTTGGCTCAGTCCAATCTTTTCTGGCCCGCCTCGTCAATTCTTCAAACGCTTTTCCTGAATTCTTCAGATCCCAGGTTGCTTTTCCAGTCATTTTTTAATTCGTACAAGTCTTACGATTTTTCTTCAACTTTAGGATTCGATTTGTTGATTCAAGCTTATTTGCCAAATAAAAGAGTATTAGATTCTGTTTTGATACTCAAACTCATGAAGGAATGTGGATTATTGCCGGAAGTTAGGACTTTTAGTGCTGTTTTGAATGGATTAATTAGAATTAAGCGGTTTGATTTGGTATTGTCCTTGTTTGATGAAATGATTAGCTTAGGCATTTTGCCCGATGCTTATGTATACAATGCCGTGATCAGAACTTTGTGTGAACTGAAGGACTTTAGTAGAGTAAATGAAATGATTTCTAGGATGGAGTCAGATGGGTGTGAAGTAGGCGTCATCACGTATAATGTGTTGGTTCATGGGCTTTGCCAAAATCAGAGGGCTTACGAGGCTGTTCAAGTGAAAAATTCGTTAATTGAGAAGGGACTGAGAGCAGATGTGGTTACTTACTGTACTTTAGTTTTGGGCTTTTGTAAATTAAAAGATTTTAATATGGCCCTAGAATTAATGAATCAAATGGTTGATTTAGAATTTGTTCCAAGTGAAGCAACTGTGTCGAGTCTTGTTGAAGGGTTAAGAAAGAATGGGGATGTTGATGCTGCTTATAATCTAATTAATAGAGTTGGAAGAGTTGGTGGTGTTCCGAACTTGTTTGTTTATAATGCATTGATCAATTCTTTCTGCAAAGATGGAAGGCTCGAAGAAGCAGGGCTACTTTATAGGGACATGGGTCCAAAAGGATTGTTTCCTAATGACATTACCTACTCAATCATCATCGATGCATTTTGTAGAAGGGGGAATCTGAAAGCTGCGCTTCTCTTCTATGGCCGAATGAGAGTTTCAGGAATAAAAGCAACTTTGTATCCTTATAATTCTCTGATTAATGGTCTCTGCAAGTTTGGAAAGTTGAGTAAAGCACGGTCCTTCTTTACTGAGATGATTAATCAGGGATTAGTTCCATGTGTTGTAACCTACACCTCTTTGATTGCTGGATACTGCAAAGAAAGAGAAATGCACAAGGCATTCAGGATCTATCATGAGATGACGGGGAAAGGGATCTCACCAAATGTTTATACCTATACTGCACTTATATCCGGTCTTTGCCGTGCAAACATGATGGTGGAAGCTAGTAAGTTATTTAATGAAATGGTGCACAATAATGTTGTTCCAAACGAGATAACTTACAACGTTATGATTGAAGGACACTGTAGGGAAGGCAATACTGTAAGAGCCTTCAGATTATTTGATGAGATGGTGGAGAAGGGTCTTGTACCTGACACATATACTTATAGATCTCTAATAAGCGGGCTTTGTTCAACAGGTAGGGTGTCTGAAGCCAAAGAATTCATGGATGATCTTCATAATGAGCAAAAGAAGTTAAATGAAATTTGCTTTAGCACCCTTCTGCATGGTTATTGCAAGGAAGGAAGGTTAAATGATGCATTGAATGCTTGCTCTGAGATGGGTGAACGAGGAATTGCCGTGGACCTTGTTTGTTTTGCTGTACTTATTCATGGAGCTCTGAAACAGAATGACACAAAAAGATTGTTAAATATTTTAAAGGAGATGCATCATGGAGGATTAAGACCTGACAATGTAATATATACTAGTTTAATTGATGGCTGCTGTAAAAGTGGAGACCTTAAGAAGGCATTTGGATATTGGGATATAATGGTTGATGAAGGATGTATTTCAAATATTGTCACATATACTGTCATTATAAATGGCCTATGTAAGGCTGGGTTTGTTGATAAAGCCGAGATTCTGTGCAAGGAAATGCTGGTTAACAGCTGCATTCCAAATCACATTACATATGGTTGTTTCCTAGACCATCTTACCAGAGAAGGATATATGGAGAAAGCTGTTCAACTGCACAATGCAATGCTTAAAGGGTTTATAGCCAACACTATTTCGTACAATATGCTTATTCGGGGTTTCTGCAAATTGGGAAGAATTAAGGAAGCATCCCAAATTCTAAATGAGATGACAGACAATGATATTTTTCCAGATTGTGTAAGCTATTCTACAGTTATTTATGGGTTCTGTAGACAGGGTGATCTAGAGATAGCTCTAAGACTCTGGGACTCGATGCTCAATAACGGTGTGCAGCCTGATATACTCGCATATAAGTTTTTGATACATGGTTGTTGTGTTGCAGGGGAACTGCAAAAGGCTTATGAATTGCGAGATGACATGACAAGAAGAGGTCTGAAGCCAAATCGGGATATATATCATTCTATTATTCATGGAACTTGCTCAACAAGTTCATCCCTACCAACTGGTGGTTAGTAGTGAACCAGATATTTTATCAACAGTGAGGTGCTGGATGATTCCAGGTCAATGTTTCCTACGTTCACCATTGCCATTTGCAAGATTGTCCCAAAGTCATTTGTCTCTGTGTAATTAAATGAACTCTGTAAAATGTAAGTCTTTATGCGACATGTATTATATGTCTTGAGGAAAGCAGTGGTTGTCAGAAGAAGTAACCTTAATCAATCGTTAGTTAGAGGAACATGAATTCTACATCTGATGTATAGCACTCTCACGTGCTTCTAGAGTGATTGTAAGCATATCTCAACTGTCGTACTAACAGTCATATAAACAAATGAAACTGTATATTTCTTGTCTTGAGCAATTTGATTCGTTGACTAGTTACCGTGGCTCGACTAATGGGATCAACTTTTTCCTGCAATTTGCAGAACATGCTATTAATGCTGTTGAGTTTTGAGCAAATTATTTTCTGAGCTATAAACTAGTCTTTATTTTTGGATTCTTATTTATTATGTGTTTGAATAGTTTACTCTTTGGCTATAATTGATAATGTCGGACTCATAACAAAGCGTAGGGTACTGCAAGCACAAGTTTGGGCTACCTTTCCTAATGAAGCTTGAACAATTTGTATCTCTATGGTGTTGGAGATTTCGCATATGTGCTCTAAATGGTTTATACTGAATAGACTACAGACTTCCGTTCAAGAGCTTATCAGGTTATCTGGACATTCTAATGAAAATTATTTGTGCATATTCTCACTCATATGAGATAATGCGATGAAAATGCTTATGCTGAATAGCAATGGAATTGGAGAGGTTGATACCATGGCTGTTTCTACATGGGTGTAGCTTAAAGTGTACTCCACAAAGAATGGTATGTTAAAGCTGCTTGATGTCATTGTTGATTATCTGTGGTGGTAGATGCTTCAATTGTTGGTTATGAATCTTTCTTTGGTTCCTTTATGAAAATCTCAGCATGTCTTTTCAAGGAAGGTTCTTTTCATATTAAGAGAAGAAAAAGTAGAAACATACGGAGTGACTGCAGGATTCACTAATACAGCTAGGGATGGGGTCGGAGCCTTATATATATATATATATATATATATATATATATATATATATATATATATACACATATTCAACATGAACATTATTGATTAAATATCATAGTATTACAAAATTTGGCAAGTCCAACCGGTTTGAACGGACCCTGAGACAGTTGCACTATTGACAATATTAAACAACCGACCATTCAAATATCCAAAACAAAATACCATAGGTATTTTCATAATTCTCATCACCTCCGACCTCATGACCGGATTGAAAAGTTCAAACTTCCGGTGATTGTAGTAGCCGAACGGAAACCACCAATATAATAATCTAGTTTGGAAGTTTACAAAGAAGTATAGAAAAATACTATTCTCTTCCTCTTTATTCTCGAAAAATACTATTCTATCATGTGTTTATATTTGACAGACTTACTTCCGGTCCTTTCAAGGTTACAGTTCTCTCTCTCTCACACACACACACACAGAAAAAAAAAAAAGAGAGAGATTGGCTGCGTCTCCTAGAAGATCTTGGCATAACTATGTAGATACACTATGCATGATTGCCTTGTTGAGCAGTGTACTAATTTTTCACGTGCCACTAGTATAAAATGAATTGAATTGCTGTATATAAATTATGTGATCTGTTCGCTAACTGCCAATTTCTACTTGAATTGACAATTTTAAATTTTTTTGTTTTGTGAGGTTGTCAATGTCGCTTGCTATCGTAACTGTATCTTGGATTCTCTTTATAAACACCATGTTGGTTGAAGATACACATTAATTCCCAAGAAACACAAAAGCTAGAAAAGGAAACAAGCACATCATTCTTACAACTATTTAGGAACGAACAAATGGGTAGCCTCGAAGTACTTAAATTTGATCCCTTGGACATCCAAAACTTTTCTAGTGAATCACGCAAGGTGATTAAATTCATCACAGACTACTACAAAAGTATTCACAAATACCCTGTGCTAAGCCAAGTGGAGCCTGGGTATCTCCAAAACTTATACCCCAACCCACCTCCTTACCATTCGACGCCATTGGAAAACATTCTCCGAGACATTCAAGACCACATAATTCCCGGTATTACTCATTGGCAAAGCCCAAACTTCTTTGCCTATTTCCCAGCAACCATAAGCAATGCAGCCTTTCATGGGGAGATGCTTTGCAATGCTCTAAACGTTGTCGGTTTCAACTGGATTTCTTCTCCAGCAGCAACTGAACTTGAAGTAGTTGTCGTTGATTGGATTGCCAAGATGCTTAATCTTCCCGACTCATTTCTTTTCTCTGGTACTGGTGGTGCAGTATTACAAGGAAGTACTTCTGAAGCCTTAGTCTGTGTCCTCGCAGCTGCAAGAGACAAAGCTTTGAAAGAATTTGGCGAAGATAGTATAACTAGGCTAGTAGTTTATGCATCAGACCAAACACATTTTGTTGTTCAAAAGGCCGCTAAAATTGTTGGAATTCCTCCCAAAAATTTCCGGGTTATCCCTACATCATTCTCTACATTATTTGCTTTATCTCCTGATACTGTCAGAACGGCGATAGAGGACGACTTGGCATCAGGGTTTGTGCCATTATTTATTTGTGCCACTGTTGGAGCCACTGCCTCTTGCTCAGTAGACCCTATTGAGGGACTTGGCCTGGTGGCCAAAGATTATGGGACATGGCTCCATGTTGAAGCTGCATATGCTGGTAGTGCTTGTATATGCCCTGAGTTCAGGCATTATCTTAATGGGGTAGAGCTTGCTGATTCTATCAGCATGAATTTACACAAATGGTTCCTCACAAACTTGGATTGTAGCTGTTTATGGGTGAAAAATCCAGGTGTGTTATTAGACTCTCTGTCCATGACCTCTGAAGTAATGAGAAATGAAGCTAGTCAATCTAAAAAAGTTGTGGACTTCATGGACTGGCAAATTCCATCAGGCAGGCGATTCAGGGCGTTGAAGCTGTGGCTCGTGCTACGTAGATATGGTTTCTTCAATCTAATGACACACATCAGAAGTGATGTAGAACTAGCCGAGCACTTTGAGGCATTGATCAACTCAGACAACAGGTTCCAAGTGGTGGTGCCAACAAAGTTTTCGCTCGTGTGCTTTCGATTCAAATCAGAAGACGAAGAAGAAGAAAGCTTAAGATTGCGGAACTCGAAATTGTTGGAAGCAGTTAACTCAAGCGGAAGAGCTTATATGACTCATGCAGTACTGGGCAATATCTTTGTTATTCGTTGTGCCATTGGAACTTCATTAACTGAAAAAAGGCATATTGATGCATTGTGGAAGTTAATTCAAGAAAAAACAGATCTAATTTTTTGAGCAATAATTTTGGAAAATAGATACAATATTAATTAATAGTTTGTTGGCAATTTGCAAAATGAAAGGTAACTATTACAATGCAAATTTCATTGTGGCATTCACACCTGCGACTTGATGTTTGGAAAAAAGCAATTTTGGTGTGTAATTTTGTTATTATCGTTCAACTTGTTCTTTTTATTTAAGAAATAAAATTATGTCTTGGTGTAGTAATCCCATTATTTTCACTTCAGCTTGTTCGTGAGAGTATACCTTATGGCCTTTTCCCTTGGTCTTTAAATCTGCTGCTGGATCTCACTTTCTACTGTTGGTCTTTAGCTTGATGAAATCTATTTCTTCCTTGTTTTATACATTTATATTTAATATCGATATACACTTTTTTCCGATTCTTGGAATTCTATTCATTTTTAAATTTTAGTAGTATAATTTACATAACATAAATCTAAAATCTCTAAAATTTGAGTCGAAACAAACATGGCGTTAGTATCATCTTGTAGTAATCAATGTTTAGCAAGTAGGAACTTCTAATTTTTTTTATTTAAATTGTTATTTGTGGCTATAGTTTGAGAACTTATAAACCTAACAAATTTATTAAGAATTTTGTCGTATCTCTCTATTATCTGGACTTTTGAACGTAAACTCGCAATTTTATGAAAAACTAGGCATTGCAGAAGACAGTTACATAAATTAAGTTCACATTGTGTTTGAATGGTGTACATAAATGTTACTTGATTTTATTTATTTTATTTTTGGATTGTGGGCTATAGGTTGGTATTAATAAATTAGCTTATGAATATCATTACTAGTAGAAAGTAAAAAATGGAGGTCCATAATTTGAATGTTCCTCCGAGAAGGAAATGTTTGCGCAAACTGGTTGGTTAATCGAGCTGTTAGCTTGGCTGATCATTCTCGTTAGAATGTTCTTTCGGATAGTGTCAAAGTCGCATTTGTTTGACGACTTAAATGGGAGAGCTTCGATTCGTTATTGTAAGTAGGTGTTGGACTGTTTCTTAATTAGAAAGAAAAAAAAACGGAGTGCCATAATTTGGCATATTTTATGTTTAATTAGTGTTAATTTACTTTGTTCGAATAATGATAGCATTACTTTGTCATCACACAAATAAATATCTATTACTATATATTAATTGACAAACTATTGACTCAGTTTCTTTTTTCTATTATTCACGTTATTGTTAAAAGTAATTTTATTTAATTTAAATTCAAATTCGACTTTGAAATTTGAATAGATTTCTGCTTTCATATTTAGAATAAATATTATTTAGTTATGACTTTGAATGAGATAATAGTTAAAAAAAAATATTACCTTATACATAATAATTATATATATAAAAATATTAGAAATTAAAAAATCTAAAAATTATAATTTTCTTAATATTACCTAAAAAAACAAAAATACCGGGCTCACAAACTAGTTATTAGTGAATTTATCTTCTCTTTTTTACATCAAACACCAAACATCAAAAGATATTTTTCGAAATAAAAGGCGAGAAGCTGATAGGGTGTCTCATCTTGTGGACAAGAATCTTCTTTCACGAGTAGCAACATGTTACTCTGAAATGTTTAGTAAATACAGGTTCCCGCCATGCTTTGGCATGCCAATCTTTACATAAACGGAAAACCGTACTCCCTCGGTTTCTAATGATATTCTTTTTATTTAATTTTAAGTTCATGCCAATCTTTACATAAACAGAAAATTATACTCCTTCGGTTTCTAATGATATTCTTTTTATTCAATTTTAAGTTCATGCCAATTTTTACATAAACAGAAAATTATACTCCTTCGGTTTCTAATGATAGTCTTTTTATTTAATTTTAAGTTTAATTTTTTTGAAGGACTCGTTAGAGTGTATGTCTTAATAGTCAATTATATAATGATTGTGACACTATATTTATGTTATATTTTGGTTAAATGATAATTTCTTTTATTATGTTCTATTTACTACGTTATATAAATGTTAACATAATAAATGTTCTTAGAAGAATTATACTAATTATATAGATTCAAGTATGTGACTTAAATATGAGATCATATAAGTATGTAATGTATCATTATTTTTAAATGTTCCTAATCAAATATCATTGTTAGTGAGACAACAATAATATATTGAGACTAGTATGTGGATTAACTAATGGCCATATCTTATTAGTTATAAATATATACGAGATATATTAAGTTAATACATAGATGTTAGAGAACATTGTACTGGACAGACCCACCATGAGAATTCTACATGGAGCGTTATGCTATGTGTCATAAGTAATTCTACAATGATGTAATGGTCCTTAGACCTGAAGTCATGATATTTCTACATAAGGAGTTATGCGTTTTGACATTATCAAAAGTCACCTTTAATCGGATGAGTTATGTGATAAATGAGAATGATGTAGATGGAATTTAACCCTCCTATAAATTAGGGGTGATATCTATAAGTCTTTTAATTGAGTGAGACTATGAAATGCATGACCATTCTCAAATAGATATTTGTTTCATATAGTTTACTCATTGATCAAGAAAACTGAGATTAAATTATGAAGAGGATGACACATTCATGCCTTGAATTTAATCTTAGATATCATGGTTAAAAAGATTAAGTTACATTGAAACATTAGTCACGAAAGGTAACGTCTAATCTATGACTTTATTATTACTTGGGTAACAGTGATGTATTACTAGATGTCATTCACTGTTTATAATTTTATAATATGATTTAAAATTATTGCCAATGTAATAATAACCTACAGGGTCACACAGTCAAAGAGATATAATTTAAATGTCAATGATTTTAATATATCAATATGATTTATTTAATTAAATCATGGCTTTAAATTATATATATATATATATATATGTATATGTAATCTGTATGAAGTAGTCCTTTGGAAGAAAATACAAATATATATTTATTTGTACATATATATATATATATATTAATTTAGTGAGACTTGATTAAATATATATCTAATAAATATAAAATTCGGATTTTAATTCTCCTAATTAGATTAGGTTTTGGAATTACTCTATAAAAAGTTATATATATATATATATATATATATATATATGATATATCAGTTATTCTCTCTAACTAACGTTTCACGTATTCTAAGAATCTTAGCCGCTCATAAGAGAGAGACTAGAGTTAAGAGAGATAGAGGGAAAAAGAGATATATAGATCATACAGCTAGTACTGTAATTCTCCTTGTTTGGATCGTAAGACGGTTCGTGGGTGTTCGTGTGGATACCGTAGAGACGCTGTCCAATTGGATTGCGTTAAAGATTTGGAGATGATCAACACTTTCACCAAAGTTTCAGATTCGCACTTTTAATCGGTAAAATCTTAAACTATCTGTATTAAATTGTTTCGCATAGATTTTCGAGTTTGGGTTTCATTTTATTTTTTTTAATCGTATTTTTTTGCTGTATTTTATCCTACGAAACCCAACAGGACTAACATATGAAAACAGAGGGAGTAGTAGTTTTATGAACAAAATTATAAGATAAACTCATAAATCAATAAAAATTTGATACGTGAACAACTTTATTACTCTCTTTAATCAATGAGATTCATCAATCTCCTTTGTACATTTTTATAAATTCTCTCTTGTAAAATAGTTTGTTTGCAAAGATTTAGTCGAAAGTAACTAGGCAAACATTTCTTGTGCCGTATATTAGAATTGAAAAGAAATGAACGAAGTGCCAGAAAATTACGCAAACTGATGATGTTTCATCAATTAGATGTCAGAATGTTAATGATGCGGCAATTTAGGGTAACCGGGTCCTCATTTTTTCTCAATATCCACTTCTCTAACTCACAATCACAGTTGTCAGTGTCTGTTGCTTTCCTAACCATGGGTTAGATTAATCTCTATATAAACATGCACCATATATGCTGATTGCAGTTAATTTTACAAGAATCAAAGTCAAGCTAATAACTAAAATTTAGGAACATACAAATGGGTAGCCTCTCAGTACTTAAATTTGATCCCTTAGACATCCAAAACTTTTCCAATGAATCACACAAAGTGATTCAATTCATCACAAACTACTTCACAAGTATTGATAAATACCCTGTGCTAAGCCAAGTTCAGCCTGGGTATCTCCAGAACTTATACCCGAGCCAAGCTCCTTACCATTCCATTCCACTAGAAACCATTCTCCAAGAAATTCAAGACTACATCATTCCGGGAATTACTCATTGGCAAAGCCCAAACTTCTTTGCCTACTTCCCAGCAACCACAAGTAGCGCAGCCTTTCATGGAGAGATGCTTTGCAATGCTCTAAACGTTGTAGGTTTCAACTGGGTTTCTTCTCCAGCAGCAACTGAACTTGAAGTAGTTGTCGTTGATTGGATTGCCAAGATGCTTAATCTTCCCAACTCATTCCTTTTCTCTGGCACTGGTGGTGGAGTTTTGCTAGGAAGTACTTCTGAAGCCTTAGTCTGTGTCCTTGCAGCTGCAAGGGACAAAGCTTTGAAGAAACATGGTGAAGATAGCATAACTAGGCTAGTAGTTTATGCCTCAGACCAAACACATTTTGTCGTTCAAAAGGCTGCTAAAATTGTGGGAATTCCTCCCAAAACTTTTCGGGTCATCCCTACAACATTATCCACATGCTTTACATTATCTCCCAGTGCTGTCAGAATGGCAATAGAGGCTGACTTGGCGTCGGGGCTAGTCCCATTATTTATTTGTGCCACTGTTGGAGCCACTGCCTCTTGCTCAGTGGACCCCATTGAGGGACTTGGCTTAGTGGCCAAAGATTATGGGACATGGCTCCATGTTGAAGCTGCATATGCTGGAAGTGCTTGTATCTGCCCTGAATTTAGGCATCATTTTAATGGGGTAGAGCTTGCTGATTCTATCAGCATAAATTTACACAAGTGGTTCCTCACGAACTTGGACTGTAGTTGTTTATGGGTGAAAAATCCAAGTGTGCTATTAGATTCTTTGTCCATGACTGGTGAGGTAATGAGAAATGAGGCTAGTGAATCTAAAAGAGTTGTGGACTTCATGGACTGGCAAATTGCATCGGGCAGGCGGTTCAGGGCGTTGAAGTTATGGCTCGTGCTACGTAGATATGGCGTCTTCAATCTAATGACACACATTAGAACTGATGTGGAGCTAGCCGAGCATTTTGAGGCATTGGTTAAGTCAGATAACAGGTTTGAGGTGGTGGTGCCAACAAAGTTCTCGCTTGTATGCTTTCGACTAAAAGCAGAAGAGAAAGAAGAAGAGGGCTTAAATTTACTTAACTCGAAATTGTTGAAAGAAGTTAATTCAAACGGAAGAGCTTTTCTGACTCATGCAGTGTTGGGCAATGTTATCGTTATACGTTGTGCCATTGGGACTTCGTTAACTGAAAAAAGGCATGTTGATGCGCTGTGGAAGTTGATTCAAGAAAAAGCAGATCTAGTTTTAAGCAAGAAGGTGGGAAAATAGAGAATATCAATAGCTTTGGTAGCCTTTTTTAGTAAAAATGTAACCGTTACATGCAAATTTCATTCTGTCTTCTATTTGTCTCCAAGTAACATGGGTATGATAATAACAGTAGTTATATGAATACTTATACTCTCTTTAAAGTTACACAGAGATTAGCAATTGTCAATTGAGAACAGCAGCAATAAACAAAATCAGAAAATATGATCTCAAACAAAATACAATAAAGATTGAGAAGTTTGTTGATTCCTATGAAATTAACTATCAGGATGCATCAGCTACAAAAAATTAAAAATCATAAACGTTGTCTATTCAATGGTTATTCAATCACTCGGCAGTAAACAGAAAAGGATATTAAATTACTTGCAAGGAGAATTTAGGTCCAAGACAAAATATAGCATGCGCGCCAACTTCAAACATTCATGCTTGATAAATTTGATACGTGCCTGCCATAATAACACCATTTTACAGGCATTGCTGCTGTCTTTGGTCATTGGCAGTCTTCTAGTCGAACAGCAGCTTTCATTTCTCATCCTCATATCCCGATGCTTTGCCAGTTCTTCCAATGAGAAATGGTTCTGGCAAAGAACTCTCGGTATATATGTCAAGACCCCGAAATGATCGGGCTGCAAAGTACTCTGGTCCAGAATTCGCTGTTCCCTTGACTAGGGATTGCGGATCCTTATCACGCACCTGCAAAGCCTTCTCCATAATATTCACTATGGCAACTGTTCCATCCTTATCAACCTCATCATCAATATCTGGTTGACTCACATGGAAACCGTTAAATAAAAAATTGGGGAGAGTCACAAACACAAACAAAAAATGATAATAAGAAATGGATAATAAATAACAACAGAAATACTAAATAAAGAGCAAATTATAATAACTTTTGGAGAAAAAAACAGAAGAAATTACCTTGTAGGTCAGAGTCTTCCACATAACCACCTTGTATGAATGAAAACCTTGCCTCTTTTGATGGACTCCTTACTCCCACTGATGTTGAAGATATTAAGTTCTGAAATTCCATCACATACGCTCCTGTCCACTCTGTACCCCTGGGAGAAGCAAGGATGGTAAGCGAAATACAAAATAAAGCAAACATATCTTAACTCGTTGATTGCACTTTGAATTACAACAAACGTTGTATAGAGTAATCATAAATTGCATGCCAAACCCTGCTGGGCAACATTGTCAAATGGTTCTTAATCTGTTTGTTATATGCCAGAGGTTAAGACAAGTAATACGGTAGAAATGGATCTTATGTTGCTCACACTGGTTTATTAATGTTGATTATTGAACCGACACTTTAATACATCTGAGCCATTCTCAGCTTTGACAGCTGATGTTACTACTCGAGTTGACAACACTACATTTGTTTACATGCGTGGGGATAGGCACACATTGAAAAAATTCTAATAACAATGCCTTTAACACAAACTAGTTGGGGTTGGCAGTTGATGAATCCATAGAAGACAAAATAATTAAACAAAAAGTTTAATAAAAATGCAAAAAATTAAGGGAACATAATAAATGTGAGATAATAAAAGAAGAAAGGAAAAAAAATTTTAGTAAAATAAAAAATGAAGAAATCTTGAAAGATTAAAAAATAAGAAATAAATAAGTTAGAAGGAGAAATATAGCAAGGGAGAGACAGAGAGAAGAAAAAGAACAAGAACAAGAAGGAGAAGCGAAACATAAGATAAAGGTAATACAAATGAAAATATTACAAAATTTTATTTTATTACGTTAAAGTCCGCTATAATTAACAGAATGATGATTATTCCTGTTCATTTTAATTTATCTTTATATCTCGGGATACATTTATTTTGAGGATCAACATCGCCTTTATCTCCCACACTAGTTGGGGTTAGCGTTCGAAAACCCATATGAAAGAAGCAAAGAGATATTAGGAACATATTACAAAAAGAAGGAAATATAATAAATTAATTTTGAAAATAAAAAAAAATTCTTTTTGCATACTTCGGAAAGAAATTAGATTGTGAAAATTCATATTTTTAGATTGGCAAAACCTATAAAAACCGCATTCATGTTGACACGTTTTCTTGAATACACCACTCAACTTTTATTTTTCTACTTTACCACACTAATGTCACTTAAGTTTCCAACTCGACACATTCTGTCAAATATCACTAACGGAAATGCTGATTTGGCACAAATTATCCTACACGGCACACAAATAAACAAAATGATGTAGAAGGTCAACATGGAATGGCTGTAAATGCTAATCACATGACACGCGCATGACTTTATCTTCTTTTTTATCAAACGTGTTTTTGTCATTGTTCTTCACAAACAAGTTGAACAAGGAAAAATTCAGGTTATTCTTGGACCACGCACATGGGAAGAAACATCAAGAATAATAAAGGTTTCTAATCAAGCCAACTTGTTATTTCTACTCCAATAGTCCAATAACAGAAAGATGGCATTTTCGTTCAATCCTCAACATTCTTCCTTGATGCACAAATGAAAGTTGTGGCTATAACCGTACAATCCTAAGAATAATATCGGGTCACGATAATTTACAAGAAGGATATTGATTCTGCCTTTGACAGAGTCATCCTAAATCTATTTGAGGCTTTGAGAGAAGTAAGAGCTGAAAAAAGTGATTTTGTATCACCCTCACCTTTTGTTACTTCTTGCATTTGAGATTCTCAAAAGCAATGCCGTTGGCGCGGATTGAAGAGTGGATTGCGTCGAATGATACTCAAAAGTCCCAAAATTTATCAATCGCAAATGTTCAAATTGCATTTTTGTTTTTGCAGAAAACCCTAACTGGTATATGAAAGAAGAAGATGATGACGACGTTTGCAAGGAAAGAGGAGGAGTCACGTGTTTTCAGTCCAAGTCATTATTTATTTATTTTTGTTATGTGCCCCGTTGAATAAATTTTAGCCAAATCAGCATCTCCGTTAGTAAGTTTTAACGAAATCTGTTGTGTTGGAAACTTAAATAACGTTAGTGTGGAAAAATCGAAAAATAAAAGTTGAGTGGTGTATTCAGGAAAACATGCCAACATGAATGGGGTTTTTATAGGTTTTGCCTTTTTAGATCTTAGATGTAAGAAGTCTTTGGATGAGTGACTATTTCTCATTGATGACGTTTCAGAGGATCTCAAAATTCATATTGATGATCTATAGGAATAAAATAAAAACTCATTTTGTAAGTATTAAACTCCACAACATAACAAGACAATATCTAAATGTAAAGAGGATGTTATTCTAGACTAGTACCTGTTGAATGCAAGCATTGCTTCAAAAGGTGTAATAACAGGTGCTAAGAACTCTTTGCTATCCAAAAGAGCTGTTTGTGCGCAAGAGATATATATGAATACATCACACTGAGAAGACAAAGGACAGTCAGTAAAATCCCTTTTTGCATGAACATGTTAACCCTTCCTGGCTCTTACCAAAGCTTACCTCTGGAAAATTAGCAAGTTTTGCAGGATTTGGTCTTCCCATAGCCAAGGTATAAACCTTCTTCCCGGCTCCCGTGATCAACTCTTTCATTTGATGAATCATATGAAGGTACCCAGCTGCAATTATTGTTTTAAACACATTTATAACAACCTAGGAAGAGCATGAACAGACTAATTTGCTGAGTAACCCCAAATTTCAACAAGGTGTACAGTATGGTGCAACAATAATTACAATTTCTGTTGTTATAAGAACAAGCCACAGGAATATTTTCATGGTAACTAGTATATGTGAGTGTGTAGTGATTTGTTTTATTAATTTGCTTAATATTGTATATCTGCGCCCCTTATCTGTCCTAACCAGCATCAGAAAATCAGAAGTAACAAGCAACCTTTATATTTGTGCACTCTATACATTAAGCAATTAAGATGGTATTTCATACAATATAAAATGAGCAAAACAAAAATGGAGAGAAAAAAAACTATATTAGATATGCAGCAAAAAAAAAGAAAATAACAAAGAATTTGGATGCATACATACCAACGCCAAGAGTTCCCACCAGAATCCCAACAATTGCAGCATCCTTTGCCTTCTCCACTAGGTAATATCTGCAGCATATCATTGTTCACGTCGTAAATTAGACACCACTATTGACTATGGAGGCCAAAGCAATTATCTACAGGTGAAGAGTCATAATATGATAGAAGAAGCAACAGTTGAACGGGATAAAGGATATTATAGTATAGGTCAGGTAGTACCTACGCTTAAGAATTCTTCTGTGTTGAGACAGATCACTTATCAAACAATTTTCTGCAGCATCATATCTAACTGTGACACAAAATTTTGATATAAAAAGTCAGATAAGTAATTTGTCATGTGTCTTCTTGCTTTCCCCAATCTAACCATTATTGTTGCATTAGAATTCAAGGGGAAAAAATAATCATATATAGTTTCCCAAGCATGTCACTTGTTTATTCAGAAAAAAGGAAATGTGTGGAAGCCTTCACAATGTGACATCACTAGCTGTGAAGCTATGACCTTACATACATCACATACTTTAAAGTTGGAACTTAAAATTCTCAAAGCAAACGAGATCCAAGCAAGTTACAGAAGTGCAGAAAGCTTAAACTAAATACAAGGCAGTCTTAGTTGTAGATATTAGGCGTAGAAGTCATATTTCTTTCTTTTTCATTATACCATCCAAAGTTTCTTTCTGTTCATTATACCGTCCAATACTCTGAAAGTGAAGTTTAAGAAAACCAAAACCTTACCTATTTCACAACCATTGAATGTAAGCACTATATTTCTAAAAGCTGGGTTATCACACCCAATCCAAAAGAGAGTGTAGTCCGCTATTCTGTTACCCTTGGGTATACTCCAACTCAAGCCTCCAATCTTATAGGTCGAAGCCTGGCCACTACCTTCATTACATTTAAGGTCACTAATAGATTCCAGATGCTCATCACATATCTCCAAATTTTTTGATGGAGTCATAACTGAACCAATAACATCAGCAAAATGGATTTTTGTTTTGGAAGTTGACCCAGATAACTTTGACGATTTGACATGGATTGCTTCTTTGATATCTTGCACTGCATAAGCATACTCCAGCCCATACAAGATCTGCATATATAAGAAAATAGTGAGGAAATTATGATAAAGAGACTACTTAAGCTAAGATCACAATTAGATTGGAACTACTAAGCTTCAATGAGCTGTACCAACATGATAATATATAAGAAGATCCTATTGATGAATAAAACAGGAAATATAATTATATAGAACTTTTCAGAAAGAGATAGAACAAACGGAGTAGACCAAGAACCTGGTAGTAAACAGCAGAAACCCACTAGACACCTATAACCAGGAACAATCTTAGTATTCATGTTAAACAAAGTTTTTAAGTTTAGGCTTCTTTATATCAGCTACTATTATGCTCAAAGAGAAGTCTTACATTGAATACACTCCACTCCACGCTTAATAGTTATAGTGTGCTAATAATATAAAACGAAACCATTTGAACTAAAAAGCATGCAGAATCAATCTAAAAAGCAGGTGTTCATTTATATTGACATCCAAAGACTTCTATTTTTATATAATAACCAAAACTTTTTTGGCGTACTTACGTACATGGTATGCAAAATGGTCAACTGTTGATCGAGTTTGAAAAAAAAACACCCTAATCACATCCAAATAGGCTTGTATGGTTGTATTAGATCAGGGCATGGCATATATACAGGCATATCAAAAATCCTAAACGACTATGATTATAAATATAGCTTTTGTTGCAATTTAACAATGGAGCTCACTTTGGACACCGTGAATAAAAATAAAATGATCTTACCAAAATAGGTTTGACACTGGTCGATGCAAAATCAAACAAATTCTCGGCACAAGTAGATTTACTAATTGAAGCTTTTCCAAAAACAAAGTATGCTGGAAGGTTTGATGTCCTGCAATACCCATGAGAAATAGGTAAACGAAAATAGAAAGTTAAATTACATACCTACTAAAGGGTATTTAAACAATATAGACAGGCCACACTAAAAAGGACCTGAACAATGACAGTGAAACAGTCTCCAGATGTACTCACGGACTAAGACAAGTATGCCCATAATGAATGACACAGTCAGCATTAATGTGAGATGCCCCAACTTCATCAACGCAACAACTACCATACGTGGTATCCGCCATAACATATAACCCAACATCCTTAACATCCCCGCTTTCTTCAGAACATGATCTTGCCTGTGACTGAAGCTTTTCACGCAATGCTCTAACCACTCTAGTGGAATCCTTCAATAGTTCGTCTGGGAACTAAAATTCCAAACCAGGGAAAAGAAAAGGCATTAAGTTATCCAAATTTATATACTACCTCACTAAACACACACATGAAAAAGTTACATACGAGTTTTATCCTGGCACATTTGCAAAATCCTAAAATTCATATTTACAAGTTAAATGAATTCAAATCATATCAAAGGTGGAAAATTTTATGCTTCAGGCTGACATAAAATTTCTTCAAGTCGTTGGCTCAGATTAATATAAAATTTCTTTAAGTGCCTTAAAAGAAACAAGACTAAAATTTAAGCGTGATGAAGCTACAATATAATTTACCAAGCAACTGATGTTCAGAATATGCAATCCAAAGTTCAGTTTCATAATACTCCCTCCGTTCCAAAAAATTTTTAAAAAAAGTACATTTTTTTCCGGTACATTTCCAAAATCCTGAAATTAAAATTCAATTGACTTTGATATTTGCAGAGCTTGATATCTACAAAATAAATAAACACTCCAATAAAGAAAAACTTCGTCAAATCAAATTTCCAATAAATTCAGATGATTTATGAAACTCTGTTTTGGAACCAGGAAGTAACTTTATAGCCTAATATTACTTAAACTGAACTGGAGCTGTGGGTAATAGTGAAAAGGCAGCATAAACCACAGCAAATCATCTACTCTTCTAGGGTTTAACGTGGGTTTATATAAAAGGATTCTATAGAGTGGAAAAGCAGGGAAGAGTTAAAAGAGAAAGAACTAAGTACCTGCAAAGCAACTCTGCTGAAATTGTGGGTGCAAATAAAATTCGCTACGCTATCACTTTCGTAATTGGATTCCATATTCATTGCTGAAGAGGACGAAGAAGATGCCGACGTCTCTGGTGTGTTTGAATGCAAGAGAATGAAATGAAAAGGGAGAATTTTATTTGTTGTTTACAGCAATATTTAGATTAATTACTCCTTTTTTTTAATGTTTAAATTGCAATGAAATTTTAAGAAGTGGCCTGCTGATGAACAACTATAGTAATAATTTTCAAAATTTCTGTTTTAATTTAAAAAATATTTCTCAAAATTTTTAAAAAAGTGATTCTTATTATAAAAATACTAATAATATAATATAATATAATCTTAAGATAAAAAGAAAAAAAATAAAGTAGAGAATTATTATTACTTAATCTATTATTCAAGTCGTATATATGTTTATTAATAAACATTTGAAAAATCAAAAGTTTTATATATTAATAAAAAAATATATTAAAAACTTTTGAAACTTGAAAATGAAGAGGCATCATCTTATTCATAACAATTCAAAAATCATTTAACAAACAACTACATTTTTACTTCCATAACATAAGTTTTTTGTTTTTTTGAATTCAGGGTCATGATATACCACCCACCTCTACGAGAACTTACTTACCGACTAACAAGATGACTTAAATTCTTAAATGAGTTTTATTGGTTTAATCAATTTTTTTTACCCATAACATGCGTTTTTTAATCAACCTAAATTTTAGATATAAAAATTTACAAACTAGTATCTCTATAGTAAAACTTGACTCAAAAAGTCATCAATTAATAATAAAGGAATTAGCTCTCTTAATCCCACAAAAAAGTTTTAATCGCCAAATTTGTAAGTACAAATCTTCGAAATCTTGAAATAAGTTTATCTTGTAAAATATTTACTCCTTGAGATTTTTCATACTTGGTATATGCCATTCTCGAAAAAAAGTTTGAACTCTTATATGGACATTAATAATTATTTTGTGAAATTTTATAATTAAATTGAAGTAAATTTTTTATTTATAATAAGTTTAGAAAAATTACTCTTAAATACAAGTTTCTATCCTTTTATATTCTTATAAATTCATATCACCTTGATATTTTAAATAGTACCAAAAAATAAATATATATATAATTTTGAAGCGGATTTAATTGTTTTGACATTACTAATTAGTAATTATTTCTACATATTAAATATCACTTCTAATTAAATAATTTTTGAGGTTTAAATCTCAATCTTATCGTTCTTACTTAAGAAAATAAATTATCATTTAGGCTATGTTTGAATAGCAAGAGAGTAAAGGAAAATGAAAAAAAAAGAAAAAAAAATCACATTTTTTTGGTGTTTAGTTACTAAGAAATATGTAGGAAAATGTGAGTCTCATTTTCAAAAATTTTCCTTAGCTTCCCTATTTTCTACAAATCTCACCCCACACAAACCAAGGGAAATTGCAAGAAAGATTAATGTTTTCCCTTTCCTATTAAATCCAAACAAATACAAGAAAATATTTTTTTTCTTTTCCCTTATTTTTTTTTATTCTTTCCTTACATTTAAATAGAGGGGAAGAGGTTTATTCATATTCTATTTCCAACTCAAGGCAACAATTAGGCATACCATTTCTATCATGGATTTCTTAACAGTTGAATAAAAAAAAGTAAAATTAAAAAAAAAGGAACAATACCCCGTATATAACTTAAACGTAAAAAATGAAGAGCAAAAAAAAAAAAAAGAAAGGAAGTAGCTCCCAAACAAGGGACCAATCTTTCATTACTGGAAGATCCTTCATTTCCGATAATCCACGGCTAAAATCGTTCCTTAGCAGCTAGAGTTAAATTATCTTTTCGTGCGATATATATACACATATTGATGGGTAGAAATGAGATGGGAGCCGTTTTTAAATCCTACATGTTAAATATGTATAGTACTTTTAAATTGTTCCGTCTTGTTTCACTAAGGTTTTTATTAAATTCGTTCTATCTCTGCCTAGTTATCTCAATTATTTTTTTAAATTTGATCTATTTTCTTTTTCCCTTTGTTGTTTTTATATTTTTCTTTTACAAAATTTTTTAAAATTATTAAAAAATATGTTTATTTACAAGTAGATCGGAGTCGGGTTAAATTGAGTGAGATGGTAAATCTCATATTTTACCCTAATCTTATAAGATTCAAATAATTAGATTTCATTAGAATCGGAGCGAGTAAAATATTAACGGATTTAAGTGAAATTGTCATCGGTATGTATCAATTAAATATACATGTTCATTTGTTTGTTTAAAGTTTAATTGAACATTGAATTTGTGTCTGCTTTTGATCCATTATATTTCTATTTATATAATGATGTTAGCTGTATTTTAGCTACACCTGAGGCTTGGAAAATCAATAGCCATATATTTGAAGGCTTAAACTGAAATTTCTGTATCAGGGTTCGTATCAATTTCTGCTCTTTTGAATTAGATTGCTGTCAACAGACTCAACACCATAGTGTTATTTACAGAATATTGTATTTGAACCATATAGTAGGTTGGAATTAAAATTTATATATGTGGGTAAACATTATTTCTTGTCATTTGTATTAAGACCCTGTTTGGAAGAGTTTATTCCTTATAGCTTATTTAGTAGAAAAAACACTTGAATTGAATTGAGTGTTCGGAAGTGCTTATTACAAAATAAGCGTGTACCAACCTTTTAAGTATGATAAAATAAGTTGCGGTGGAGGTGCTTTTTTTTTTAACAGCTTATTCAAAATTTATACCTATAATAAATACTTATTTTTCAAACACAACCATTTATTATATAAATAAAATAATTTAAAATAAATTATCCCAAACACATATTCTCACTCATTCAAGTAAGGCGAGCTTAAAAATAAGCACTTATAAGCTGTTATACCTCTCGACTGATTAGTTGTACTTTCCCTCTTTACTACTTTCTAACACTAATGCTTCCACCATATTTATCATACCTCTTTCATGGCAACTCCTAGATTCCAGAACAACCTCCCCAAGTTTGAAAATTTTCAATGTCCACCAAACTCATTATTGTGTAATATACATCAGCGTCGGTTCCTCGGCAAAGTGAACTCAGTGGAGTTACGTCCGACTCACCTGGCGTGCGCTTAATCTGTGCTAGATTATCCATTATTTGATCATTTTTATGGATACATAAAATTGATTTCTGTAAATTGAATTGAAAATTACTTTATTGGCTGCACCCAGATGTCACAAAGATGCGTTTGGCAACTGAGAAAGCTGGTTGTAAGTTATTGCAATTGGGGAGGCAGTAGCCGGGCCATCGGGTATTAAATATGCTTTCCTTAATTCTTTAAAACAACTGTTATATATAATTTTTCTCTGCTAATAATTTTGTTGGTACTGTTAAAAACTAGGACAAATCATTTTTTTCCTGATCTCTATTATATGCTGCACAAGGAACCCAAACCTCGTGCTTAACTTGCCTTGCCCTGTCGATATATCTGTTGTTGTAATGCTATTGCTGGATTTGATTGGCAAATGCTCACAATTTTTAAGGGAAAAAAAAAAGAATGTTTCAAAATTTGGTATTACGGAAAACACCTGTTAATGTGGGATCTTGCAGATTTGAAAATGTTGCACCTTTGATGTGCCAATTTATTCTTTACCACTGTGTACTAGGGAAGATACCAATTTCATACAACCTTCTGGCCTTCTGCTGCCTAATCTTTAGCATAAAGTTGTAAGGCCATATTTGATCTTGAATGCCACTACCTTTAATTTTTAATGGTGATATTTGCATCCAAGAAATAGTATAATACAATTAATTCGAACAGAAGTACAATATAATTAGTTATATTATACTAATGTGAGAAGCTAGACCTTTAGTTTTGGATGGTGTTATTACTTATTTGTACAATATTATCTTACAATTAATCCGAAACATATCTATATTGCCTATCCATGTCACACAAGTAATATAAGCGTCTCTGTAACAACCAGCTTGTCAAACCATACTTTTGCTGCCACTTTTATTTAAGTATGGAAGCCTCAAGTATAAAGATATAATTTCATATCTAATACCTACATCAGCATTGGCTTATCGTGTTTTGTATTGATGTCATAGGGAATTCATGGAATCTCAATTGCCGGCAATTAAAGAGAGCAATCCGCAATTAGAGGTTGAGACGAAGCTTATCCGTGGTCAGCATCCACATTTTGAAGGAATATACAGTAAGTTTGTGTGTGTGTGTGTGTGTTATGTCTAAGCTTGAACCTAATTTTTGAGTTATTGAATTAAGGAGTTAATTAACATTGAATATATGAATTGGAGCAATTATTAATCTGCTTCTACCTCAATTCTCTACGAAGCAGGGTGTCAGGCTATGGCAAGTTGGCCCCGTACAGCCAACATGATGTTCAAACTGCACTTATATGACCTAGAATTTTTCCATTCGACATTCATATGCATTCTCGTTAAACCTAAGTTACTTTATGTGCTATCACTGCTTTCTTGGGTGGAGAAGTTTATATGAGTAAGGTATTCTTTTGCTTTATAAACAGGAAACAAGAATGAGAGGGTGTTATGTGTCAAGAATATGACTTCAGAAGAAGTACTTCAATGTGCAACCAGACTCAGGAATTTGGGAAAACTAGGCATGTAACTAAGCATCCAAGCGTGGAAGGTACATGGCCAACTGCTCTGAAGTTATGAAACACAATAATGATCTCACCAACACTTCCCTTATACTTCACGGTTTTTCGTTCCTTTCTTCTGGGAATCTGACTCCAACATCACTGGTGTGATCGATGGTTTTGCCATTAGCGAGTTGTTCCCTTCTAGGCTTACTATTAGAAGTTTGGTTCAGTTCTATGAGATATCATCTCACTGTGTTATCTATCTCTAAGGCTACAATGTTTCTTAGTATATTGGTATGAATAACTATTAAAATGAAACCATGCGACTGGTTCCACTTTCCTCAAAAAATTTGTTTCCTTAAGCTGTTTGCTTGAATAAAACTATTTGTTTTATAAAGCCTTTCGATCTACATTAAGTTTGCTGCTCACTATGCAATCCAAATTGTCATCTTTTCAGTAGTTCTTCATTGGGCAATGACATGGCATTTACTTTAGAAAACATAGATCTATCTATTTACTCTAGGAAATATCTAAGATGAAGGTACAATTCTGTTGCACTGCTTTAGTTGCATGGAGTCTTCAACAGCATTCTTTTGGACCATGTTTACCGATATTCTCTAGTCCAGCCACCACCTACAATTCTACATCTGAGCCATGTTTGCCCATTATCATATGCTGATCCTGCAAAACTAGAGAGTTGATTTGCGTCGATATATCTGTTTTCGTTCTGTTTTACTTTCCTATCAAAAGTTTGTAGCCATTCACCTCCCATCCTTCCAATTTGTTTCAAGTGTAAGTGCAGGTGTGGTGAGTCACCATGGAAGATAGCTTTATTTTCTGGCAAGTCAAATAACCATAAAATCAAGGACACGACAGAAATTGTTCATCACCAGAACTCAGCAAGCATAAACACGAGCAGTGAGTCGAGTATGATCTCATCGAACGAATATCGCCTGAACTTTCTGAGCTAATATAATCCAATTATTAATGAACCAACAATACTGAGAAAAAACAATACTGAGAAAATTCAAGTAATCAACCATTTAAAATATATTTGAATCGCGTGGAATATGCACTTTAGTCTTAACAATCAAGAAACAAATTTGGTTCATCTTACAGCTCTAAGTTGCGTGGGCTCAAAGAAGTCAATTTCAGTTGCACTTAAGACTATTCTGAAAATCTGACTAAAATAGAAGTTAATACGTCTGTTATTCTGAGATCCAAATTCTTCTATTTTGATCGGTCTTAGAGAGCTGGCAGCCTGTCATAAATGGAGCTAAACAAAATAGTTCACACAACTTATTTAGTGCCGGTTTGATTTATTGTTTGTTTTCGTTTTCATTTAAAACATGAAAACGAAAACGAATAATCATTTTCGTTTCACTTAAAATGAAAATAAAAATACGTTTGGATGAATCTTTTTCGTTTTAAAACAAATTTAGTATTAAATAAAATAATTATTAAATTTCAAATTATATGTAAGTGTACATTATTTTAATATATTATAATTATGTAATACGTAATATATTACATTATTATTAATTATTTTACGTAAAATAATTTATTGTAATACAAATAATATATTAAATGATATTTTATACTCTATATAATATTATTTATACATATATTGTTTAAATTATAGTTCAATATTAACACAAAATATTAATATTATAGTATAAATAATAATATAAAATATTGTATTAATATCTAGTATATTATATATAAGTTGTTGTATATTTATTGTAATATTGTAAATATATTTTAATTATTTATTAAAATATATTTTAATAATATAATAATTTTATTTGATTATTTTAATGTAAATTTTTTTTAAAATAACTACAAATTTTCATTTACTTACAATTTTAATATAATATTACATATACTATGTTAGGTCCCAAAGGGTAAAAATACTAGAAGGGGGGGTTGAATAGTATTTTTTAAAAATTAAGTTTTGCTTAGAAAATTTTACTGATTTAAAACACTTCTTACTTATAAAAGAATTTCTTATGTTTTCAAAAAATTTAACAGCGGAATTTGTTTAAACAAAGTATCCCTTAGTTTTTGTAGCAAAGGTTAATGGCTAGAAGTAGCAAATATAGTAAGTCTTTGCTGAAGGAATTCAGCCGGACTAAAGCAAAGCACAACAAAGCAGGTAAACAATATAAAAGATAAGCAGGAGTAAAGATAGAATTTTTATAGTGGTTCGGAATAATCCTACTCCACTCTTCATCTCTTTTACTTGAGAAGGCTATCACTAGAACTTGTTCACACAGAACAATCAGCAGGAGGACACTTAGTCCAATTTACCAAGAAGGATGAAATGGACCAAGTTTCACTCAGAAGACTTGATAATTGGAAATCCTACAAGTTCAGTAAAGACTAGAAGATCTGCTCAAAATGAAAGTAGTTTTCTAAGCTTCCTATCTCAAATGGAACCTAAGAAAATTGAGGATGCTCTTGCTGATGCTGATTGGGTCCTTGCTATGCAAAAAGAGCTAAACCAATTTAGCAGGAACAAAGTATGGAATCTTGTTCCCAGGCCAAGGAATCATGCAGTAATTGGCACCAAGTGAGTATTCCGAAATAAGATGGATGAAGATGGAATCATTACAAGGAACAAGGCAAGACTTGTGGCTAAGGGCTATTCTCAGGAGGAAGGAATCGACTATGATGAAACCTTTGCTCCAGTAGCAAGACTCGAAGCTATAAGAATATTTCTTGCCTACGCTGCTTATCAAGACTTCAAGGTGTTTCAAATAGACATCAAGAGTGCATTTCTGAATGGAAAACTTCAGGAGGAAGTCTATGTGGAGCAACCCCCAGGTTTTGCTGATCATGCCAATCCTCAACATGTATATAAGCTTGATAAAGCTTTGTATGGTCTTAAGCAAGCTCCACGTGCATGGTATGATACTTTATCTTCCTTTTTAATTGATGAAGGTTTCAGTAGAGGTAAAGTTGACACTACTCTTTTCATTAGAAAGCATAAAGATAAAATATTGTTAGTACAAATCTATGTAGACGATATAATCTTTGATTCTATTGATGAAAAACTCTGTGCAAGATTTGCTAAGCTTATGCAGAGTAAATTTGAGATGAGCATGATGGGAGAGCTGAACTTCTTCCTTGGACTTCAAGTTAAGCAAAGAGGTGATGGAATTTTCATCAATCAATCGAAGTACACCAAAGACCTGCTTAAGAAGTTTGGGTTAGAATCAGCAAGTCCTATGAAAACTCCCATGTCATCAGCAACAAAGTTAGATAAAGATGAGCAAGGTAAATCCGTAGACATAACAAGCTATCGAGGTATGATCGGATCCTTGCTATACTTAACTGCTAGTAGACTAAATATTATGTTTGTTACATGTATTTGTGCACGTTTTCGAGCTAACCCCAAGGAATCACATTTAGCTTCTGTTAAGAGAATTTTCAGATATCTCAAGGGAACTCCCAACTTAGGAATATGGTATCCAAAAGATTCTAACTTCAACCTTACTGGATATTCCGATGCGGACTTTGCTGGATGTAAAATATATAGGAAAAGCACAAGTAGAACATGCCAATTCCGTGGAGGGAGACTTGTTTCGTGGTTCAGCAAGAAGCAAAACTCAGTGTCAACATCCACTGCTGAAGCTGAGTACATATCAACAGGAAGCTGTGTTGCTCAAATTCTGTGGATGAAAAACCAACTTGTTGACTACGGGTTTGATTTCAAGTCTATCCCTATATTCTGTGATAATACTAGTGTTGTTGTCATTGCTTATAATCCTGTTTTACACTCTAGAACTAAACATATAGATATAAGACATCACTTCATTAGAGATCACGTTCAGCAAGGTACAATAGAGATAAACTATATTCCTACTGAAAATCAATTAGCAGATGTTTTTACAAAACCCTTGGATGAAAATCGTTTTAATAAGCTAATAAGTGAATTAGGCATGTTAAATTGTGAATAAGCTTTTTGCTACTAACATGTTGTTTGCTTAAGCAAGGACTTTCGTCCTTAACAAGTTAATTTTAGGAAAAGGCAAAGCACTGCTGATGTCTCAGCAAACCTATTTATCCCTGCTGAAAGAAGCATTTCATGCTGCTGAAATGAATAAAGACGCTGCTGATAAAGTCCCTGCTGAAAATTTCTGAAAAAGGGGAGACGTCCAGACAAAAGAGCTGTTTCAAAAACTATGTAAACTCCTGCTGAAACATCAAAGATGCTGCTGAAAGAAGAATCCCTGCTGACAAAATACAGATGCTGCTGAAAAATCTACCTCAACCTTGCTGAGAAATTTTGAAAAAGGGGGAGACGTCCAAACGATAGGGACAATTTCAAAATCTATAGAAAACGCTGCTGAAATGTCATAGACGCTGCTGAAAATGTCAAAGACCCTGCTGAAATAACTCCTGCTGATCAAGTTCCACATGCTGCTGAAAAATCCACATCAACATTGCTGAATATATCAAGAAAAAGGGGAGACCCTTCGACACTGTTGTTTCAGAAACAATCTTAAATCTTGTTGATCTCATAAGTAAAGGATGATCCTGCTGATTCATCCAAAATGAGCAAGGGATGACTGTTGCTTACAAGACCCTGCTAACATCCACCTCTAGAGGAAGCCATAAAATCAGCAAGGATGCTATCCCTGCTGACTCATCTCTCTATCCTTCCACATCAGCAAAGGATTGCTATAACAAGTCTGCTCATTTCCATCATTACTGCCAGAAAAATAGGTCATCATATCTAGTCGTAAATTCTCTCTCCTCATTAAATGCCACTCTGCCCCATGATCTTTTACGGCTGTTGTCCTTTCGGTAATTAATTCTCACTACTACCCATATTTTTCTCCCACTAACTCTTCACCTTCTCAAAGCAGTTACCACTCTCTAAACCCTTCAACTTCTTTTACCTCCTATATAAACTCTTTTTAACCCTTCTCAAATTTTTACCAAAACCAATTGCTCTGATCTCTCTCTATAATAACTATCTAAACCCTTCTGAAAACTACCGCAAACCTTCTCCGATACTTTTTCCGATCAACTTCAGCAGACATGGCCAACTGGTTGGATAAAATCGAATCTGAGTCCGTCATTGACTTAGATTCCTTTGCTGATACTGAAGATACTAAAATCGCTGAGGTTATAACCCTGCTGAGGAACAGCGGGGTACGCTATGTAATCTCTACTGATACTCCCATATATGGGGAAGTAATCAGAGAGTTCTGCTCAACTATACAAGTCTGTGATCACAACATTATCGGACGTGCAAGTGGTCAGCTGATCCTCATCACTCCAGCAAGCATCGCCCGAGTTCTACAAATGCCAAGTGTGGGTCTGCTGACTCCACCTACTATTACCCCTGCTATACTTGCTGAGCTGGGCTATGTCAAGACCCATGCCAGCAAGAAGAGGAAAGACTTCCCAAGAAAATGGTATTTCCTTATGGATATTCTACACAAGACCTTGTTGTGTAAGTTCACCTCACAGGACGAGGCATCAGCACGGGTTATCTCTATCGTCTCCTTGCTGAAATCAGGAGAGCTAATCAACTGGGCTCAAATTTTCTTTGAAGTCCTTGCTGAATCATTCTCCAGCGAGAGGAAAACGAAGATTCGTCATGGACGAACTATGTCCCTGCTGATCAAGGGAATACTTGGAGCAAATTTCCCAGCAGGGACCCAGGCCAAGAAGCTGATCAGCAGCAAGGTGATCACTCCATCTCTGCTGAAGAATTATGGGCGCAACCCTGCTACCCTAGCAAAAGCGGCTACTGAAAAAAGAGCCAGGGGATCAGTAGAGTCTCAGGGGCAAACATCTTTAACCCCCAATGCTAGAAGCGACGAACGCGTCCCTGCTGGTCAACACAGCAAGAAAAGGCGAGCAGCAAGTCAAATTCAGAAGCCTAAAAAGAAATCTAAGTCAATGCCTGCTGAATTTGACTTCTCGACCTTGACCGAGGAGGAGAGGGAGATCTACGAATTCTACATGGAGCTTTACGATGAAGATTCTGCTGCTGAAGTCATTGCTGCTGGAGGATCTGATGTGGAGCCTCCCTCTGAAGAAAATATCCCTACAGTCGTTCCTCTCACTCCCGAGTCAGCAGGGGATGAAATCTTTGACGAAATCGACAACTACATCCCTGCTGACTCGTCCCCTACTGCTGATGATCAGAAAAGCTCCTCCACCGAGCTCTTCAAGGAGATCAATGAGATCACAGAAGTGGCGACTACTGCTGAACCAACCTCTGCTGACATTACAGCAGCAGTGCCAGCCACTCCTACTGAAGTCTTGGTAATCACGGAGACGGAGTCTGCTGATACTTCAGACTCCATCACAGGACCTGCTGAAGTGAAGATTGCCATCCATGCTGAAGTGAAGCTGCTTCAGCAGGGTCTTCTTTAGTCTCTGCAGCCTATTAATTCTCATTTGGTTCCTGCTGAACTATAAGAGAGAGTGAACCACTTGGTTCCTCATGGTTAGTTTCATCAAAAACAACATGAATTGACTCTTCTACTGTTAGAATTCTCTTATTAAAGACACGAAAAGCTTTGCTGTGATTAGAGTACCCTAAGAAAATACCTTCATCGGATTTTGCTTGAAATTTAGTTAAGTACTCCTTACCATTATTATGAGCATAACAGGGGCATCCAAAGTTTCTGAAGTAGCTTATGTTTGGTTTTCTTCCCTTCCAAAGTTCATATGGAGTTTTGCTTAGAGTTGGATGAATGAGTGATCGATTTTGAGTATAGCAAGCAGTGTTCACTGCTTCTGCCCAGAAGTACTCAGGAAGTTTAGCATCAGCAAGCAATGTTCTTCCAACTTCTTCCAAGGTTCTATTCTTCTTTTCAATCATTCCGTTTTGCTATGGAGTCCTTGGTGCGGAGAAGTTATGAGAAATTCCTTGCTCATCACAGAACTCAGTAAAGCCTCCAAAGTCAAATTCTCTTCTATGATCAATTCTTACTGACTTGATTCTGAGTTCCTTCTCATTTTGAACTTGTCTGCTGAATTTCTCAAACTCTGCTAATGCATCATTCTTGTGAGTAAGAAATAATGCTCATGTAAATCTAGTGAAATCATCCACAATAGTGAATGCATATTTCATTCCACCAAGACTACTTGATATAGGGCCAAACAAATCAAGATGTAATAGTTGGAGGGGCATAGAGTTTGATTTTTCAGGTTTGCTTAAGAAGGATTGTTTTGTTTGCTTACCAAATTGACAAGCTCTACATGGTTTTTCTTTTTCAAAGGAAAATTTAGGCAAACCCTTTACAAGATCTTTAGTAGCGAGTTTTGAAATCGTTTTAAAGTTTAAGTGTGAAAGTCTCTTATGTCATAACCAACTAACATTTGCTGAAGCTTTAGCAAGAAAGCATGTTGTTTCAGCAGGACTTAGCTTAGTTAAATCTACTACATAAACATTCCCATTTCTTGAACCAGAAAGGTTCAGAGAATTTGTTTGAAGATCTCTTACCTGACATTGATTGTCTAAGAAGGTGACCTTATGCCCTTTATCACACAACTGGCTTATGCTAAGCAAGTTGTGCTTGAGACCCTCCACATAGGCAACCTTGTTGAAGCAGACTAACCCATTTCTTGCTGAACCATATCCCCTAGTTCTTCCAGCACTATTATCTCCAAAGATCACTTGAGGTCCATCCTTTTCTTTGAAATTGGTGAGCAAGGCTTTATCTCCTATCATATGTCTTGAACATCTACTGTCCAAGTACCAAATTTGTTCCTTGCTCACACCCTGCAAAACATAAGCAATTACTTTGGTACCCAGCAAGACTTGGGTCCATTAAGGTTAGTACCCTTGGGGACCCATACTTGTCTCATTTTTGGTTTTTGAGACCAACCAGTATAGTAAGGGTCAGCAAGGTAAAGAGAAGCTATGTGGCCAATCCTATGGCAACGATAGCATTTCAGATGCATCATGTTGTGATGTGTGTGTTGCTTACCTCTTCTCTTAGGTTGAGGTTGTTTCCAGTGTTTGCTCCCAACACAACCTTTGCTAAATTTCAAATTCCTCGCATTGTTGTGATTATAAGCAGGAGGAACATGGTTCTTGCTAAACTTTCCACCCCTGGTCTGTTTAGCACCATGTCCCTGCTTATAGTTACGGTCAGTAGGGAATTTGTTCTTTAACAAGGTAACATTTCCATTACCTTTGGTTTTAGCAGGAGTTTTACACTCTGCTGAATGCACAGAGATTGTTCTGCTGATAGACTCAGCATCACTTTCTCCACTACTTTCAGCAAGGATTTCGCAAGTCTCGGATCCAATTCCACTTCTATCTAGCATGCTTCTTTGACTTTTCAGCAAAGCATATGCATTTGAAGAGGATTTGTTCCATGTGGAGATTGTAGTAGTTAATTCCTCAACTTGGGAGGATAACTTAGACTCTCTCTCTCTTGAGAGTCTCTGAGATGCTGTCTAAGCAAGGTCCTCTCATCATCAGCAGCAAGTAACTCCAAATTCTCAGCTTGCACCCTTTCAAGTGTAAGCAAGATTTCAGAGTTCTTACTCCTTAGTTGATCAGACTCTGCTAAAGCAATTCTCAGCAATCTTCTATATTTATGCCACTGAGATGTAACATCCTTAAGCAAGGAGCGCAACTCAACTTCTGTGATGTCGGGAGAGTCAAAATCAAATACTTCAGTAAGGTCAACCTCCTTGCTGGGTTCGGATTCCCTTGCCATTAAGCAAAGGTTGGCAATCTCTGGTCCGGAGTCTTCTGAGTTGCTTTCACTCTCACTCCAAGACTTTTCAGCAATAAGTCCCTTATCCTTGAAGTTTGAAGTATTCTTCTGCTGGTACTTCTTCTTGTAATATTCTTTTCCCTTGCTCTTGTCATTAGCAGGGAATTTCTTTTCATCTCTTGCTGAACTTCGGCAATCAGCAACATAGTGACCTGGCTTCTTGCAATTATAGCATAGATCCTTTGATGGATCTCTTTTATTGATGCTTGTATTTCTTCTGAAGTTTCCTCTATCCTTCTTCATGAACCTTCTGAATTTTCTGGCTAGCATAGCCATATCTTCATTACTATCAGCAGACTCAGAGTCAGAATCTACTTGTTGCTTAGACTTAGCAGCCTTCAAAGCAACTCCTCTTTCTTTCCTCCTTGGCTCAGATGTAGCCTCTCTCTGAGCTAACTCCATTTCATATGTAAGCAGGTTTCCATAGAATTGTTGAAGATCAGTAGTATGTAAATTTCTCAACTCTTTGACAGCAGTGGTCTTAGGATCCCACTGTCTTGGTAAAGATCTTATGAATTTAAAATTTATGTCCTTTGTGTCATAGGTCTTCCCTAGAGCACGCAAATTGTTAAGCAGGACAGTAAATCTTTCGTACATAGCAGTGAGATTCTCCCCCTGCTGCTTGCTGAACATTTCATATTGTTGAATAAGCAAGGATTGTTTATTCTCTCTGACTTCAACCGTTCCTTCATTGAGTACCAGCAAGGCATCCCATACTTCTTTAGCAGATGTGTAGTTAGACACGCTTTCGAACATTTCTTCTTCAAGAGCCATGAAGAGAATGTTTATTGCCTTCTTATTGTATCCTACCAATTTTTTCTCTTCATCAGTCCATTCCTTCCTTTGCTTAAGAATGAGCTTATTTGGATCATCAGCAGATAGCTTTTCTAGAATGTAGAGTCCAACTTTTATTGCTTCATATAATTCCTCATCAATGGCATCCATGTATACCTGTATTCTCAATTTTCAATTAGCAAATCTATCTCTGGTACACATGGGGGCTTGCCACCAAAATCACTTCTTAAAACCATTAGAAAGTTTAAGTTTGGATCCTCTCAAGCTTTAGGGCTTAACAAAGAGTGTTAAGCTCTGATACCACTTGTTAGGTCCCAAAGGGTAAAAATACTAGAAGGGGGGGGGGTGGGGGGGGGGGGTTAAATAGTGTTTTTCAAAAATTAAGTCTTGCTTAGAAAACTTTACTGATTTAAAACACTTCTTGCTTATAAAAGAGTTTCTTATGTTTTCAAAGAGTTTAACAGCGGAATTTGTTTAAGGAAAGTACCCCTTAGTTTTTGTAGCAAAGGTTAATGGATAGAAATAGCAAATATAGTAAGTCTTTGCTGAAGGAGTTCAGCCGGACTAAAGCAAAGCACAATAAAGCAGGTAAACAATATAAAAGTTAAGCAGGAGAATATAAAAGATAAGCAGGAGTAAAGATAGAATTTTTATAGTGGTTCGGAATAATCCTACTCCACTCTTCTTCTCTTTTACTTGAGAAGGCTATCACTAGAACTTGTTCACACAGAACAATCAGCAGGAGGACACTTAGTCCAATTTACAATAGGTCACTTAGACCAACTTAGCAGGAGGACACTTAGTCCAATTTGGTCACACGGACTCTAGGAAGATTTGAGAAAATCTTGCTTGCTATTTTCAAGTAGATTGCTCCTTAGTTGAGCAGATAGATAACACTTGTTCAATCTTTATAATGTCTTGCTGAAGTCTTTTTGATGTCAGAGAGTTTTGTTCAGTTGGAGGTAGCTGGTTAGTCATAAATGAAATTTATGACTTCTATTTATACTTCTTCAGAAAATCTATCCGTTGGGAATTTTGAAATAGATCCATTGGAGTGTACTGTTCTTGATGTGACTTATACCTTTTCAGCAGTCCTTGCTTAGTTCAAAAAGTTAGCCGTTATTCTGTCTTTTAGTGTCAAGAGTTTCCTAGAAGTTGACTAAGCAGGGGTTAAGATAAACTTTTCTGACAATCTTTACTCTGATAAGCAAAAGATCTTACTTACTAAAGTCCTTGCTTATTTCCATTCTAAGCAGTACTATACTTGGAAAATTCTTCATGTCTTCAGAATCCTTTAGCAGGCTTATTAATTCAGCAGACTTCACTGGTGATCAAAACTCCTTACTTAACTACAAGTTATATCCACCTAACATGTTGGATATTTTTCTAAGTATTTTTACAACATATAAGAAAGGACTATATTACATCATCAATTCTTATATATTTTGAATAATAAAACTTTAAGTAAGGATAACATAAGCAGGAGTGCAACAACATACTATAATCTTTAAGTATATATATTTTAGTTTACATGTATGAGTTATATTATACGGGGTAGATTATATATTTTATATATTTTTTATATTCTAAACCGATAAAGAATTTCATATTATTGTAATATATATGTATATATGTGTGTGTATATATAATAGTATATTATATTTATACACTATATTATATCATATTGTATTATATTATACTATATTACAATATTACATTAGTATATAATATATGCATATATATATATATATATATATATATATATATATATATATATATTTGCACACACACACAAATAGAGTAGCATATTATATTTTCATCATTCTGAAATTTGTTAAGAAAAATAAAAACACTTTTTCTGTGTTTTAAAAAATGAGTGTCAAAACAAAAATATTTTCATTTTTTTTAAAAACAAAAATATTACCAAAGAATACAAAATGATGTGTTCGTTTTCAAAAAACAAAACGAATAAAAAATAAAAAGGACTTTTAATTTTCACTTTCTAGATCAGAATGATGTATATACCGCTAGATGCATCAAAATCACAATACTTGCTAATAACAGCAGTAGAATGACTTCTTACAGCAGAAAGATTAAGTTGGCTGCTATACAACTAATGTTCCTCGGAGAAGTTTCTGAAGCACCAACATTATTCTAACTGCGAGTGTATCACGTAACAACACAATCAGTAGAATCCATGTCAGGGCGTAGCACATATAATCAACCAATAACTTAACAGAATCCCAAACACCATTTTAGTTGATAAAGAAAAACCAAAAAATATTCCAGGTACAGAAACTGATAACCACACAACAAATCATAAAATATGCTCCAGATCACTGAATTTGTTTTAGATACAATCCCCAACAGACCAAATTCATCAGTAGGTAACATTGCCCACAAATATTGACATTCCTCTTGAGCAAAATCAAGGCGTACATATGACTCCACTGCAGACCAAGAGAATCAGAATTAATTGGCTCGGCTTTGGAAAACGTCAAGCCCCATCTCTGTTGGATCAGTAGCTTGTAGCTCTACCTGAATACCGTCTAGTTCCCTCTTGAATCTGTCCTTCGAGCTTGCGTAAATCATTTTGCTTCTCACCCTTGCTGTATCGGGTGACCTTAGAGAAAACAACAAAAAATTGAAAGCAAGCACATGTTTTACTGATTATTGATAGCACCATTATTAACAGAAAACAAAACTGACTTCCATGTTTTAATTATTATGAAATACCATGCAATGAAGAATATCCTGCTTTTTTGGCAGTTCTCAACTGTCACAAAGTCATAGTCATAGACAGCATAACGACACTCGTCAGCAGGAAGGCTGGCGGTAAAATCCTCATAGCTTTCTGCTGGGTCACCGAGCTTTTCCACAATCACTTGCTTTTGCTTCTCCTCTATTTTGAACACAATGAAGCGGAAAGTTCTTTTGGCTTTCAACTCCAGGAACTTTAGCTTGCAGTCATCGTGCACAGCCATCCCTGATGCCGCATTTGCCTACACATTGGACATAAATCATAATCTGATACTGACAGAAAGTATATCTGGAAACTGTACCACAGTACCAAAATCATAAACCAAATAAATTTTGACAGCTTCCATAATCACATACTCAAGTTTGTTAATCTATATTCCCAAGTCTGTAAGAAGTGATATCGCTTTCCAAGGTACCTCATGAAGTAATTACAGTGTCAAAAAGAAAAAACAAAAGAAATCACAAGTCAGACTCAGTTGGAAGCAGGATGTAGCACATAGGCTGTCCAACAGCCGCACAAAAACCCAATATTCAGAAAATTGGCCAAAGTGGACTTCGCTGAGGAATTTTGACAGGTGTTCTTATCTCAGTCATAAACCAAAGATCATGAAATCAATAATTAACTTCTGGTTGGCGGATGATTTGCAGAAAAGCAAATGGTTTTGGAAGCACCCTGTTCCTGTTACAACTTCGTACAATCTGTCTCCACTCTTTCTTCTTGTGATCCCTCAGAACCGTATCGAGAATTCAATAGTTCTAATTCTCAATTAATATTATAAAGTTTTTCAAGTCATAATACAGTTTTTGTCTTCCTCCAAAAATATGTAATTTTTATCAATTAATACAATTACGTTGAATTTATTTGAGATTATTTCAAAAAGGAAAATTGAAAATGTCATTGATGGTTCTGGAAATATCTTGACTTTCAAAATATTATAAATATAGACATGCCTACAGAATGTTATGAATTAGAAAACTGAGGATGAATGATGTGCGAAAGATGTTACTGAAAATAGAAATTATTCATAGAGGGTGTTGAATAATATAAGTACTATTATTTTGTGAATTTTGTATTAAAATGATATGTATGTAATTGTTTAGTAATATATATTCATTTGAAGAAAAAATTACTTTCTGAACATACTCTAAAGAGTAATAATCCGCTTCAAGATGTGCATAGATGTTCATTATCCTGGTGAAGGTATAGACTGCTAGGGTGTATAAATCTATTAAAATCTTTAAACAATTTTCATGAGGCGTTAGTGGGGAAAAAAAGGAAGACAATCACATTGATGAAGGAACAACAGAAGAGGGGAAAAGATGAATTCACTTATTTTCTTTCATAAAAGTGGTCAAGTGTCATATATATAATACGGTAATAAGTAATAAACATATGTTCCCTTTCATTCTAAGAATGCTGCACTACTGCCTATTTTTGGTGTAGCAGTAAAAGCAATATTATCCCTTTGAGAGCATATCCATTTTAGCTACATATCAAATTTCTCAATTGTACTCAACCCATTTAATTTTACATCTTGTATTTTTTCCTCATTTTTCACTTCTCAGTCTATTATCTTACTGAATGCGAGTATGTCATGAGGGTTGAGAAGAAACCAAATACATAGTAGTACAAATATTCACACGTAGATATGCAAAAGTTAAAAAGGCTGAGGAACACAATCGGCTAAACTGATGATTGGGGACTGGAATCAAAACTCAACCGCCAATCTCGTGTTGTACTAAGATAAAACTAGTATCTTTTATTTCATTAATGACTTGTACAGTTTGGAATTTTCAAAATACTTTTTCTCCAATTATTTAAGCAATATAAATAGCAGAGTGTGGTATGAAGAGTCTCACATCTAAGATGCCTCCATAAACTGAAAATTTAAACTACGTTAAAATAATTAATTAAACAAGTATGTGCTGACCTAAACGTTACGGAGATCATGTTCACGCAGCAATTCCACTATAGATCTAGCTAGAGACCCATGAATTAAGCCAACAGATGATAAGAGATGAACAGTCGAAAAGTAATATTCTTCAACAGGAAATGCCAAAAGAGAAAACATCGAGCTTACACTTTTAAGCAATCATATCAAATCAAAACCAAATCATAGTCACAAATAACTCCATGTTTTCCCCCAATAAATCTATTTAACCACTCTATTATCCCTTTTTTAAAAAGGACACATAAGCTCAACACAGATAGCAAGTAGCAAAATAATAAACAGAACTGGAACAGATACCAAACTAATAATCCATATCAGATCCACGAGGTACAAAACCAAACACTTGATCGCAATCCAAAAATATATAATCTAGGGTTTCGTACTACAAATTCCACAGCGATTAAAGATCAAATCCATAGAAATTAAAATTTGAACAAATCAATATCATACACGGCTGAATCGATTAGAGATGATTGGATGGTAGTCGTAGAGAAGTAAACGTGAAACTCACCATGGCGACCGGGTACGATCGGAGAAGATCTAGTGGAATTGAAGAGAAATGGTTGGAGAGAAACTGGGAGATGAAAGTATGAGGAAAGAGAAGTTTGCTAGTCTTTGAAGACTAGTTTTTCTTTGATATGCAAAAAGGAGGAGGAGAAGAAAAGGGAAAGACTGCTTGCAGTTTTTTTTTTTTTTTTTTTTTCCTTTTTTTCTTGAGGGAATATTGATATTTTTATGGCTGGCTAAAATACCATGATGGATCACACATCTAAACAGCGGTGAAAGTTGCTTGGCCCAATAATATCCTGGCATGTTCCAAATTTTAAATGTCACATATGCCCTCATTAAAGTGCCTCATCACAACTACTTTTTTATTAGGAATAAAAAAGGAGAGGAAAAGAAAATTTTGTTTAGCGCAAACAAATCTAATATCATAAGTTTTCTATGTAAAAATTCATAGTATCAACTTTATATTGTTTATAATATTTGAAATCTTAATATTGCCTTAAACCTTAATGAGATGATTGGTTAATAATAATATTTTTATTACGTAATTTCTTAAAAGACATGAGATTTTAGTAATTATTTTTATTTGACACCAAATTTTCACTTAATATAGGAGTCAAAAGAAAAGATGATATATAAGTGCAAATAAATGATTGCCGATGAAAATAATTATTTATTTTTATTTTCATTTTTGATTCAAAATATGTTATTACAACTTATGTGTTTTATTTAGGTTAAGTTAATTGTTGTAGCTTAACTACCAAAAGAATCTATAAATTATTCATTTTATAATAACATTTTATTTATTTTTTAAATACAGAACCCTTTGAATTTGTCATAAATATATCGAAACAACCCAATTTTAATTCAAGTCGTACTTTGATGTGTAGTTAGTATACCATGTTTTCCAAAACGGTAATTATGAAAAAGTAGAATGCCACCAAGTTCGTTATTTTAATAAGAACGGAAATGGTATGCACCCCGGGAAGCACCCTGAAGAAGCCCCGAAGATGTCCCGAATGGAGTGAAAATGATCAACGAAACCTCTCCCCCGGTGTATTCATGGGAGAAGAAAGAGGATAAAAATGAAAGAACAAACAAAAAAATTCCTTTCGTATCTTGTTCAGGGGCTTTTTTTTTCAGTGTGCATAACGTGATAACGATACTATTTTAAGAATGAGAAAAATGGATGTAATAGACTTTATTTGTACAAAGTCCTAAATTTATAATACAAGAATCTTAAATTATATTGGTAACAAGCTTATTTCAAGTCACTTTTAAGGATTTTGTATACATAAAATATTTCGTATCCCTAAACCTCTCTTAGACTTAGGACTTTATTGTGTAGTTCCAAGATTTTTTTTAAATTGAAATGTTAAAAATTGAAAAATTATAAATCTTTTTTTGTCATTAATCCTAAAACTACAGACGAACGGTGTAATTATCTCACGATATACATTAGTCAAGTTTTAAATTGATGAATTTGTTTTGGTTTATATAGCTAGTAGGGTAGTATTAATTAAAAAACGTATATACATTACCTATTGCATATGTCAACAGATACTAGACTAATAATTTATCACGAACAAATTCAGGTCATGTCGAGTATTAATGTAGGACCCTTCGAATGATGTTTTTGTTAAGCAAATGGCTTCTTTTACTTCCCAGTAAATTTCACATAAGAGGAGATGGGAATCAAGAAAAGATTGTGAAGATCAGAAAGAAACAAGAAAGTAAATTCAAATATGATTTCTGTTTTCAGTAAAATTCCAAAAGAACGATGTATGTTTTTGCTTCAAGATAACAGAATAATAATATTGAAAAAAAATGTTATAGATGTCCATGGGATGGCTCATAAAATCTGATGTCTGTCATTCTTGATATCTCATTTACATGTTCTTGTTCTCTTTTTTTGGTTGCTTTGAGATCTCCAACACTTCTCATATATGATCCTGCTTGACACCCACATCCAGCAAAGATATGTCTAAATCTCTCCAAATCAGAGAATATATCAAGTTCTTTTATGTAGCAGACAATCACTTGACACCATATCCAGATATAAACGTTAAATTATTCTAAAATTGATTACACTCTAGTTCTAAAATCATTGAGAATATGCATGATCATAGATCAATTTGCACCCCACCCCACCTCACTAGAAACTTGGTACAAGTCCTTGACAAAAGTCTCTTCATCACCAGCTTCTCTCCTGCTCAGTCATCACTAACTGGAAAACGAAAAAAACACCAGAATTAGGACGAAAACGATTTTTTTTTAATATAATGTTGCTCGGAAATCGTTTATTGTTCACAACAAATATGCATATACATACCTTTGTCATCAGAAATTTGGTGCATCATATTTGCCATTATTGATGGCTAACATGAATCTTTTGGCCCATTGTTGCTTTACAGATTCCGGAACAAGTGTTCCGCCGATGAAAGGGTTCCAGGAATCGCCTCCGGGACTAGCAATAACCCAGTTGATTTTCATGGGGGGATTGTTAAATGTTGATGACTGCCCCTTATGTCTAGGACTATTGTTCTTCCATGTGCTGGAGTTCTGGAAAGACAAAACACATAATTAACTATGCTATGAAGTACCATAATGGACTGGGTTAATTCCTTGCCCTCACCTTCACACGATTGCCTATTTTAAATGCCTTGGCTAGAGGTGTATTATATTCTCTCAGTTCTGCTAATGCTTGAGAAAGTGTTGTGTTTTCATTCAGTTCTGCTAGGTGTCTGTCGACGGCTAATAGGGATCGGAACTTCCGTCCCGTCCCTGGCTCATAGTAATACTGCACATAAAAGTTAATATACTTGTGTCTCTAACTAGCACTACAAAATTTTAACACTCATATTTGAGAACTTGATCACAAGATTAAAGTCAATATCAAGTAATAATAAACCATTGAAATAAGTGGATTCAGACATTGCAAAACAACATAACATGCTTCTGCTGCAAAGAACTTTTGCTAAAACACGACTTACCTTAACTTGTCCGAAAGCAAAAGTGCAACAAGCCAGTAACAAACCCTATACTATCGCATCTTACATATTAATTTTTTGAAATAATTATATGAGAAGGTTTCATAAAGACTTTAGCGGGCGTTATGTACATTGTTCATACTAATTGTCTAGATTGTTATGTAGGTGAGCCCAAGCAATTCAGAACAAAGTAAACTAATTTGTCATACATTTTCTCAAGAGCATGTCATAGACTCCTATTCTTCACAAATTTGATTTTTAAGTTTGCAGAGATCAGGGTTCATATTACCTGTAACCTTTTCTTTTCAAACATCATAAATTTATTATAAATGTAAGCATGCACAAAATCAAATTTCAACCTTGCAAGAACGGACCTCTTCCAGGGCTATAATATTTAAGTCACCTCACTGTTTTTTTGGTTGTCCTCCTATTGAGACTTGACCCCCACATCTCTGTTAAGTCTGTTAAGTTGAGGGATGGAGGCAAATGTTATAAAGCTAGAGAGGCGTCATATCTGAGGAATTCTAGTAAAACTATAGCTCATTGATAAGTTAGAACATTCTTTATTGGTGATCACCAGACGCATCAGTCTTTATTTATAATAATAGTGCAGAGCTAAGAGTTAGAGAACATAAATTGTCTCATAAATCATAAACTAGGATGGTCATAGAACTTTCGACAGGGAACACTAATACCCTCTGCCTAGGTAAAAACACGAGAAAAGAGCCTTCATACATGTGAGAAATGTAATTTTGAAACCTAAGATTTCTATAATTACATACAGAGACATGAGATGTGTCGCCGAAAAGAAAGTACATCATTTAGCAGGATATGTCTCCAAAACTAAGGAGGCAAAGGAAGGGGCAAACTATTTTACAGAAGGAAGTACCTTGTCAACATAGCCCCCACGGCTACGAGGGACCTCCTCCACTACCCAACCTTCGGGAAGTCGGTATGGAGAGTGGTATGAGATGCTTGAAGCAGGCACGATTGCCATTTGATACTGATTTGTTTCCTCCCCATCAAGCCTCATCATCTGCAGTGACAACAGCCATCAAGAGTATAGATCCTCATAAATGGCTAAGCTTTCTCACAAATTATAGTTTCAACATTTTTCGTAATTTTTTATTATCTGAAGGTGTCATGCTCCAAATACATTCTCATAACTTACCAAAAAATAATATAAATAATATTGAGTACCTCATTCATACAAAAATGAGTCAAATGACAACTCCCTTTCTCGAAGAGGTAGCCAGATCAACTTGCTGCTTCCAGCAAAAAATGTGTATGGCAACTTACTTTAAGTATTTAGGGGACCACAAATCCTTAAACTTACTAGTACTCAGACAAATAGAATCTAAAGATTGATAAGAAAGGCGCTCTACTTCAGATACGACTTTCAATTCTATAATGTAACTATGTAAGTGATAAGGGTCATGTGATTTTTATATATACTATCAGCAAGATATAGCAGAATAATGATATTAAAGATATAAGTGACGCCGTATACTCGTGGATTCATCATGTGATTGTTGCTGTACAAAAATATTCATACACTTTGTAACCGCTTTTCCCTTTGTAACAGGGTCCTCATGCAATCAAATGTCAAAGTTCTTACCTTTCCACCGGATATTATCATCTTCCGATAACTCTGATTCTGTGAATGCTAAAAAAATAAGTTACTTACACATTGAAAAAGGTAAACAGGACAAATCAAATTCTTCACATTGCTGGTGCGAAAGCAGTGAACGATAAATCTTACCCTAACATGAGAGCTTGATCTACGTCGTCTAGGTGTATATACGTCTCCATTAATGTACCTTTCTACCTCTCTTAGAGATCTAAATTTTTGTCCAGTCATTGGCTCATAGTAATACTGTGACAAACCATAACACATTTTACTTTCAGCAGCACGTATATATCTATGTAACTTCCATGCAATTATCAATCAAATAATGGTCCAGATTACATCAAATAACATGTAACAAAAGGTTAGCATTTGATAGAGTGAAAATGTTTTGAGTATGCAACATAAAAATTACCTGCATATATGATAATATTAAGGAAATGTATAAAGATATAAATACCCATCAATCAAGTACACCCCATAATTCTAAACTCTGGACTTTGATTGGATCTTTTGAATAGACCACAAACCAAAGAAAAGGAAAGGGAAACATTTAGCAAATAAAAGACGGAAATATAAAAATCAGAGAAATACAAGCGATTTCCTTCAGAGTTTTAAAGTTTCTTTTCCGGTGCTAACACCCCTCATTACAACTCTCCCTCCCCCCACCCCCCGCCCCACCCACCCCAAAACAAAACAAAAAAAAAGAAGTTTAAAAAAAGAAGTTTATTCTCCCGTACAAAAATAGGATTCCCATATTTTAGGATTCGACCTTTAATTATGATGCTAAAATTTGCTGTTAACACATTTGGACACATTTGGACATGATTATGTATGAAGATTCTTATTATTATTTTCTTTGTGTTGAGTCTGAATACAAACTATTTTTCTGGGAAATGTATTACACCAATTTCCACCCCCAAATAACCATCCATCGATTTAAAAATTTTGTGGATTCCCACATTTTTGTCATTAATTCTTTTACTAGTTTTTTAATTTTGTTGCTAATAGTTAAAATAACGACGGTCATGTGGTAATGTGTTGAAGGTTTAAAACATGAATGCACATGTGGTGCAAATTTTTTCTCTTCTTTATTCCCCTGTTTCCAAGAGATTATTGTTATTTGGTATAAACTTGACACAGTTTTATATCGCAATAACACACTCTGCCATGCCTAATTCTTAGTTCTAGAGATAATAGAAACATGTTTAATTCTAATCGTATAGATACATAATTATATACCATATTTTCTTTAATTTAATATGCCATCATTCAATTAAAAAAGACAAAAGTACCTCAATGCCTCATTTTCGTTTAAACTTAGAAATGAGACTCTTGTTAGGAGCCGAAGGTGTAGAAAAACAATGTTGTCATCTATAATCTCTGAATTTTAAACGGAAACAAACAGGAACCGTTGTTAATCCTGAATTATAATACCTGTCCTCTTTAAAACCGAAACCAATGGTTAGCCCAAATTTGCAAATGACAAGTCAAGATATGAACATAATATAACAAACACGGGTAAAAAGAAAGAAATTCATCAAGTTCAATTGTGCATATAAATAAATATACGACATTGATAAACTAGTACTCCGTAATTAATTAAGCAAATTAATTCATAGAAATATATATATATATATATATATATATATATATATATATATATATATA